>CM042222.1:17699064-18899064 GCA_023566465.1 Cottus gobio | reverse complement strand
TAATGACAGCTCCACTGTAAAAACAGCAACCACATGTTGAGATCCCACAGAGCACTCTAAGTGCACAAACCAGGGTTTCACATTGCATGAATCATCCCATTACAGTTCATCAAAAGTATGTTAATTTACACAGGGCCGATTTATTGTGGGAAAATGTTTGTCGACGGCATATTATTGTATTTGCATTCATCCAAACATATTTACATTTGACTTTGGGGGATTGACAGATTTCCAGCAGGGGTTAAGATTGCAGAATAAACTCTAGCACAACCAAAAGTGTGCAACAGTGGATCTGAGAGTTTCAGAGGAAGACTTTTTCCTATTCTCTAGTAGCCTCCCAACCAAATTAGATTCCTTATCTCCCTCTGGAGCTATCTGTGTGACTGTGACTCATGAACTCCCCTCCCCTTACTTACGTCTGGCCTCTGATTGAGGCATGACAGCCGTGCCACAGCCGCGGCCAGGATAACCCCAAAGACGTCACAGCCCCCTCGTGCCTCCGTGAGAGAGACTCTGATCGCCGCTGCAGCTCTGCAGTCAAAACCACATCAGTGGAAACATTCTGCCCAGACAGGCCAACCATGCATGCAACCAGAAATAGAGCAAGATCAAAACCTGTGTGGCACGACGAAGGCACCCACCGCTGATATAGTGTCATGGCATACACAGCGTGTCACTTTTGTGGCTGCTACATGAAATGCAAAGTACACACAATCATTATGGTGTTTTTTTGTGGTGTTTATCATCAAATAAAAGCAGCTAAATGCTTGAAATTCATTTGGGCCTATTTTAGCTGCACTTAAATTAATGCTTTTTATGACCTCACAGGTGACTCTCAGCGTTTTCGAGCTGGCTTCAGCTGCAGGGTTTAAGTGCGATATTGATCCCGCCCTTGTTGCAGCTATCAGCAATATGCAGACAGGTAACACTCAAACTATTAGTGCCACTTCTGTAGACAGCTTGAGATAATGGCTTAGTCATAATAAAGATTATTCTTTCATTTCTTAATATTTTCTTTGAAAAACCTGCAGATAACACGTCAGTTGATGAGGAGTACAAGCTGTCCTGTTTGCTGCTGGTCTTCGTCGGCGTGTCCCTGCCCACGCTGGCCCTGGACACCAACTCTTTCTACAGCCGAGAGCGTGGAGGTGCATATACGTTCATTCATTGTCAGCTGCCACAAACTGCTTGCCAGATCTCAACCAAATACTAATCGTTACTACTTCCAGTCATTACCAGCCGCTGATAGAGTATAAAAAGGTACTCCACCCTCAAACATTAGCCTTAATAGCATCTCTGTGCATCATACTTTCCAGTCCGACGGACGTGGTCCTCAGCAAACTATGTCGGTTAATGAGAAACATGTTCCTGTTGAGAGACTTTTGTTTACAGATAAGTTCAGCTGACGTGCATCGATACAGTTACTCTTGGCATGTGGCCCTGCTTACCCTAAGCGCTTGGCTCAGAGCCTGGGCAGCAACATTAAGGAATACAAATAGCCAAGATTTCTATCAAAGCACAGGGTGGCGTTTGTCTCAGATAGTTTTCTTTGTTTCTATTTTCCATTGGCATGTTGGCAATAGATTTACCCTGTGAGCCAGAGGAAGTACGCTCAGTGTACTTCCTCTTAAGTGTTACGGATCAGCGAGTTAATTCCGCTAATTGTCGGGCCATGAAACCATCTTCTTGGTTACAGGACATGCTACTCTGTTCTTTTTGTCCGCGCTGATTTCTTTGTTTTTATTTGCCCAGGCCACAACAACAACATCCACTGTTTAGCTACGGCCATAAACCAGCTGTCTGCTGCCATGTTCACCGTTCAGAACAAGAACATAGAGCAGCACCTCAAAGAGTTTCTCCTGGTGAGTGCAAGCATCTTGTTTGTCTCTACTCATTTCTTACTTTTCAAATTAAGAATCGAAAGTGAAAAATAAAGTGTTCTCTGCATAGATTTAAGAGTGCCGATATCTATTCTTTCAGTTTTAGCTTTTTGATACTTCCAGCACCTTATTTAAGATAAAGCCGGGGGGAGTTTTGGTTATACCGTTATAAGCTGAACCTTGGTTGTAAATCAAAAAAATCTAAATTCTGCTACAAAGACTTGTGTTATATATTTTTGCCTCTAAAAGTATTTTCAGGAATGACAATTACTTTGATTGAACAGTGATAAACCTGCAGCCTGTAATTAAGGGTCTAAAGTAGACCACAATTTGTAAAAAGGTCGAGGAGCACTGACTTAATAACATGTTTCACAGAAAAGGCAGATAAGCACGCCATGGTGCAAAGAATCTTAGAAAAGCCATAAATGTGACAGGAATATAGCGAGGGATAAATGGTTTCTTGGGCACGCTACACCACTTCTATCAAAATATTTCAGTTTAAGAGCTTTCTCAAGACACTGCCAACCTTTGCCCCAGCTGAGGTTCAGGTCGAGTCCAACAGTGTAAAAGCTTTCCAGTTGTTTGATCTGCCTTTTTTTTTTTTTACTTTGTGTTATTCCACAGCTGGCCTCCTCCACTCTGCTTCAGTTGGGACAAAACGTGGAAAAAATGGAGAGCAAAAACCGAGAGTCCATCTATTTGCTTCTACACATGGTAGGCTTCCCAGTTTACGAATTAAATATTCTCAAACTTAGAATAAAACTTAAGTTGGTTTATACATTGTCTAATGGGAAAGGTTTTCTCTGTAAGCCATCACACCTGCATTGTCTTTTATAATGGCGTCATGGTTTATCTTTAAAGAATAAATAAATGAATGATAAACAATATAGTCATCAAGGACATTTTATAATCCCTGAATAGAGTTTTTTGTATGTCAAGATCATGAATCTCAGCCCACACTAAAGTACAGTACGTGCAGAATACATTAATAACCTTAATCAATTCCTCAACATATATCATAGTCATTTTGTGTTATAGGTGGTAATCAATGTTTTTTTTTGTTTCTATTGTGAACAAATCCCATGAAAATACAGCAATTAATTGATTGAGCCAACAAGTCTGTGTTTTCCTCTGTGTCATCGACCTCAGTTCTGGTCCCATTAAAATAAATAAATACATCAGGGAGCCATGCTGCTCACTACGATGAACATGGGCGCTGTAGTTTGAGTCATTCCCACATACACCATCCTGCTGCCCGTAATATTCACGAGCACACCAAATGTGCATTACCTCATCTGTGAAAATATTGCACAACAAATGCACAACTTTCTCCTGTTTGGATAACGTTTGATGTAAAACTACAGTGCCCATCTGTTTCTTCAGTAGAGGTTAATGGGCTCAAAGCAGACATATGTTGGTCTTTCAATGGGATTTGTTAACAATAATAAAAATATGGAGTAACTCAAGGTTTAACACTTTTAACACTATTCCCTCAGATTGTGCAGGAGTCTCCATTCTTGAGCCAGGACATGCTGGAGCGCTGCTTCCCATACGTCCTGCTCCGCAACGCCTACAGAGAGGTGTACAGAACCTTCATCGTCACTCTGGGCTGAAGACTGTTAAATACTTCTAATGTAGCATTTATTTATCCAAGGTACTTTTTTTACATGCATGTTTTGTTTCATTATTTTTAAGTATCTTATATTCAGATCTGCATGTTCCTGGTTAACCATGGCCTTAGACATTTGTTTATATATATTGTTTCTATTTTTCTTACACAAGATCCTACATCATCTCTAGACTGACTATTATGATGCTTATCTGTAAGTTGTATAGTGTAGATTCACGACTGCTGTAGTATTACTAATACCAGCTAGAATAATTAAAATGCAAATCCAAATAGATCCTTGTAGTTAGTGTATACAAAATGTTCTTCCACATTTTACAATAAAGTTGATAATAATATACTATTTGTTTTCTTTCTGGTCTAAGTGGGCTTGTCTATTTCAGGTCTGTCCTCCACCCCAATATCCTTTTTAGATGAGAGTCATTTTCACTGTACAATTGAAATGATGCACTCCGGTTTTATCGAACCAAAGTGCCTGTTGCTAATTTTAGACACCACTTATTTATTTTATTTAAATCTCCTTCTCACCATATTTTGAAGCCAAACCATTTGTTTGCCACATCAGACATCTGGATGTTCACATATGTTTGAATGCAGCTTGTGTGTGTGTGTATGTGCAACCCCTGCTCTTGTCAAGTCTCAAAACTAGAATTATAACCTTGTGATTGTATTCCTCCGACTACCAATCATATTGCAGTTTACATCCAAGTCATGGCTTCATCATTTTTATTTTATTAGACAATTGTGTGAAATTTACATAATTAGCATATTCATTATTGAGTTATGAACCAAATGTAAGGTCACATTGACCTTTGACCACCTACAAAAGAATGTGAGTGATGTCTTCAGACAGTTAGCTTGAGTAACATTACAAATAGCCTATTCATAGTGAGACCATGTTGGAATAGGAATTTTATTTTGTAAGTGTCTTCAGGTTAACAAATCACATAACATGGCATTGTTGAATTTCTGTTATATTTAATATGATATTTCAATCTAGTGAAGCTTAAGTGGAAGTTCAGTCACTCTCTAAACTCCTTTTCATTCATAATCTCAGTCTCTATTTCTCACTGTGATTACCCTATCAGCTGATGGGGGGGGGGGGGGGGGGGCCTCATTCATCATCGGTTCACAGCAACTCCCTTCTTCACCACCACCACAGTGTCTGGACTCCAGGGGGATTCTGTTTAATCAGATCTCAGCACCACTGCCTTTGATTATCCTATTTTCAGGATGGAGTCCAATCGGCAAAGACTTGAACTATTCAAATGTAAATGCATTTGCAATATATTATTTTTAAAGTCTCTCCTGATTGAAGTACGGTCAGTCAACCAACACAATCATTTGTTTTGGAAATCATTTATGATTATGATTTGTGTCTAAATTTGTTCATGGATGGGTTATAGGAATTATAGGAATTTTTGCATTATCACTCTGTATTATTTTACTTACTCTCAAGTTTATAATATGTGAAGCACACTAAAAATTAAACAGCAGTCCTGTCAGCCAAGGGAGAGACGTCCACGTCCAGGTGGAGCGACTTAATAGCTTAAATCACACCAGGCAGAGTCACAACATCCTGACAGACAAAGACGAGCCAGCAAACAGGACACAGACCCCTAGTGGAGAGGAGGGGTCATCACAAAATACTTTTTTCAACTATACTACAATTATTATTTTTAAACTACTTAACTATGACTTTGTAATGATACCATGCTATATTATTTTCTTTTTTTATATGCTGTAGTGTGACTCTTTTGGACATACTATAGCTTTTTTAAGGACTATTTTCAGCAAGTTGTACTACGACTTTTCTATGACTCTTTAGGGGCCTTTTGCCATGCAGTTTTATGACTTTTTATCCTACTTTAAGATTATTTATGGCACACAATATTTTCTATCAAAGTATTAAGTCAATATTTTGTTTCCTTTGACTGTTACAATGTCTATCGTGTAACGATGGTAGGGCTTTTCAGGTCGACCTCCCCTCATCTTGATGTTCTTGTCTCTATCCAGTCTGCTCTTCCCGATACTTCAGGTATTTTCTCAGAGAACAATAATAAAAACACAAAACCACATCCATAAAATCTCCAACTCTTTCAACTCTACACTAAGACTCACTAACCCGACTAACCTGCCACCAATTGTGTTCATTAGCAAGACATGTTTAAAGGCTCTGCCTGAAAATGCACAGTGGATCCTGTCCTGAGACCCAGAGGACAGTTAATGGTGGAAACTCTGGTCCTGAAATAAGTCTCTCTGCTGATTGTGTTGGTGACACAGAGCGTCTCCTGACACTTGGGATCACACACACACACACACACATACTGTACACACACTGTAAAATACAGTGTAAATACGCAGAGGGAAGGATTAGACGTATCATAGAGCGTAAACACAGAGCAGCATAGATTAACATAAACTACAGCACTATATACACAAACAGAGGACACAAGCTGGATTTACAGTAACACAGAGGCCCAAAGCTCATTCTGTGTTTCTGTCACATTTTTACACGCATACGGTCTTCAGCGGCGTTCAGATCTAAGGGTCATGACACCAGCTTGCAAGATACCAGCTGATAGACATCTCAGTCTTGTGACATGGGGGACCACACTGGAAAGGTAAGACTGCCTTTATTGGTTTACTTTTTTAAATGTACAAACGTTTTCAGTAACAGTCTCGGGTTGTTGTGGACCATGAAGTTGCAGAAGAGATAGATGTGTTTATTCAGTGGATGAGGTGTTGTGCGGTGAGGAGTCACTGTATTTACTATTACATCATGCAGACGTACTTGGTATTGTTCACATTAATGATCTGGCCACTAATATATAATACTTAAGATGTTGTCTTTTCACAACCAGTTTAATGTGTAATGAATAACAAACAAACAAATAACATATATTTCTTCTTTACTGATATTGAGTTCACATTACGTGGGTTCTTTATGTGTAAAACTTAAAATCAAAGATAGAAACAATACAGTCGGAAGCAAACAAAGTATGTACAGTAATGTTTCACCTCAATTATAAAAAATGTTGTCCTCATATTTAGCCACATATATTCTTTTTTTATATTTAGGTTTTGAGCTCACAGTCTCTGAAGTTTCTTTCTTCATCCCCAATACAATGGAGATGAATGAATTGTAGTTGTGGTCTAAGAGTCTTCATTCATCAATGCAGTTCTGTGAGGCTGTATGTTGGCACAGCTGTGCTTGGAGCTAAATGGTAATGCTAGCTAAATAACGTTTTTGGTCAATAAACTTTGTATTGGACATATACAAAATTTGACCTAATGACAGGCTTTGAGAGAAATAAAAATCACCAAAGTTCTATTCATCTTGAGGGGAACATATCTGTCCCAAATTGCATGGCAAAGCGCATCAATAGTTGTTGAGATATGAGTCTTGACCAAACTGGTGAACTGACTGATCGACATTGCAATAGATTCAAACTGCTAGTGTGGCAAAAAAAAAAAATATATATATATATTAACATATCTTTAAAGAGACAATGTATTTGTCACTCTGTGTGATCCATACGACACACTGTCGATAGTGTTCAGGGACTATTTCTTTGGTGAAAAGTATTTCCACTGAAAATAATTTGCAGCATATTCTGTGGATTATTTAGAGCAAGAGGAATACTGTTGCTAAAATGAGAGATGTGTGGTGCGGTGGCAGAATCCTATTTAATTAATCAAACATGGCTAACTGAGTATGAGTTTCATCCGAGAGAAACTTGAGGAAATAAGCTGTTGACCCTTTGGCCTTTGTATTCAGTCTCAGTCTCTTGAACATCTAGTTCCCATGCAGAGATGCGTCACATTTAGATGATTTATGGTGCCACAGAGTCAGATTTCTCTCCATGAAGTGTAGGGTTTAGTAAGTAATAATTGCCTCATATCACTGAGTGGACAGTGAGAGATCAGAGGGATGGTCATCATCAGACGCAGACAGATGGAGAAAAAATAAATAAAACCTTTTTGAGTGTAAAGCAAGAGGCTGGGAAGCACACAAAGGGAATATAGTATGGTGCTTTTAAATGATTGTAAGTGACACTAGATTAATTACTCTTTTTAAATGTTTTATTGACATCAGTTTGAATACTAAGCATCATTCTCTGCCATCTTTGATTCTCTACCTTTGCTACATTAAGACACAGCAAATTTGGATGAAAACAAAACAGCTCAAAGTGACACAGGAGATGGAGAATCATATGTTGTGATGGTACTTCGCATCATTTTTGCAATATGTTGAGCCATGTCAAAGAGCATGGGAGCATGAGAGCTCGTCTGACCCAGCAGCCAAAGCAAGACAAGCAAGGAGGGAGGCTGACAGCAGGCAGGGGGTTTTCCCATGCAAGCCACGTTGTCGCACAGCTCTCACAATACTCTATAAATAAAGACTAGTAATGCGTTTAAGACCTAGAACTAATTGTTTCGGGACGACAGTCATTGTCTCATCTATTCGTGTAGGTGTGTGTGTTAATGGAGAGAAACAGTTTTTTCTCTTTACTGCCAAGTAAACACTGACTTTTTTATTGTAGTGACATGGCCAATAAAAATATTTTGGCACCGCTGTTAAAGTCAATTGTTGATATGACTTTAATTTTGAGGCTCTGTGCTGTTGATTGAAGATGCCACTGCCGGTGCCGGCGCTGCACCTTTTTGTATCATGTAAAAAATGGTCTCTGACAGCATATTTATTTTCTTTTTGCCGAGTTAATTCTGAAATCAACTTCAGCTCAAGCAGATCAGTAAAAATAGAAGCAGCCTGTCATAGCATTCAAATAAAAATGAATTTGAACGTTTGGGTGGCTATTTTCTGTGCAGTGCAGTATCAAGCACAGCCATTAACCTATCGAGCTGTGGTGGGTGGCTTTCGAGGACAAGCTTTGTTTATGTATTTTGGTTTGGGTGACTGGTGGGTTTCAGTGAAAGACTCTCTGTGTAGTTCCCTAATTTGCGGCTGCGGTGGAAAATTCTCATTGGGGATTTGAGTACACGCGGCTTGAAAGCCTCGTAGTCAACACTTCATCAGTGAGTGAGGTCAACTCACTCACACTTCACTCAACGTGTGTACACATATACACAAACACTCACTCACTGACAAAGACACACAGTCTCTCTCTCTCTCTCTCTCTCTCTCACACACACACACACACACACTGACACAGTTTGGGCCTGCCTAACCAATCAGAGTGAAGTGGAGTCGGTCCCCCCAGAAGTGGGTGGGAGAGCTGTTGAAACAGAAGTCTGTCTCAGGACACACAAAGTTTGCGTTGGTGCTTTGGAGAACTTTTTTTGCTTAGAGCCACTCTGCATTCATTTTCGTCCTTTTTTTTTGTCCTGTTTTATTTTTTTTTCATTGAACTCTGGGGTCCATTAGGGCACCGCTTGAGTGTGGAATGGCTGAACTGGTGCGAATCCGTAAGAAACGGCTGCAGATCCCCATCTCTAGGTAAGACAGGGTAAAGATTAGCACACATGATATCATGACTGAATACCTACACGTCCAGCCATTCTGTGACAGCATACATAAAGCTGGAGGACTTTACCAAACATGCTACATCTTTAAATGTAACATGACTGATCAGTGTTGGGTGCAGTTAGGCTGTCTGGTACCACCTCTGATGTGGTTTTCTTGTTTTGCAGCGATGGAAATATGTGAGTCAAAGATAAACCCTGTACAGCAAAGTGATGAGTGATAATGCTGCAGACTGATTTTATATCTGCAGTTCACTGCAAAGGCATGACCTAAAATAGGGGGCGAATAGTGGTTAGCAAGTCTGTCTTTCAATCAGACTGTCGGTGGTTCGATCCCAGGCTCCGCTAGTCCATGTTGTGTCCATGAGCAAAACACTTAACCCTAATTGCTCACCGTTGCTGTGTCTACAGTCTATTGTATATCATGTAAGTCGCTTTGGATAAAAGCGTCAGCTAAATGAAATGTAATGTAATGACCTAGAGTTGTATCTTTACCTTGAAAAGTCTCCTATTAAGAATATAGTTGGCCTTTTATTTTCACACATGTCATGCATTCATCAAGACTTTCTACACTTAGCAGCATGAGAGCAAACACTTGTCACTGCAAGAGGTTGTGTGAACACTCATCGTACTGATGAAAAATGTGCTCCGGAGGTGGTGATGGTCATGTGGTTTTGTTTTGGTTAACACATTAATGTATTAGTGTCTGCAGAGTTCAGAGCTTGTAACATTGTTGTTTGTTTTTGTGGTTATGTTTTTGCCATAAATTCACACATTTCTCGTGTCATGAAAGTATTTTCTTTTGAATTCATAGCAATTTTATGGTGGAATGAGATATGATCTGATATGGGTTCATGTCAGCTTTTTTTATTTTCAATAAAATGTACGCAGGGATATTTTTCTATTGTGATCTGTGCTGACAAAGCTGATACCATTCAAACTCTTCTACATCGCTGTGCACCTAGTAAAAATGACACCGTGTGTAGATTCAACAAAGCCCGGGCCAAAGGAAGATTTGTCATGTCTCTTTATAAACATAGTTTCACAAGTGCACTTGACGAGTAATTTCCTGTAAACGTTCTGTCTAGAAGGCTCTTGTGCTGTGAGCTGCTAGAACAAAAAAGGCTGTGTTATCATGAAAGATTATTGGAGATTGAAAGAGAGCGGTGGCATTCAGATGCATGCTATTTTTATGACTCAACAGCTTTTGAAAGCCCCTGCCAGCGTGATAAACACTCGTGAAGCTGTGAGCGACTCCTCCCCAGGAGTTGGCTCAGCGGTGCGGCGTGGCGTTGTTTGAACACAATCCTTCTGGTCACGTTAGCGTACGCGTAGACACAAACAAACACGCTGAGGAGAAATCATCTGTGGCACACATGTGTTATCAGATCAAATTACTCTCTCTTTCAAATGGCTACGGAGAAAATACAAATCCAATCAAAGTAGAAAGATTCCACTTCGATAAACAATTATTGATATTTGTCATCTGAGCTTTATGATGGTGCGAGCTTTTGGGATAATGCGATAATAATGAGATTACATTAACACTCTGCAGGTGGACAACTCTGTAGGTAGCATGTGCTCCTAATAAAGGATTATCTTATCTTATCTCTTATCTTATCTTAGCATTTGCTTTTCATCGAGCTGCAGGAGATTAGTTCGGTTCCAACAGTTTTCTGTGCTAATTTGATTTAACGTTTCAAATTGAGCAACATGTTCTCGGACAAGATCAGAATGTGGCCAAGACTTAAACTCTCAAAAAACACAATTTTTCATGGAGCCCACTTTGACCAAATGTGGGTTACATAAGACCCTGACCATGGGAAGTTTTCCTCTCATGGAAAATGTGGCACTAATGAGGCCCTTTTGCCACTGGCTTACTTTGGACAGCTTGGCATTTAAATCACTTCCAAATGAACTCTTTCCTTTCAGGAAGATTTCTCAACCTGTTGAAGGGCCTCGCTTCACTCACTCAAGACAATGACAAGGGCTGTCAATTTAAAGAGCTGTGTTCAGAAAGCCTGTTTCACACAAAGTGCCCATTTTGTACAAACTGACCTTTCTTTTAGAGCCATAACTTTTATTACTGTATCCAGTGTGATTTAAGGTGAAGATTTTGATGCCAATGTGCTGTAACATCCAAACGTTTTCACACAACTATTACATCTCGGCAATTGAGGTTTTGAGAGGTGAAAACAGCAGTTACAGCACTTCCAAAAAGGGCATCTGCCATATTATTTTGCTGTGTTCAAATCCACATAAATGACTGTGTTTTCTCTTAGGCTGAGGACCATGCTCAAGCAGCTGGAGGAGAAAGATGTTGACTTTGAAGAAATCAAAAAGAATCTGGATTTCACGGCGTCGTTACTGGAGGCAGTTTACCTGGATGGAACAAGGTGGAATATAGTGGAATATTATAATGTTGACGATTTCTGCTCTTTCAGTAAACTGTTCATTACTTTGATCTTGCATTGTAAAAGCCCAAGCGGGCGTAAAAGACTAGAACTATATCAAACTGTTACTGCATTTATGGTCATTACCTTCAGCAGGCTCACAGGGGCCTGAAGGCCCAACCCAGTTCACACTGGGCACAAAGCGGAGTACACCCCAGGAATGATGCCCAACAAAGGGCTAACACATTATGACAACCATTCACACTCACATAAATGGGCAATTTTGTGTCACCAATTTGGCTAACCTGCATGAGAAAACTGGCACACCCAAAGTAAACTCAGATAGGGGGTTATAAGGCAATGCCCCAGAACAACACTTTTTATTTATTTGAAAAGATGTATTTACTGAAACAAATAAATCCATGTTATGGATGGCTTTCCTTTCTAGGCACCTGTAAATGTGCCTGTGTAACACCGAATAAACAGATGCAAAAACGCCAATAGAAAGTCATTCCCAAAGTGGCAATCAATGAAAAGTCCGGACCATCTCTACAACAAGTCACTTTTAGAATTTCAGGAAAACAGTAAATGTTCTGCTGTTAAACTAATGTGACGCTAATGTGGTTACACATGTACAAACTGTAAACTGACTGGATTGTATTTTAAAAGTCATATCAGTAAAATCACCACCATATGGATTAGTTGTATCAAGAGCAGATGAGGCATGTTTCCACTGGTCTAACTGAGCAGTAACCTCCAGTGCTGAGAAATGAAGGCAGAACGCAGAAATGACAAAATCTGCAGTTCCTTAAATGTCCACCTGAGCTGGCTGCAAACGGGAGTCCATTTCCATACAGTAGAATGTTTACAAAAAAAACTGTCATCTAATATCTCTGTTTATGACAACTGTATGGGATACGTTTTTATATAACTGAACCCGTTTAAATCATATCAAGAATTAAAGTTAGGCATAGTTGAGGGGGTGACAGGTGTCATCTGAGGACACTAGCAGCTAGCTATCTGCTCAGCTGTCACTCTGGCCTCAGCTCCACCAACGATCCACCTCTCTGTCTAATTTGAGTTAGGCTGAGTTAGCTTGTGTCTTCACTACCAAGATGGCGGCGGCTGGAGTCACCCACTCTTCAGAAACCTATGTGTGACATCACAGAAACCGTCTCCTTAATTTATATAGTCCAACACACTATCACTTCCTCACTCTCCTTTTCACTACTCCTTAAATCAGAGATATTCAGTGGTCAATTCTGACACTCACAATTACATGGTGTAAAAATAATAAACAGGGAGTGATTTTGGACACAGCGACAGATTCACCTACAGAGCTTTAATCCAGTATTTGCCACTGTGTGTTTTCTCAGGCAGTGTCTGGAGTCTGAGGACGACCTTCAGCAGCTGCAGTCAGACGGCGTGCCCTCAGAGGTCACCGATTGGCTGGCTTCCACCTTCACCCAGAGGGTTCGGCGGCCTGTGCGACGCCCAGATGAGAAGCCCAAGTTCCGCAGCATCGTGCATGCAGTGCAGGCTGGGATATTTGTGGAGCGGTAATATAACGTGTTCATTTTATCTTCTATATAAGGTCATACTTTTTTAGAAAAGACCTCTATGAGTTGTCAGGGTGTTTGACATTCATCTGTAATAATGCAAGTGCTGCAGATAAAAAACATAGCCAGTCATACAGCTATATGATTAATTTATGTGACTTAAAAACAATAAAATAAGGAAACTATAATCTCATACTATAAAACTCACATTGTAAATGACTGATTTCCACATCTATCCTGTAACTCTAACACAAGCTCATGCAGTGTTGTTACTCGCATAACCACAGAAAACACAGACAGTTGTGCTGGACTGTGAAACATTAGCCTCCTTTTCTCTTTAAAACATCCTTCCAAAGGGAACAGGGACTTTGTAGAATTTATATAAACAGCTCCTGAGACGAGTTAGCTGCACAGTGTCAACATCTGAACTTTAACTGAACTCAACATAAACACTGCATTATTTCAGGATGTTCAAGAGGGCCTACACAGCCACCATGCCAGACGAACCTGCAGCGGTCGTAAACTGCCTCAGGGTAAACCTCCTCTAATCATCAATCTCTCCACACCTGAGTGTTTGTGCAATAAATCTGATTTCACAAAAGAGATTCTATACACATCACACATATGCATCAATAACACATTTACTTTCCCCTCCTTGTCTTCAGGATGTTGACCGCTGGAGCTTTGACGTGTTTGCTCTGAACTCCGCCAGCTCTGATCACGCCCTACGAACTCTGTTCTTTGAGCTGATCACCAGATATGGCCTCAACAGCCGGTTTAAGGTCTTTTAACTTTGGATTTCATTGCACAGTTTACATATAGCACTTCCCATACAATACGGCATGATAGAAATGTACGAAAGTCAGTGCTTTGGATCACTAATGTTGCAGTTATATGATCATTCTTTCACTTGTAACCTCAGCTATTGTTTTGGAAATGTGTGTTGCAACTGCAG
Source organism: Cottus gobio (assembly GCA_023566465.1). NCBI lineage: Eukaryota > Metazoa > Chordata > Actinopteri > Perciformes > Cottidae > Cottus > Cottus gobio. The sequence continues at coordinate 18,885,163 of CM042222.1, read as the reverse complement.
ATTTAATCAGGCATATGGGTTTTATTATTAATTTGGGTAGCCAGATTATGTGTGCAAATCACACGCATCATATCGTAAACCCTGTCAATCCTAGCCACGAATTTATTACAACATTCAGGCTGTTTTAGCTTTTCATTGTTGACACAAACTTTGTGAACATTGGATTTTAAAACTTGGCTGTGACTTAGATAATTATGTTCCACACTTTGCAGATCCCCATCTCGTGCCTGACAGAGTTCCTGTCTGCATTGGAGAGAGGATACTGCAAAAACACCAACCCCTACCACAGCCACGTTCATGCTGCTGATGTGACTCAGACGCTGCACTGCTTGCTTCTGCGCTCTGGACTCGTGGTACACCTGGCTCACTTCATTACAAATGATTTTGGTGCTGCGTCACATTTTCATGAGGCTGGTGTTTCTATATTTGCTACATATCCAATGAATATACCACAATCAACAATGTGTTAAGCTGCCAGTATGACTTAAATGATTTAAATCTTAAGAAATAGGTAACAAATGTATAGTCGATTGCAAAAAATAAATAGAGTGTGTACTTTTCTAAAACATCGGTCTACTCTCATTTTAGTCAGAATGTTAATTTTGTTAGCATATGATATTACATCTAGCATGACTGCAGACTCTTATTCAAGTTTTGGGACAGCAATTAATATCTATAAGCTATATCAGGCTTTGGCTACACATGTAATGCTTGTTAGAAGCAATACTTATTTGTTGGTTTTAGTCTTTTCATAGGATTTGTTGTCGATAAGAAAAAGAAGCCTCATCATTTAAATACAAGTGATTCATAACATGAGAACTGTTCCTCTCACAGTGCAGTGTGTGCGCCCTGCTACACATACAGTTTGTTTTTATATCTATCTGTTGTGTCTCTTGTGTCTATTAAGCACTGGCTGACAGAGCTTGAGGTGATGGCGTCACTATTTGCCGCGGCCATCCACGACTATGAACACACAGGGACCACAAACAACTTTCACATCCACACAAAGTAAGCTCCTATTCTGAAACTTATTTAACTAACTGTCTTATAAAGCACTGGCTATATATATATATATATATATATATATATATATGCTGCATCCTGTTGTGACATAAAATAGTAAGAGATGTCAGTGAATGTAGGACTAGTAAAGTCGTGTTTCTTAGATGCAATTTTAGAAAAAGCAGGAAAAGAGAGCACTTAAGCAAACACATCTTCATGGAGGGAACGCAGTATTTTTAGATGCTGATTTCCCTTTAGGAGGGCTGAAGATTTTGCAGTCTCTTGGCACCCATCATCATCGTCATGCTTTATTTTGGGAAAAATAATCGTCCAGAATAGGAACACGTCTTAGTTACAGAATTTAAATCCAAACAGTATCTATCTTTAAGTCATACTCCACCCAAAATGTACCATGTCAGCGTCCTGTAGGCTGGAAATACTGGCTGTTGTAAATCACTGTTGTTTTTTACTGCATGAAGAATAAGAGCTGTGGACAGATTTAATTCATGTTGGTAACAATTGATTTCATAAAAGTTTGTATGTATCAAATACATCCACAGAAACATTTTAAACCTGTGTATAACGCAAGACTTGATTGCATGAGTCAAGGTACAAAGCTCTTATGACAGGGTTTTCTATGTATGTTTGCTACTGTAACTTTTTATTTTATGGGTACTAATAAGTGATTGTAAATGAATTAGAACGCTCCTCAAAACGACCACTTCATTTGGTGGTAATTACACAATAAAAGGACAGTGTCGATTTCCAATTGACTTATTATTTATAATTAATTGCTAGCATTAATCTTTTAGTCAGTGCACAGCTACCTTTTAAATGTGTCTACAGGCAAGCATGCATGTTCTCAGAAAAAGAAACAAAAAGTTTCACATTACAAATTTATTACAAATATATGATTTTTCGGTTTGAATTCTTTGAAAGAAATCACGGATTTCTAACAAACTAAACAAGTAAAGATGAGATCTGGAGTTTATAGAACATATTTTGATATATATTATTATATTAATGGAGGTGTACTGTAGAGGTTTGGCTGACAGCTGTCTCACAGTAGGGACAGGTTGGGCGTTGCTTACGTCTCACCAATGCCATATTGCCACAGAAGACGAAACAGATTGATTTCTAAATTTGGTTGAATTTATTCAATCGCTTGTTAAAAAAGTTGCCTCCATCCGGAAAAGTGGGAGTCTTTTCAATTAATTTCCAGAATAATTACAGCCAAATTAAATCGTTTTTTTACCAGGACACTATGTCTTCCTCGGAAATAAAATGTATTTGGAAATTATACAATATTTTTTTTTTTTATTGCCACTATCATGAAGTCAAGCTGACTGTGGTTTCTCTCTCTGTGAACAATGAAACTAAACTTCAAACAGCCCCCAGAGGACCACTTCAGCACATAGCTAAAGGTTTTCTTTGAAGACATTTTTCACTTTATGTTTGGGTGAACAAAATAATCACTAATTGGAAATCTTTTCACAATGTATTTTGTTACCCATCTAATAACGTAGATTATGCAAATGAGTGGACACAAGATGCCTGATTGATAAATTAGTTAATTAGCATGAGTCATTAATACCCACATGGTGCCTGTTTTTATCACATCCTACTCTCTCATCCACACTTCAAATCCATCATTACAGTCATTGTGCTTAAATGACTCCCTGAGGACTCTCTTTTTATCTCATTCTCACCTCCTCCTTGCTTCACCACAACATAATTCTTCACATTTCCACACTCTGTAAACTCCCTTTCTCTTCTCTGCCAGGTCAGAGTTTGCATTGATCTACAATGATCGGTCGGTACAGGAAAGCCATCACCTGAGTGCAGCGTTCCGCCTGCTGCAGGACGACCGAATGAACATCTTCACTAATTTGACGAGAGAGGAATGGATGTAAGACGACTATGTTTTCACCATCTTAAATTCTGTTGCTTAGTTAGAGAAACTTAGGTCGAGGGGTTGACCATTTATCGAAAATAGTTACTCAGACTTGGCAGAAAAGAGCTCTTAAAAAGTCTGAGCAGCGACAAGGTTTCTGTGAGGAGATCTTAACCCCCTAACAACGGAAAAGTAAACGTAAAATAGTTAAAGGGGAGATTTCATTAACATTTCACCTGCAAAACTATTCTGTCCAAACATGGTGCCTCAGGCCGTGTGAAAGGGGACAGACTGGCCGACATGAATTGTCCTTAAATGAGACTTTTTGTCCTTATTGGTCACAAGGCCGCTCCTCTGGCTGACCCTGACCTCTGACCTCATGAGATCCAATCTCTCATTCTGAAATCAATAAATGCTCACGCTACTATTTCTGTTTGATAAATCACCCACTGAAAAGCAATAGAATAGCGATTGAGTCACTGAGTACTTCCTCTGTCTGCAGTATCTATCATCAGTGAGCTAAAATCATTGTATTTTGTCATTCGCCATTAACAATGTTATACTGTATGTAATGTACATGAACAGTTAAAAGTGAAAAACGTCAACTATGGTTGATGGATATTGGCATCAGCTCACTTTCTCTCAGCGTGGGTGTCAACAATGTATTCCTGCACTGAAACGTAGTTTGTGAAAAGAAAATAAAATCTGAAAAGACTTACCCCACTGAGTCTCGCGTTTTTATTCTGTACAGTTACTTCCCTTAGTGCACGGTCAACTAGTAAACTGTGTCTTTGTGTGCTTTTGCTTCCAGGGAGCTGCGGTCACTAGTGATAGAGATGGTGCTGGCCACAGACATGTCCTCCCACCTACTGCAAGTCAAAGGGATGAAATCCTGTCTACAGCAACAAGAAAGGTCTCACTAATAGACTGTGATGTCTGTTCACACTGTGGTGCATACATCAAGGTCATGAAGTAAACTCTGATTCAGATGATTCCTGCCAAAAAGAGGCTGGCAGGCCAATTAGTGTCAAGCCGACTGTTTTTTTCAGACACATCTTAAGCATAACACAACAGCAACAATAAGACGTGCATAATGCTTTTTTAAGTCACGTCTTATGCATAACACAACAGCAACAATAAGACGTGCATAATGCTCTTTCAACAGGATTGACAAGCCCAAAGCACTGTCTCTGTTACTCCACACGGCGGACATAAGCCACCCTTCCAAGCCCTGGGCGCTGCACTCTCGCTGGACCACGGCCCTGATGGAGGAGTTCTTCAGGCAGGTATGAACTCTAAAAATAAACCTGCACCGACAGTGTGACTCTTTCTCTACTACTCTTATCTTATTCTGTTTCTGCAATATCTGACTTGGACTCAGCCGTGGGCGAAGTATTAAGTGATAATTTACTTCAGTGAAAGTAACAATAAAGCAGTATAAAAATACTCCATTGCAAGTAAAAGTCCTGCATTTAAAATTCAGAGTGAAAGAACAAATGTAGCAATGCAGACTGGCTACTGTCACTGTACTGGATCATTATAGTTTATGTACATACATGTCAGCTGTACTTGTATTTTCTCATTAGTCAAGTTGGAGCAAATCTTCACTACTTCATATATTTTTGTTGGTTTAATCTGTACCAATTAATTATATTCTATAAACTGAGCATATGTTTTGAATTTACTTATTTTACTTGTTTTGAATTTACTAATCTTAATGTAAGTGAAAAGGAGCATATTAAAGTATACAATGGACATACTAAATTAAATTCCCAGTACCTCAACATTTTACTTAAGTAAATGTATTTTGACCACCACTGTGTAGATTATTGTTATATGAACAAACATGCTACAAATCAATCGTACTAGAAGGACTTCAAGGATTGCGTTGTTGTAAATCATGAAAAGTTTCACTGTGAGCGGATGTCAGATCTTATCTGTCACATTTTCACTGAAGCATTTTACATGAACTTCACATGCTCACATCCTTCCTTCTCAGTTCTTGTGTGTCCTACTATACATCTGTATTTCTCTAAAGGGTTTGATCTGTTGTTGTCTTGGCATGATTAATCAGGCAAAAGGTTGGATGACTAATAACAGCTTTCTAAATTACTCAACTGAGTCTAAAGAGGAGAGACACGTATTCAGAGTCAGAGTTAAAGAAAACCACATGAATAGCAGAGGTATGAAGCAGACAGTCAGAGAGGAAAGACTCTTTGAAAGGTTTATTGAACATATAGTTTGAGTGCTTGAAGATACTTTAGACCTTACAAACTAAGACTTTTTGTCAGATGTACGTCTGGGAAAAAATCCTCTGAGAATCAAATGCTCCAGATATCTACCCGACTATTTGATCTTGTTGAAAGGGTGATGATACGTTTCAAAACCCACAAACCTCCTGGGTCCCTATAATACATGCTAATCATCATCATCATCATCATCATCATCATCATCATAAGCAAGCCAATGTCAAAAATACTGCAGTTACTGAATATTGTGTATATATATACATATATATATATATTTGTGTTATTGTTATCCTATGGGCTACACTATAGCCTAGTCAATGACATGAAATCTAATTTATTGAGGAAAGAAAACATTTCCTTGGAACATGTTGACTAAAGTAAAAGCTTTATTGATAAAGAAGAAAACAACAACTGGAGCTTTCGGTGTCTGGCCACAGTCTGGAACAATACTACAGCAGGACCTGGGACATCGAAATGTGCATTTTTTTTAGCCGACTATAAGCCTTATGTTTTTGGTGGCATTCTGTCAGAATATGCTCTCATGTGTTGACCTTTGAGAGGTGCAGCCTCGCAATTCGAGTTCGCTTCCAGTCTTGGCAGAAGTGTGGCATGCAGGTTGGAGAGCTCTTGGCTGCTAAAGGAAGGAGGCTGCAATCCACCAGACACCAATCATGATCCCCTCCTGAGGCTCACTAGTGCACCCTGCCTCGCTTCCCGTAAACACAATTACATCTATAGATATATATATATATATATCTATATATCAAATATTATTTTTGGTGAGCTAAAGACGTTTATACATTCAGTATTGTTTTTTATATATATATATATATATACAGTCTAAGTCTCTAATTACACTTACATAATACCATCTATCCTAAAATGTAACTTATTGACCACCGATGTATCACAAACACCACTATCTTGATTTGCATTTGTAAAGCTCACAGCATTTTCATTTAAATGCGAAAGCCTTCTCTGAACTGGGGCCTGGGGGCTCTGCCAAGCCTCTCGGGCGTGTAAAGCTGCCAGAAACCAAAATTCTACGTAAATTCATGGCAATTCCCGGGAGTTTTCTGTGCTGCCTTTCAAATTCCTGTGAATAGACATTAACCTGCACTTCCAAGACAAGTTAAAGAGCTGCTTTCCGACAAAAAAACACTTTTCAGGCAGTAAAGAAAACTGTCAATCTTGTGTTCGCACAACCTACTTAAAATGCCATGATGTTCATACAAAAGCCAGATGGCAATGAGAGCATTGGCTGGTTTTAAGAGGCTGGTGCTTTTGAGTGGATTTCCTGTACATGCAGCAATGCTTTTCTATGTGTTGTCATCCTCCTCTTTTTTCACTGCTTAGACCTGGACTGGAAAACATAAAATATAGATAAATAAAATAGAGGCGTTGGGCAGCCCTACTCGGTTTGGAAAATCCAGTTTGTTGTGTTACTTACAAAAAAAAAGAAAGCTTGATATTCTTTTAACAATTCAGAAGTATCAGGTGGTGAGTGTTGCAGTCAAATAACCTTTAAAAAGTTATTTTCAGATGACGTGTGGGATGTTGTTCAAGATATGTTTTCTCTCTCGTTCTATCTTTGTGAGGGTGATAGAGAGGCAGAGCTCGGCCTTCCCTTCTCTCCTCTGTGTGATCGAAAAAGCACCCCGGTAGCCAAGTCTCAGATCGGTATGTCTCGCTTTCCAAAATCTTTCTTTCTCTCAGTCCTCGCTCACAGATGTTCAGATTTATTCTCATCCACACTAATATTTGGTAAAGTCTTGAAACTGCAGTGAAATATATGTCATATTACATCTTGTTACTTCAATCCCTGAATAACATTTGGATTTTTTTCTTTTTTTTTAAGCAATCATATTTTAACAGCTAAGAAACTCTTGATTTTCACATATTGATTAGGCAACATTGTTTTTTACAGGTTTCATAGACTTCATTGTGTATCCTACATTCTCTCTGCTGACGGACATGGCTGAAAAGATTGTTATTCCTTTGGTGGAGGAGAACCCAGGCCCACCAGACCCCTGCAACAGACACAGGTACCACACTATGAAGGCGTGTCCCCTTGTTGGAAATGTACATTGTACTCATTTTCAATTGATTAAAGCTATTTTGTTTCTGTCAATAGATCCCTTCAGTGCTACTTAACATGAAAGACAGGTGAATACGAGTAAAACTGGAAGAAAACATATCAATTTCTATGAGAACACTGTTATTTCTCAACAGTAATCTGTGGAAGGAGAGCTCCAGAGGTCTGCAGTGGAGTCTCGCTCACATCACAGCGGAGCTGGTGAGCTTCCGCTCCACTTGGACACGACACACCGAAGACAACAAGATCAAATGGAAGGAAAGTGGCTCCAATGGTATGTTGTGTACTAACTATCAGACATTATCACATAATCTGTGAATTACTGAAGAAATAAACAACATAGCTTAATCATATTCATATCCTTAATTTAATATTGTATTGCTTGTGTTGTCGTCTTTTGCAATCTCCAATGAAAAGTTTGGCAACATCTGCGAATAAAATAAAACTGACTTGGCAGAGACAAAGCCGCTCTGCTCCATAAATGTGCTACGTCTCCGTGATTTGATTTGTTATCTGCAATCATTTCACGGTGATCTCATGAGGGGATTAACCGACACAGATATTGTTTCCGTTCAGTTTAACAACATTTCCAATGTTTTTTTTCCAATCTCCTATATCCTTCAGGATTTTCAGACCCCAGTGTGACAAAAGGGCAGCGACCCAGCCAAGAGGAGCTGTCAGAAAAATCCCTGCAAGACTCCACGGCAGATTCAAAACAGTAGACAGAATGTCATTTATTATGTGCTTAAAAAAAAAAGAGAACATCTTCAAAGGTTAACTGAGGTTAATGCTGAGTCACTGTTTGTAACAAAACCACAAGGCCTTATTATATGGTGATTGTGGGAGCTATGAGGGATATTGGTTAAAGGTTAACTTCATCTTCCCAAGGTAAGATGAATGCAAATGCACAGAGGTGTCCCCATGTCTTATTTTAAGGGTAGTATACTCTGATAATTTAAATGCAAAGTGTACATGCTGGCCATGTATGTTCATGTTATTAATTTAATTTGCCACCTAAACACTTTTAAGGAGCATTTTACATATATTAGTTTTACCTGTACACAAGTCATTTGTTGTATAAAACAATAAAAACAATAAGCGTCGCAAATATGTAAATGTTTGTCATATGATTCATTATAAAGCTGGCCTATTTATGGTGGGATGATATTGCGCCTTAATTTAAATGTTTTAAAGGATTTAACTGCAAGGAAAGTCCCTAATCTTTGAATTGAATCTGCTACCTTGCATAATTTTAAGAATTATTTTATTCAGTTACACATCTGTGAAATTAATTTCAGCAGAATCAGTGGCTTATTTAGAAAATCCATGACTATAAGATACAAGTAGATTGTTTTCTGCACAAAACGCAGTCGACATTTTGACATAAAAGGGCAACTCAAGTGACATCCTGCATGTTTTCTGACAGGCAATCTCTTTTTAAACCTAAACTAACACAGTTTGGACTTAATGAATGTGAAAGTCAGAGCACTGATATAGCACTAAGCAATTATTTGTTTTGGAAAGATATAGCGGAGAAGAGCATCATCCCTAACAGAGAATGAATTCACTCTCCCGAGCTTCTCCGTGCCTCTCATATGGTCCATCTGAATGTGTGTGTTTGTGCTCATATGGGGGTTCCTGATGAAAACGCATCATCGCCACAGAGGCACACTGCAACAACGGCATCTGAGGTCTTTAACTCTCAGGAAATCCTGCAGCATATCCACCCGCAACATGCCTTTGTAGCAGAAACTTGCATTATAAGTGATCACTCTCACGCATGCACTTGGAAGTGTCGTATAGTCGTCACATGCAGCTTAAATTACCAGTTTATACAAAATCCCAAAACAGTCCTGCGTATGAAAAATGTAAGCGTTTGTATGCTCCTGGCTCTGAGTACATTGAATTATTTATTTGCTGAGTGTCTATTTTTAGTATGTAGTCGACCTCTACGAAACACGTCCACATGTGCAGTGGTGTCAAAGTTTTTGGAGACTTTCCCCATTATATCTTGTTTTTGAGGTTTTATTAGTAAAGCAGGTCCTTGTTTAGGTGCTTTGGACATTACAGACTTTGTCATATCAAGCTGAGTCAAACGTATACTTTTGACATAACGTAACATTCACAGATAAGTACGAAAGAAAAACAGCAAAATCACCAATTTAAACATTTTATTATATCAAACAAATTTAGATTACGGATGTAATCATCAATCAATTCAAGTAAAATTGGAACAAAACTTCCCAGATTAAAACCATGTAAAGTACACTATTACCATTCAAAAACAGAACAAACATTACATGGTCCATAAATATACTGCAGAAGAAGAAAACAAAAGCTTGCACAGGAATGTTTTCATTGTCTTTCTTGATCATCGTTGTTATTGTCAATACTAGGGTGGCTTTAGTTTACTGTTTCAGTATATATATTTTTGTATTTATGTCAAGTGTTAATGTGAGTGTCATGAAAGGATTGTCACATAATCTACATAATAATGCCACTTCAGTGATACAAATAACAGATGCAATAACATTTAAGAGTGAACTTTATGATGGCCTTCTTTCTTACAAAACTAAAATGAAAAGACAATGTCAGTCATTAAAATTGGTGTTTGATTGGTGTTTGATTTTATGTTGGAAAAAGTCCCTTATGCAAATTAAAGCACAGTTCAGAAAAGTCACTGCACATTCAATGCCATGCAGAAAAGTGTTTTGTTACCAGTATTTATATTCCAGAAAAGCATTCAAGTGTTAAACAAAATGAGGGTGCAATTTGTACATTTTAGTCATTAGTGTGTTACTGTAACCAGACATGTCATTGTTGTTAATTAGGATATTAGCAGTAATTATCTCTTACTATCTTTTTGTAAAGTTTTAAAGTTATTCATATTATTAAAAGGAATACAAATATCAGAAATATTTAATTTTCTCTCAGAAGTTAGGGGCGTGTCTGTGTAAGTTAGGGTCTGTGTTAGATTGACAGCAGCTAGTAGGTGACTAGAGAGACAAAGTAAAAAGGATGTACATGGTAGTCTCCACGTCATGATCACACAGCGTTTAGTTAGCAGTGGTATTAAAAAGTAAGACCCACACCAGCATCTAACTGGATATTTACAGGTAAGCTACATGCTGTTTAATGTGCTGCAGCAGAGCAGCTAATTAGCTATAAAGCCTGCAATCTGACTTTCCCCTGTGAGTGTGTGTTTGCTCATCCAACAAGCTAAATTGCAGGACAAGACGTGTGTTCAAGTTTATGAGTTATGCAGGAAAGCTGGTTGTTTAAAGTTTTGGGCTCATATTGTGTTGCAGGCTTTGCTCTGGCCGTTTGAATGATGAGGTTACTGCTTTATGCAAATATGATATGAAATGAAGACCAGAGCAGTATTGCAATACATTTATAAAAAGTTCTCCTTTTTGGTTTCTGTATTTTTTTATTTTCTCAAAGTTAAGCACAAGACATGTCATCTGCTGCACACATATGTAATGCTGTTAGGGCTACAGCACATAATCTGCTGATTATTTTCCTGATTAATTATTTAATCGATTTGTCTTTGAAATGACAGAAAACAGGTAAAAATGTTCGAGATGACCTTTTCAAATGTCACAAAAATATTGTATTTATAATAATAGACTACAAAGGAAACCAGTAAAATATCACACTGGCCAAACCGGATCCAGAGAACTCTGAAATTGTTCTGAAAAATTAAAAGAACGTTATTTTCTGTAAATCATTAAATTTACTGTTGGAAATAATTAGATATATATCAGAGAGCACAGTCAACATTAACACATAGAGATAATAACATAACGACAGCTGGGGCGTCCTGATAGGAAGTGCAACAACATCCGGTTTCCTCCATCTTTGTTTTACTTTGAAACTCAAATACCAAATGACACAGGAAGTGATAGCGGAAGAGAGTCGAACCGGATCCAAGATTCATGAGCCAGAGTGGGTGGAGAATACCCAGTGCTCCAACCAGAAGACTGTAAACTATGCAAAGGACTCCGCCTCTTAGTAGGGTTGACCAATGGGCTCCACAAGGAGAATCCAATATACACTCAGCGCACTCTGTTTAAGCGCCTTTTGTTTCAGGGACATCTGAACTAGTCAGACGTCCCCATCAGGACCGTGCACGTATAAATGCCCGGAATGCATTGCTCTGCTTAGTTTAGTAATTAAATACTTTTGATACAAGATATCTCAGTCTGGCAGTGAGTCATTAAATGTAGGATTCCCAACAAATTGGTAGCAGAGGATGGTTTAATCTAAACTGAACGTGTTGAATCCTACGGAGCAGGGAGCGTGGGTTCCTTAACTCCAGGTCAATGTTCCTGACATTCGGTCTCCACTACCGACTCTATTGGAAGGACCATAGACGCTCCATGCTGACCTCAGGAAACTGATCACGAGCGCGCTCTATAAATAAACGGTGAGCAGAACCAATTTAATTAAACTCTGCATATTGTAGTATATGAAAACCAAATTAAGTGATCAGAAGTACTGAGTGTAAGTATGTGACCGTTAGACTGCAAATTTTAAATTGATTGTATCAAGTGGAGAGCAGAGCAATGTGTTTTGTTTATAATTCTGTTTAGAAACATTGTGGTCCGTTTTATGTCGTATCTGAAGACCAATAGGGTCTGAAAACCTTGCGAGGGAACGATATAGTTACGGGGACATTGCTAGTGTTAAAAAGTAAATAAAGATATAGTGATTCCTTCGGGAGCACCGCCGTTTGTGTCTCACCGATAAACTTCTTTAACAGAGGGGGGTTCTCCGAAAAACCTACTAGAACAGGAACCGGGAAACTTTCTAGAAAAGGAGCGGGGGCTCAACGTTAAACCTTAAAGAAGGGAAGGGTTATTACAGCGGGGTAGCCGGCGTTCACTTAGTCACATCGCCAGTTGTACTACAAACGATAAACCTTGACAGGGGAAGACGTAGAAATAACGGGATGTATAGTCAATGGAAGAGAAAAGAGATGTGAAGAACAGGCCTTAGAATAATAGTAAATAAAGAGATAGTGATTCCTTCGGGAGCACCGCCGTTTGTGTCTCACCGATAAACTTCTTTAAACCTTAAAGAAGGGAAGGGTTATTACAGCGGGGTAGCCGGCGTTCACTTAGTCACATCGCCAGTTGTACTACAACCGATAAACCTTGACAGGGGAAGACGTAGAAATAACGGGATGTATAGTTAATAGAAGAAGAACAGGCCTTAGAATTAGAGAAGAGTGCAAGTTTGATAAATGATATTCGTGACGAGATCGAGTGTGAGGTGCTTGGGTTGATTCCTGAACGAGCCTCCGTTCATATTGTGACCGCCGTTGTCACCTGAACAATAGAAGACAAGCTTGAAGTTGCTGAGTGTCATAAAATTGTTGATCGTGCAGTGTGGTGCTCTTGCAGGACTGATCGTAGTGGTACTCATAGCGTTAATTGAAGTATTTTGAATTTAAATAACATATCGTGATAAAAAAAAAGAGAAAATAAAATATACGATAAATAATAAGAATAAGAATAAAATCATGGATACTTCGTATCGAGTGAAAGTGTTGGAAGTGTTGAGGAAGAGTGGAAGGACAAAGAAAGGAGATGAAGGGAGAGGAGGAATGTTGCTGAATAGATGGGAAAAGGCGGGGTGGATACCGGAGGTGGGCAGCCCAGATAGAAGACAGCTGGTTGCCATGGTTAAAGATAGTAAGAAAAGACTTTCACAAGCAAAAAGTGATAAAGAAGAAGAGAAAGTGTTGAAAAAAGGCCGTTTCACGGTGCACCCAAAGAAAGCAGCAAGAAAAGAGGAAGAAGAGAATTTCAGAGTGGCAAACTTGTTCTTTTCAACTATGTGGAGGCCAATTCTTCAACAAGAGGAGGACAAAGGAGAAGAAAAGACTACACCCAACATATATCCCCCACTGCCAACTCCAGAGACCCCAACGGCCCCGTCCCCTCCCCCATATAGTAATGATAATCTGATCATAAAAAGTAGCAACCCATTCTTCCAACCAGCCATGCAGGCCCCAGTAAGACAGGCCCAAGTTAAAAGCGTCATTTTAGATATAGAAGAAGGGGATGGAGAAGTGAAAATGATAAAAAAAAAAAAAAATACAAGAGTTAGAGCAACAAATCCAGGTTCTGCAGATGCGGGACAACAAAGGAAGCAAGATCCCAGAGAAGGGAGTAGAGGAAAAGAATGCAGCAGGAGAGGTTGAACCTCTCATTGACCTCACACCCTGGCCTGCTCACAGAGAGGGAGGAGAAGGAGGGGGGCGGTTATTTAGTACGGAGTTTATGCAGCAAAACCCAGGCCACTTTGATGTAACTCTGCAGCTTCTACAGAGTTATCTCTCGCATGACAGTAAAAGCGGAGAAAAATACATAAACCCTAACAGAACCAGACACCTTGCCATACATTCAATTTTCGGCATGTATGTGGTACCAACTGCATGACATGTTCCCCACACTAGAAGATGAAGGCCTAATCGAAAATATGAAGTGTGAGGATGGGGAAAGTTTTGATGAGTTCCTGGCCCGTTCTAAAAAGCTGTGGCAGCGGGCTATGAGAGAACCGTATGATGGTTCCACCTCATCACTGAAATTATGGAGACAGAAAGTCCTCGGAGGCTTACCTGAACCAGTTAAGACAGCTTGCTCTGACATAGTGAGTCTTAACGCCATGAATGTTACCACATGGGCCTCTCATCTCCGCCATCACCATGAGAAGCATCGCAAGGGCAATAACACGCAGAAAAAGGAGATGCAAAATTTAAAAGTCAAATTGTTGAGAAAACAGTTCTCTGACATGGTGGAAAAAGAAAAAGAAGCAAAGAAGCAACTGGTGTCAACCCCGGAGGCCACATCCAGCCCTGCAGATCCCACTGTTAACGCCATGGTAACTACACAGGTTTTGCAAGCACAACAACAGCAGCAGCAACAATGGCCACAGCAGCAGCAGCAGTGGCAGCAGCCACAACAATGGCAACCGAGAGGACGTGGAGGCCCACGTGGAGGAGGCAGAAGAAGAGGTAGAGGAGGTGAAAGTAATCAAGCCACTTATTACTGTTACAACTGTCAACAACCTGGTCATTTTTGCCCGTAACTGTCCGAGCCCTCCAATACAGCCAATGGGATCCTCAGGCCCGCCTCCACCACAACCTCCCTGGCCTCCGACTGCAGCAAATCAAGCCATGCAGCAATGGACTGACTACCACCAGTACCCACCACAGTGACAGCCAACGGGCTCTGGTTCAGTTTCCTTTTCCCTGAACACAGAACCGCTCCCCTTCGCATACTCCTGACAGAGGCCGGAAATCGTAATCTGACTGCCTCACTGCTATGGACTTCTGAAGCTGAAGCAGCTTTCACTGATCTCAAGCAGGCCCTCGCTCAAGCTGCCGCACTGATGTCACCGGACTATGGCTCCCCGTTTCATTTGGATGTTTCTGAACACCACAGCGTTCTTAACGCCGTGCTGTATCAGAAAAAAGGGGGAGACAGACATGTGCTGATGTACCATTCATCAAAACTGGACACAGTTGAAAGCGGTCAGACTTCATGTGCAAGATATGTTGAAGAATAGGAGCAGACAAAGCCATCAACATATTCACTGACTCAGCTTATGCACATGGAGCTGCACACGTGGATGCCCCGATGTGGCAAAGAAGAGGCTACACCACGTCAGCTGGAGCTCCAATCAAACATCAGCAGGCAATCCAGGACTTAGTGAAAGCAATGGCGCTTCCCAAAAAGTCTCAATTATGAAATGCAAAGGTCATGACAGTGAATTCCAGAGTAAGTGCTGGAAATGATGCAGCAGACAGGGCTGCCAAAAGAGCAGGAGGCTATGAATCATCACAGATGATACTGAGACCAGAAACACCTCAAACACTTCCGAGACTGACAGCGAAAGACATCCAAGAAATACAAACCAAAGCTGGAGCGTATGAATGGACGGAATGGACGAGAAAAGGAGCCACTCAAGACAAAAATGGACTCTGGAGAGCACATGATGGAAGGCTGGTAGCACCAGCCAGGCTATGCCAACTACTCTTGCCAGAGGCGCACCGCCCCACACACGAAGGAAAGAGACAGACATTGGACAATGTCTCACAGTTATGGTGGCATCCACACATGGAAAGTATGGTGTCATTATACTGTGCAGAATGCAGTGTGTGCGGGGCCTTCAACGTGAAGAAACCATTCACTTCACCAATGGGCTCATTCCCGGTACCTACCGCCTGCTTCCAAGATATAAGCATTGATTGTACAGACATGGGAGCTGAGAATGTAGTACAGGGAAAGAGGTACATGTTGGTAATGGTAGATAGATTTTCTAGATGGGTGGAAGCTATTCCCACTAGACATGAAGACGCCAAGACAGTAGTCAAATGGCTAAAAACTGAACTCATACCACGATATGGGGTCCCGCGACGTATCAGATCCGACAATGGCACGCACTTTAATAATAAATTGTTGAAGGAAGTTGAGGCTAGCCTAGGCATCACACACTCGTTTGGGTCCGTTTATCATCCACAGTCGCAGGGACTGGTGGAAAGAGCAAATCAAACATTGAAGTCTAAGATAGCCAAGGCATGCTGCGGTACAAAGATGAAGTGGCCGGAGGCCCTCCCCTTGGCACTCATGGCCATGAGGTCGTCAAAAGGGGGTGGGACACACCTCTCGCCGCATGAGATCTTAACCGGGAGGCGAATGCCAGGACCACCTAGCGATGGAGGTCATATGCCATCGCTAGATGTGGAGCAGATAGAGAAATCTGCCTATATGAATGAACTAATTTCTTTGGTCTCAGCCCTCTCTACCCAGGTGGCGAAAGCCTACGAGAAGCCATCGACAGGCCGGGAGGAGCCACTGACCATCAAGGTAGGGGACTGGGTCAGGGTCAAGGTTCATAAGAGGAAGTGAACTGACCCCAGGTGGACTGGACCGTACGAAGTGAAGAAGGTTACTTCACACTCGGTCCAGGTCAAGGGTAAATTAGGCGCTCCCTGGCACCACCTGACACATTGTGCCCCAGCTGAACCCCCATCCCGTACGCTAGTGGAAGTACGTACTGATTTGAGCCATGCATCGTAATTTGAGGCGGTGTTTCGGTGACCCAGATAATCCTCAGTCTGGGCGGGGACGTAAATCCCTGAAAGAAATAGGGTTGGCAGGAAAACCCACGACGGTATCGCTGTCAACCCCACAAAAAAAAAAAAAAAAAAAGTCATAAAAAGGAGACAAGGTGTTAAGGGGAAAGGGAACTTAAGAGAGACAAGTTAGATGAAGTAAGAGTGTGAGATCAAGAGGGAACCTCACCCGGTGAGAATTCTGTTCCATGAGGAAGTCATTTGAGATGCAACAGATGTGTCCTAGTGAACTAATAATGATAAAGAACAATTAATTAGAAAAGATGTTGTAAAACAGTAATGGTGAAGTTTTAGAAGGATAAATTGAAAGAATGGAAAGACAAGAATGATTTTAGTGGAAGATTGACAGTCACATGATGTCAATATTTGGTTCATCAGATTGAACAAAGAATAAGAGGGAAAAGGGAAGTGAGAGAAGGATTGTGGGAAGTACAAATGTGGTTGGTTGAGGCGTGGAGACGCAAGTGAGAAACAGGTATGGGAAGGGAGAATTAGAGAGAAGAGAGGCACACACACACACACACAGACAGACAGACAGACAGACAGACAGACAGACAGACAGACAGACAGACAGACAGACAGACAGACAGACAGACAGACAGACAGACAGACAGACAGACAGACAGACAGACAGACAGACAGACAGACAGACACACACAGATAAGCTGAACAGACTGTTAATTCAGGATGTAAAGCTGTTTAGAACTTAGAAGTAGAGGGATGTGAAGTGACTTTTTGAGTGTTTCCGGAGCATGCAGATCTGTCATTCTAGCACCTGAAAGTAGAAAATTAAATTGATAGAGAAAGAAGATAATACCATTGTGTGAACAGCATTTGTAATAATTTTTAATAATTTTAATCTTAATCTTTAACATGACTATAAACAAAAGTAAAACAGTTGGAGTTATCTAAATAAACTGTCCAGTAAATCTTAAGCAGAGAGCATAGTGGTGACAAAGTTTAAGATGTTTGTTGGCAGGAATGTAAGAAGAATGGAGATGACCATCCCCCGACCATTTGGACCACGTGGGTCATAAAGAGAAAGACTTGGAATGCACCAAGGGGGGAAGGGCCATTCAACTATCATTAGCACATCAACTGCTGTTAGCATATCAAAGAGAGAGCATCCTGGATTCATCACACCTACAGCAAGAAGGTGCACCGGTTGTCTGCAGAAAACTGCATTGCTGAGGACTCCTAAGGGACACCCATCTCCTCTGTGGTGAAGTCTGGTTACAAAGGGAGGTGAAACCAATAGGGGCACTTGTCTCAACCCAGTGAAGAAATCATCAAACACCCAGAGGCTTAGGGAGTGTCTGTTTATCAAAGGGAGCTCAGTGTTGATTTTAGAAGGAGAAACTGGTTAACAACTATTGACAATAGCAAAAGGAATTGTTAACTTTACTGTGATGCTGAGAAAGGCGGAGTCTGTAAAATGTTTGGATTTGCCTGTTTTATTTTCATCCTAAGCAACACAGCTCCTGATGGATCAGTGACCGAAGCGCTGACTGGTTTTACGGCATGGAGTCAGAACCTTGCAGAGAATGCTGGGATTGATGATCCCATCACAAGCTGGTTGGACAGTATGTTTGGAAAAGGAAATGCATTTCTGTCCATAATAACCACACTTTGTCTTGCCACTACAGGCGTGATCCCCTGAGGATGCAGATGCATCCATGGACTTCTGCAGAGATTGATTGAAGCTGCATTTAGTAAAAAACATTCAAGGGAATCAATTAAGAGTTGAAGATGAAGAAATAAGCTTTTGATTGATGCATCTGTTTATCAAGGGGGGATTGTTAGAAAATAATGCTTTTTAGTGCTCCTAGTGAGAGCTAGAGAGTTTACATTGGAGGGTCAAGACAAATAAATAACTCTGTATGGATTATCAAATATCGAATGGATGACATTGTATGTACTACACAAATGTATTGAGTGATTGTGGAAGGAATCCTGAAAACATCAGGAGCCCACAAACAGTTACGCAGCCTGAAGATTGGAGCAGATAGATAAGGAGGACGTGCTCAGGAATGTGAGAGGGTTGATTGAAGTCCTGAGTACTGTTGTTTATGCAAGTGGGGGTTTGAGTTGACCAACACCAAAAGGACAAAGTCTTGTCCAATCAATGGACTGGAAGAGGGGCTGGCCAGAGGAAGGGGGGCTGACCCCAAACCTAGCAAAGAAGAATGTAGATTGCATTAATTTTGTCCATTATAATGTGTTGCGCCTAACCAATTCTAATAGAGATGCCAATTCAGGTCTGGCCGAGCAGCTGACCCCCACCTCACTGATTGCCTTGCAGAACCGAATGGCCCTCGACATGCTCTCGGCCAAAAAAGGGGGTGTTTGATCTATGTTTGTTCTATGTTTGGAGACATGTGTTGTACTATAATTCCCAATAATACTGCTCCTGATGGTTCTGTTACTAAGGCTCTGGAAAGTTTGAAAGCTCTGTCTAAGGAAATGCATGATGCCTCAGGTATTAATAACCCTTTTTCTGACTGGATGACAAATATGTTTGGAAAGTGGAAGAATTTGATGATGTCACTGATGATTTCAATTGCAATGTTTGTCGCAATATTAGTAGCCTGTGGTTGTTGTTGTATTCCCTGTTTGCGCACCCTGATAGGTCGTCTTATCACCACCGCTCTCTCCAAAGAGGAAGCGCCCCCGCCGTATACAGCTGGCACCTATCCACTTTTGGCACCTGACTTTGAACTTGAAATGGAAGAGGTCATAGAGTTAGATCTGTAAGATTAAACATGGAAGCAAAAACTTTTGTCACACCTTTTTAGGTGTGAAAAGGGGGAGTACGTTTTTCCTCCTTTAGACTCAGGCACATTGAACAGTGGAAACTGTTGTAGAAAGTTGAAATCTCAGGTCAAACACATTTGTATCGCCCAATATATAAAATGAGGATGCCACTTATATGTCAGGTGTCTGCGTCTATTTCATGTACTATATAATAGCTTGTCACGCCTTGCAGGCGTGAAAAGGGGGATTTGTTGGAAATAATTAGATATATATCAGAGAGCACAGTCAACATTAACACATAGAGATAATAACATAACGACAGCTGGGGCGTCCTGATAGGAAGTGCAACAACATCCGGTTTCCTCCATCTTTGTTTTACTTTGAAACTCAAATACCAAATGACACAGGAAGTGATAGCGGAAGAGAGTCGAACCGGATCCAAGATTCATGAGCCAGAGTGGGTGGAGAATACCCAGTGCTCCAACCAGAAGACTGTAAACTATGCAAAGGACTCCGCCTCTTAGTAGGGTTGACCAATGGGCTCCACAAGGAGAATCCAATATACACTCAGCGCACTCTGTTTAAGCGCCTTTTGTTTCAGGGACATCTGAACTAGTCAGACGTCCCCATCAGGACCGTGCACGTATAAATGCCCGGAATGCATTGCTCTGCTTAGTTTAGTAATTAAATACTTTTGATACAAGATATCTCAGTCTGGCAGTGAGTCATTAAATGTAGGATTCCCAACATTACTAATCATTGCAGCTTACATGATGTTGCAAAACATTAATAACATAACATAATAGTTTAATTTGAGTTGTACTTTAAATAATTAATTTAGCTGTCCAATCCAGTAGTCAAAACAACTTTAATTTAGTTTTACTTTAAACTGTCAATCAACCCAGATGTGTTGCTCAATCATTTAAGATCAACTCCAACATTATTTTAATTTAAAAGTGGTTTCGGTCCCTGTTATTTATGAGGTACAAATACATTGTTATTGCTTTGAGATGGAACAATAATTGAAGGAGTCATGGCACATTAATGATACAAACTGTCCAAAAGGATTGTAGATTGAATATGTGTTACCTTTGAACATTAAAGGGGACATTGTGCATGTTGCCTAAGTTGTCGTAGTTCATGAAAAGACGTTCTCTCTTTCTCATTAACTAGATGGTAACTCCCACTCTGGTTCATACATAAGCTAGTTTTACGTTTGGCGTATCATCATATTTAAATAATTCTCACAGGATTTGTAAATAAGTGTAGAAACCCTTGTTCTTGTTCTCGGGGTGGTAACTAAGGCCTGACTGTAGAATATCTTAATCTTCTGTCATTGTGTTGGGCTGGCTGAGAAGACGGCGCAGCCTTGTTTCAGAAGGCCGCTCTACTTTTCTTTCTTCAGGCTGGATTTCTTTGTCTTCTCCTCTGCCGGCTGACTAGCACTGGATGTTGCTCCTTTTGTGTCTGAAAAACATAAATATAACATTCTGAGGCACGATAAAAGAAAGGGAAGTGGCTGACTCACAAGGCTCTGATGGACGCTTGCAGCTTGACAAAAAAATAATTGGAAACACTATCATTCCACCATAGATGGTTGTTTCTCCAAATGGAGAGTCAGTTTTCTGTTGCTTGGTGTTTAACTGCATAGAAACAAAGGTCTAAATAAATCTATTATTAGAGGTTCAAGCTCAAAGCCTTAGATCTCTTAACAAACCAATGTGGTGTTCATGTGGCTGGAATAAGAGTGATACATGGCATTTTAAAAGGGCAATGTTTTGTTTTTTAATTCATCAAAATCAGAAATTGTAACACAAATGTAATGGGGATAGGACATGTATCAAACAGTGTGTTTATCTGCTCGTCGACTGAAATCGTTAGTTTGTACTGCAAAGTTGCTTATAGTAAGCTAGTTACTGCAAGTACATGACTAACTAGCTAAATTGTATTGTTGGAATACTAGTTTACATTAGAGAAAGCTGAAATTAAAAGAATGTAAGAATAATTGGGAGGATGTGACTCAAGATATAGTTGAGACACAGTCTGCAAGAGAGAAGACGCCTCACTCTGTTTGGGTTGTTCAAACCATAAAAAAACACTTTGTCCACGATTGTACAGAGTGGAGCGTCTTACCTCACAAATGATCTTGGGACATTTTTAACTCGGTCTTAAATCAATTAGTGCATTCACTATTGTCTTTCCATTGACTTAAATGTTCTGTCTGAACCCACATTAAGACATTATAAGTCATGATGAACTATTATGCCTGTTTTATATACATACACACTTGAATTGGTTTTGTTTTACTGTTTTTTTTTCTGCTGTAATAGAAACAGAAATACAATCTACAGTAATGACAGAACACACAAGTCTCCATTCAGCCCCACAAAGACATGTTTTCCACTTCAGTATGAGCTGCCTCTCAGGGTATTTCAGCCACAGGAGCATCATGTGAAGTGTGGATCAAAGCCACTTCACAGATGTCTGTTGACGAGCCATGATTACATGACACAGAGCCAAGCCTGTTGAACTGTTAATATCTTAATAAACCCTGGCTCGTGAACAGGTGATGAAGACACTCCTGAGGGAAAGGGTATCTGTATAAACAAGGCTCCTTTGACTCTACCTGGTTGTGTGTTGTTTTGTTGCGATGAGGGATCTGCTACGTTGGCAACGCTGGAACAATCCTCCTCCTCCTTGGAGAGAGGACACTCAAGTCCTCCAGCAGCTTCTAATAGACTCTCCCTTGAGAACTCTGCAGGGGGCAGAGAGACAAATGGAGGTTTGGTTGAAAGTGAAGTAGAGAAGAAACAATCCACTTTCCAGCACTCTGTATGGATATAAGTACTTTATTCCTATATTCTCTGTTTAATTAAGATAAGATATTCTTTTATTAGTCCCACAGTGAGGAAATTGAAGGAGACGGGTAAAGTGCACACAAGAAACACACACACACAAATATATATACATAATACAAATGTATTTATATTGCACCAGTTGAAGTGATTAAAGTGACCAAAGTGATTGAAGTGATTTTGTGGTCTACTGTTAGCTCAGCTAGTTGTGCAGCCTGATAGCAGCAGGAAGGAAGAACTTGCGTTACCTCTCCTCCACACACCGAGTGCAGAACTTCACCACCTTAATAATCAATGTCACCTGACATTTACAGCTGCATGTTTTCTAGAAACACTGTGTGAATTCAAAAGACTGATCTTTGTGAAGCCAACCTCGACTGGATTTAATGGTGATTGATTTGTTTCCCCAGCTTCCCCTTTGCTACTTTCATCTGTACTGAGAACATTAATAGCAGCTCCTTCATGACATGGAAGAAATCCATAAACAAACACAGTTTTTGTTATTGTGTCCAAGTGAATTAAAATAGAAGACTAGAATATCGTATTCATACAAATGGGACGGACGTTAAATCACAGTAACCTTTGACCAAATGTAATCAGTTCATCCTTGAACCCAGTTGGACGTTCATGCCAAATCTGATTCAATTTGTTGAAGGCGTTCCTGAGACATCGCGTTGACAAGAGTGGACCGGACGGAGAGACAACCCGAGAACATAATGCCTCGGGCTATGGCTATCGCCGTCGTGGTGGCATACAAATTACATCTTGGCACTTCAGAAAAGCATTCCTCATAGTGCATAGTGCTGGGTAATTACTGAGTGTGTACAGCATGTGCTGTGCTCAGTAAACCACCCACTCACCTGCCATTAAAGTGAATTAGTGGTCCTGAACTGAAAAGCTGATTCCCTGTTTTTCCTCATCAGCTGTTGAGGTCTTTGGCACTGACAGGAAGCTGCCACGGTGGAACTTTGAACCATGTAAGTGTTTCATTAAATGAATGGTTCAATTATACACTTTGTTGCAAAGAGTCAGATGAGTAGGTCGATACCACTCTCGTGTATGAACACTAAATATGAAGCTGCAGCCTGCAGCCGGTCAGCTCAGCTTAGCATTAAGACTGGATAAAGCGGGGGGGCCTTTCTAGCCTGTATCAGCCCAAAGAAAACAAAATTCACTTCCCAGCACAGAAACTAAATAATTATGATATGATACATCTCGTTATCTTTTACTGATACAAAACATATGAAATAATGGCACACACATGTGCACATTTTGTCTTGCATATAGAACCAATGTGACAATGTGTTGAATTGAGAGCAAAATTCTTTACCTCAATCTTTTTGTTTCACTTCTTTCAATTGCCCTCTAACTCAAAAGACTATTATTCATATTATGTACACCTTCCAGGCATTTTTCAGCTCTACGTTACAGTTTCCATTTTCTCCCAATTCTACATCCTTCCTTAATATTAATTGTTATGAAAAAGGTCTCATCTTGTCCCCTCATCTCCTCTCTTCTAATGGAACCACGCCATGTATTTTTTAGAGGCCACAGCAGTGACCTCCTTATCTGTCCGTCCTTTCCTCTCTCATCCTCATATCCTCATGTATCAGTCCTTTCATTCTTTTTCTACACTTCTTGCCCTACATATTTTGACATACTCCATTTTTATCCTCTTCATTCAGTCATTCCTTTTCCATTTCCAAAATCCAAATTGACCAATACTCACTATACTTCATACCTGATCAGTTTAGATTGTGTGTCAGATGGCAACATACATTGGTATACATTTACAGGTGGGTTCTCATTTTACAAAATGTTAAAGTACTCTTGTGTTGTAGGTTTTTAGACATGCAGATAAGCATACCCTCCATTTGGCAGCGCAGCTTCTCAAAGGCCTCTGCCGTGGCCTCGTCATCGTGTGGGAGCTCCTCCCCGGTGGGAAAAGAGTCGGGGCTGGGCCGGTCCGATAAGCAGCTCTCTGAGGAGCACTCGTCCCCGGCTCCCTGCTGCTGCCTGTACAGGTGATGCTCGACCATGAACTGCAGCTCTGGGAGGAGGAAAGTGGAGATAAAAGAGGTGAGAGAGAAGCAGGGAAAATAAAAGTGTGTTGAGAGCGAAGAATCCACAGGGGAAGGAGAGGAAAGATGAGAAGGGAGAGGAGTGGATTGGAAGAAATAGTGGAACATAAAAGACAAAACAAATGTTGGAAGGAGGACGAGCAAGAAAAGAAAGTTGATTGAGATGAAGGGAACCAACGGGAGAAAAGATGTGGTTTGAGCAGCACACAGGAATGTGAGATGAAGGAAGAGACTCAATGAAATCCAACACTTCAAAAGAATATTGTAGGTTAAGCATTTTTAATGAACAAGCGATATCTAATTAACATCCAGCAGTGTTTGAAGTGAGGGGGCAGGTAAAGATACATCAGAGTTGGGAGATGATTTGTTTAATCACTTTCTTCACCTACCTTGATCCACGGTTTTATTACTTTAATCGCTTTGCAGTGGGAAACTAAAGCAAACCGATTATCTCCTGTTTCCATGAGGAAGCAACTCATATCACTTGAAGCTGTTAAGCTGTGAAACTAATTGAAGAATAAACCTCCAATAGCACTGGATTTTACTTATCTTCCCATTATTGCCCCCTTACTTTGGTTTCTCTGTTGGAAATTATTCACTGTTGTACTGCAATCATTACATTATGTATTTGTGTTAAATTGGATGTTGACTCAAAATAATATTGAATTGCATTGCAGTGATAAAATAAAATAAAAACAACCTTCAGAAATAGTACAATTCTGGCTTCTGTGTATCATACTCAGGTTTTATTCAGGTGGTACAGGACCCCTTGTGCCCAAACCTCCCAAAGACACACTTTGTAGCAAAAAAAATGGAAATTGGAAGAAATTCTGTTCAGGATAATGAGTCTCAGCTATGGTAAGTGCAGCACTGTGTGGCTCCAGGCCTGAAAGAGACACTCAAAGTCGACCAAACTCCAATCATTAGCTTATATAATAAGTTTACGTTGCCTGACATCTGACTTCCTCAACTCGATTGGGCATGCAAATAGCTTTGCCACATTAAAGATTGGCATTTTTTACATGTTGTCTTAAAACAATACTGGTGTGCCCATATGCATGTTAAAACAGATTGTGTCTCTCTTGTCCATATTAGTGTTCTTTTGTATTTTTGTATTTTCTCCAAACCTCTGTCATGTGAGCCAGTTTGGCTTTAATGGTTATCATATTCGACGGTACAAATTACACGACAAGGCCGATACGATCACATGCCAAAAGATCCTGTGTGGTCTCTAATTGGAGTGTTATGTCCATTAACAAAATACAAATACTGCAATAATTTGATGGCAAATGGAGTTTTAATTGTCAATATATGTTAATTTAAATTAACCTGCTAATGAAATTATCATATTATGTCTCAGTTCAAAGAATACTATTTTAGATGTAGGTGGTGATTCGGAAGTCTGGAAACAAGCCAACACCTTTCCTGTCGTTTAATGGCTATACCAAAAGTGTGATCCAAGACATAAAATGCCAACATCACACATAGTACTAGATAACTCGCTCTACCTTTCATTGTAGGAGTTCCCTTCGGCCCTTTTCGCCGCTGTCGAGGGGAGTTCAACAAGGCTGCCTGTAAAACATCAACGATTCTTATCAGTTGGGCAGAGAGCACAAAGATTCAGGAGATTGTTTAAATACAGATGGAGTCAATTTAAAAAAATAAACTGAATTCCCATAATTTCATTTCTGAAACAATATTCGGATAAAATGGACCTCCAAAGAGCATGAATTAAATTACCTTGTACAACTGGTTTGGGAGACGATCTTCATCTATTTCTGAAAGAAAGCAAATACACAGTTACGTACAACACAATAAAACAATACAAATAAAAGACCTACAACAAATACAGGATGACCAGGCAAACATTGTGCAGCCTTGTGACTGTCCATAACAGCACAGGCGACCTCTCCAGTGTGTCAGTGTACTGTCCCTGCAGTGCCGTTGGGTCTCCAGACACCAGAGTGCATACAAGGTGACCTCAGGCCAGATGGTTATCTGACACACTAGCCAGATGCAAGTATTTGTTCCATTTTTTATCAAGCATGGTATGGTGGAATGGTTTCCATTATTCTCCACTAATTTTTTTAATGAAAACAGACACTCTGAATGAATGATTTTTGCAAACAAAGGGGAACGCTAATCCACTCTCGCCCTCTTCTTAATAGATCCCTATTGCATGCAGGCAACTGCTGATGATATAAACAGTAAAACAGTGTTTATCCGAAACCCCTTAAGGGAAGTAAGTGTGTAGCATACTAAAGCGTAGTCTGGAGCTGAGGTGATTTACAATCAGTTGACAGTGTTTTATATAGGTCAAATAGAACAGTCCTGCAATTGATCCAACCTTCTGGTTATGTTTCTAATATTTTACCATCCTATTTATATCAATGAGGATTGGCTAAATAACTGAAACAACATCTCTGTATAATGGATACAGTTCAAGAGCACCACACGCACCCTAATACAGTTGAATCAACACCTCTCTAAAACTGAAGTTTCACCCAAAAAAAACATTGTAATCTTCATGAGGGTTGGGTTTATTCCAGGACTGTTCTGCATTATATTTAGCTTGATGTGACTAATAAACTGGCAGCTGAGTGTATATTACTACAGAAAAAGAAGCAGCATTGTGTGCATAACTCATAGCTTTAGAGATTATTTCTGTTCGGGAAATCTCCAACATGAGATCCTACACTAACTTGAACCACATGCGACTCCAACTGGATTAAGATTGATCATCTGGAGTCAATAAGGGAAACCGGACTCTGTGCTCACGAAATGAAAAGACCGAAATAGAAACAAAAACACTGTTGACTGGAGTACAGCAAAACCATTAACTGTAATCAATAGTGATTGCGTTGAACCCTCCTCCAGCCTTAGAACCTTTTTTCTAGGACACCACCTTGTTGCTTGGCAACCTATGCATCCCTAGGCACTAGGAAGGCCCTCTGTTTGTGTGTGTGTGTGTGTGTGTGTGTGTGAGCATGTGCATATATTATTCCTACTTTAAAGTATGCACTAGGCTGTTCAAAATGCCAGTGATGTGCTTGTTTCTTAATTCATCTCTCTCTCTCGCTCTCTCTCTCCCTAACTCTCTCTCTCTCTCTCACTCTCTCTCTCTCCCTCTCTCTCTCTCTCTCTGCAACAAACACAAAGTTATGTTCTACGGTGAATAAAAACCTGAGACAAAAGCCATTACATTTCATTTCAAGAGGGATTCATCTTTATGCTGTGCATGTTTATATTGATGCTTGAAACTGAATATTATTTTTATCGTCTCCCGGGAGTTTGAGAAGATTCATACAACCATTATAGATTTTGTTTCGCAAGAAATATGCAGTCTTGGAATGTTCTTCAAGTTACAGAGTAAAACTTAAAGATAAAAAAAACTGGTATTGACAGGCAGCTGTCAAACTGTGGCAGTCTGAAAATGTAGTTGTATCCCACCAGTGCAAAATGTAATATGAATATTTTGTTCAGCCTTAAAAAAGTTCCAAATATGTTTGCAAAAAGAGAAAGCAAATATCTTAAAGGCATATGTAAATCAAAAACATTCAAAAATAGAAAATAATTCCAATAAAAGCGGTGGATCTGTGAAAGCAATC
Source organism: Cottus gobio (assembly GCA_023566465.1). Taxonomy (NCBI): domain Eukaryota; kingdom Metazoa; phylum Chordata; class Actinopteri; order Perciformes; family Cottidae; genus Cottus; species Cottus gobio. Next base: position 18,857,477 of record CM042222.1, on the reverse strand, counting down.
TTGAGATGTTTGGAAGGTTGTCTTGTGTAGCTTGTGCATGTTTTGTGATCAATGTAGGCGTATGGCTTCAGCCCACACCTTTTCAGTCATTGCAATAATACATTTTGACATTTATGCAATATTCTGTTGCTGTTTAAGCTGCTCATTTTCTTTTATTTTAAGTTCCATCATTTCTTTCAGAATATAGCATTATTCTACCTTAAAGACCAACAAACTATCTAAAATACTGTAGCTATAAATAGCAAAAATGGTTCTGCTCCAGTAGTGGTAGCAGCTTTAACTGCATAATTGTTGCATCTTAACCTAAGAAGCTCTAACAATTTACCATCTGTAGAGTAAATGTAGATACATCATTAAAAAAAAAGATGGAGGTGTTCTGACCCTGAAAATGAGAAGCTGTGCTGTAAAGTTGAGCAATTTCAGACATGATTTTTGTGCACTAGAGCTCCAAATTGGTCTGGTGTCTTCTCAGGTTTTCAGTCAAAATTGGTGCATAGCATTAATGTACTAAAGCTGAAGACTTTAAATGCTATAACAGTAAGCAACTGTGCTGAAATATAAATAATATATACAGTATATATAGTATATATTGTTAGTAGTAGTAGTAGTAGTAGCAGCAGTAGCAGAGTAGTACCATGGTGAAATATGGCTTTCACACGGCTCATATTCTGATTTTTTTTTCTCTGTGTATCGAGCCCATCTGTGCTGTAGAATGAGGAAAAATGGCCAATAAAGAAGGCCGTTCCAGCAGTGATGAGTCTATCACTGCAAATCCCAGCTGACTGGTCGTCTGTCACAAAGCCAGACGGGAACAGAGACGGTCTTCTGACTCCACTTTATTCAGCCAAGCAGCTCCAATTCAGCTGCCGACTGTAGCTGTGTCGATTCATATTTACTGTACTGCATTTGATGAAGATAAATGAGAAAATAAAAAAAAATCAAGAAAACGCTTGCACTGTGTCTTCAAACTAAAATGAAAAAAGAGTCTTAACACAGTCAGTCATGCATTTAAAAGTCATTTGTTGCATCTTCCTGCAGTTGTTAAGCATTGCTTTACATATATCATATCTATGATGTTGCTTAAAAAGTGCATATTGACTCAAGAAAAGCTAAATTTACTGGAGAAACAACTACATTTATATTTATAAATTATATTTACAGAATATCTCAAACTGGAACTCGATCAACAAAGTGCACGCTGCATCAAATGAGATAACGTATTAATGTAATAATGTTTGTAAAAACAAAACATAAAAAGGGGCAGCAAAATGTTTACATTTGATTGAATTTGTGGTGGAGGGTTAGGGTTAGAAGCACTAATTCACATTTTCATGAGATGTTCACTTACAAAGAAACTAAAGCTTGTTGTTCTACTATTTCTACAGTATTAGTGGCAGCTGGGCTAGTTGAGCAATAGAGGGTATATTTTACAGTGACACAGTGCTCAAATAAAGGGATTTGAAAGATGAAGAAAGGGCAAAGTGAAGAAGGATTTCTCCAGCAGTTTGCATGGCATTGAAGAAGAACAGGCACAAACAGGGATGCTCATAAGCGCAGCATACACAATATTCCATATTGGTAAGGTATAAAGTTGTAAATATGCATCGCACATATGTGGAAAGGTTCCACCCCTCATTCACATTGACAGTGAATGGAAAAGTGTGTCATCATAGTAACTTCTGAAAACCCTTTTATATTGGAAGGTATACTGTATGGTGAGCAAAGTGGTTTCCTGCGTGTGCATCAGTCCTTACTTCCTTTATGTTGCGTGTGTGTGTTTGTATGTGCAAAATGAATCTACGCATCATGCATGTTCTTGCTTCGAGCTTCATACATTTGCCAAAGTGCTTCAGGTGGCAGCGCTCCCTCCGCCACGGAGCAGCTGCAGCTGGTGCTGGTAGAGATTAAAGGATCTCAATTAAAGGGCACTACTTTAACGTGATCGTTTAATGTAAGATTTGTGTTTTCTTTCCTCAACTTTATGTTTAAATTGTATTAGTTAGGTGTGTTTATAGAGTCTTATAATATTCTGTATTCAATAGATATACATCTCTCTTCCAGTGGCATTATGTTTATCTATTATCCCTGCCAGGAAAAGTGAGTGTCACGACGCCTTTGTCTATATTGTCGTCATTGGTGTCTAGATGGGGGTTGGTCCATAGTGGGTTGTATTCATTCAATCACACAATACAGCAGTGGTCACTGCAGACACACCTGAAGAGATCTGCACTCTACTCACTGCGCCTTTGTAGTATACTGCGTATTTACTGTTGCTACACCTGGATAACCTGCTGCTAAGAAAACAACTACCCAGTTTGGGAACAAAGTACATCCATTTATCCATCGCTTTCAAAGGACAAACACCTGAGCACTGCTGTTGCTCTTCATGAAACACACAATACCAAAATCAAAGTTTCCAAAGAAGACCAAGTTGTATATACTAAAATGATAGAATTGATTATTCTGTTTTTGTCAAATGTTATTATTAAAGTTGTCTCTTAGAGAGTTGAATGCTTCTATTCAGAAAGAAATCTAATCAGGCACAGCCTGTATCTGTGGCTGTTCCTCTGATGTGCTATTGGGGTACACAGTGCACAGGGCAGAGCGTTCGGCAGAGCATTAAATAATGCAGAGCTCCGTCTGATGTGGGGCACAACATTACTGCACAAGCACAGCTCCTCTCCCTCATCATCATCATCATCATCATCATCATATCTATTCCTCTCCATCCCCCTCCTCTCTGGCACATCCTCGTTCTCACACACTCATAACGTAACTGTCTGAATCTCTGATTGTGTCTCTTTGTTATTTGATGTTTGAAGTCGTTTTTTTTAAACTCCTATCTTTTCCATGGCATGGCTGTCTATCTCATAATTTCTCATTTTGAGGGCACAAACACACACACACACACACACACACCAACACAAATGCAGCTCAGTGTGAGAATACAAATCCATCAAAAGTCGCACAATTCTTCTCTAAAATACATTTTTACTCCCCATATATTGTTGAGAGCAAAAATATAGCCAAAACTATTCTGCAGTAGATTGCATTCGATTTAATAACTTTATCAATTCCACAGGTAAAACTTGGTCGCCCAGTGCAATCACAACTGGCAAAAGAGATGTTTGTTGAAGCGCTCTAATGAGATTTTTCCTTAATATTACAAGCATTGCTTTTATCCCAAGGCATCTTCATCCTCTTCCTCACTATTCTGTCGTGAATAACTCAAATCTGAATTCAGTTCAAATAACTTTCTTTTCTGTTATTTTCTTTTGTACGAGTAAAGCACAATACAACCACAATACCACTCATGTAAAATGATCACGACTGTAAAATAACAGGTAAACATATAATATCTGGTAAACAACACACTTCTTCTTCTCCTGTAATCTTAGTTACTTTGTCTCACTTTCTTTTCCCCATGCCCTCACTTCAGATACGATTTCACTAATTGATCACCTCATAAGTCTCTTCTCTCTCTTCTCTTCTTCCTGCCTCTGATCTACTGAGCAGGGTGGATTGTTGAAGGTTTTCTCTGCTATTTCATTCAGAGATCAAGGTAGACTCTCAGATGCTCTGCACAGTATCCAATTACTAAATGAAAACACAGGCACGTGTAATCAAACACAATGACACACATTAAGCAAAGAGATGACTGGATGACTCACAGAAGAAGACAACTCTTGTGTTTGATCATTATGATCCCATGAGAGGACACACACACACAAGGCTGTTTTTGTTGCTCTAATGCAGCAGGAAGATTCACTTGGTGCAAAATGTACTTTAGATACTGCAATCACAATAAGAAATAGAAATGTCTGAAGAATATTGTGGCTACGGTAACTTGTTATGTTGTGGTCATTTATCTGAATGAATCACATGGTGGGTGTTAATCTCCCATCTGGGGACACAAAGCTCAAGGTCAAGCTGTTATTTGAGTGTTCAGACTTTGTTTTACGTTGAGGTTAGTTTTGGTTGCCTGTTAGTTTATTTCAACTTAGGCCAATTTTTTTGTAGTTTTGGCAGTTATTCCTAATGATTATGATAACATTGTTCTCACCAGAGTTAATGCTGACATTTGGGAGCACAAGCAGGTCAGATGGGGCAGAAAACATGAGCAGTCAGAGGAACAGACAGTTTGTAACAAGCCAACAACAAGAGTGCAAACGTGGCTGGACCACAATGCAAAATCATCCGGTATGACACAGTGTCCGAACGCCAGAGATGAACTAGTCATCGTGATTCTCAACTGAAACCTCCAATGCCTGCTAACCTGGAAGTTTGGTTTTACTCTATATGATCATCTTGTCACTTTTTTTAATCAATGTCCTCCGGCTTCGCTAAGTACCTTGGAGAGTACAGTTACCAAAAGCAATGTTGGTACTACTATAAGACCCAAGCTTTAATAAAACAGAACCATCAAAGACGTTTCTGGTGACCCCCAAGATAAAAAACACAATGATCTCACAAGTGACAAAAATAGCCTGCATGTGGGCATGTGTTTGCATTTAAGTGCCTTACCAGGTGAGGATTGATCACTGGATGCCACTAACGTGGCAGGTGTGGGTCTGCGTCTTCTGATCTGAAAAAGTAGAAGAGTTTCATCAACAAAACATGCAGAAACAAATTCTTAAAACCGAACATTTGAAGGTTGTTCTTGAAGGTCTTTCAGATTGTAAAATATAAAACTCTTGCCTGATCAATCTCAGGCTGTAATTCCACACAGGCTTTGGCCTCTCATGGCATATATTGGCTCAACCAATCAAAATGCTAAGCAGTGCACTGAATCGTGTGCCATTGCTCAGCCAATCAGGGAGAGACGAGTTCTCCCTCAGTGCCAGTCGTCTGGACAACTCAGCATCCACTTTCTCTCATGATGCTGGCAGCCCATAACACAGCCTGTGAGCAATGCTGGATCTCCACAGAGCAGCAAGATCAGCAGGGAAGTCTGCCACCTACTTGCTTCTTGGCTCATGACTAGTGGAGTGTGCAGCTATGGACCAATTCTGGGAGAACACACATTTCACTGAGCTGTACAGCAGAGAGTCTAAACCTACGGTATAACTGTTAGAAGGATCTGCCAGTGGATGTACAAACTAGAGTTACAACCTTTGTTATTTTTAACTGCAAAAAACACTGAAGCATCCATTAGTATCCAATCTTATATAAGAGATGCAGACAGCTTTTTGATGGAAATATCAGAAAAGTTGGATTAAGCAAATGATGGTAAAAGGACTTGTGTTGTGCTTAAACGCACGTTAAAGACATTCACACTCATTGGCTACCATGCAAGGCTCCACCTGCTCATCAGGCCTCTAACTAACCATTCATGCACCGCCAGCACAGCCCAGGGACATGTCAGCATGGACTAGCTGAGCCGGAGATCGAACCGCCGATCCTCTGATTGAAAGAGGATCTTGCTTTACTTCTGAGCAACAGTTGAATCACTACATGTTGAAACTACGACAAAGCTCCAATGGAAATAAGGAAAAGGGAGGTGAAAATTATTAGGGAGAAAATATAATAAATGGTGGCCTGACGGACACTTTTACAGTGAAACATGCACCACACGGTTCTGTAAATATGAAATGAAATCAGCTATGCATCTATATCTCTTAAACTATGAGACCACATATTTTTGGGGGGGGAAGTACAGTGATTCATTTTCAGCCGCCTCCAGATAACTTTTCCATTTTCTTGCTCCATAAAATCAAAAAGGCGGTGATATGGGAATTTGAATAGTCAATTGCGCACACACACACACGCGCACACACACACACACACACACACACACACACACACACACACACACACACACACACACACACACACACACACACACACACACACACACACACACACACACAAATGCACTCCTCACATAGCTGACAGGGTTGCTGACTACTGTTGGAAGGTGTGCTAGCTCCAGTCCTCCATGCATCTGTTCTAACTGCTGGTTGTGCACTTATAAAGCAGTTTAGTCTTCTTCAGCCATCCAGCCATGAAGCCTGACCTCAGCCTGCACATCAAAGTGGAGCATCACATTGTATTTTGTGAGACAGTTCAAATAGCCAGTTGTTAAACTCCTTTCTCTTGAGATGAGAAACTAATGATCAAAGTTTTGAGCTGTGCTGTGAGTCTGGAAAGCAAAAAGATTGGACTCCTTTTTGGTGCAGGTGCATTCACAGTTAAAAGGAAAAAACAAAGTGACAGAGGAGAATTACAAAGCGAATCGTTGCCCTTGGATTCAATTTGCAGGTTTGACTTTGAGGCTGTGCGGTGTTCAACAAAATGTGTGAGGAAATTATTAAATGACAAAAAACATCACTTTAGACTATTACTCAATAATAGAATACAGATGTAGCTGCAGAAAGAATGTGCAGTAATGAAAACTGAGCAGTCAGGAGTATCTCATTAGCCTGGCCTAATTAGGCATTCAGATTGTAAGAGGCTTCATCTTCATTACCTTTCAAATCACAGTCATGGAGCACAGGAAGGCTGAGAGAATAACAAGAGGCATGGTGACTTTTCTTTTCTTTAACAAGCAGGCAGAGATGTAATACAGCGTTTTACTCTTTTCAAAGAGACGCAAGTCAACCTTTCAGTGTCACATTTCTCTGGTGCTGCTACTTTAATTTCTGATCCGTCACTAATGTGAATGCTCTCACAATAAGTCTGTGTTCCGGCTGACATAAAGGTACGGCTAGATGTATCCTTGCACAAAATTGAGCCTTGTGTCATTGGATAGCAATCTAATGCTGAATCGCTCAATGTATGTATCTTCAAACCGCATATGTATAGTATGAGATGTAAACCCTTCATACTGCAGGTGATTCAGCTGTGACAAATACCTACAAAAAGCAATCAAGATGAGGTACTAAATTGCCACCACTGTTCTTCACTTCTCTGTCTGCATGTTGGACTGCAAGCAGAGGTCACACTTTTTCCACATATTAATTCAAATCCTAATGAAGGAAAACACAATCACAAGTAATCAAGTCTTGAGTTGTCTTTGAGTTACATTGCGATGTCAGGTGGGAATTGCAGCCAACAATATTAACCATGCAATCTTTGGTTTTACAGCTTTATCTTTGAAAAATGGTGATAACACTAGTTGCATAGACATCTTGCTGGAACCATCTGATTCAATATTTTATTTTGGTTAAACCACAGCAGTCTAAAATATCTGTGACCAGTCTACCACAGAGCCACACCACCATAACTTTAAAAAGAGGGTCTGAAAGTCCGGAAAGCGCTATGCAACTCTATAAGTCTGTTACAACACTGTTCCCCGGAGTCTCCCATCAGCTGTTTCACAGTCAAAGTTTAAGTTTTTAGACTATAGACGACTTTGCTTTGCACCCCTGCATTCAAGGTCATTGAACAGTCTGCCTCTATGGGTCAGGTCAGCTGTGGAAAGTTTTAGATCACATCAAACTGTAAGTTGATGTGATTGTAACTGTAACTGTATTTTGTCTTTGTCAAGTGATTTGTTTTGTACTTTTCTGTGAAGCACTTTGGGACTCAGGTTTATAGATACCAAGGTATTTAGTACTTTTGTATACTATGAATCAGTGTACTCATTTCAACTTCTGCCTTGTTGTCATTCCAGAAAACTCCCCTCCCGGCCCACGTTAAACCACAACGAGCCATGGCTGTGTCGAACTGATTACGCCAGAGTCATTGTTATTCTCCTCAGCCGGCAGCAAGGCAAACGCCCTGATCTTTAGCTCACACAAATACCAGCGCTTACTGGACAGGCTCTTCCCTCAAACCATCGCGCCTGCCTTTCATCAGACCGTTTAAAATGCAGTTCTGTCACTTCTCACAACAGCGAACAAAAACAGCCTTCAAAAAGTGATGGGTGGGCAGGAGAAGCCGTGCATGCCTGATGCTCTTGTGTGGGCAGCAGACGAAATACATTTGGCTGGAAAATATAAGTCAGGCCGAGAGACAAGGTCCTGTTTCATATTTAACACTTGTGTTTGGTTGACATTGACTTTACTTCTTGTTTGAGGCCCCACAGACCACAATGCTGTCTGTGCAAAATAAAAAAATACTAATAATTGAAAAATCAGCTCTCAAATAATTCTTATTTCCTTCTGACCTCATTAAAACCCGAACACTTCCCCTCTGCCGCCAACTGAACTTTGACATTGGATGAAGGCAATTAAGTATGACCATAAAACATTGTTGTAAAAAAAGGATATAAAATATTTTATGTTACACAAGTTCAGCATTATGTCACATTCTACATTTCTTTTGTGCGTTTTTCTGGGGGGGGGAATGAAGTGTGCTCCTGAGGTTTTCTCTCCATATTCAAAGAAAAATCTACAACCTCTATAACACCAACCATTAGAGATTGAAACATTGGGGATTTTAACAAAGTTTTTACAAAAAGGTGTAGAATTTGAAATTCAGGGCATGAGCTTAGTGCAGAATGGCGACCACTAGCTAGCCAATGAACATGCACTGCAAGGCACATAATATCGTAATTCTGCATATAAACTATATTTTACCTAATTGCAAATGTAAAATGGGATTTATTCCTGTTTCACTTTAACTCTCTAGATGTATTGTGTTTGCAAAAAGTAATTCATAGACCAATATGTTATCCTACATAGGGTTTCATGAGTTTGGTGCATCTCCCTGTTAGACCTGATGTGAAAAAACTCCAATGGAACTCAAACTGGAATTTGGGAGAAATAGTGCTGTGTAAAAACTATTCACACCAATCACAGATGTATTTACCCATATTTTATAGCTGGAGTCTCTGAGACCCCTAATATAACTAATGTGTAATCTTCTGTATAGGACCTTTGAAATACGGCATCATTTCAAAATCATATTTGTAAGCAATTCTTGTCAAATTATGAAAGTTCATGAACTATCAAGCTTATAAAAAATGTCAAGAGAATAGGATCTCAAGCTGTCTCAGCAGTGATATTTAGCAATTTCTTGGTATTCTTCCATGAATTGTGTGCACAATGCCTTTTCATATTTCAATTTCAGTGGAGGTGAAAAAACAGGGTAGAGGGAGCTACAACTATTGTTCAGGTTTTATAGCTTGAAACAGAGTTGACCGTGAGAACATTTTCCTCATCGTGGAATAACCAAACTCACAACTAATTGGGGTGACAGAGGTAGCAAAAAGGTGTATAATTCAAAATGTACTATAGGCAAATTCCAAGGCGTAAAGCCTTTACCTCCTAACCCTGATTTCCCTTTGAGAAAAACACTGGTAGGTTTGTAATATTTGCGCTATCAGAGTTGCCCTGTGACCTTCACCAGAATAATGTGTCTGCAACTGCCAGTGCAATGAATCAGAACAAGTGCATTCATATCCAGTAAATTGCTGCAAAAATAAAAGGTTAAAGAAAACCTTCCCAGCACCTTGTTATTGAGTGGGCTGAGGCAGTACTGTACTGTCAGAAATTCAGTCCAGTGCACAGACTGATTGATGCGATTCTTCATCCTGCCATTTGAAATATGATCTTGGTATTGTTCAAGCTAAAATCAGTGCTCAGCCATTATAAATCCTCACAGACTTTCTCCTGTGGTCTGGTTTGGCTCTGAATAGAGGGGAATTACTGTATTCACAGGACAAAACCCAGATCACTGACTTCTTCTTTCTTTTATCTGAGAGTCTTCAGTCTTCTGCCTCTCTCTCACTTCCTATCACTCCTTTGTCTTCTCCACTGTACCAGCCCTCTTATCATCTTCTCTTTCGCTGAATATCACACAACCAGCTGCGCTGGGGGAGCAGGGGTTGGATGCAAGGCACAAGCTGCAATTTATCCGCTGTAAGAACATCTTTTTTACTGAGAATCTTTGCTGAGAATCTAAGAAAGTAAATAGCAGCAATTTAGATTTGAATACAAATTGAGAAGAACGAGAACTTAACATTATGTTTTCAATGAAGGCAGCGTGGAAGTGTTTTGCTGAGACCTGTTATTGCAGCAGCTGTGAACATGTTCAAAGCCCTGGAAATTTAATCAATGGGTCCTCAATCAGAAATAAACAAAAGAAGGGTTCTCCTTTCTTGCAACTGTCGATTTTAATAAATTAACAAATGTCGCTGACAGATTTTCTTTCAGCTGTAGTTGGTAGCTAATCGAATGATGGCTCTATGAGTTGGTTGAAAACTCTACTTCCGTAGAGTCCCTGGCAGTCCCTACATTTGTTCTTACTTTTCTTTCAAGTTCAAACTGTAACTTTGCTCTTTTATAATCCTGTTTGGCTGCTTATCTTATATACTGGTTCATATGTTCAATTTGCAGCCTATGTTTTCACTTTTAATGGTGAAAGAGGAGACGATTAGAGGGTGAGGAGAAATATAGCGAGCTAATGATACTCCTTGATCTTAATAATAATGATTACTATGTTAGTTAGGCATGCTATTAATGTTTGCAGCTTAAGCTAACAGATAACCTTTAGTTATTTGTTTGGTTCTGTGAAGACGCTTTAGCGTGTCAGGAAATCAAAGCTGGACAGGACTGCCGTGCTGCTCTGGGGAGGCGTGTAGCTAACAGTCAAAAAGCAGTTATGATTATAGGCCTAACTCCCGGTTAAAACCATATATTTTCAGTGATTCTTGATTTTCAGTGATTCTTGATTTCCTTAATGAGCAAGAGAGCCTGGCGTGATACTGCACAGTCAATACATATTTATTATATTCTCTATCAAGGACAAAGACGGTCTGACACAGGGAATATTAGGGAGGACACCATCAACCCTGAAATGAAAGGACATAACCACAATGTCACATTTCATCATCTCATCATCCATGAATAGATGTCTCAAGTGAAGGGCCCTTCATAGGGCAAAGATTTCAGTTCAATATCAAATGTCTGTTGGAATGGGATTATATGTATTAGACAGACAGCACAAAGACTGGAAATTGGGTGTGAACACATCAACATGTGCAGTTCCCTCAAACCCTTGAAAATACCATCATATATTCAGCAGGACTATCATGCCCCTTGAGCTTTTTCAAGCCTTTATTGGCCTCAATACTATTATTTTAAAGGGAAAAGTTTGACGTTTTGAGACACACGCTTCACATATTCTCTTTCTTGCTGAGAGTTAGTTGAGAAGATTAATACGCCATCTGTGTGTTTAATATAAAAGCAGGATCCAGGACATGGTGAGTTAGCTTAGCATAAAGACTGGAAGCAGAGAAGCTGGCTTCGTTTAAAGATACGATCTGCCTACCAGCACCTCTAAAGCTCCAGCTTTCCACTTCATTTGTTTCATCTGTACAAAAACTATGAACGGGTGCACTGACATAATTGAGTCTTGTCGTCTACACGATGTGAGCCGGCCTAGCTGTCCCCATTTCCAGTCTTTTTGCTCAACTAAAAAAAGCGAACCATCTCGTTGTTCCAGCTTTCTATTCAACAGACAGAGATTGGTGTATTTCCCAAAATGTCAAACCATTCCATCATTCAAACCGTAACAGAGCCGGTTTGAAATGAACACTTCTGGCGAGGAGAAATAACTGTGCAAAAGAATTAAAAAGAAACGCCTATCCATTGTCACTATCGGGTCTCGGCCTCTTATCGGGTACAGTCAGTTTGTGCTCGTAGGTACACCGTGAGCCCCGATGTAAAGTCACAATGATAACGCAGGAACACACTGCATCTTTCTGCGGATAGCAGGATGAACGCGTGCTGTTGCCGTGAGGGTCAGGCCTCAGGGAGGCTGTTCTGACTGACGGCAGAGACCACTGAACCATGGGTGAGGCGCCCTGCTGTGATATTTATAAGGTTGTAAACACAAAGACAAGTCCAAACATATACACTTTATTTATTTTCTTTATATCTGATGGTTTGGCTGTTTTCTATCACACACACATAAAAAACCACTTAAGAACAAGCATGCAGTGCAGGCTCAGTGGCCACTCACTGTCGTCTAAATAGAAAATATATCCTAAAAAGATCTCAGGCATCAAAGGCAATCATGCAAGCTTTGGCCATGCCCGTGAGCTAGGAACTGTTATTGCTAAAAGATCTGCCCGCTGGTTAAGAAGAGAAGGTAAACCCCGGGCTTGGAGGTGTCTTAACAGCCTGTATTGACTGGCTGCAGCCTGGGATCAGACGTGTGGCTGAATAAACACAGACAGGGGACACCGACTCCCTGACATGCAGTCACAAACAAGACTGACATGGAAACCAGAGCGACTGGAATTTTTTCCAAACGATAGACAAAGAAGAAAAAGTGAGAGAAGACACAGACGCAAACACACTTGTTACAAGTGCTCCACAGGCACCAATTTACAGACAGTGTCCTTAATACCAATTACACATGTAATGATGCTTCTTAGTTCAAACAGCAGCATAATCAAACCACACTGGCACAAACCAGTAAGTTTCAGACCTGGATAATCATGTCATCCAACCTCTACGCTCATCTTCTGGCAGTTTTATTAAATTCATAATCCTGACGATTTCAGTCCTGGTTGATTTGCTATTTGATACCACAGATAGCAGAATTCCCATGCGTAATAATGCTTAATAAAACCATCATCACTGACATGTGACAACGGCTACTGCCGAAAATAATGCTGGACGTGAAGTATTAGTATTAAAAACAGGGTTTTATATTTTATCTTTAAGATTATAATTTTAAGAGTTCAAAAGCTGTATTCCAAATCTTCATTTATCATAAAAAAGAATGAAGAGGTATAGGAGCACTACAACGTTTCTATTTGTCGGTCCTTTAATCAGATGCAGATGCTTCTATTCTGTGGAACAAAGCTCTTCAAGGTAACTTTTATGATGTTTGTCTTTGGCATGTCCTAGGACACGCACATATGTGTAGTTGACTGCACTCTACTTAAGTGAGCTTCATGCTGGCTCATGGCGTACGGGGACACTTGATGGAACTGAGCCAGCGTTAATGAAATGTGTTTCACCTGTTTCAGAATGACTGCTGCGTAAAAGGCCTGTCGTTGGCTGCAGCAGTGATGGTTTATGTGTGTCCTGTTAAAAAGGGTGAAATAGTATCCTGAACTTTATCCATCCTTTTGGAGTGTGTCGAGAAGCCAGAGAAAACCCACGCTGACACGTGGAGAACATGCAAACTCCACACAGAAGGGCAGTCCAGCCCGGGATCGAACACACGACCCTCTTGCTGCCACTACACCGACATGCCAACCTTTAGGTCCGTTATTAATTTAAAGTATGATATTGTTTTCATTTTGACATTTAAGTTGGTTTTGTTGTAATGTGTGTTGTTTAATATGTCACAAAGCCACATCAAATCCTCCAAACTTGTTTAACCATAAAATGGAAAAACTGGGGGAAACTTTTACAGGCACTGCAATGTGGATGTGATGTTGCATTGAGATTTACAGTTATATACTGACATGATAAATCAAGGGACAAATTACTGGGGAAACCTAAACAAATTATCAACTACAACAAAGTAAAATGAAATGACATCAGATGGTCTTGTCAGAATTTAAAACTGCAAACCATCACAAATGATGTAAAAACGAATGGAGCATTGAAGCTGATGGTCCTTTCTATGTAAGTGGAAGTTATTTCCCTTCCAGCTGAGGAGGAACCTTTATGCAGAGGACATGATGGACTATGATGGTTATTAAGATCTGCACATTCAGTTCCTCACAACTGAGCCTCAGTACTTCATCATACCAGCTGCTCTAACCCTAAACCTGAAACCATCCAATGAAATGTCCCACGAGGCCGATCTGGCATACACACACATGCACAAAGCGATCATGACAACATCTCCTTACAGCCACAGTGGGAAAAAGAAGGACCAGCAGAAAGGGAGAGAGCGACATAAACGGGGTGTAGTCAGTCTCATAAATCTTTGCTGGTTTCACTTGAGGCTCATTTGTTATTAATGACCTGTCCATGTTATATTTATAAAAATGAGAAAGTGGGACACATCTTTCCACTACATTATCTAAAAACACATGGATTGCACCCATTGGGCATTTTCACTCACAAATAAGAGTTATTTGATCTCGGTTCTTTCAGTGATGTTGAGTTTATGAGATCGTAAAGAAAACGGTGAGAAATTGCTTTTCACCAAGTGATGCAGCTACAATCTATTATTTATACATGTTTGAGTTTGATGTTATGAAAGTATCACATTGCTCATAGCAGATTTGATTTGGAATAAGTTTATCTTGTGCTTGCAGGCAACTTTTGCCAGTATCCCACTGCTGTGCAGTGCCTGCAGCCAAACAACGGCAGACCCCTGGAGACGCATCCATGCACTGCAACACCCCTTTTTAACACTGATGAGTTACTGTGTCTCAAAGAGCCTGCAAAGAAGGGAACATCTATCTTCATTTTATCATGATGACTTAAGCACTACATTGGCTATGTAGGTGCAGGGGAGTAATGAGTTACTTAAAATGTGAGTTCTCTAAAACATCAATCAGACCATACACATTTTGCACAGCACATCTTTTCATTCCAGTCGGGTTGCTCAGCTTTGTCTGCACCCACTTGCTTGGATGACTGAGCGTGACACGCATTAACACTGATTTCCTTTTAACTCTTGCCACATTTATTTAGCTAAAAGTCCAATCATGTCACTGATGCATTTAGGAAACCATTAAAAAGCAGGAAGTCCCACATCCTTCAAACCACCTTCTCCTCCTCCTCCTCACCTGTTCTGCTGCCTCTGGGTCCAGGTGGGTGTCCAGCAGGGGAACGGTGAACTGTATCTTCCTGGGGCTCCCGGTGTCCATGGTGGCTCTGTCTGTCAAAGAGGAGGACAGGACGAAGAGGAAGAGGAGGAGGAGGGAGAATCCGTATGAGGAAAGAAAGGTAAAGAGCTCAGTGAGGGTGATGGAAAATAAGTGGGCTCCAGCTTAGGAAAAACTAAGATTGCATTATAGTTTCTGTCTGACTATTTTCTGTTCTTTAGTTCTATCTTTTCACACACTTTCCCTGATTCCCTAGCTTTTAGTTCGGCACCCTGTTTGTTTCTATCCTCAGCACCTGCTGGTGTCTCTAACCCGGCTTCACTCTCCTCTCTCCCTCTGTCTTCCCCGGCACTCAGCGCTGAGGCAAGGGCATTATGGGCTAGGAACACCTCTCCTTCACTCTCATTCGCTGTGCTTAAGTCCCTTTCATACAAGTCCCGCCCTCTGTTCACATTTCTTTCTGTCTGTATTGGATGTCTGAGATGAGGGCTGTTTTGCAGCAGCCCCCGCACAGCCGGCAGAGAGAGAGAGGATGACAAAGACATTCTCTCTCTCTCTCTCTCTCTCTCTCTCTCTCTCTCTCTCTCTCTCTCTCTCTCTCTCTCTCTCTCTCTCTCTCTCTCTCTCTCTCTCTCTCTCTCTCTATTGGATGGGTAGGAGAAGATGCTTGATCCAGCCTTGCTTTAAGAGAGAGTATTTTTAAAATACTCTCCTACACGTGCTTAAAATATAAATAGAAAGAAGCTCAATCAGAATGAATAATCTCTCTCAGCTGAATACAATATTTACTACTGCGTAACACTGTGCGAGCAAGCTATTTTACCCAGATCACTGCAGTATATTTTATAAATAACAACACCTACATAATGACAGTTGTGAGCCAAAACCGTGCTTCTGAGAAGATCATCTGAGCTTTGTTCATATCTGACCAAGCTTGTCCTCGCTGCCGCCTGGCCAGCACAATCGTTATTGATCCCCTCTTAAAGTGTCCCTACATCACACGTCTACTGGGCCCTGATACCTGACACCGGCCAAGAAGCATATGGTGTGTTTTGCAGCACATTTTGGGGATGCAATCAAAAACAAACTGGGCATTTATCTTTCCAGAATTATATTTGTTCTTAAACAAACATATCCAATAGCTTTTCATTTTAAAAGTTCAATAACATAAAAAAACTACTTCAAATAAGTATAATCTAATTCAAAACTTAATCTTGGAAATTGATCTAGAGGTGTTGACAGTATGGTCCAGACACTAACTGGTAGCTTATGATTTAGACAGCATGACAGCCATATTTAGACCACTATACTATACCTGTATAAGCAATACACATTGCATAAGATGTAAGACCGTATAAGATGAACAGTAAATATGAGAAAAGAGCAAGAGAAGAGGGGGGCGGGGGAACAACAAGTTCCCCGGCTGAAATCAAACCAGGGACATTGTGGCCATATGGCACGAGTCCTAGATCACTAAGCCCCAGGGGGACCTTCAAACTGGGGTCCTTTGAGTCTTTTGTTATGCCTGTAACCCCTCGTTTACACAGTAGTAACTGTATGGGATGGGAAAGACCCATAAGCAAGAATATTTTCATCATCTGACATCTGAAAAACCCTATATATATATTACGTGTATAATAAATGAAAAGAAAATCGGAATCCTTTTTTTTCTCTATTTTTACTATTATTTACATTATTGCTTGTTGCTGAGAGTGAAAGAGGGAGTGATAATACAAATGTGCCACTTTAATAAGAGCTTTTCCTGAATTATGTATTCGTCATCAAAGTAGAGAAGCGTGTTAATGAAAGACCACATGAGTGCTATGGAGAGAGAGAGAGAGGGTGAGTGAGTGTGTAAGAGAGAGCGAAAGAGAGAGAGAGAGAGAGAGCTGGCTGTGTATCCTCTCGGCCTATACTGTACAATTCTTTCCTGAAGGAAAATTTCAAGTAAAATAGTACAATATGTGTTATCTCCTTAAACCAGTGTTTGTGTCTCTGGTTGAGCAAACTTCAAATGAAACAGCCCACAGCACATAGTCTCCTTCACACTGGTGGAGGTCCTGTTTACTAATTAAATACTGAATGTTGTTTCATTATTGTATGTTTTTACAGTCCCTGACAATGAATAGTTTTCATTTTAAATATGGCGAAGCTACGCTGTCTCATTTTGAACCCGAACCATGAGTCAGAGAGTGAATGATAGACGGCCTCTAACAGACCTAAATACAAGCTGGAAACATCAAACCATGCACATCTCTGAAGACAGTGGAGATGGTTGTGGACTTCAGAAAGATCTCGACTGTGGCTCAGTGGTTAGCAAGTCAGTCTTTCAATCAGAGGGTGAGCCGACATGAACTGGCTCAGCCAGTCCATGTCGTTGTGTCCTTGAGCAAGACACTTAACCCTCATTGCTCACCGTTGCTGTGTCTACGGTCTACTGTATACTGTATATCATGTAAGTCGCTTTGGATAAAAGCGTCAGCTAAATGTAATGTAATGTAATGTAATCTCAGCACCCCAAGCCCCAGCCCCTCTCACCCTGTGTGACTCCCCCGTCAAAGCTGTGGAGTCCTTCCGCTTCCTGGGCTCCATCATTACCCAGGACCTCAAGTGGGAGCTCAACATCAGCTCCATCTCCAAGAAGGCGCAGCAGAGGATGTTCTTCCTGAGGCAGCTGAGGAAATTCAACCTGCCAAAGACAATGATGGTGCACTTCTACACTGCCATCATCGAGTCCATCCTCTGTTCCTCCATCACCGTCTGGTACGCTGCAGCCACTGCCAAGGACAAGGCCAGGCTGCAGCGCATCATTCGCTCTGCCGAGAGGGTGATTGGCTGCAATCTGCCGTCCCTCCAGGACTTGTTTGCTTCAAGGACCCTGAAGCGGGCGAGGAGGATTGTAGCTGATCCCTCTCACCCTGGACACACACTGTTGGTGTCCCTCCCCTCTGGCAGGAGGCTGCGGTCCATCAGGACCAAGACCTCACGCCACAAAAACAGTTTCTTCCCGTCTGCAGTCGGGCTCATCAACAGAGCCCGGGTCCCCCACTGACTCTAATGACTCTGTCACCCCCAGACAATTCCCACCGGACACTGCCCTGCACATAGCCTTATACTTAAATACACTCGACACTTTAACATTACACTTGCCACTTTCACACAACACGCACATTCCATGCACTTTATCTTATTTTTGATATTTTGATATGCTACTGTTTCAATGTAAATATTCATTCATCCATTCATCCTCATTTATTGCACTGCGTTAACTGTTAAATGTGTATTGTTAAATGTTAAATGTATGCACCTTCCCACCAGGACAAATTCCTTGTATGTGTAAACATACATGGCAATAAATGGTTCTGATTCTGATTCTGATTACAAAAGACAGTAGTGTGCTGCATACCATGAGCTCGTGGTCAGTTATCTTGTTAAACACAGACTTCTCCATTGCCTCCGTATGGATCAATACCAGTGGCTTTGCAAAGACCTATGAACATAAACTGATTCTCAGCCGCTCCAAAAACTACATGTCAGGAGGTGCATTAGACGAAAAACACAATTTACTCTTCTTTGAAGTCAAAACAAACCAAATAAAATCAAAGGTGGCAGCAGATTTATTTTTCGCTAATTGACTGAGGGCAGTTCAATCAGTGGTGCCACTGATGACTGGAAGCTTTTTAAAATCTTTTATCTGGCCACCAATTGCAACACGGAGCTGCACTCTAAGTGAATGAAAAATAAATCTGCACCCAATTTGTTTTTTTCATTACTGCTAAAGAGTGTTAATAGACTTTGTCTCCATATGAATGGACAATAAGGGCTGTACTGATGGTATAAAATCATAAACACTGCAGCCCGGTTTGCTAAATGGTTAGTAGCAAAGTAAAATAACTCTTTGCGCTCTTCAGTCATGCAGGAGAACTCACCTCTGCAGTTTACCCTTGCCACTGACATGGCTTTTATTTCTCACTCACCCTGTAGCCATTAAAACTTGTTGTGTGTGACAAATTGTGCTGTGTCATGGTCACGGCCGGTAATGGCTGAGACCTCCCTCTCCACTGATCAAGATGGCTGCCTTCCAAGATGATGACCATCAGGGAAAATGGGAGCAGGTGAGTCGGGGAAAGGTCAACGAGCCACACAGAAGATGACATCTGAAAGGTTAATAGTGCAGTTAATACATTTTCTATATTGTATTTTGTTTTCATTACTGCAATAATACAATTTAATCTATTTATCTCTCTCAGTCTCATATCTCTCTGTAAGTCTCTAAGCCTGTTATATTTGCTGCACACACACACATACTTTTTGTCTGAACCCTGTAGACTCATGAATTTCAGATGAGTTGAATCATTCTTTAACGCATCTGTGCAGATCAGAGGCTACAGATGTGTGTTCAACAGCACCCAGGCCCGACTACCTCTCTGTCTATTCTTTCCTCTCAACACGTTTCTTAGTACCTCATCTTTATGTATCTTATTTCCTTGTCATGGCTCATGTTGCAGCACAACCTTTTGCACACTCAGTGGTCGTGGATCCCTCTTTGAATATAAGCAGTTTATTTCTCTTTTTCAAAAATGATTACTTAAGTTCCTCTTGTTGTTACTGCGGTTGGTGTGGTATAGTTAGGAAACTTTGGTAGATGCGTTTGTCTTTGTGGTTTTTTGTGTGTGCACTGTGTCATAGTATATTTGTTGTTTTCTGAATCATTGCTAAGTCATTGTATCTAATAAGCTTATCTTGAAAGTCCTTTTTAGATGTTTCTCAAATGAAACTGTAAAGTATTGCTTCAAAAGACAAATATTACATAAATCCTAATTCTCACCTTTGTGCCGTTTTTCAAAAGTTTTCTAATCTTCTCCACCTTATAGGTGGTGCGCCAAGTCAGAATCATCTCATTGCTGCCCCCTGAGGCCAGAGAGCAGAGAACACCTACTGGTTTTGGACGGTTTTAGAGCAATCTTCTGAGGTCAATTCATAACCGTTTTTCCATGACCTCGATGGAAAATGTCAGGAGAAAATTCATTAGGATTTAGGAAAGCTAGATATTGAATTGATGAAAAATGTAATTGATGAAAACTACACTGAAAAACTCCAGCGTTTCAAGAGACAACTAGAAAATGAACTATATATAATATACTGTATATAATATGTACTTGATTAAACCATGGTCAGAAAAACAAACAGACAAAGGTTGGCGGAAGTAAAGAATAAAATCGAGAGGTCATCCATCGATGGTCTCCAATCAGCACTAGCAATTCTTCATCCTGTCTTCTGGGCTCATAAAGAGGAGTTCATGCTAATAAAAGATTCAAGCCTAAGAGGGGTTGACGTGCTTTCCTTCCCGGTAATTGGCTGCGGTCTCTGTGAAAGCGTAGCGTAATTGCAGGTTGCTGTGTTTTAATTAGTGCTGAAGCTTATTGCATGGCGCTTCCCCAGATGGCCTGTAAATTCACCACACACAAAACCACAACAGTCTGTGGAGAAGAGCTGTGCATCAATATGCAAATAAACACACTAAACATCCCCCATCCACATCCCAATAAACCTAATTCTGCACACAGCTGTCTGCAGGTTGTAAAAATAAAAGTGAAGTATCTAAAGGCCCAATGATACATTTTCTTATGTATGAGTGTCCTTCACTTGATTTCCATTCCTCTGGTGTCTGAGCGAGCCAATTAAGGCTAATTTAATGTAGTGGAAAATGTATAATGTACTTGTATATAGTCTAGCAGATCTTCATGTGTTTAAATAGTAATACAATTTCTTGTGACATTAATTGAATATGTTCTGCATACCCAACAAATATAGCTCTGTGTTAAAAAAATCCTGTTTTTCTCCAATTTGTGGGGAAATGCATTGCAAACAATCACAACTAAGCAGCTGTTGTAAATCCACAAATGTTGTTAATCAACCAAATCCAAATAAATTGGAAATTTGACAGATTGGGCACTGACTGCAGACTTGCAATTATTTTTGAAAATACGGCACAACATCAGGGTAAAACTCATGCACAAGCATTCACCACTTTTATAATTATTTAGATCAAATATGATGAGTTTGGGAGGAAAACAACAAGGCATTTGAAGACATGTCCTTCGGCTTTAAAAAGTTGAGATGTTACATTTTCTGATATGTTCTTGACGATTATTCAGTTGATTATTAAAAACAACCAGATGAACTGATACTGAAAAGGATCCTTAGTTAACCCCAATCTGTATTTTAAAATATTAAAATATTCTTATAATGTTTTAATCATGCCGACAGGAACAGAGATTTCATACAATTTGAACATCTGTAGGCTTGATCTTTGGAGTGATCATTTTGAACAGACAAATACTCAGTTTGACTTTTTCAAGCTCAAAGCTATTTATTTGACCAGAGAACAGAAGAATTACAGAAAATGTACCAATCCAATAACAGCAAACACTTCTGGTCCTAAATAACATTCTAGTCAGGATAAATATGGTCTGCTCAGAAAACCCATCAACATGCTTTTCTGGAAATCAGAAAGAAAAACTGTAAAATTAAGCTCATGTCATCTTTAACTAAACGTGTCAAACAAGACCAAATGAAATGGGACAATTTAGAAAAAAAAGTTTAAATATTATTTAGATTTATTCATTCAAATTGTGTCTCTCCACAGCTGCCCGCCACTTGGCCTCATGCCAGGACATTGATGCGTGAATTATTTCTTGCCGAATCTCTGCGGCTCAGCCATACTCCAGATCTGGCCGGGGGCGGCCTCCCAGTCACGGGCGTGTATCTGATCCTCCGACACTACATGCCCTCTGGAGCCGCGGCCGAACCTGCAAGGGGGCGAAGACAACTGATGCATTTCAACGTAATATATATGGTTTACAACCACACACTTTTGATGAGGCGTAAACATGGACGATTCACGAGCTGCAATTACAAAAGAATCATTCGGTCCGTTTGTCGAACTGTGTCGATACAAAGCAAGGCGTCAAGTTTAAGGCATCAAGTCTGAGACCACAATATCAGGTCCAAAAACACAATCTAATCTTTGCCATACAATAACGGGTTGGGTCCTGAACCATCTAAACAATCTACATAGTATTTAATGGTATTATGTTATCAGATCATTCAGATATGGAAAATAGTTGCAAATTGGTTTAATTGCATCGGCATGTGGATCAACCGACCTCGATCAGTTGCTGATAAGTTGTTCGACAAACTGCTTTCAAGCCAAAATCTCAAATATTCTTCTGTTCCGGTTTTCAAAATGTGGTTATTTGAAACTTGTTCTTGTCCTACATCATATAAAATCAAATATATTTGGCTTTTAAACGGATTAAAACAAGACGTCTGATGACATCACATGGAATTCTTGTAAATTGCGATGGCCATTGTTCACCGATGTTTTATATTTTACAGGTCAAACAATTAACCCAAAAATATTCAAATGATTTGCTCATCAGTTGCAGCCCTATCTGTACGGCTCTTGCAGTACATTGATACTTACATAA
This sequence comes from Cottus gobio, assembly GCA_023566465.1. Lineage (NCBI taxonomy): Eukaryota > Metazoa > Chordata > Actinopteri > Perciformes > Cottidae > Cottus > Cottus gobio. Next base: position 18,835,292 of record CM042222.1, on the reverse strand, counting down.
ATCAAGGCCTATTTAAGTCATATTATGATTTCTTTTCTTTTTTCTGAAAATCTTCATGCAAGCCTAACATGACCCATTTGCTGTGTTAACTCAAACACACCTCAGTGATCCTATGCTTGCATTTAATGTCCCATTTTTACTCAGTAGAATTAATACATATTTGGTTTAACGGAAACAGGTTGAAATGTGTTTTCAATGTTTTATTTCCAGTGTGATTATGTTTTGTGTGTGCCGTGTATGTGTGTGCGCTGACCTCTGTGGCTGATGGAGGACGGAGTCCCTGGTTTCTCTTTGGGATCCGAGCAGCAGAGCTCTCAGCACTGCGGTCAGCAGACGGTCATCAACGCTGTCATCTGTGATTTCACTTTCCTGGAGCACAGCAGTGTATACATAAACAAATGCAAAGCCTGGCATTAAAAAGAAAATGTTGGGATAACATCAGCAACTCAAACTGCGTTCAATTTTGGGTTGCAACACAAACCCCAGGGGGTGTTAATCTCACGAAGAGACCTTTGAGATGTAGATATCAGTGTACAAAGGCAAATAAATGCCCACTCAAATATCCATCCACCCTTATCTTTATGCAAAGGAAAACCAAGATCTGTCTCTGCATCCCACACAAAGAAAACCTTATAATTTTCCTCGTGATCTAAATCCTGCTCCTCTACCGTGCTCTGACTGTCTGTTGCCCTCACAATATATTACAGTGCATTTCACACTGTTGCATGAAGAGGAACACGGTCTGAAATCTAAATGAGGGATGTGATTTAGCTCGTCCCGCTTGATAAAAGTGCTCAAATCCAATTTACATACTTCCTCACATGGAGTGACGGACTTCTCTGAAAATGTTGGCAAGACTTCAGGTTGTGTGAGTTTTTCCATTTAGTCTAATGTGGCAGAGGAGACGGTTCATATTTGCATCCTGCCAAGAGGCACATAGTACATATTAAAACTTAACCATGTGTGCCAAAGTTTTTTTTGCAAATTGGATGAAACATAAATTATTTGGGAGACAACACAGATTCTAATGGTATATTTCCATGCCATGGCAGGTTAAATTGAAGACTTGAAGTGAAGTGTGAGTGGTTTGTTGTCTCACCAGCCCCAGCAGGTGGTCGGCCATGGTCTCCTCCGAGTCTGGCAGGATCTCATTTTTGTCCAGACTGCCTTGGATGTGAAGAGCCTGACTGACGCCAGCCATCGCCACCACCAGAGCCAGAAGAGTCACCATCGCAGCTGTGTCCATGGTCTCAAACCGAAGGAGAGGTCAGATGAATTCTGTTGACAAAGGCAGACGATTGGGTTCTGGTTGTCCTAATCACAACTGGTGGACTTCAAAAGGCTCGGCTCCTGGGGAACAGAGGAAGTACTTGTGCAGGTCAGGGTTACGTCTCCTCTATGTGCAGGGTCCTGGCTTACTTCAATGGTGGGATCATCCTTGCCGGGTCTTATATACACCTCATGGTCGCTGGCGGAAATCCCCCAGGAGAGCTGGAGAAAGATGCTCCTGTGCAAAGGGGAACGAGGGACAGGATGGAGGATGAACCAGCCCCCTAATATGAGACTTAACCAGGCCCATTTAGCAGGATCAGAGAATTAGGGATGCCTGAGAGCCAGAGTGTGTTATTATGTAGCCCTTAGGGAAGTGAAACGCAACTCTCACAGTTATTAAACAGATAAATCCCACCAAATGGACCTGATCCGCCAGTCCCTGTTGCCCAGTAGTCCTCACTGCATGTGCGGACAAACAATATGGGAGAACACTCATCACGCACTTAATCATGGGCCAATATTAAACCAACTCGTTCGCACAAACTATTTGATCTTAGGGAACACAGTAATGAACCTAAAACAGCAGAAAAAACTACATAAAACAAAGCAGAAATAAAAGAAATTATTAACACATTTTATGCTTTTTAGTTTGTTTTTTAATTTCCAGCTTCAGAGTGAATGCATCTAAACTAAAGGATACATTCAACAATATCATCTCACATCTCTGGGTTTACAATAATGCCACTGATTCATTCATCAGTGAAGGATCAGCCTCGGAGTTTGTTTCTTAATTGTGTCTCAGATTCATGTTGGCTGGCTTTATTATAATTCGAGGGACCGTTTTGCAATAGGATTAATTGTCCGAGATCATGTTTCAAGTCAGAGTATAACGTCAGTGTTAGCTAATGTTAATGTTAGTTAGAGGCAAATAGTTTGTTTGTTTAGGTTTATTATCGGAAGCATGTAAAAAGTTCAGCGAAGAGACTTCACAAAGCTCTCTCCAGATGGCTATTGGCAGGAGTGTAAAGCACATGTGATTCCATAGAAACGTTATGGGCCATAAAAACCTTTGCTTACACAGTAGAAGAGACTGTATAATGAGGGTTTTTTCTTTATACATGCTGATTAAGGTTTTTTTTTAGAAAGAAGCTTCTCCCAAAGGAACCCTTCATTTGCTAAATACTGTAGCGTCCTTCTTTTTGTTCATTTTCAAACGAAGACTGCTTAATTTGTGAAAGTGACAGCGGCTTTATTAGTTCTGTATGTGTTCACTTTGTCTCTGTCTTTGTGTATGTGTGTGTGTGTGTGTGTGTGTGTGTAGTTTGTGTGTATAGTTTGTGTGTATTTGTGTAATAATTAGTCACTTCCCCATTACTGGATGAGACATCAACAGATTTAACTCATCAAAGTGCCTAATGGGCGACAATCCGCTTAGACTGTAACACACAAACACACACACACACACACACAGTCTAACTGTCCCCGTTTAACTGCCATGGCAACCAGCATGACATCTGAATGATTCTGTGGGGAAATAGTTTTCATTAATATAATAAGATCACAAGATTAAAGAAAAATCGAATTTCTCCCATTTTCTCTGACGAGATAATAAAGCAGAATTATGTTTAGTCTGTGCTCTGTTGCTTAAGATTGGGTTATTTTTTGATCTCCAATCAAATACAATAGCCCTTCCACTCTTATGACACCTTTCAGATTTTGTTGTTGTTGACGTGGTCATAATTACTTAAATGATATGATTTAGCATTGAGACTCGTGTCCAGTACAACACATTTACCTTAATGATAAATATACTTCAATGCACGCATTTTCAACAATGTCAACAAAAAAGGAATATTTCATCAAGGTTGAATTTATGGCAGATCGTATTGGATTGCAATCGATTGTACAGGAAACGGAGAGTATGGGACCTGCTATTATGGGCAGTTTCAGTTTTACATGATTACTGTGATCACATAGAAGGTTGTATTGATTTAGCTGAGGTTCAATCAAATATCAATAAAACATAATCAGTCACCTATAAGTAAACAGCGGATATGGTGTCTTCGAACATAAAGCTGGAGGTTAGAGTTTCATATGCTTCCATCGTCCGGTTGAGAAATATATTCACGTCTATCCTCCCCACATCTGGAGATGGTCAGCGACGCTTACGTCCAGACGACCAACATCTCTCTCTAACACCCGGCTCTAACCACCTGGTTCATTAATGCAGCGGCCAGGATTTTAACTGGACCTTAAGAGACCATGTATGACAAGAGAAATAATCTCCCTGAAGGTCTCCAGTTAGAAGTGAGGATTTAAAGCCCAGGTCAATGTGACCTGTTTCCCATTCACTAATTCATAAGATTTGCATGTTACATTTGACAGGAACACACCAATATAACATTTTCATTTTTATTTCAAGAGGATGTGTATCCAAAAGCAAATGCTTGTTAAAGTCTTTTAGATGTGCCAGTAACATCTGTCTCTTTTGTACAGCACGTCTCTCCTCTCATTGACTCAAGGTTATGAGCAACATTACCATTGAAATTAGGAATACAATAATGGAAATGTATCCCATAAAGACCCTATTGTTCAACACTCAGATTTAATAACAACTATTTATTTATAAAAAATAAAAATAAATGTGTATTTCAGTTTTTTAGACTTTTGCCTCCATCTGGTGTTTCCAGAGTGAACTGCAGGATGATCAATAACTGCTCACAACTTGTGGAATTGTCTATTCGGAGAACAACACAACTTATACGTTATTTTGTTTCCTTTAATTTTATTTACAATGTTAAAATGGTGCAGCCAAACATAGAATAAATAAAACACTAAGTTATGACAACATCAAAACACAAAATAGGGGAAGGTCAGAACAGCAACAGGAGCTACATGCAGCTAATACAAGATTGTCCAGCAATACCGAAAAAAACAAGCTGACTCTTCATGCTTTGCAGCCACTTCATCGACCCAAACTAAACCCAAAGACAGTTTGTGTGGTTTCTTGCATGTTCTGCTCCTCTAGAAATCTTCTCTCCTGTCTTCATTTTGTTTATTTGTCCACATGTGTCCAACAGATGCTTCGGGGCTGCAGCCCGATCTAGTTTGTAAGTTGCCTTGTGTTCTTCACCAGTTGCTCACAATCTGCCACGTCTACCATAAGGCACTTGTATGCAGTCAGATATGTCAGCACTGAAATGAATGTACTATCTTACCCTGGCTGGTGTGACTGGAGAACAGTACCAGGAACAGGTACTGTTTGACAAGCGGGTTAATATAATACAAAGAAACAGTTTTAAACCTATTATACAAAGGTCATGATGACGAAATAAAAAAGATGTTGTTGAAAACCTCATTACTATGATCTAATTCAGTGGAACATACTATTAAAGGATTTAATTTGAGATCATGTTTTCACACATAATCCTTTTAAACATTGCTTCAGAAATGTAAATGCTTACACTGCAAATGTGCAGACTGTATATTTGAATATTGCTTCGCTTTCCTTTGATATTTTGTTTTCATGCGACTGCAGTGCTGTGGCCTTGGCTGTCATAGGTTGTTTTTCTTACTTCTAATTCAAGTTCACTCAGGTGGTAAACTATGATGTACAGTACATTTAACTGAAATATTAACAACAAGTGAAAAAGATATTGACACAAAAAGGCATTTCTTTTCCTTGAATAAGGATTTACAAAAAACATCGGGTGAACTCATTTCCAGAGCAAACAGCAAGCCCTGAAAACAACACATTTAGAGTTAGGCAACATATTATTAAATGGATATCTTAAACATTTTCCCAATGTTTACCAGTGCTAACTAAAAGAAAATCCCAACACATCATTTATATAAAAAAAAATGCATTTCATTCATTGCCCATATTAGTCGTCAGTCTTACAGTAGTTAAGGCAAAAACTTTTTTTTTTGTCGCGGGCAGTGGCTTCTTCGTCAAAAATGTCCAGTGTCTCTGTATGCATCTACGATTATATTGTATTATTGTGCATTCATGCGTGTCTTTGAATTGTGGTTTTCTGTCCTCCTTTGTTCTGATGACAGACGGTGAAGCGCTCCTTCTGCAGGCTGTGAAGCATATTGAGCAGCTAGACTGACTGTTGTTGATTGTTGTTGGCCTTCAGTATTAATTTGAACACACTGACATAGATGCACAGTAAAGATAGACTATGCAAGGCCAGCCATCAGCAGGCAACAGCATGAGTGTATAGATCCAGTCACAGTGTAAGAGGCCACCAATATGCAAGTACTGACACAGTACAGAGTGCACACGATGTCATGGTCTCAGTCTCTGTGCACTTTGTTTAGTCAGTTAGTTCCAATGCAAAGACAGGATGAGTGCCACACACGGTGATTTGAATTAATTCAGTCAGTCAGTGCTTCAAAGCAAGTTACGAGGTCCCGTCGCTCCAGTGCGTGGCCCATTCCTTTTTATGGACAACTCCTGACTTCTCAGTATGGAACTGTGGTCGGTCCTCGCGAGGAATCTTCACGGCGTGGTACTGAGGCAATTTGTCTTTGTAGTGGGCCCGTTGGAAGAAGCCACACTGTTGGCACAGGAAAGAGGAAGGCAGGCAGGATATAAAGGAAGGATAGAAGAGAGAGGGATGAAGAGGCACGAAGGAAGGGGGAAAAACAGAGAATTAAGTGATGTCATAATATAGCAAATCACCTGCAATGGTTTGCCCTTATTTCACCAGATAAGAGTCTATTACAAGGCGTGAAACGTTCCCATACCATGCCTTGTAATAGATCTTATTGTTCCTCACGGACAGACAAAACGAAAAAGTGATTATCTGATGACCTTGCGCAGTCAAAGTATCATTTGAATAAAAAGGTACATCCATCCAAGAAAGCACATCCACATGCCGCACATTTCCTCAGTTTTAAGTGTTCTTGATTGAAACACCAACACGCTGTCAAAGTGCCGTTATGAGAAAAAGCACACATTAATGTGAACAAAAACCTCTGCCGATGTTAATGACAAGTTGATGCTGGCACCTGAATACGTTGGTCATGGGATGTAAGTCAAGTCCCCAACGACTGGTGCCAGAATGAACCAAGTGCAGATAATGAAACTGTGACGTCAACAGCAGAGGCACAACACAGCACAGCAGGCAGCTGAAAAAACCCTGACGGAGAGATGGCTGGATGGTGTTCAATAGGCACAGATTACAAAGATAAGACAATGCTAAATAATTGGAATCAGGTTCTTTGATACAAAATAAAAGGTGTACAGGTTGATTCTGCCAAGTGCCTGATGGGTTACAAATGTAAGAATATCCATCAGTTCAGCTGGCCTCTGATCCCATTCAGTAAACCCATCTCACGGCTACAACGTCCCACCTTTTTGTTTGTGTTGTGAATTGTGCCAAAATGTGGAAATATTTCACGCTGTAATGAACACCACCAGCCACACCAGAGTGCATCCAGGAACAAAGCAGTTGTGGGTGAGTATTTTTACCGCTTGGAGGGAGAGGAGGAGGGGAGAGCAGGCCAGAGTGAAATATCTTTTATATTATAGTTCTGATGCCTGCTTCTCCGCCTCCGAGGGTTGGACCCCCAAATGGGCGCGGTAGTACTCCGTCTCATAGTGCTGGCGCCGCTCACTGCGCTTGAAGAACCCGCACTGGGCACAACAGATCACCACAGGAAAGTGAAACAATGGAAATGAAATGGGAAATGAAAAAGGAAGGGGATTTAAGGCCAGAGAGTCGCCAGGTGGAAGTGAGAGGAGACAAAACAACAGGGATGACACACAGAGGACAAACAAAAGAGGAAAGGAAAAGATGAGAGTGAGCTGGAAGGAATAAAATGATTATAGGACAGAACAAAGCGGATAGAAATAATTGGACTACCGTGGACAATGGTGACATAAGCGCCAAAGTAATGGCCGGTGGGGTGACAGGGATGAAGTCAATTAAACTAGAAGAACCTCTTATGTATAGGCTGAATCTAAATATAATAAAGCAACCCTTTTTATATTGTTTGAGGGACTTTGACTCAGACTTTGAAACATAAAACAAGAGGGCCTATGGAGAGTACTGTGTGTTACACAATGCAGTGATATTCATTATTAGTTACCTTCCACAGTATGCAGACCAGCAGAGTAAGCAGCAGGATGCCCGCCAGCACGGCTATGAGGATGATCCACCAGGGGATCCTGTAATGGTCAGTAAGACCAGGCTCAGGATAGATCATCACGGGCACCTGGAGAGAGAGGACGAATGCAATCGAAATGCAAGATTAAGAGAAAAATAGGAGATAAATATCACCACACCGTATAGTGATTAATCAGTGAGACAGTCACTCCTGTAATGATGATATGTGTATTTAAATGAGGTTTAGAAGTGTGCAGATTGCCAATTAATCTTACATTGTAGATACTGCTGACAGCAATGTGTAAAAGGTGACATCAATGAATATTTACTGAACAAAATGTAGTGTCGTTGTGTTTTTGTTAGGATACATGCTCCATGTTCTGAAGCCTGCCGGGTACCTGAGCAGCAGCATCCTTGAGGATCAGGTGTTTGATGCTGGACTTCACAGTGATGTTGGCTCTGACCAGCAGCTCCAGAGCACTGACTGCTGCAAACTCCTGACAGACAGAGAAAGGGGGACATACACATTAATACATAAACTGTTTTGTTCATTCAGATGCAGCTCTTAAAGTTATACAATTAAATTGTTTGATTAAAATCAAAACCCAAGTTTTTTCTTCAAATAACATTTTCTTTAGCTAATGCACACTTCACTCATTGCAATCTATACAATGTGAATCCAATTTTTGTTGAACCCATAACATAACATAAAATCTGACATTAATTAAAGGGAAATTGTTTTCTTTTTCAGATTATTTCATCCAGATCATAACATATAATAGCAGCGATAGCTAAAACTATGAAAATAGGACACATTTAAATTGAGATTTATGTGAATAAAAGTCAAACCACAGAAGAAAAAAATATTGTATTGGATGTCCAAGGCTAACTTTGTACTGTCTTTATATTTCCTGCCACTCTTAGATCTGCATGTTAAACAGCAGTTGCAGCTGTATTCACGGTTTGCTGAACATCAAAGCTCTCTTGTTGATCATGCTGTAGTTATCATTCATTCACTTGCAGTCAACGAACGCCGCCAGCAGCAGCTGTAACAGCTGGACTGAAGCTGAGATGGAGAGGAATGTGCAGTGAGGTGCTGATGAAATGATGACAGGTTTTCTTTGTTTTGTTTTGTTTACCTCTATGAAGCTGCTGTTCCACAGCCTGGCCTGGATCTTGAGGACAGCGTGACCGGAGAAGCTGTGGAGGGGACACTGAAAGAGGACGCAGCGCGCCGACCCCAAGAGACAATCCTGGAAGAAAGAAATGATTTTCAAATGACCTGCAGTCAGCAGTGATAACAGCAGTGAAAAGCAGAAGCAACAAAGCATTTTTTTCTTTAGTTCGACATGTATTTTACTTTCCCTCTTACCAGTTTGAGCGACTTGCGTCTCTCCGAAGCTGCCACAGCTGGGGTGGTTCGTCCCAAGCTGCCTTTTGTCGCCACTTGACCTTCCTCCTCTGGGTGGGAACGACGCGTTCGCCCAGCCTGGTGGTAGTGACACATTCATACAGCATGAGATGGAGCAGTCTCGAAAAAAAACATGAAACTGTCAGTTTGGACAGTGTAGAAATGTAGAGCAGGAGGATGATGTTGAAGTAAAAGTCTTGACAACCATGTGTTAGTTTACATGCAGCTGTGTTCAAACAATGCTCTCCATTTCTAAGCACTTCTATTTTAACTGGATGTAAAATATATTTTAAAAGGAAAAGGAATGTTTTCGTCATTTCCAGCACAAATTCTTGAATTATTAGAAGCACTGAGAATAAAACAAGAGAGTGTAGACATAATGAAGAGGTTTTCTTTTGCATTATATTTTCTCCAAAAACATACCTGCTTGAATAGCAAACTAATATCAAAATTAAGGTTGAACTAAAAGTTGGTCAGAATACCCACATTGTGAATTATAAAAGCAAAGAAATCCCAATTCACAAATGATGGACCTGCGAGTCCTGAGCTAAAGGAGTTAAGGAAAGGAAGCACATACGAGGTGTTCATCAGCATTCAAAACATTCAACCAGCTCTTAACATGGTTGAAACTGAGCTATGTTGAGGTTTCATCTTTAGGAACCTTCCAGGCCATAAGACATCGATCAACCACACCTTGAGTGGCAGAGATGAGCTTTGCTCTGCTTACCTTGTGATTGGCAGGCTGTGGAGGTTCTGCAGAGGAGCTGTGGAGCTGCAGAGTATTCAAGGCCCCTGTTGAGGTGCACTGTGTGTCTGGGTGGCCCTCAAACTTCAAGCTGACGGGATACAGAAGCCATTTCTCATTGGCCAGTTCGTACGGCCACATGATGTTGAGGAAGGCTGAGCCGAGCATCTGCAGAGCTTGGCCAGGATTAGCAACCTGAAAAGAATATCATACAGATTCTATTAAGATGTGTGTCTTTTTGTAGCAATCCAAACACACACGTAGACACACACACACACACACACACACACTCGCTCCTCACCACAAACTCAAAATCCACAGGGCTGCCGATGTCCTCCAGACTGGTCATGGCACTCTCTCCCTTCACCGCCCCGCTGAAGAACAGCTGGTGAGGACGTGCAAAACTGGAGAAAAACAGGATCCCATCAGTGAGGCCGGGCGGCCGCATACACACTCACACAGTTTCATAAAGCATGTATCTGTTAACTAGGAACAGTAGCAGTGCAGTTTAAGACCAGAATCAAGCCTGGGATTATAGCACGTCTCTCAAAACTACTGGAGGAAAGCAATATTCACTTTATTCAAACTCATGCATGTACATTGTTAAACTCTACAGAACTTAATTTCCAATTCTTCAACATGTGTGAGGCCAAGTGTTTAAGATGATGCTCAGTTTATCTTGAATATCTTAGTGGAGCATTAATGAAGAGTTGGAACATGCTGATAGATAACATATGTGACACTATCAAACACAACACACAGTTTTTAACGTTGATGAGAAACTGTTTTAAAAGGATTAACTCACCCACTGACAGACAGGGGGAGCTCTATCACAACTTTAGCGAACGCAGTGACTGGTGGCAGTTCAGGCTGCTCACTGATGCTGAGGACAGAAACAAAAACAAACACTGTGATCAAGATTTATTTGGGATGGACAAGTCAAACATCTGCACTTAAATAAGAGATGGAGAGGGCTTACGTTGTCAATAAGAGATCTGCTGTCAACTCAGTGGTCTCAATTGTGATGTTAGATGTACCCAAGTTGATGGAGAATTTCAGCTGGAAAAGAAAAACATAAACTGATATTTCATCACACGTAATTACACTTAATGCTGAAATAATGCTGATTTTGTTACACAAATCCTGACAGTCTTCCCAGCTTTAACTGAATTCCCACTGTTTTGTTTCCGTACCTTGGTATCTCGTTTCACAGGGTTTCCCAGGTCACATTCAACTTGAGAGCCATTCTGGTTCGCTTGGCATCTCATCTAAAGTCAATCAAGAAATCAAACAAATACTATCAGCAAAAACCAAAATCCAAACCGAAGAATTTCTAGTTTATGAAGTCAACTCAACACCATGACATTATTTATATTTTTCGTCTCAACCTGTGGTGGGACCCTGGAGCCGGCGTATGACAGAGTGTTTGGAAGGGAGATGAGCAGCTGAGCAGCGTGGGCGTCGTCTCCGTCCTCCTCAGGGAGCAGCGGGTTGGAGGGTATGTTGGTGACGCTGATCTCCAGCACCACCAAGCGCTGGTCTGACAGGGAGAACACCTGCACATCATCCTCATCTCTACATGAAGAGAGTGGGGGGGGGGGGGGAAACACTAATAAATCCAACCTTATTCTCAACTGGCACCAAACGATGTATTTAAGAAACATGACAGTAAAAAGGCCTCATTTTCGGACCACATACACAGAGTTGTTCGTGTTAGGATATAGGAAACAGTCTCTCAGAAAACTGTTCACATCATCATTGCCACTGACTCATACAGCGTGGGCTCATCAGACACTAACTTTGGCAAAGGGGTGAAGAGGTCGGAGGTCAGGGGTCGCGTTCCAAACTGGTAGCTTAGCTTCAGGTTGCTCTGGCAGATTTTGTCGCTGCCGCATCCTTCTCGAAGGAAGTTCACCTTCACAGGGTCAACGAGACAGACGTGAAGTTGTTTATTAAATCACAAAGAGCATTCAATATTTAGTTCAACTTTTATATTAGAAGATTGAATTAGTTCTTGCCACATTTTTTGGCAAGAACTAACTGCTTAAACATAATTTACATAAGCAGAACTATGCCTGTTGGGCAGTGGGCCCACCAGAGCCCACCAGAGCATGGTAAATGCTGAAATTAGTTAATACGTGTAATATACGTATGTAATATGTGTTTGTTATTTTTCTCACTCACTTCTCACATTTTATGGTTTTCTTAGTCCTTCGGAACTGAAAGCTATTTATTTTTTTATTTTTATTAGGCTTATTTGCTTCATCCAAATTTTGACTATTACTTTAGAATAAACCATTCATCAAGAACCTAATCAACCAATGCATTGTGTAGCTTGATTCTGCATGTTTATGTTGTAATATAATCAAATGTCCAACTAACTATGCTTTACATGTCATATTCTTGGCTTTAACTTGACTTGACAAACCTGAGTTACTGCAGAGAAGAATGTTGATCGGAATGTTTCATAAATCTCCACTTCTTTATACAGTCATTTTCGGGTAAGTGTTGCCCATTAAAAGTAATCCCGGCCATAAAATACTTCAGCTTCCCTTCGGTTACAGACCTCAGAGTGCAGTGTGTTTGACGGGGAAACACTCAGCACAGGAGCCAGCTTCTCCAGCCTCCTGGCACCTGAGTGTCTGCGTGGTGGCACACGCTTGATGGTGTGGGTTATCGCCAATGAGATCGGACGCAGTTTGTCACGGATGTTCTCCTGCATGGACAGAGAATAACAAAAGATTAATGGGCAACAACGGGTTTGGTCAAATTTGTGGTGTATTATAATACTAATAAGAGTATTTTTAGATTCCGCCTGATTGTCAGCTGTTCCCAGAGGCAATTCACAAAATGGAAAATAAACAAGTCTCTTTATACAAATATGTGGGTGCTCTGATAGATGCCACTGTATCATGGACTCCTCATATATAATTTACTTGTAAGAAGATACAGCTGCGCATCTACGTTCTTCGTAGACTCAGATGACCCCAGTAGCCAGAGTGCTTTCTGTTTTTAAATTAGTGATTCAGTGTCATGCTGTACTGCAGCACGGCCTGGCTCAGCAGTTAAAACTCAAAACTATATATATATATATATATATATATAAAATCAAATCCAAATCCAAATATGATTCAACCTGAGCCACTCTCCTTTCAAGCAAACAGCATCAAGAGCATGCTCATACCTCATTTGACTCCTTGCTGAAAAGAATTACCAAAAGATTACCAACTTCTGTCTTAAACAGCGATATAGAGAGTTAATTTAAACTCAGACCAAAAATCTTGAGTGCTGCTAAATAAGATCTGAATCCAGAGGATATAATGCAATATGTATAATTGTCATAACTGTTAGAATGTGTTTTATAAATCTACATCTAGTGCTGTGTGTAACTGTATATTTAACATGTGTGTTGATTGCTCTAAAACAACTACTTAATGCCCTCAAAAGGTGGACAGTAATCTACCTATACAATTGTTCTATTATTCCATCTTTTGCTACAAAAATAAAATAAATATAAAACACAAGACCAAAAGCCAGCAGTTATTGTGTAAACTAAGTTACTGACATGGAGCTGGAAGGTAGCAGTGGTGCACACAGGGTGACGCTGCCGATGCAGCTCCACTTCTTCTATCTGAGTGTACTCCGGCTCCAGGGAACTGCGGCCCAGGAAGTTAACGCGGTGCGGGAGGCCCAACTTCCTGCGCTCTGTGTCGGCTTCAAAGTGCACCACAAGTGCTTGAAGGAAGTAAAAACAGGAGCGATGCATGAAGAGAGATGGAGGGATGGAAAAATATCAGAACGCACACAGAGAGCACTTAAAGAGCCCACTGGGGGCCAAACATATATGAACCCCCATCTGAGGGAATACAGTAATACACAGCTGTGATTTAATCAAAATAAAGTGTGATGTTACCCCACAGATAGGGTTACGTTCCACTGTAAATAGAAATGACTCCCACATGAGAGAGGGACACAAAAAAAGCAAGGTGTGACTTACTTATGTGTGGTGAGTAGTGTTCTGGGTGGGCTGTGAAGGTGAAGCAGGCCTTGACCTCCATGCTAAACAAGGCAGACGGTGGAGAGTGAAAAATAATGATCTGTTTCAACACCAGCTTAGATTGAAATGAAACATCAAAACAATTATCTGGAAAAATACATTCACAGATGTTTCTTTCTTACCAGACTCCTTCTCTGCCCTTGCAGTTGTACTGTTCCAGATCAATGAACTGAGGGTCGATAGATATATCTCTGATCACATGGATGACTGGGCGAGACCTTGGGGACACACGAAAACACAAAGAGTCAGGAAGAATCAAGTATATGGGAGGTAAATATGTCTAAGATTTAGGATGAAACGTGTTATTTTATGTGTCTTTAATGTCTGCTTAGATTTGATCATGATCTATCCAACAATACAAATTAAACATTGGGCCTTTTTGTTGGTCAAATGCATTTAGTTATCGGATCGAGGATTTCATTTGGGTTTTTAAATAAATATGTTCTCACCTGAAGAGAACCACTGAGTCATTGAGAGAGCCCACCGCAATATCAGGGTATTGGTTATTATCAATATCCAAACCGCCTGAGATGGAGTATCCAAAACGTCTCACGTCAAAGTCACGACCGTCCAGCACCTGATGGGATTAGAAACACTGGTCAGTCATCATTCACTCAGTCACTCTCTTATTCTTCTTCGTCCCTCTTTTCATCTGTTGATTCGTTCTACATCTGTTGTATGAAACTCACCTGAGCAGGTTTTGTTTCAATTCCAGAATCTGAGCCTCTGTAGATAAAAACTTTGCCATCTCCATCAAACGGTGCCCCCACAGCAATATCTGAACAGATAGGGAAATAATTCAAAAACTCTTTCAAGTGTAGAAACATACACTTTAATTTAATTTAGAAGAACCACAGTACACAAAGGACAAAAGGGAAACTAGCGTTGGTCAAAAGTGGAAGTAAAACTCTAAGAATGTTATTTTAATCCCCATTTGTTTTACACAACAGCAGTAGAAATTGAACAGAATCAGTCCCTTTACATTATTGTGTTATGATAAAAACCTTTGATCTTACCTCCATATCCGTCCTGATCCAGATCTCCTACATTGCTGACTGTAATCCCAAACATGGAGTCGTAGGTCCCGTTGAGCCGGATGGGCCGAGCCTGGTCGTCCCAGTGGCCGAAGGGGTTCAGGTACACATACACAGCTCCACCGATCTCAGCCTTACGGTCGAAGAAATTAGGAGCTCCAACAATCAAATCTGTCCAACTGGGGACAGAAATAGATAATTAGAAATTAATAATAATGTATAAAGTACTGAATGTAGTTTTTGATGGACATTAAACTTATTATTGAGTTATTTTAAGCACACCCCCTCTCATCCACAGTCACAGAGAATACAACTAAGTGCATTTACTCCGACTATACTTTTGAGGTACTTGTGCTTTATTTGAGTATTTCCATTTTATGCTACTTAATATTTATGTTCCTCATTCAATTCAAATGCATGTAATACATAATACTGTACTTGTTTCACTCCACTACATGTATTTCACAGCTATGGTTATAAGTGAATTTACAGTGTAGGATTTTACATGCTAAACATGTAAATCAATTTATAAAATATGATGTTTTGTCATAGATTAAACTATGCAAAATAATATAAAGCAATTAAATTAGCTCGATATAATGTCCTATGTCATATGTGTTATTGTCCATTGGTATAGAAGTATAACAGGGGCCATTCTGCCTAACGAGCACTTTTAGTTTTGACAATACTTATGTACATAAGTAAAATACTGAATACTCGTTCCACCTCTAGTCTGTCTTATCTCTTTAATGATGATCATCTCATCCAGCATTTCCTCACCCGTCCCTGTTCAGATCCGTCGTAGCTACCGAGTACCCAAATGAAGACGCCAGCTCCTCCCCCCAGAAGATGTGCTGTGGCACCAGTCGGTACACGTTGTCCTTCCTCAGCAGCACCACGGCCCCCGTGTGATTGGCTCGAGGTGCACCCGCCACGAAGGTCAGCTCCCCGAGGCTCATGATCCCCATGGCCGAGTCCACAGAAAACCCTGGAGGACGGAAGGCAGGACGGAGGGGAAGACGTGGAACAAGATGGGGAAAAGGGTCAGAGGTTAGTATTGAGCGTGGAGCTTAGAGGCTCATCTCCTCTCTGTGTAGCAGGTCCGGCTCATCTTCTTACTAATGAAATGTGTGCCTTAAGTGACTATTGATTTTATGCCAAACTCATGATGGGTGTAAATGTCCTGTGCTGGTTGTGAGTCGTGACGTTAACAGGAGATGTATATGAGGCTTCACGAACGTCCAGTGAGATTCATGATGCTGCTGCTCTGCATCAGCTGCCTCAAGTGAAGGCAGGATGTAAACATAGTGGGTGGACTTAATCAGATTTACAACCTAAAGCAAACCACTCTTTTGTGTGGAAGTATATGAGTGTGTGTGTGTGTGTGTGTGTGTGTGTGTGTGTGTGTGTGTGTGTGTGTGTGTGTGTGTGTGTGTGTGTGTAAAGGAATGTGTGCTTGCATATAAATCAGGCAGAGCAAAGGATTGAACAAGTGGAAGGGGGAGGGTGTGGGTGTTTGTGTGTGTGTGTGTGTGTGTGTGTGTGTGTGTGTGTGTGTGTGTGTGTGTGTGTGTGTGTGTGTGTGTGTGTGTGTGTGTGTGTGTGTTTGCTTCATAACAAGATGTGTGTTGAAATATTCTTATCAAGATGTGAAAAATAGCACGTCATATCAAACATTTCACCTGAACTGAGAGCAACCACATGCATTTGCTTCACCGGTTTAAAAGCATGCAGGTGTGAGGGTGAGAAATTATCAATCAGGACATGATCTGTTAGTCCTGAGTAAACATGCAGGGGGAGACACAGCGGAGACAAACAGTGAGCAGCTCCAGGGTGGCAGGTGAAGAATGCAACAGTCTGCATCGCAAGTCCTGTAAAAACCAACAGTGGGAGACAAAAGGTGCTACTCTTTCACAGGCTCGCTACAAGGTCGTCTCTATAAAGCTAAATGGGGAATGAAAGCTAAAGGCATCAAAACGCTTGTTAAAGGGGCCCTGCAACAACGGTAATGTTTCTGCACCACCCTCATTCAAGTCTTTGCACATCACTTGCATTGCTATTGCACAAATATACATGTTTTTGTGTGTTGATGGTTGTTTTGTTATTTCTGCCTTCAGTGTGACTTTATATATGAATTATACTGGGTTGCCTGTTGTTGTCGTATCCTGTTCTAATTTGACCTGCTTATGCATGTTATGTGTGTGTAGCTACAACTGCATTTCAAGCTTCACATTGAGCCTGACTGTTTTGTCTGGGGTAAGTGGGTGAGAGCTTTTTTCTTCTTCAAATGTGTGACATGTATTTTAAATTGTGTGGGATTTAATTCCATGTAAAATACTTTAATATGTATTATCCTGTGGAAGGGACCTTCGGTAAACCGATGTGCAGTCTTATTCAAATGAGTGAGGGTATTTACCTCATTATATATTTAATTCCATATCTTTTTCTCTGTAGGTCTTCAGATTCCCTTTCATTTTGAATTTGTAAAGTATTGTATCGTGTATTGTCGCATGCATCATATTCAGTGGCAAAAGTGTAATATTTGTGAAATATGTGTTTTTGTTTAGTCATATTGCACACTTTTATTTAGTCTTTTACTTTCCATTTAATTGTTTTTCTATAGAATTGTAAATATATTGTAACTGGTACGAACAGTTAAAAATAAAATAAAATAAAAACAGATTATTTATTTGTTCTTACTGGGGGTTTTTCCTTTATTATTTTTGGAAAACATGCAACATACGGTCAAAACCAGAATTTGTCAAGATGTCGAACATGGCTATTTTTTTTTTTACTTAAGCAGTATACAAAACAAATGTACAGACACTATTTCCTCACTTACTTACCATCAAGACTCCAAAACACTTTAACGCTCCATAGAGCCGAATGATAAAGAGATTCTTTCTATTCTCTGCAGGATTTATATTTGACCTTGATGGAGGTAAAAATGTGTTTATTCAGCAACACGCTGCTCTTTGTAATGCCATTTATGTATGTAACCATAATATAACAGTCATCCTGTGACATTTAATGATAAAAAACAGAAATAGCGACAACACTGTTATTTTTAGTAAGCATGCAAAGGTGTGGCATATCATCTGGTTAGGATCAATGGAAGCATGTGAGTTTTAAATGAAGGCCAAAAAAGGTCATGTGGGAATTAGTGTTGTCATGGAGACGGCTCAATGTGGAGAGCGGGAGGGTAAGCAGGCTTGGAGGTATGTGACTAAAGAGATTTATGGCAGATCCACGCACTTAGTGAAAAGTAATATCTGGAACATCACAAAAAACGGTTGTGTTAAGCAGACGAGACGTCGCTACACACGGACGCTAAATACCAAGAGACTCACAACAAAAACAAACTGAGTCCACCTCTTTGGTCCAGACAGAACAATCTCAAAAACCACTTCATGGATTGCCATACAATTTTGTGCAGACATTCATGATCCCCAGACGATGAATCCTATTGGTATTATCCTGACTTTCTCTCTAGCGCCACCAGCAGGTCAAAGTGTCCAATGAAATATCTTAACATGGATCTTTAGATGGATTGGGACACCATTCTGTAGAGAAATTAAACATTCATGATCCCCAAAGGATGTGTCCTAATAGCTTTAGTGATCTCCTTACTCTCCTCCTCTAGCACTACCACGAGGTTTACATTTGTGGTTTTGAATATCATTTGTCAACAACTATCACATGGTTTGCCATGAAACTTGGTACACACATTCATGATCCCTTCAGGATGAATTGTATCAACTTTGGTGATGTAAACGTTTAATCTAGCATCAAAATGAGGTTGTGATGCTATCGTGTCCATTACTTTGTTGTATGACCAAACCTGCAAAACTAATGGCATCCCGCTGTCCTCATCTGTACTTTGTTTTTAAAGCTTAATGCTAACTAAGAAGGTGAACATGTTAAACATTATTCCAACTAAACATCAGCATGTTAGCATTGTGAGCATATAACATGCTGATGTCAGCATTTAGCTCACAGTACAGCCTCACAGAGCCGCAAGAAAGGATGTAGACTCGTTGTCTTCTTTGTTAATAAAACGTTAAATCGATCAACTGACGAGAAAACCACCACCACCTAGGAAGCCGTGTACCAACACACACACATGCAGATTGAGTCAACACACTACAGACGACAGAAATCTACAGACAGAACAGACAAACACCCCGCTGCTACTCAAAAAGACAACCATCTCCTCGCATTATCAAATCAATAGCTAGAAGGTGAAGGTGACAAATAATCACTATAATGAAATAAAATAAATTTAAATTTAAATTAATTAAATTAAATTAAATCAAATCAAATTAAATTAATGTAAATTAAATCAAATTAAAGTGAAGTAAATTAAATTGAATTAAAAGTTTGGGATGGCTGTCTCTTTTGAACAGTGCAGGTGATACGGTCCCATTTAGTACATAAATTACACTAAAGATCTATCTGGAATTAGCAGAAAGGATTAAAACGAAAACGGAGGAGGACTACTTCCACTACAAGCCCAGTCCGGTCCAAACAAAAACACCTCACGCCTACAAACCTAAGTAGCTATTAGGAGCTACATCCTCAAACGGTGTGGGCCGGCTGGAGGGCTCCAGAGTTTTGTACAGCAGTGCATCTTCAATGGGGCTAGCCATGAACAAGAGCCCTATGGCCCA
Organism: Cottus gobio; assembly: GCA_023566465.1. Lineage (NCBI taxonomy): Eukaryota > Metazoa > Chordata > Actinopteri > Perciformes > Cottidae > Cottus > Cottus gobio. The sequence continues at coordinate 18,815,987 of CM042222.1, read as the reverse complement.
AGACAGGAAAAGAGAAGAGCGAGAAAGAGAGAGAGACAGAGTACGAGTGTAGGAGGGGAGTGATGGGGTGGTGAAATGGTGGGGAGGGGGTGGGGGGGTGGGGGGGGGTGAAAAGAGAGAAAAAAGAGGAGGAAAGGGAGGTGCAGGTGAGACAGGCTGTGATTGATTTGGGTTTTGTCTTTGTGGCTCCACAGCGGTCCAACCAAACCACTGGGTACCTGGTGGAGGGACGACGTTTCAGGCTCAGACTGCCCTCTGACTGGTTGTGCACCACCCTCTGTAAAGTGTTCTGTACTTTGTTTTCAGAAGAGGGCGGTAAATGGAATGAGGATAACGTCATTGTTGTTGGGTTCATTTATATATTTCCCTGATGCCAGGCCGCAGAAAGCTCTGGACATTTCTCACATGTCCACCCAGATTCACATGGGAAGCGTTAAAAAAGAACGAGGTGGAGTAACATTCAAGGCTCCGTGAGTCACACACAGATAGGCTCATCCAGATATAATCCACAGGGAATGAGCCGTTTGAGGCATTTTGGCAGCTGCTACTGTTACTAGCTCCTGTGGTTTTGGCAGCCGTGTTGCAGTGCAGCCTGAGCCCTGGTGTCCCCCTCCACCGGCCCTCTCTTTCTCTCCTGTGCACAGGCAGCAGTGAGCAGGGAGGGCTGATCCTACCCAGGTAACTGTGGGAGGGCACAGGGATGAGCTGGGCATTAAGTTGTTTCTGATCTGCCACCTCGTAGGGCCCGTCATCATAGAAACCGAGGTCAAGCAGAGTCTGGTTTAGGAGCTGGACGCGCATCTCGCCTGGAATGGAAACAGGTGAGGGCACAGCAACGCAACAAGCACACAGAGCTGTCGTCAGAATACTAACACTCGTATTACCTGTTGCATACATGCACGAGTACTTCACACCTCTAATAATAATAATAATACAATAAAAATATGTACTCTATGTAGACGTATATAGTATACGCTTTGTAGAGTGGAAAGTCAACATACTTTACCATTTTAGACTAACAGGAAATGATACAACGCACATGCAATGTTGGATGTCATAAAACTGTGTAGGACAAGTCAAAGTTAAACTTCAAAACGAGACAGCAAAGTGTTTACACATTTTTGGGTTGTTTTTAATGATTTTTTTTTATAGAGGTTTTTTATCAGCTATAACAACTCCTCCATTTCTTTTTGACTTTGTGTTACAAGTAAGTAGTGTTCATTGACAGCACACTCAAAAAGTCTATTCATTTTTTTTTTCATTTTGTCACTTCCACACATTACGAATTCTGATAAAAATATATATAAATATGAGGCACTTACACACATAATTACCATCTAAATACAGGTTCTGTAGTAGAAACAGGTCTTATATTTAAAATAGTTTTCATTGAAATCAGAACCATTATTAGCATCTAGCAGAAAATGTAATGTTTTAGAATGTGAATTGTATAAATTAAGATAAACATGAGCATTGATCTCATGTTGCAGAAAAAATAAATCAATCCGGTAGCTCTGATAACTGTACCAGATAAATCTCAGCGCTTTCTGTGATTAGGTGCATGTTGCAGCTCTGCATAATGTCCAATCACGAGATTGGTTTATAAATCAATTTGATTGTTTAAATCTCAAACTGTACAGTCCTGTTAATTGTACTGCTTACATGGATTGGCTCTCTTCTCTAGCTTACATTAGTTGCACAATTTCTTTATGTCTTTATTCATACCAGCCTTCAGGATGTGTATCTATGCAGTTGTTTGATAACAATTTAGTCATAAAAGCAAAAATAGCTCACAAAAAATAACACACCCTCTGACCAGAGAAAAACGGTCTTGTTGTTGCTGTCACCTAGTGCCCCAAAAATAAAGTAAGAAGTCACATGTTTGTTTTTCACAGCCTTGTGTCCGTCATCCAGCCCTCTACCTTACCTTTCCAGTTGTAAGTTCCCGGAGCCCCAAACAGTATGAAGTTGTTGTCTGGGCTGAAACTGACGGAGAGTCCCTGCTGACAGAAGCCAAACTGCTCGTGTCCCTGCGGCCGGCCCTCGCAGAACTTCCACTCCCCTCCGTCCAGGTCGTCTCGCTCTGTCAGATCATCACTCAGGACGTAGCAGCGCCCGATGGGGTCGCGAGTCTCTGCCGGTTTATTCACGCGTTGCCTGAGCTCATACAGGTGAGCGCAGGTCTGGTGGGGGACAGGAAATGTCATTAGACAATTGATTATTGGGATTTACTGAGCTGTTACTGCTGACTAAGTATTCTTCCTTATACATAAAGGTCCATGTGTGAGTACAACTTAACACATAGACCAAACGTGAAAATATCCTTAACTATGTTCACTAATCATTGCGTGAGAAGCGGACCAACATTTTTATTTTCAAACAAGACAGAGCTGGCTTCCTGTGCTGATGCATTTACAGGATGTGGTCTTCACTTACCACGACCTTCCCTCCAATCCCCTGACTCTTGACAGTGACTCCCAGCCACTGGTTGTCTTTGCTCTCTTTGTTCAGATTCACTAAGGGAAAACAAAGAAGGAAACAGCAGCCATTGCCAGTTTCCGTATTGTAATGCAATTAGGATCTGAGTCACAGGAAGCGAAGGGCACTTTGTTATTCAATGGTTATCAAAGTTCAAATTATAGATGATGAATCACAAAATATCATTCAAATTTAGAGTCAGTACATTTGAATGGCAACATTTGTTAGACGCTTTGAATAAAAAGGTATAATGGCATTCACAACAAGTAACTGAATTCATCTAAAAAAGCTTATTCTGATGCCACAGAATAGTCAAAATAAAGTCACGGATAATCTCTATGGAAGTCTAAATATTCTTATCCCATTATCCATTAATCTGACGATTATTTTCTGAAATGAGTTAATTAATTTATCATTTGGGGGATAAAATGTCAGAAAATAGTGCAAAATACAAAATACTATAATAAGATAATAATTAGAGCATATACATTGACATATTGAAACTTGTTGTTTTATCTGACAAACAGTGTAAAACAAGAAAAGCTACAATAAAAATGATAAATCAAGCAAATATTCACATTTCAGTAGCTGCAATGATAATGTTTGCTTTCAGCTCAACTTTACTCACCGTCTCCATCGATATCCACCCTCTCACAGTCGTACTCCTCCGGTGTGATTGGACACTTGAACAAGGCTCCAGGCCGGCTGCCCCTCAATAGGCCCTGCCCCGCTGCCTGTGGCGCCCCCACCAGGATCCTGGAGAAACATCACAATGAACATTTCATTATAATAGACACGATATAATAAAAGACTGATTGCTGATCTCACAGTAGCAAGTGCCATAATTCATGACAGAAACTGAACATCTCATGTGAGTCCGTTTTGTTCGGTTAAAACAAACCCAGATCCGTTTTCCCGGTTAGTGCGGTTTGTTTGGGCCGGTGGAAAAACTGTGAATTAAACCCCGGTGCGTAAAAAACAACCGAACCGAGACTGCTTTAAAAACTGCGTCTTTTATGCCGACTGTTGCTTTTCCTTTGGGCTATGAAAGCAAACAAACCAATAAGATGATTCTTGAATTATACCGTGACTAAACCACTAATAAATCAATCTGCCGCATTGTGAAATCTGTTCAGGGAGCGATCCTGTACTCCATACTATAACCTACTTATTCAAATCAACATGAGCTGGCATAAATGCTGTGCTTGTAACAAACTCCATGCACTTTGTTGGTTCATGAACTCCAATAAAAAGTGTCTTGGTTCACGATAGTCATTTTTCATAGCATTTGCAGTGAAATAATTATAATAATACCAAAACCAGACCTAAAATGCAACTATGTGTCATGTTTGGTTCTGGACAAAGGTGTGAAAGCACCCTTAGTACTACTACTACTTACAAGTTAACTGTAGTTGCAGTGATTAAACGCTATTATTTCCACTATTATTTCACATGTTAATGGTGGCACATTTCAGCCTCAGCTGACCTCAGCCACCGTTACTGCACAAATACCTGCAGCTCAAGCTATAAAACGTCCTGCTGAGACCACCTAGAGTTGAAATTGTTATCTTGACTTGTTGATTCACTATCAAAGCAAGGAAAGGTTTTATTCTCAGTGAGGTAGGTGATGATATTTTGGGGCCAGTGTCACTGCCCTCTGCCTTATTAGGAGCGGCAGATTCAGGCTAGGATGCTATTTAAAAACCGAACGTTGAGCCACATTCCACCCAACACTGTCGGCCATGGCATATGCATGGAAGCGAGACGTGGGGGAACAGAGGCAGAGGAGCGAGATCGGAGAATAAAGAGAAGATTGTAAGGTGGGAGAAAAAAAGTTAGAGGTATCAACCTTAAACTGGGTGCCACAACAATAGCTGCCTACATAAACAGCAATTATAACAGTGACGTAGGAGTTAAAACTATAGCAGTAATGTCTGTGTGAAAGCTTCCCATCCCCAACCCCCCTCATATCTACCTTGTTATGTGTACACTTAAATTAGAGATATCTCTGAGGCTGGGAAGTATTTTGACTATAAATACAGTGTAGCAAGTTGATAGCATGGGAAGTAAGAGGCGTAGACACAGACACTCTTCAACAGGCCATAACAGCAGCAACACATCATACTTATTTTTACATCCCACCGTCTTACTCATTTTACGCCATGACAATAGCCATCGCCCTGACTCAATGTCTTGTCTTCTTCCAGTGTAACAAAAAAACTTGGTCCTCACTTTCATCCTCGCCCCCGTTACACACTGACACTAAAAGTACCAGCTCCTACCACCCAGACTGCCAGACAGCTGTACCTTCTATTTTCTTCTCTTCCCTGACAAGGACCGATACAGGAGGACTTTCCCGCCAACTGCTATAAGACTTTATAATAAATCACCTCTGGCCAGATACTCCTTCAATTGAATCAACATCAGCATCAATAACCCAGCACCGCTTTTATTGTTTAGTCACTGTACATACTTCTATTTCACTGTACTTTATATACAATGTATACTTTGCATTGTTGCACTTATGTATTATTTAATTTTCTTGAATTTCATACACTCTGCTTTTTTATTGTATTGTATATATTGAGTATTTTAAACATTTAATATTTTTATGTCTCCTATGTAACTTTCCCTGCTGCTGAATAAAGTATCTATTTATCCATCTATGGATGCATAGGTAGATAGATGATCCATCTATTGATGTTTGCGTTAGCTTAACATCAATAGATGGATCATCTATCCATCTAACGTTTAGCGTAAACATGTTAAACAAAAGGGGATTGAAGAGAAAGAACATATCACGGAGTAAAAAGAAAAAAGGATAAGATCTGATCCCTCTTATAGCTCGACATTCCTGGGGCGCTCTGGTTTATGTTGAGGAGTTGAGGTGATACCCATCATTCCCCCCGACATGTGTTAGACACACTGGCAGGTGTCAGGGTGTAAGGTGGGAGGTCTGTGAAGATGTAATACCGCCAGAGAGAGTTGGACGGCTCCCAACCTGCCATGTGCCTAAACATTACATTCAGCCCACTTAGACTGATTCAAATGATTCTTCAGGGAGACCACACCTCATACCACTACTTACCAGTCACACAAGACAAAGAAACATCTGTATCTGTTCACGTTCATCAAACTTCCGTCATATAAGATAATATTTCCTAGCACAATAATATGCCTCCATAATCTAAAATATGAGAAAAAATGTTCCATCGACTCTAGAATAAGCTGATATAATATAATTGCCAACTGTTTTGTTATTTGATTTCAATAATGTTATGAAATAAAAATGCTTAACGTTCGCCAGCTCCAGCTTCTCATTATAAGGATGTGCTGCTTTTCTTTTCTCATGCCAAAAAAGTTGATTTCGGACTATTGGTTGGACCAAAACTAAATATTGGTCACCTCGGGCTTTTGGAAATTGTGATTGAAATGTTTCACTACTACGGCCCTTTTTATTTATTTAATTATTAATTGCCTTATTCCCTTCATCTTTCCCTTTAATGAAAAGCATCTTCGTATAAAAATGTTGTCACTAATTTAAAAATATCTAACAAGATAGAAGAAAACAAGGACATGTTGTCTGGGTGTCCTCAACAAATCGTCACAGCCCCGAACATTTTGAAGTGTGAATCTGTTTGAAGAAGTTCAGTGAATGAGTAAGTCAGAATAATCCTCAGCATACAGACAGGCCCACATGTCCCAATTTGATACAGATAAAATGTCATAACTGAGTAATGCTTTCATGTGTTTGGCCTTTACCCACTGCTTAGCTCACTTCATTGTTCAGGGTTGAGTCAGACAGTCGGTCCTCGCTCCCCACTGCCAAGCTCATCTTTACCATTGGACATGGTGTGTGTGTGTGTGTGTGTGTGTGTGTGTGTGTGTGTGTGTGTGTGTGTGTGTGTGTGTGTGTGTGTGTGTGTGTGTTATATATATATTGCCAGGTTGTATACACAGAGTAGATAATGCACCTGGGTCCCGTCTGCATCAGCACCCACTCCAACAAACAGATTAAGGCTACATCCACACTACGTTTTCATTTAAAACTGGGGTTTTAAAACAAAAATGATCTCCTTCCACACAGGTGTTTCAGCATTGTTTGTGAAATGATTTCCCGCCTTACTAGTACGCCTGAAAACAAATATCACATGACTATTTACGTACCCTGGGAGTGCCGGTACCGGTATAAACAGGAAGTGGATTGGTTGCTTACGTACAAATACGACACTATTAAAGTAGACTTTAATAATGAAAGATAGTGCTTGAGTTAAGATCTTCCTCTGAAATCTTCCTCCAGAAAGGTTTTAGAAGTTTGTCAGACATAGTTGCAGGGCTTTCTCTATAGCTTACACACACATCTAATTTAATTTAGAATTAAAACTTACAACTCAAAAGTTTATTAGATTATGGGTCAATACATTTGGTCAGTATAAGTCGTTCACTCTGTTCTTCTGTTTCCTTGTCTGTTTTCACATTCGTATACAGCTCTGCCGGGTGGCTAAAGCTTATGTCGCACTGGAGAACATTTATGCTTTTGTTCATTTACAGTTTCTGTGTGATAAGCAAAACAAGCATTAATAAGAAAAGGAAAGTCTTCCGTTTTGTGTCCATTGAGATGCTGTTGTTAAATTGCTATAATGCTGACTATGTACTCCCTCTTAGTTTAGCATATTTGCCTGCTAACATTTGCTAATTGGCACTAAGGCTGTTGGCATTACTGTCCATAGAGCAATGGCACAATTAGCGAACAATAACATCGTCAAAACTGAAATAGTGATTTATAACCCCACCCTGCACAGTCAAAGAAATCTTCCTTGTTTTTCCAGCTAATGAACACAGACACAAGACAGTCACACCCAGGACCGTCACTGCACTACACTCGGACCCATGTGTCCGTTGAGGGGAGCATGTGCAGTGACCCCAACACTCTCCACAATCTTGTCCACCCCTCCCCCATCTAAACCCCATCCATACACATAATCCCATCCTCCTTCACTCCTCCTTCACTCCTCCCCCTCTCTCAGGAGTCACATCCATTCGTTCAGCTTCCCATACAGGCCGATTGAGAGTGAGAGACAGACTGGACAACAATACATCAAACATGTAACCAATATTTGGACCAGCATCCTTTCTCTAAAGATCTAGAAATTAACCGTCCAAAAAGACAAACAGCTACGCCAAAAGATGTTGATCCATCTTATCTTACTGAAGTACCTTAAAACATGAAGTCCAGCAATGTCCAGCCTTTACTCATGCCATTGCACTTGCAGCTTTTAAAATCCCATGTAGTCAATTTCCATGTGCGTTATTGCAGGATGCTTGTTTCCAGGCGTGGGCCTTTCAAAATGTTGAATCAAATACACCCTAAATATTTCTAATATTTACTTTCAGGACTATTTCAGTTGAGCCCTCCTAATCTGCCAGCTCACACCCTTTGACATCTGTCCGGCGGACAGCAGCAAGGGGCTGTTGCTGTATAGACAGTGGCTCTACAGGATCAGCATGGGGGCCAGGGGCTCTTTAGGCCTTCTGTTACCCTGAGGCAAGACTGTGACCTCTGACCTGGACACACAAACATGCACACACACACATACTATGTATATACATGCAAAGGAAAACATGTGCAAGCATGCAGACTTTAACTGAAGCATGAGTGTACAAACAGACCTGAATATTTGTTCATTAACTCTCACACACGTACGCACATGTGCGGATACACACCAAACAACAGAAGGCTGTGCAACAACTGTGTAAACTATGGACCAGCACACTGACTGCAGCCTGTCCAACAACGTTGGCTGTGACAATCAGTCTCGTAAAACAAAGCTGTTTCAGAAAATGCCCGCTTTCACACCTGACTTGTGCTGATGAGAAAATGACAGCTGGGAATGAGGGGGCCGAGCTGTGAATCATCACATTTTTAACATCTCAACTCTTTCCCACTGTGTGCAGGGGAGGGAAAGGGGTTGGGATATGCACAATAAAGGGCAAAATTTAGACAGAAACAGCTGCCATGCCATGTCAAAAACCCCTTTGGGAGATTGTGGTTCACTGCGCCGGACGTGACTCAACTTCCTGCTTACACGATTTGTTCAAGGACAATCACAAGGGCAGTTTATATCAGTTTAAAACAAATAAAAAACACTGGCACTTCTATCCACTGAAAGTAGATTTCAGGAAGGAGAATGGTGCCTTCAGAGGACAATGGTAACCCCATCCTCACTCCCCATGCATCTTTAACAACCCCTGAGCCCACCACCTGCCCCACTACTGATCAATAAGTGAATATTTCCAGGCGTAGATGGTGTAATGATTGGCCCTTAGGTCCAAAGTGTAAAGAGGACATAACCCTTACACCATCCCTTTTTATCTCGTCCTTTTCTTCTCATCCCCTTATCCACTCCATCTATTGATCTGTCTATCTAGATCTGGTTCTGAGACTTTGATTCTATTTGAATCGCTCTTTCAGTCCTTTACTGTCCATCCATCCATCTTGTGGTTGGGCTGGGACAAGCAGCATGCAATGGGTGAAAAGCAGAGACACACCCTGGACAGGTCTATCACACAAAGACAAGACAATCACATTCAATAAGTCACACCTGAGATCAGTTTAGAGTTTCCAGGTCACATCTGGAGGAAACTAATCATGTACACAATGTGTGTGATCGTGAAATAACGCAAGATTTAGAGGAGAATAGAGAATAGAGGAGAATAATTAGACAAAGACAGGGATTCATTTTCCACATGATTATAAAATCAAGATTAGAGTGAGTGGCTAATATTCAGTGTGTTGCCAAATAGTTATATCAACCTCTTCTGCTTTCTTTCTATAATAAGAATTTTAAAAAGTAATGTGTCGTCAACTGTGAGGTCATGACACTTAACTGCAAACCCTTTATAAATCTATAAGTATTATTTTGTTTTATTTTCCAACGTGGAGAAATATGTGTTTCAGATGATTTATTGTGTAAAATAACAATTATGCTAATTCAACCAATTATGTAATTTAGTTTGACCAGCATTTGGCATTTAATCGTATTATCTTAATGTTTTATTTTGTGAAATGTAATTTAAAATCCTCTCAGTTTGCAATATTGGTTAACATAATTTTATCAGATTATATTTTATATTAGCTCTCATTCTCACGTTTTGTCCATTCAGTTAAAGTTTGTTGTGCAACAGTTAACTTACATCTGGTGGTTACAGAATGTAAACATTTACTAAAAATAATCTCTAGTGGTGTGTAAATCTCCACATATACAGAAAGTGGGTTGAGTCTGAATTTACAAAGATCATTATGCTTCTTAAACAAAGTTTCCAGATTCACAAATTCACTTGAACACGTTACAAGATACCAGCAATGACAGCACATGCTAACATTAGGGGAGCGCTTAAATCTTTAAGGAAATTAAAAAAAAAAAAAAGAAAGTGACTGTGATAACGCAAAGGGCATCTCCTACTTTAAGATTTGTATCAATTAAAGTAAACCGTTTGCACCCAAATACGTTCCTGTGTAATAAATCAGCTCATACATTCTATTTTAATTTCCTCTTCCTGTTTGCTTTTCCCGGCTTCTTTCAGATCACAGTTCTTTATCAGTTCCCAGTAGAGCCGCCATCAGCTGATTGATTAAACTGCATCTTTACCAGAATGGACACACACACACATAAGCGTGGACACACGGGCACACACACATATTTAATCAAAGGGAAGGCCATCCATGATTTATTCATCCCTGCAGCTCCGGTCCCCATCAGATCTTCTGCCCCTCCCCCACGCACAGATCATACCATATTCATAGGCAATGCTTTAACAGCTATATATATATAAATAACATGGAAAGAAAACCTAATAGCAAAGTCAAACATGAGTAATTAACACCAAATATAATAATAATAATATAATAATAATAATGTGTACTATATATTGCAACAAAAAACAGAAACCTTCTCAGCACTTTATCTGCCAACTATCTATCTATAAGTGCAGATGCAGAAGCAACTCCTTCCTCCTACACTGCCAACATTTTATCTGCACCTCCATCCGATCTAAGTTGCATGTTTCCTTCCTGACTCTGCAGATTGTCGCTCTGCTCCCAGTGAGCACGTGGTCCGCAGAGTAATATTCCTGAAAGCTCTCGGCCAGGCAGCGCTGCTTCCCACCGAGCTTTTGTCCAGGCAGCCCAGCGTGGAGGAATGGGAGAATGTTAAATAGACAGAGAGTAAGTGGGAGCTAGTAAAGAGCATTAATCGTGTGTGTGTGTGTGTGTGTGTGTGTGTGTGTGCGTGCCCGACTGCAAAGCCCATGTTATATACCCTTTGCTCCTTCTGATCTCTCATATAAATAAGCACGGCAACAGCGGGAGTTCCTACATTTACGAGGCTTTCACATGAATGGCCTCTAGGAGATTTAGCAACAAGAGAGCAAGGGAGCAAGAGAAGAATCATGAATTGAATTAAGGAGGGAAGAGGGGGAAGGTTCATTCTCAACTCTTAAGCTGAGGCTGAAAAAACAGCTTTTATTTGTCTATTTTAATGCAAATGAACCCACAGAAATTCTTCATTGTGTTATGAATGCGTGAGGCAGTTATGCTGGGCCCCATTTACACACATTTATGTGCCTGGAACAATATAAATGGTACTGGAAGGTACAGAGGGCATTGTGTTTGACTCATGGAGGCAATAGCCAAATGTATTTCAACAGAAAAATAAAAGTAATCAATCATCATCACTCATCTAACACTCCACATGAAAACAAATATGGGCTTTTTCCAAAATGTCAAACCATCACTTTAACACAAATAAATCTTGCCTTCTATTGACTTAAACCTGCAAAGTGCTGAGTTTCTTATCTTTTGAAGCCTTACTGTTTCTTGCAATCTCTGCAACCTTTTGAATGTCATCCAAAAATCACTTCCACGCTCCACTCTTGTTTTTTAAGGTGTGCAAATCAAACCTTAAGTTCAATAAGAGGATTTGTCCAACTTTAGAAATCTCTTTTTTTTATTCTTAGCCAGCCAAGGAAACAGAACTGCAGACTATATGTCTGGGATCATATCGGCTACCTGGGGCCCCACTGGCACTGAGCCTATCCTCAGAAAGGCCCCAAAGCAGGTCCATGGTAAACATGAACTCTGCTGCAACCTGAGACTTACTTTCATTCAGACAGCAATGCAACACAGTCAACCCTACTTATACTGACATCAACAACGTAACCAATCTGATCAATCACACTCTAACTATGTGGTCAATGTGTGGCTATGCTGCACCCGAAAACCAACGGACATGGCTCAGGGAAAAGGCATTGTTAATTAGTTTGCCGATAAAGTCCAGAAAGAGGTAATTACTGCTTCAATTAAAAACATAACACAAAAGGAGAGCTAACAATTGGGTCAGACTGAACACAATAGATAGTCTATCAAGGCCAGATAGAGATCCATCACCGATGATGTGTGACCTACATCAGAAATGCCTTCCCCCACCTTTGTCAAAGCCCTCTAAAAGAAAGAGAAAGACCTTTTCACTGAATCGAGAGGCAGAGATCAATGTAAGGAAATTACGTGAAACTGAAGTCTCAATGCTTTCCAGAATACAAGTTGGGAACAGTATAATTTACAAGCCTTTGGCAGTGGGCTAAGCATTTATATATTCAGACTGCTGTATGCTATATAATGTTTTCATGGGTTTATTATAAGTATAATGATGTGTGTGACATTAAAAGCTTGCAGTATGTGGAATCAGCTGATGCTCAATAATATCAGCAGTGCAGCATTGGGTTTTTATTAGCCGTGCTAGCAGCGTTGCTCTAGGAATGGCAATGAGGGACAGTATGTTGGTCCACCACATTGGTGCCGACTGAAATATCTCAGAGGATGAATCTTAATGACTTTGGAGATCCATTGACTTTAAATCTAGCACCAGCTGGAAGATGAGTCAGTAACTATTGGAAGGGTTTCCATGAAGCTTTTACAACTTATTCTCTTTTGAACATTCTCAAAAGTCTATTGACTTGGATGTATTTTACTGTTATACTTTGTTTGGCAGAATTACTATGAAAACATGCAGTAGCTGATTTCAGGGAGATTGAGAGTGGTGGGATGAAGCTCAGGGGCTTCCTGACTCCACCAGGCAGTGAACTATTAGCGGAAGCACTTCTCATTGCCGTATAAATAGCAGACGCACACATAACTCAGACTGAAATACCCTCTCATCTCATCCTCTGTCTGGCATCAGCAGCGGGAGAAGAAGCCCCATTAATTCTGAGTGAGGCCTTCAGGACAACAACGACCAGAAGAGATAATATTGAAAGTTTCAAAGAGGCTCTTATGGGAAACTTTGACTTCCTTCCATGTACACGTCACTCAACGGGATCTCATTACAGAACATTGGTCAATATGAGATCATCGTGTCACATTGGGTTGACCTTTGCCACACTGAATGTTTGGGGGTTGACATACGCCTGTGCTGAAGAGAAACTGTAAAACTGAACAAAAAGACATTCATTCCATAAACCTGCCGGCTGTATCTGAAGCTGAACGTCTGTGCCCCATCATTGTATGATCCTGCCTTTGAAGACATACACAAAACTTCTCTGATGCCAAACTCTATGAAACAAACTCCAAATATGTGTAACTCTAAAACAGTGAAACTCTAAAAGTGTGACAGGATGACTAAGCTGATTTCTATTTAGCACTTTAATGTTTCGGGTTGTTTGATACAGCCATGACTAAGCACCAAACAGAGCATCAAAGCAGTAATATCATTTCCACCATTGAATCCAGCAGCACAACACACAATGAGGACGAAACAGTACGGCCACGGGGGACAGTAACCCAAACCGTGATAATATAAAGAGAAAATGAGTCAAGAGCATCGAATTGCAACAAGTTGAAGGCAAATTGTTTTAAAACAGAAGAGCAGAAGAGCAGAGATGATGGGAGCATCTTGGAAACTGAACTCCCAGATCTGAACTGCAATAACAGGGAGAGGGCACTATTAAGAGGCTAATGTACTATTCAGACAGGAAATATAATTGCTCTGTTGCTTTCTGAATAATACATTTATCTAACCAGGGGTGCAATAACATCGAGCCGATGTGTTTTGAAGTTGTATCGTCCCAAAGTGCTGATTAAATCATCAAGTCATCAGAGGCGTGCAGTGAGGACTCAAGATCAGGATTTACCCAATCTTTTCTGGGAACTTGCAGGTTTGAGAAAGCTAATTTACACTTTACATTGATGGAAATTAAATAGTCTGATTCGATTTTTTGTGTCAATTTTGCCCAAAAATATAAATACTGGACACTGGTTGTGCAGATAAACTTAAAGTATGTCGAATGATAAAGTAAAAAGGATGAGACAAGAAAGAGCCTGGTTATATTGAGGAACCTACGACTTTAAATCTTCCTTTGACTTTATAGATGTTTTACAGCGAGCTCACTGTTTAGCTGCTTCGGTTTATTCTCACCGTTGCCATCACAACGTTCCGCGGATAAGCCCTAAATAAACGTATCATTAGTTAACGGTTGCTGCCCTGCTCCTCACCAAACAGCAGACAGACAGAAACTGCCACTAGCTAGCTGGTGAACACAGTGGAGCATTTAGCAGCTAACGATGTTGAAACAGAGCTAACGTTAGCTAAAAGAGAGTGAATATTGGACTTACGCTGCATTCATACTGTCTTCCAGACTGTCTTTCAGCTGTAGTTAAGTTTTGGTATAGTTTAACGTACGAGCGGGTCGGAAATAACTCTCCAAAGTTAGGCTAAATTTTGACGAGGAAAAAACTAGCATGGCCGTATTCACAGGGCTCTCTTGACCTCTCACCTCCAGATATGTGAATGAAAATCGTTTTTATGGATACCCACGAGTTTTCTCCTCTAAAGACATGCCAATATTATGATAATGGAAATTAGTTTGGGGCCAAAAACAAGCATATATGTTGTTTTTTGGCAAGTTGGGTATGCCTGGAAAACCGAGACTCTTGCGGATCCAATGAGCCAATTGCATTCATGGATGATGATGTTAGTCCCCAAAGTAGCCATTTAATTTTATCAAGACTTTTTTTTTACTTGACATAAAATTATCTGTTGTGACCTCCAGGACAATCACAGCTGGAACTTTACAACCACAAACAAGAAACCTATAGCAGGACGCATGATTTTGATATGTTTATGGACAATAAAGTTCATCTGAGCAGTTTCCAGAGCAAAAGTGCACATCATCCAATTGCTGAAAAAAATTAAATTCTTTAATTCTTAAGTTTTAGAAACAAAATCACAATATTAATTTGTCTATGTGTTTTTAAAAATCTCGGTGTCTTAACGTGGTATTATATTTAAAGGGATTTTTGATCATTTAAATCAATTTGAGATTTTGCACCAAATCTGTGTAATAAATGGCATCAACCCAAAACTTGCTGTAACAACTTATGAGATATAATAGAGCACAAATATAGCCATTACATACTTATGTCATAATGTTCTTGAAATTGATAAATGTATATTTCTAATGTATTACTATATCAACTTGACACACCGTTCTGAGCTACATCTCAAATTAATCTTTAGATTTCTAGTTTTCAGATGCTGTACATCTTTTCTATGCGGCACACACTTTTTTTAACTTCTGCTGATCATCCCTTTCCCCCACTACTACTCCTCTAAACAAGAAGAGATATTAATAAAGTTATCCTCTTACTCTAAACCACTTAAAATGACTTCTGATCTGAATAAATGCATGTCATGAAGCTGAAAGCTCACGACTTTGGAGATAAGTGGTTTTCACACCACAAAAACCTTCACTTTTTTAATGGCCTCATAATTTCTGAAATCATGACTACAGCCCTGCAAGTCATAACGAAACAGTAGATGTAATCGTTATGAAGTCATCTATGCAGACAGTAGATGTGATGCCACAGCATACTGGCAACAGCATTATTCATCCCACTCTATTCCAGTATGTGCATCACATCAGCACGTCAGGTTAGATTGTCTCTAACTGCACTGGTGCAGCATTTTCTCAGGACTCCGGTCACTGTTGCAGTTTGAAACTGGCCACTGTAGTAAGCGATACAATACTGCAGGCTCGTAGTCAGTTTTTAAAATAAGTTCCAGGAATGCTGCTGGACAGTGAGCAGGTTTCAGAGTCTATGTGTCTGCATGAATGCCCCGGTCTTACCAGGCGACAGGGTGACTCCAGCACGAGTAAACTGAGGAGCATTGGCGTTGGTTAAATATATATAGAGCTCCAAAACAGGGACCTGGTTTAGGATTAAGAGTAGTATTCAGCTACCTGTTCTTTACTCATGTATTTCTATTTTATTCAACTTTTAACTTTTACTTTTACTTTACAACTACTACTTTGCATAAAGATAAATATGTGTACATGGTAATGCTGGCTACTGCATGATAATGTTATAAAATATGATGCGTTATAGATTAAACTAACCAAAAGTATATTGACATGAAAAATAGTTCTACCACAACCAACTGGACATCTATGCAAGAATATATACTAGTAAAAATCGTACAGTGCACTTGTAATGGTGTATTTTTACATTGTACTACTACCAATTTACTTTACTTTTACTTTCTTTACTTGAGTACAGGATCTGAATGCTGCTTCTACCACTATCTTCATGCATCACATTATTGTACATTAATGTTCAAGTCTTACTCATGTTAATCTTTTGCTGCAATGTTGGAAGTAGATGTTTCACAAAAACCTTGTTTAGAAGTTAAAGGTTGTAACCTTTTAGGAAGCTTAAGGATAGCTATAACTTTGCCAACTGGATTTGTTGTGGAAAATAGAGTCCAGACCTCTATCAGTCTTATGTCCTATAAATCTGTTACAACAGTGTTCACTCAGGCACCTCATCAGATAAAATATTAATCACAACTTCTCGCATAAGGAGAGGTAAATTAAGGCTATATCTTATTAATCGTCATGCAGTAAACGCGTCTAAAGATTTACAAGCAGAACTGCTGATATCATTTACACACGGGAACAGGACTTATGAGTGTTCCACTCACACTGAAAGACACAACAAAACAGCTGTTGGCAAACAGCAGATCATCTTAGTCAGATAGACAAGCTAACACACATCTCATCCATGGACACATAGCCATATAGGACAAATCGGTATCTCCTCCCTCCTTGTGTGAGGTAGTGAAGAAGTGCTCAGGAAGAAATCACTTTTTTCCTCAGGAAACACTGCCTGCCAGCTGATTCAGCACAAGCCGACTCTCATCCACTCTCCACTTACTGTAAATCAACGTCTACTAACTCAGAGCTCCGGCTGCCCTTGCTGCACATTAACATGCTAAAACTCCTGCACCCGGTTCAGAGTTATAAGTGCAACAATGATTTAGCAAATCTGAGGACTGGTGCAGCATAGAAGTGATGACTGTACAGCCACACAAATGGAATATTTTAAATACCCTGAAAAGGAAAATCCATAGTATGGTGAACATTTAGGAGCAGGTGCAGCTGTATAAGATAACACACATTCAAACTGAGTATGTGAGGAGAAACAAAAAGTCAAAGAGGACACACAACAAAGCTCAGTGCTGCATTCACCCACTCACCAGCTCTGAGGCTCGGGGTTAAGCTGCTGGTGGAGTGCTAGAGAAAAGCCAAAAAAGGTGCCATGGTCTCCCAACTTATGCAGTGTGTGAGTAATATCCAGATTAAAGCCCCACACTTGGCTTGAAAGGGTCATCAGAGCCCCGAGGATGAAAGTCCAACGCTGAGAGGAGCAAGATGAGAGGGAGACGGTGTTCCCATGTCCCACCGGGGCTGCCATTGCAGGGTGCAGGTCCTTGAAGCAGCAGAGCAAGTTCACTTCAAGAGGAGTACATGGGAGAATCCAGAGAGAGAAAAGAGGAGAAAAGGGGCAAATCCTGTGTAGTCTCCTCTCCTCTGTGGATGCCTCCCTTGTTCCCAATCCTTTTTCTCTTTCTCTTCCTCCCTCTCTCTGCCGGGCTGCCTCTCAACTGCGTTTGCTGCTGTCAGTCTGAAGAGCAGGCTGTGAAAATGTGGCCACCACTATGTGTGTGTGTGTGTGTGTGTTTCTCTCAATGCATGTGCGCCTCCCCCTCCTCTATGCTCAGAGGGAGACAGAGGACAAGTGCCTTGAATAGCCCGCTCACTCCTCCCCCTCCCCTCTCCCTCTCTCTCTCTCTCTCTCTCTCTCTCTCTCTCTGTCCCTCCCTCAGCTGACATCAACACTCAAGGGACTGCTGCCAAAATACCAGGCAAGGTTGTCAAGATACTTGGAGGCTATTGAATAGAGAGAGAGAGAGAGAGAGAGAGAGAGAGAGAGATCACATGGTCCAAGGTGCCTCTTTCTGTGGTCCCTTGCTGCAGGTGCTTGTAGATCTGAGAAGCGTAAAAAGGGGAAACATACAGTCTCAAAAGTTAATAGCCAGCCAGATGAGGAAAAATCTTAAGTTTTGTTTTACTCTGAAAAGCCCTGGCGTCTGACTAGATCTGCAATGAATGGGGGACAAAGGGGGCTCTACATGTGCACAGTGACCCACGAAACTTTATTACAGACCTTTAGCTCCTCTGGAAAGTTCTGTGTCAGAGCAATGAAACGTAATCGGGAAAATTGCAGGAACAACAAAGCACATTGTGTGATTTTATTCATTCACTAAAATGAATGTTTTACCTCCAATGACTTTCCATACGAGTAGCTCGAACACGACATAATGGCAGTCTGCTGGAGTCATGTCCTCTTGCCCACAGCTGCTGATTAAACCAGCTGATTTCTGTTTGTCTCAAGTCAACCAGTGTGCAGCTGTCAGTGTGTCACCTCAACTGTTCCACACAATAAACCTCACACACACTCCAACGACGTGAGAAAATGTGTCACCTCCCCAGTTCGGAGGGGGTGATGGGATTTTGGATAAACAGCATTTTTCAAGAGGGATGTGACTTCAGATTTAATTCATATTTCTAATCAATATTATTTTACTTTTTATATTTTATATTTGTCCTTTTTTTTAACTCATCCCACCCATCTAAATTAGAGCAGGTGAAATCAGAATATCAAAATGAAGACAGAAAGATAATAAAAATGATCACACTGCAGGACCACATGAAATGGGAAAATGCACTTTTTATTTTATTGCGTTGAGCTTTTCGACTACATGTAATATCAACTCAGTGGCCACTTTATTTGGTACACTACAATCTAATGCAGTCCAACATCCCTGCCAGGTTATTGTAAGTAGTATGTATATTTTAAATTCAAAACGTGTTGTATTATTGCCGTCTCCAGTGACTAAAACATGTGATGGACTTGGTTGGTGTGGTTTTATTGCCTGAAGATTCAGTGGAGATATTAGCTTTGAGCGTGAACGAAAAGGCAGCAAAGCTTCTTAACAAAACTTGCACATTGAGGAGCATCAAAACTGATCTAAGATTAGTGTCTCGGGGCTGAGTTCCTCTCATGTGATCCGTTCGGCATAATGAACCAGCTACTGGTGTCCAACGCTCTCTGCCCCCTGCTGCCCATATGTGGTATTGAAATAAAAGAACTGATGAGCTTTCACTATACACTCAGCTTAGGTACACCAAGGTAGAACTCATGCACTCTAATGCAACAGTCCTGCAATATGTGGTTCAACTCTATGGTTATTTTGGAGGCTGCAGTTTGTGGCGATGCTGGATTGTATGGTGTTTTTCTGTGTTTTTATTATTTTGTCCATACTATTTACATCATTGAGAATAGGCTGAATCAGAGGAACATCTCTGCACAATGAAATGCAGTTCAATAGCACCACCAGCTACATCCACAGTACCACAGTGCTATCAGGTTTACCGTCTTGGCGTGTGAGCATGTTTATATTTGCTAATTAGTACTAAAGACAAAACAAAGCCAAGGCTTATGGGAATAGCTATTCAGTCCTTCAAGTATTGGAAATATTTTAAGTTTAACTTCCTGTTAGTGTTAAATGACAAGTCAGGGGCTCACCAACATTATTAAAATTCCTCAAGTGGGCAACAAAGTTGGTTACAAATTTTTACGGCAATCCATCCAATAGTCGTTGCGATACTTTACAAAAAACAAGAAAGTCTACCTGCTGGTGGCGCGAAAAGAAAAGTCGTATTCATCCTCTTGGGACAACAAATGGATGATATTGGACGGATGAGATATTTTAGCAGTGACAACATTCACCAAACAAACATCCCATGAGCCATGCAGCTAATAATAGTTGGTCTTGTGTACCTTAACTGAAAATCTGTTAACATTTATCTATAGTGATGGAAAAGATGGAAATGCTGTTGGAAACTTGTTATCACTTATCTTTGGAACATGTGTAAAAATAGCTAATTTGAACATAAATAATATTGTCAAGTCTGTTTGTGTTTCTAAGCATGTGGGAAAGTTCTGCATGCGTATCTCTTTGGAGCATCTCGGCCTGAGTGATGGAATGTGAATGGGGAGTTCGTCAGTAATTGCTCCCACACACAGTTCACTGATTCTGTGTCCTGAATAAATATCTAAAACCTGATCAGCAGGTTGATTTCTGATATCCAATAACATAGTGTGCAGCTTTGGACTTGAGATATAAATACCAGAGGGATTCTGCAGAGCACAAGAAAAGGAGACAGAAGAAAGGAATGGTGTGGGATGTCGAGAAAATGCTGAAAACATCTTAATGGCAGCTCGGGCAGGAGGCCAGACAAGAATGCCTTCAGACAGAACAAAGCACAGTAAGAGGGAAGGACAGAAGAAAAGGGAAAGGGAGACGAAGAAATGGATGGAGAGGAGGAGAACATTAGTGCTGGCCGGCTGTAAAGATTATCTGCCACATCGTCCATGACACTGGCATCCCAACACGAGTGCTCATTAGCAGTCCGAGCCACACTTCAAGGAGAGATCTTATTTTAGACGGCATGCAGGGAGCAGCACATACAGGGTCCTGGTTCCTGTTATAGCCCTCGTCACTCTGATGACGGAGACATCCGCAGTCAGCACTATTACTGTATTGATTAATGGATGGTGTGGGAAACTATAAGAGGGAGTGGTGCTGGTTATTATGGGATTAAATGGAAGCACGCCCACTCTGGTTATTTAACGGCACATGAGTCCAATGGAGGAGGCTAAACTGAGCCCAGTGGTTTTGTGGGACTGAAGGTAATAACAATACAACATTATGGATTTTTCTGACAAACACTGATTTTATTGTAAGAGGGTTTAAGAAGCAAGCTGCAGCAGTAAATCTCTCCATTGCTTTGATGCATTACTGCAAAGCTCCAAAAGACAATCGTCATCATCACATACGCTCACACGGCCGCAACAGATAACTCCTCGTTCTGTTCAACACAGCGCATGAAACCATCAGTTCAAACGTGCCAGTGGGGGAGGAAGTATTTAGATCTTCTACTTAAGTAACAGTACTAATACCGTGTTGGAATACTGCATAAACGTCCTGCATGGAAAATGCCACTTAAGTAAAATTATGTGAGTGTAATCAGGAGCATGTAGTATCCAATGCAGGAACATTCATGCATTCATTAATTTATGGCCAATACCTCGTTGTAAAAGAGATTACAAATCTCAATGTGATTATGATTCTGGTTAAATAAAGTAATTAAATTAAATAAAAAAAATTAAGGTAATAAAAATAATTATTAATTAATTAATTTCTGTGTTACTATACTACACTTAGTGCAAATACAGATACAAAAATAAGTAATATTGCAGTGATTAAACACAACAGAGGATGATCCATGGATTCTCTATTGCACACACCAGACTAATAGTCCTCAATCATCCCTGAAAAAATAAACGGGACAACAAACATGCATCATGTACATCAAGTAGTTGAAATACAGCACTTGTGATTTGAATCATTCATCTCAGAAAGAAGTATGCTTGATCATAATGGGACAAAAGACAGCCATATGTATATTATCTATTAATTATCTCGACTGTGGCTCAGTGGTTAGCAAGTCAGTCTTTCAATCAGAGGGTCGGTGGTTCGATCCCCGGCTCCGGCAGTCTGTGTCGTTGTGTCCTTGAGCAAGACACTTAACCCTAATTGCTCACCGTTGCTGTGTCTACGGTCTACTGTATAGCATGTAAGTCGCTTTGGATAAAAGCGTCAGCTAAATGTAATGTAACAAGACTTGGTAACTCCATATCCTTCTGTTTCGCTTTTTCTACACAAATGAAAGGTGAGGCAATAGCGACCTCTAGAGGCAGTTTGAGTTTTTATAAAAAAAAGATCATGTAAATTACTTCAAGTACTTCAAGTAAATAAGAAAATCCCAATAAACAAAGACTGAGTGCAACATTTCAAATAAAAATTTGAATGGAATTTGAACTACAAATACCGTAAGCATAGATTTGTTGTAATATAATTACTGTTTTTATTTTTTATATATCTCTTTCTCTACTTGAAATGTGTGTTGTTTTTTGCATTTATTTTCTGCAATGCATTATTATTCAACATTCAACTCTTCCATTTAAAAGTGGCCATATTTAGAAATTGGAACAAATGACCATTCCTGAAGCTTATATTCATAAAGGTTTACCCAGCAGCAAGATATAGCAATACCATTTAGTATAAAATGCAATTTTCCTATAATATATTTTAATTTGACAACCTGCACAGGGGTTTCCATTGTAAGAACGCAATGTTATCCACACATATCTTATTCCCAGGAGAATGGTGGCGCAAACAGGGTTTCCAAACATGCATGCAATTTATCATTTTAAAGGTTTGGCACATAAGTTGGGTTGTAGGGCATCAGCGCCGAATGTGGTGGCGGTGCATACGGCGGACCAGGGAAGTGCGGCATCCCGGCAGGGAATGCAGCTGGAGAGTGAGCTGGATCGACTAAAATGACAAAAAAAAAACACATTTGGTTTCTTGCTTCTGAAAAATGTTGTTGCTTTCCCAATTATACTTTTTTTCAAATATGATATTTACCTGTAACAATCATGAAAGGATTATGCTGGAGTAGTTATTTATTTTTGTTAATGTCAACATATCCGATGACAATGCCTCCCTATAATGTCTCAGATTATCTTCCTACTTGAGTAAGGATTTACCAACACATTAGAATATATAATTCTCTTGGCTAACACTCAATCAGCAGTAGAGAGGACTTTATTGTGGGAGGTCTTCTGATGCAGATTAATACACAATTGAAGCGTTCATTAATTTTTACAGCAGCAGTATTGAAAAGGTGGGCTTGACCAAATGTCCATGGTTCAGGAGGAACATGTCACCCAGTGCAAAGATGAAAGAGTGTGTGAATTGTCTTGAGTTAGATCATGGTTTATGGAAATCATTTTTCAAAAACTATTTTCTGGTGCTTTGAGCAGTGAAGGCAGATCTCTACATCTCATCTACATCTCAAAAAGAGGCAACTCACACCAAAACAATCTAGATTGATAAATAGCACTACAGTTAATTAATGAACTGACCCTTTTATTTGAGTTTTGAGCTTCCAAGCCAAGCTGTATAAATGCTCAAACTGTGAGTCATGTAACATTGTCTATGGGAAGAAACCTCAGTAACAACAACATCCTACTTCACAACTCTGCTGGTTTTAAACAACAATGGAGCTCCATAGCACATAGGAATATGAAATATAACGTTTCAGGTACATACATAATGCTTCAAAATCAATTCATTGGGGCTTTTGGTCTTCATCTAACTTGTTGAAAATAAAATGAAATATCAATAGGCGTACTTTTTAAAAACTCTTTTTGCTGTCAGTAAAACTGAGAAACAACACTGATGTGCATAACCCTTAAATCGCAGAACAAACATACATAAATCCAGGTGGAAGGGATTAGCTTGGTCAAGGTGGACATCTGCTACAACTGTATACTCTCAATTTTAGTCCTAAATGTGCCAGCTACTGTTAAGTTTATATATGTCATGAAATAACTCACTAGTTTCCGAGTATGGTGGTGGTGCCCCAGGGGTATGCCGGCTTTCATAACCAGGCAGGACAGGTACGGGCTGGTAGCCGGGGTAGGCCGGCTGATATCCGATGGGGAGAGCGTCAGGGGTGGTGGCGTATGTCACAACTAGAAGAAAAGTCATAGGCTGAGTTTGGTTTGTAAATCAGGTAAGCCATACCAATAACGTATTCACAATTTGCTTCTTAGTGAGAGTTGGTAATAAATAAACACATTGCATTTGTTTGTTTTTTGTAATCTGTAGAAACACACAAGTGTTAAAACCTCTAATCAATGTTATATGGGTGGTTGCGTGCCAGATATTTCTTGGACCAGTTGTCAGGCAACCAATGGCGATTCTAGGAGTTACTGGTCCCCATAGCTGCCAGGCAACTGGTGCAGACCAGCAAATATCTGGCAAACAGTGATTTGACAGCGTAGGCAAGATACAACATGTTAATTATTGAGCTTTAGAAGAGCCGGCTAACCCTGACCAGAGCCAGACTATGTTTCCATCTGTGTCCAGATGTTGTGCTAAGCTAAGTTAGCCGGCTGCTGGCGGTAACATAATATTTAGCGTAGCTTAGCATGCAAACAAAGATTGCATGTACATCTTTTCATCTAACTCTGCAAAGAAAAAGTGAATATGCATATTTCACAAAATATCAAACCTTTCTGTAATTGCTTGAACAAACCATAGAGTACAAACTTGTATACTTAGTTGCCTGCAAAAAAACTAAACTGAACCCAAACATGTGTCGTACTTTGGGCACTTTGGTTGCCTCCTTTTCGATACTTCTTGAAGAACAAGCAGCACGGAGCCACACAGCAGATGATGAGACACACGGAGAGCATCGCAATCAAAAGAATACTCCCTAGGATGCTTCCCAGAAGTATAGGAAGGCGACTTCTTTTCCCAAGGTCAGTAGAACTGGAGAAAAGACAGAGAAAAGATATTTTCATTTCTTAAAATGCTAATTTGGTTTCTTATCCTGTAGCTGTCTTTTTTACACAGGATTACAAGAGGAGCACACCTTCCATAACAGCGTTGTTCTTCTTTTTGAGAAAGTCGGTGCTTTTTGTTACTGCAGCAGTACTTTTTCTTGCAGTCTCCGCAGCAGTACTGAGAGCCACATTGCTGATCCTGGTGGCGGTAACCGCTTGAGTCCTCGTAGCCACTACAGGAATTAGCTGCAACATGTAAGACACCGAGTCATGGCAGAGAGAAGTGAGTGAGAGAGATTAACAGATAAACATTCACACATACATACAAGCTCAAAACAAGAGTCACTGCCACAAAGAGGGTTAAATCAGAGTTGTAGTTATGAAACTGTGGTGTCTGACAGTTGCCTGATTTAACTTGTCATACTAATTTCAGTGTCTGCATAATGGTGTGTTCACACCGAACGCGACGCGAAATTTCGCGTCGCGTTACTCGCGTGAGTTTACTCGCTCGACTTTATTGGTGTGTTCACACCGAACGCGACGCGAAAGTTACTCGAGTGAGTTTACTCGCTCGACTTTATGTGGTTAATTTCCGTCAACGCAAATTCGCTTTAACGCGGGCGGGGCTTATCTCCGTGGCTTATCTCCGTAAAAACAGTACCGTTTCCGCCATCCACCATTAAACTAACCACTAGTTCTGCTTTAACCTTCTTGTGGAAGTCCCTCTAATGTCGGACCATCAAACGCCCCCGTGTCCGGGTTCATAATATCATCCGTAGCCGCACAACAGCGTCTGAATGACGGCCGCTGCCAGCGCTGCTTCTGGTGGATCAGCAACTGTTTGATTCAAACCGGCAGGACGGCGGTGATGACGCGCAGAGCTTCTCAACGCTGATTGGCTTTCGCGACGCGAATTTTCGCCCGAGTTGGAAAATTTCAACTGACGCGAATTTCGCGTCAAACGCGCCGCCCGGCGAAATTTCGCGTCTGTCGCAACCAAACGCGTCTGTGCATTGACTTTACATGTAATCTGGTCGCGCGAAAAATTCGCGTCGCGTTCGGTGTGAACACACCATAAGACTTAAATATCCTATCCATCAAAAATAAAACTCACCCCATACAGCTGGGAGCAGAATAAAACACAGAACACACACAAGACTGGACAAGACACCAGCAGCCATAACTGCAATAATTTAATGAAACAAGGAAATGACTTTCGCTGCGCTGAACTGTTTCAACCCGTCTGTCTGTCCCACCCTCTAGCAAGTAGCCCAACAGCATTCCTCACTCCATGAGAGACTTGCCATTGGAGTATTTGTAATTTATTTATAACAAATGTTGTTTCGCTTTCGTTGTCACTTAGAACTGATAGATTTGTTCATCTCCCTATAGCTGCAAAAAAATGAATTTTCACGTTAAAGTACATATATTGTCAAAGTAGCATCAATATAGGGATATGGTAAAAAAGAAAGAAAAAAAGAGACCCTTGCAATTGAGCAGCTCCTAAAGGAGGCCACAAGTAGATCTACTGCAGCATTTCTAAATGTCCGTCTCGTTTTCATGCAGTTAAGCAACTCGTGGATGCAATAAAGTCAACTCCACCCAAATTTGCTTTAAACCAATATCCATTGAACTACCTGCCACACCCTCAATGAATGTATATCTTTTCATTTTAAAATACTGTAAAACATTTGTTTGTGGTTACTTCAACATGTAGTAGCAGGCCTAAGAAGCCACTTACTTTAGCTGTTATTGTTTAGAGATAAGCTCACCAATTCTGTGAAAAACTAAAATGATATTTGGGTATTCTGTTCTTATTATAGAGGATTAAATTCACCCTTTTCACAAACT
This sequence comes from Cottus gobio, assembly GCA_023566465.1. NCBI lineage: Eukaryota > Metazoa > Chordata > Actinopteri > Perciformes > Cottidae > Cottus > Cottus gobio. The sequence goes on along the minus strand of CM042222.1, from coordinate 18,789,781 downwards.
TCTTTTTAGCCATGATTGTCCAGACTGAAGTCTCTCAAAGGCTATTGGACAGAGACATTCATGTTCCCCTCAGGTTGAATTGGAATAACTCTTGTGATCCACTAATTTTTTCATTTAACACCATCATCAAGTCCAAATTTGAATTTGTCTAATATTTTGGTTACATTACCGTCAGCCTGTGTTCGGTGCTAATTAGAAGATGATAGCATGCTAACACTTTACATCTAACATAGTGAAAATTTATACTCATAAATATGTAATATTAAACATTTTAAATATGAATGCATGCAGGTCGAATCCCCCTCACAGCAGCTAGCAGGGCTGTTCAGTCTTGTGTTCTGGGGTTCTACATATAGATGTAATATAATATATAATGGAGTTATCTTCTATACCGAAAGTTCATAAGTTGGGGAAAAAAACAAATACACTTTATTTATCTGTGTAGAAGAATTGCTGGGTTTAACAAAATAAAATGAATGCACAGTACATATATTGTCAAAGTAGCATCAATGTCAATAATTCATGGACGTGAAACAGGTGGAAGAAGAAGAAATTCTGCTGGTATGCCTTTCATACAGAACATAAATGGCTATAATCCACACAAATAAAAACTACAGTCTTGAAGAAACAACACTGGCCGAAGGACTGAAATCACAGGAAGAATAAATTTATAAAGACAGACTTCACACAAATTCACTACAAGAAAGTACACTGACAAATCGCTTAGTTGAAGAAACATGCACATTCCCCACAAATGACAGATACGTGAGGACAACAGGCCCCTCTCATTAGCTGGCATGTCACATGTCAGCTGGTGAAATGAAATAAGCCACAGCATGGATGGGACTGAGCGTCATTCTAAAACCTGTACCGGTGATATGCAATGAAACACTAAAAAGGGGAATATATTAGGTACTACGTTCTTTGACACACAACCGCAGTCTAAAGAGAGGAAGCTGAAAAGGTGGGTGGCTAAAAACTGTCACGGCCTGGCTCGTCATATGAGCCGTGACTGTACGTCTGCAAGTTCATCTGGATCATAAGAAAAAAGATCACTTTAGCAAAACTGTTTTCAGGTCATTTCAGTCAGCAGAAAGCAGAAGTGACAAATCGGAGCAAGGAAGGTGTATTAATTTTGTTTTTAGAAAAAAATAAAAAAAATAAACACAGCAGACTATCTGCTCAAATCCAACTGCTATGCTGGTGCAGTCGAATTAAGGCAATGGTGATAACAATTTCCAGAAGAAAAAAAAAGGAATAACAGAATACTGAATAGTAGAAAAAGATGGCCCTTCAAAATTCATAGCACGCAGTTTGGAACTTCAAAATAATGGTGACAGTCAAGTACAAGTAACACAACGCACAACACAATGTGAAACAGACAAATCAAATGTGCATGAATAACTAGCAAATTTGATTTTCAGCTGTTTTAAATAACATGCACATTTTCGTTGGATAAAAAAACGGTTGTGGCTGAGAAGGCACAATTGTTTCTTGCATTTTGTAACATTTGTAATTTTTTGTGGATGTTTAGTTGATTGAACTGAAAAATAAAAACTTTGGGTTTTTCCATTCAAAGCTGCCGATGCATTTCAGCTCAGTTCCACATGTGAGTCGGTACCAATGAATGAAAACAAGCTGAGGGGGAAAAAAAGAAATAAAATGTGATGTGAACTCTCCCTTGCATATGAAAACACAAAAACATATTTCCCTGTGAGCAAGGCGGATTTTGGAGAATTGACATGGTGAACGGGGGTCCCTTTTGCTGGAGGGTCAAAAGACGACCCTTTGTCCAGAACATCGTTTGTCAACAGACAATGACATGCATCCTTTACCATGATAAATCTACAGAGACGTATCACACACTTTGGACTGGATTTGTTCCCAAGTAACACACATTAAGCATCATAAAGTACGGGAAAAGGTTCAAAGCCCTTCACCGTTCTGAAATAAGCTGTCAGAAAGCATGGTCGTGACTTAAAACTGCTCCAAAGTTTTTCCACCGAGTCTGACTGCAATCACTGATGATGAATGAAGAGGTCAGGTGTGTTCGGCCGAACCAGGCTGGAAAATGTCAAAGCACTTCATCTACTTTTTAGAATCAGACTCGGTGGTTTTATGTGGAATTGACCAAGATAGAGTGACTAAGAAACAGTCTTAGAGAGATATATATATATATATATATATATATATATATCTATATATATATATATATATATATATAAAACAATCTCACCACTTATCAACATTTTCACTTGGCAACTCTTCGACAGAACAGATGCACTACAACAACTATAAAATGCGTCGTAACATTTCCATATTTAACCACCAAAACACATGACTCAAGACGACTCCGAGACACGTCTTATCTTGGACACAAAAGACACATCTTGAGTTCTGCCAAGTCTGAAAATGTTGCAGCATGTTTAGAGTGGCTAAGCGTGTGGCACAGTGGTCCACTATCCAGTGTAGTCCGGGTTGTACGCCGGCTGGGCCACGTAGTCCGTGTGCGGCGCTTTGGGCTGCGGCTGGACGGGAGGCTGCAGAGGGTACGCCGGCTGGCCGGGGGAGAACGCAGCCTGGCTGTAAGGCATCGGGTTGGGAGGGAAGGCAGGACCGGCTGCAGACAGAAAGACCACAGGGCAGGGCGATGAAAGGGCTGAAAATACTTTTACAGTAGCCACAACTTCAGTGCCGTCCGACAAAGTCAACATAAATGTTTAACTTCCTATTTTATTATAAATAAATCCAGACATGAGACAACTTTTTTTAAACCACCTCCACTTCCGACTGCAGCTATTCTGAAGCACCAAAATTGCGTAATGTGTGTGTTAAAGCTGCATGGGTCATTATCCCATGTTGAATGTCATTTCTGTCCATTCCCTTCAGATCCATTTGAGAAACACACTCCTCTTGAAATCTCTATAAAGTACAGACAACTATTATGAAAACTGAAAACAAATGTGCGAGTGTTTCCCGCTGGGAAATTAAAAACTTGAGCTTGTCTACATTTTTTTTTTTACGCATTTAGATTAATCTCTGAGAGCAAAGTATAAGAAAACTAATTTAAACTTTGCTGTATTTATAAGAGCAAAGTAAAGTACGTGTGGTTACCGGTAAAGGTGAGCTGATCTTCAAAATTACAAAAATGTTTATTAGTATGTGTCACATTTTTGTAATTTGATTTGTTAGTTTTAGCAGAAACCAGTTCATAATTTTACAAAATTACAAATTCATGTCTGTTTTTGTTGACGAAACACAGGCTAGGGAGTTACAGGCAGTAATCACAATTGGACTTGTCTTTCTTTGGCTAAGTTATAGAAAATCCACACTCACTGGCTTCCTGATATGTTGGTGGCGGTCCTGCTACGATTGCTTGTCCATGGTAGGGTGGTGTTGGCATGGGCTGAGCCCCGTAGGCCTGGGGCATTGGCTGAGCCCCGTAGGCCTGGGGCACTGGCTGAGCCCCGTAGGCCTGGGGCACTGGCTGAGCCCCGTAGGCCTGGGGCACTGGCTGTGACCCGTAGGCCTGGGGCACTGGCTGTGACCCGTATCCCTGGGGTGCTGGCTGAGCCCCGTAGCCCGGCTGCACTGGTACAGGGTGGTAGATTTGATACTGGCCCCCCTGGTAGGCCTGAGGCTGCCCAGATCTTGCGGTTTGCTGCTGCGGGTACTGCTGAGGAGTTGTGGTGACCACTGTGGTGTGGGTGCTGGTCGCTATCACAGCTGTAAGCAAGCAGACGACCAATACAGTTAATATCAGCTAGGCAGGGGGGGAATCACAGGGGTTCAAGCATGCTGAACAAAGAAGAAATAAAGTACTGAAATAAAAGTAGATTTGACCAACAAAAGCTAGTCTGGTGTGAACTCATTGTTTAATCTTATGCTGTATGTAAACGATATCAGAAGCTGACATACAAACTAACAGCAGCATAAAACTGCCCAAAATGTAGCATGATAAGTCCCGAGGTTAGCCAGCATTGATAGATAACCACCACCAACACACCGACTGAGAAATATCCTTCCCCAATTGTAAGAGCAAAGCATTACAACATTTAAAAAAAAAAGGAAGTTATTTTTTCATACAAAAAGGAGAATTAAATGCGTGTGACCTACAAATATGTAATAAGACTGACCATAACCATCAGACCATCACTTCTGCATTTATCCAACTGCATAAACCAGACAAAGAAAAAAAAAACACACAACTGAAAACTTGGAAGAGAAATCCTATAATGTCCTAGAATTGTATGAATGCTACTTAAATGTGGTGTCATAAAAAAATTAGGGGCTACAGGAACTCCAGGGAGTAATTTACATAAGTACACAAATGTCATTTTAACCAGTGTTTTTAGAACAGTTTAATTTACGCACTAAAATCTCCCCAACAACCTCTGACTGCCCAGCTGCCAAAATCCAGAGAAAGGCAAACGAGTCACCTGAGTCAACTTCAGTGATCACATTGTCACATGAGCAGTGTATGTAAATGGGCTTTCGTGGCCCTGGGTTTTGCCTTTCAGAGTGTACACCGTCTGCCCTAACTTAATGGTGGAGGTTGTGAAACACTTGTAGACAGGGGATTGAAAGTGCACAGCTCTTTGTGCACGTTTTTCAGGTTACACAAATCCTAATTCTTAAGAAATGTATTCATAATAAATATTCTCAAGAAATGAAACGAGAATCGGAAAAAAAGGCGGTGAATGATGGTGTTAGTTAGGATGGCCTGTTCTCTATTAAAAACACTTAACTCGAGTAAACCCAGCCCTGTGTAAGTAAAATTGAAAGACGTAGTTTAAATGTTTAAAAAGAACTGCAACCCGGAGGGAAGTGTGTGTGTGTGTGTGTGTGTGTGTGTGTGTGTGTGTGTGTGTGTGTGTGCGTATAAGTCACTCCCCCACCATGATGATGTTCCCTAACAGAGTAGGAGTCATCACGACCACTTCCTGTAAATGACGTGGGATGGTCTTGAGTTTTCCCCCCCACTGTGGTTGTCGTGGAAACAATGAGTCACACGAGGTGGAACTCTGACATTCCTGAATGTGATCCCGACATGCAACAGCCCGAGTCGGGGGAATCCACATTCTCACTGGTGTTTCAGTCTACCGCTCTCTCTCTGCATGGCAGAACCTCAACAGGCAGTAAAGTACAAACTGACAGGCTGTGCCAGAGTGTGTAGCACTTTGAACGTTGCACAAGCTCGAGGGCCGGCACAAATATACACAGTACTCGGGTACTTTCCTCCGAGAGCTAAAGGTTGGACAAGAGTGGATCAGTAATATCCAGTTGAAGTACTGGGAGGGGCAGATAACAAAAGAAGACATCCAGCAGCAGAAATATTGAGTTAGAGGACAAATGAACAAACAGCACACAGGATGTCTGTCTCTGATTGTGCAACGGCCATAAAAAAACAAAACAAGGCTTGGAAATTCACAAGCCAACAGTGTGTGAAGATGTGTGTCTCGACCAACAAGCTGAAAATATTCAAATTTATATTTATATCCGTTTGGGAGTTCTATTTCCTTTCTTCCAATATGGTTGTCTCAGTATGAACACATTTTATTGTACTTTTAAACAAAAAGGTATCAATTAGTGTGTAATGACTCACAAGGGACACAAACACTAATTTGACCTGAAATCATAATGCCAAAATCAGATTGAATCAAGAGTACAAATTTGATACCAAAACTCATGAAAATAAAATATATACAGTACTGTGCAAAAGTTTTAGGCTGGTGTGAAAAAAAATGCTGTAAAGCATTCTTAGTTTACAGCATTTTTTCACACCTGCCTAAAACTTTTGCACAGTACTGTATAACCTAGACAAAGGCAATGCAAAATAATATAATAATAATAATGTGCTGTTCATATAATCCTCATCACAGATTGCCAATTTAGATTATAGGTTGTCAGATTGTAGTTTTTTGGCAGTGCAACAATACGATTTGTTGTGCAGCCACGGCATGCTTAACAGATGCACTACTAATATTTCTCATTGTTTCTCATTTTAGGGAACTGGTTTAGCCAACGGTCGAGTCTCACAGACGGACTTCTCCTTATCAACAGGTGGCATCACTTCAGCTGAAATGAGTTGAGAGTTTCATTCAGCCCACTTGGAATATGTGTACGTGCCAACTTCATAGAAAACGTAGAATACAAATGTGCATGCACCGTCTTTGTTTCCCTGTCTATGTGCAAGATTATTCAGCTCCTAGTATTGAAAGAAATGTGATGGACAGAGGGAAAGAGAGAAATCCTTCAATTTTCTTTTAATCTGGATTTGAGAAGTAGATGAAACGAAGACAGTGACTGGGTTGCAAAGCCTGTTGCAGAGTTTCTAATGTCATAAACCTACTGGAAGCTGACGTTTGAGAAGTTAATGATGGGGAGCTCTTGAAAATGAAGACTGGTTGAGTGCGATTGTGACGTCGTGTCTCAAAAACCTTGTGGAAAGACGACTGCCGCACTTAAACCTGGTGTCTGTGATGCTGATTACAGTAATGTAAGTTAAACAAAGTACTTAACGAGGTGTTGTGTCAACAGTAGAGACAACAACAAAAGATACATTAATCTAAATTATATTAGGATCTAAGGAATGAGGCTGGCTATATTCTGTATTTGTGTTATTATCAATAATAATTAGAATTGTGCCAGACTCAAAATAAACTTCAGTGCTTATGTGCTAGCATGCCGAGGCGCATGTGTGTGTGTGTGTGTGTGTGTGTGTGTGTGTGTGTGTGTCACACAGGAATAAGATACGTCAGGCTCTGGCTACAGAGACAATACTCTCTGTAGCCAGTTAATATGAGTATTGTTGGTTTTGGACTTGTTTACAATAACAAAACAAAATACGGATAATCCCTAGATTTATCCTTTAATAACAAACATTTTATTAAAACCATAGATTCCCACAAACTTTTTTTAAACAGCTGGTATTTATCAAATATAAGGCCCAATTTGGGGGAGTGTAAAGTAAGTTGGGGCATGATCTTTCCTTAATGGAACGACAGTAGTGTTGAAACTCCGAACACGGCTCACTACAGAAGATCCCTCAAAAGCCAAGTGAAAACCTGCACAGCATGCAGAATGATGACAAACTAAAATTAAAGTACCTCTTTTTTAAGAGCAGTGTCACATGCAATTATAGGAATGTTCTGTGTCTCAATATTCTGTGTAATTAGTAAGTCACTCCAGTAATGAAAGTCATGTGGTGGGTGGGCCAACAGAGCCTAAAAGAGTCCGCTGTTCGGTTTTCAAAAGTGCTCTGATGAATACTCCATCACACTGGAAACTAAGAGTATGGCTTCTTCATTAAAACAAACCCCCAAACATCTGACTTTGCATTTTACCTGGCTGTGTGTGTGTGCAGGAAACGTACACATGCAGCTACATGTTGCAGAAGCATGAGCACCCGGCCACATGCCGCAAATACAATACTAACTGGTTCAGGTGTTAACTTAGATAAGATAAGATAATCCTTTATTAGTCCCGCAGTGGGGAAATTACAGGATTACAGCAGCATTGCTCAGTACGTAAGATAAAATAAAAATCAAGTAATATAAATAAACAGTAATAAACAGTAATAAACATAATAAAATAAACAGTAAAGAAGAAATTGAATGTGAACTTATCTGATCAATAAGTTATTATTAATTTACGCAACAATAACAAAAAAATGCCCATACTACACATTTTGCAGAAAAGGTTTACTTATTTATGTTTTGTCTTTCCAAAAGTTCAAACTCATTCAATATTACAGCAGATAAATAAAACCAGAAAATAATTTCTGTAAAAATATGACTGATCCTTTCAGCTTTAGAATAATAAAAATATGGATGGGTGAAATGTGCTCTAAAGTATCCTAATTCTCATATAGCAATATCATGATATGGTACATTGTCTGTTAAATCAAAAGAGAAACTGTTTATGGTTAAAATAATCTGATCTGAACATCTGTTTTTTGGATAATGGAGGGAGTTAAATGCCTTACAGATCCAGGTACTTCAGGGGATTGATGCCATTCATTTCACTTTCCTGTTTGCACCTTCAGTTTCTGTTCACCTGAAACACTTGTTCACACCCATTTGTGTTAACCTGTCTTCACCTGTTTGGGTAGTTTCAGGATGTGGAGTTAAAAAGTAAACAATACAAACCTTATTTTGTCTGCTCCCAAGGAGTAACTTGTGCCACCTATGTGTATTTGTATTTGATGTGACCAAGATAAACTACAATCTGTGTTTTGTTGACATGCTAAAACATTATTGAATCCGGAACTAATCATAAAAAAGAAAGCTAGGGTGACTTACGTCTTGGCTTGCGGCAGATCTTGTACAGGCAGCAGCAGGGACAGACACAGCAGCAGATGAAGATGAGGAAAATGACGATGAAGCTTCCAATACCAAGGATCATGGGCACTGATGAGGTATAAGAGCTAAAGAGAAAACTACTAAAAGAAAAACAAAGAAGATATCATGTAAAACAGTGTGTATGCTGCCATTACTTTACTGAAACAGAACAGTAGTCAAAACACAACAACTATCCCGAGTCCAACGATAACAACTGGAAAACACAAATACATGAGTTTCATTTTAACATAAATAATACGTAAATACAGAGTATTGCTCGGTTTGTAGAATCCCCTTCCTTGTTTTCTTTGCAGATGAAATTAACATCAAGCAGGCAAGCTAAACTTATTTCATAAATCAGTTTTATGAAAAGAGACTTGCTGCTGCACATTAGCTTTGTTCCGGTGGTCGTGCACAGGAAGACTCTACTTCCTGTTGCTCGACTTTATGCAGTCTCTTTGCATATCGGGCTGCAACGACACATCTCTGGAGAGGTTATACAGGGGGGGAAAGTAATCACTATTACAGAATAAAATAAATACCAGTCATCTTGATCATCCTCAGAAAACTTCCAGAAACTGTCCTGACAGCAGTATCTGTTCATGCAGGAACCACAGCAAAATCCTGTGATGCACTTTTTATACGATTTGTCATTGTAGGCCTGACAGTCGCGGCTCCCTGCTGTAACAGATCAGAGACAGAGACAGGAAAGGTTAGCCTCAATACAACTGAAAACACATCTTTAGTGACATGACCTGAGAGAGAATGGTAAAACGTGGTAATTTAATGAAACCACGCATGTCTCCCCTGAAACCAAAGGCCTCAATGCTAATTTTAGGAGTTTGTATTGTAGTTTGATGGCCCAGAACACTAAAAAAAACCAGAAACAATTAATTACCCAATCAATGGAGAAAAACTTTTAGCTTCAGCTATTTTTCTAATTGACTCATTGTTTAGATTAATTGTTCAAGCAAAACTGTCAAATATTCTCTACTTACATCTTCTCCAATGTGAGGGGTTTTATGTTTATCTCTATTATGTTGTGCACTAAAAGTATTTTGGTTTTATTATTATTATTATTAAACCAAACACAAACATTTATCAAAGTTATAATGTTCGTTCATTTCTTTGTTGAAACTGTATAAAGTTAAACAGGTGTTGTTTCACCTTTAAGGTCTTATTAATATGACGCCCACCTTTATTTATACAAATGAAGGTAGTAATTTGGCTAACGCTGTTCATCTTCACAAACACAGAACATTATTTATATTTATATTATTTTATATCAGGTAGCATCAGACCTGAGAGGAAATAACAAAGCACTGAAATTGACCAGTTGATTGAGTTGAGCCATAACCCTATTAAATCTATCGGTGTAACTACTGACCTTTAAAGCATCAAATAAGATGAACCCGATCCGGTTAGATACGCATTAGCAAGCGGAGACACGCTCACGTCACAGTGTTAAACCAGAGAACAACAGACGGACACTTTCACCGACCGCCCAGCTCTCGGTGGCGAGGCTCTCCCGTCCCTGACATCGCCCCGGATCTGCGGTCTGTTTGAGCCCCGGGTCCCGAGCTAACCGTTGCAATAACGTTTACAAAATGAACCGACGCGAGACAAAGAAGGAAAAACAACCACCGTTTAGCTGGAGTTTATACATTGAAAACTCACCGGATGCACTCGGGGCCAGCAGCACAGAGAAAGCCAACGCAACAACAACACTGAACAGGCCTGACGCCATGGCTACTTCAGGTCTCCCGGATAACACGACACTGTGCGGGATCTTCTCCAGACTGAGCACAGTCTATGCACACGGTTGCGTCTTCGAGGTCCCGCCCATCTTCTTCTTCTTCTTCTGGATATACGTCGGTCGGCATCTAGCTTATTGGTGCATTATCGCCCCCTACTGCTCCGGAGTGTGAATCAGCCAATATACTTCAATCTTTCCACCAAAACAAAACTAACAAATACACAATTTAACAAATAAAAATGAAGACCATTACATAAAATAAATACCATACTAACCTAAATTTGATCCTCCATGTTTTATATTCTTGACCTATAAAATCCTCCCCTCTGACAAGTGCCGTTATATCATATCCCTGCATTTCCATCATATCCTATACAAAACCCATGTGTTCTTTAAGAAAGCTAAGAGTACCCTTCAGTACTCATTTTAATTTACATGAATGCACCCCTGAGTCCCTCAGATGATTCCTCATCATCTCATACTACAACTCAAAACTACATGCTCAACTGACTATGTGCTCTTCTCCACGTGACCACGTCCTTCACACAAGCGTGTCTGGTGTTTCCCTATCAGTGTTTTGTTTAGCACCCAATGGCCCAGCCTTAACCTTGTCAACACTGAATCCTTTCTCCTGTTCCTATACCCTTGTAACTTTGACACTCGTTTGAATATGATACATGTCTCCTTTTCTCCTCTGTCCCACATTCATTGCAACATTTGGTTGATTTTTATAATACACTTGATCTCTGCTTGACTGATACTAATTTGATTTGCATGTCTGTGTTTCTTTAAAGCCCTTTTGCCAACACATCCGCCATCTCATTCCCACTCACCCCTACATGTGCGGGAACCCACAGGAATCAAACCTGACCTCCCTGATTAGTTATTCTTGTGGCTGATTGAAGGACTTTACAAAATATCTTGACAGATGTTTCAATGAAAATACCTCAAACTTAGGGATGAAGATGACTCAACAACCAATATCAACATCCATGTTACGGGGCCATGCTTTTATGCCTCTGTCTTTGTATCATAAAATGTCATTGATTTTATAGTCAAAAGAGTTAGCATGTATAGCCTACATTTCAGTAATTGATCTTAAGCGCTCAAAAGAATGAACAGTAGTGAGGCATAATCAGAATAGGGCAGAATAATTAACTTATTGCTGTGTGACACGATCCTATCAGAGTTTCTGCCAGGGTGAGAGTAATGGACACAATATGTTTGTTTTATTGGCACAAATGGTCCCCCTAGATATGCACTTTTTGATGATACAGCACAATTTAGTTTAGAGCAAATTATTGCGCCGACCACCTTCTTATCATGCCAATGGCTCCTTTCAAAGTGTAATATTATTATAGAAAGAATATCTCATTATTAATTTTGCAATGTATAAGATAATTGTAATGTTGTAGTTTGTCAATGTGGAGAAAGTACAGTATCAGCAGAAATAATGTTTATGTTGACGCAAGGCCCCTCTTAAAGAAAACACCTGTTGAAAATGAATTAATTGGTGACTTATTGACTTCTTAATTTAATATGACAAAGTCCAAATAAGATGGTGATCAGGCAAGAGCAGTCAAACTGCCCAATAACATTCACTGTCTCATGTGGGATCCATACAAGACTCGCCCACCATATCTATTGTTTCTTTTGTGGTTGGAGCTGTTTCCTCAGAAGTGTTTTCTACAGATAGACAGGATGTGCATCTGGCTGCTGAAAGCAAGATTGGGCGGTCTGCTGTTTTTGTGGCAGAGAGATCAAAAACCAGGATGGAGCATTCAGAAAGTAAAAATCCCAATTTAAAAATGTTACTTGAGTTAAAAGTATGAAAGTCTTATCAGCAAAGGATCAAACGTAAAAATATCCAATATGCAGCACAATACCTTGATAATTGATTATTAATTGTGTAAATTGCATTTTTTTTGCTGATCAAGGTGTTGATAATGTTGACTATTTTATTAGTTACATACATTTGTAGTGTCTCCAAAAGGCATCTATAAGGGGGCAGCAAAACACTGTGATTGCATTTACTGAGGACCTAGCATTAAGACTAAAATACTACAGAAATACATTTTATAGATGAAGTTTGTTGCCAAAGTTATTTGCTTCTTTAATTGAAAAGACAATTTGGAGACACACTTTAAGGGTGTAAAATTAAAATTGGTCAATTGGTATTGTCTTTCTTCTTATTTATGTTTTATTATGTCCCCACCAACTACAGTATATCAATAAGTGTAGGCACAAGCTGGGGAGTGAAGATAGAAATTTAGAACAAATGTAACAAAAACGTATAATTATTCATAAAGGTAGGAATTATTGCAGGGTTGCTAAATGATAGGTTTAATGTTACCTAATAAACTTGCAGCTGGGTGCTATACTGTTTGAGTTTAACTTTATTTATTTTTCATGTTGTTCAAATGTTTAAGATGCAATGTAGGTGCACACTTTACATTTAGTTCCTTTGATGTTTGCCAAACTTACACAAGCAAACATAGCCTATCAACAAACTTCAAGAACTGTGTACTTTAAATATATATTTTCTGCTGTAAATGTTCACGAACCAGCAAAGTCTCTTTTTCAACACCAGAGGTCACTTGTGCACAGAAAATCGCTCAATGCCGCCACATCAACAAATCCATGTAAATCTTGAGCCGAAGTTAGAATCTATATCGTGTAAAAACACTGCCCTATATTAAAGATTTCCATACAATACTTGAAGGAGCAGTTTGAGATGGCATTTTTACATAAAGTTGAATCTGCAGTCCTAGGGAAATGACAGTGATGTCGATAAACACACTAATAATAATGCATGTAGTAAAAAAAACAAAAACATCAAGTGTATTTATTTATAACTTCAAACATCTACAGAAAGAAATCACAAGTAAAATACCCTACGAGGTGACAGTTTGATCACATGCATGAGTCACACAGCTGATTGACTGGAATGACCCTTTGACGTACTCAAACTAGATCTCGCGAGACTGCCGCGTGGTATCCGCCATGGCGTAAGCTCTTATAAGCACTCGCGCAGGCTCGTCCTTTTCGTTCGTCCTCAGTGCAGGATAACGAAGCTGTCTTCTCTGCTCCGTCTCCTAAAACCAGGCGTTTTAGTCCGAGTCCAACATTAGATCCGCTCGGCTGCTGTCACCCTGTCCACTACGCGCCCGTTGAAGAGGATTACGTGATTAAAGCTTGAAGTTTTAACAAGGTAACTTTCTTATTTGCATCTCATCATCTTGACTTCTGGATGTAGCCTCTTAGCTAATGTTGGTAGCCTAGCTAACGTTTCTCTCGGTCAACCGGAGAGGGTCGCGCGCGGGTAATGTTGAGACTTGGTCCATTTTAAATTAAATACGGTTTATAAAAACGCTATAACCGAAACAGATTATTTTAATTGTAACGTGAGAGATAGACGAGTCGCGACTCTTGCTCTCTTAATGTGTCAGAAGGTCTAACACGAGTCGACGGGTAAGACTTGTTTAAAGGGCGCGCGGACACCTGGAAGCCATTCAGGGCTTGTAAAACCTGTCCAGCTCATAATAATAGTAAGTTGGCCAGAGACTTGCGTCCATGCCAGTGTTTATATCTGACCGGTATACGGGGCAAGAGAGGACACCGGGAATCGGGTTACAAAGGCTAACAGAATAATACAGTTGTAGTTAACTGTTATTAGTAAAGACTCGGCTTGTACGAGTCAACACCAGGAAATGGATCAAAAAGGACCATCAACACGAGCTATTGTATTGCAATGTATTGCAATGTATTGCTTTTCGGTTGCACTTAAGCGTTTTGGCTGGCTCGTTTCCTTTTTCCTCGATCTTCAAGTGGACGGAAAAAGTATGGGAGTGACTACTCTGTCGAGGAATGTGGAGACCTGACTTCAACTCGGGGAAGGGTTATTACACCGGCATATACGTCAGATATTTTCCTTTTTTACGCAATGGGACCTTTTCTTTTTTTAAATTTCTTTTTAAATGTTTAATGGTATAATCAGACACCTGTTGCAGTGACATTGAAAGGTCATTAGTTGTTCCTTCCTTTTCCAACAAATGTCACTGGGGTCAAATGTTTTCAGACAAAAAATATCTGAAAAGGGGAAGATTTTAGACCAAAACCCAAATGGTAACATCTTTCCTCGGCAATTAAATGACAGCTCTAATAATCCACAGACCTCGTTGTGAATACTTTCATGGGGAACTTTGTGCACCAACAGCTGTCTTCATTGCAGAGAGAGAAGAAACCGTTAACTTAAATGTGCATATTATTGAAAACATTTTATTAAACTGTGTGAATTGATTGATTATATTTCAGGTAAATAAGAGGGGGGGGGGGGGGGGGGATACATTGTTTTATGTGTGTACTGTGCCTTTAAGCCTTCTAAACAGGTTTTTGCAGCACATAGGAGTATCTGAACTGAAGTTTCAACTTTCTCCTTTTAGGTCCCTGGACAATAGTCACCACTGCTGACATGGATGTGATCGTGCGTCGCTGTCCATTCCTGGCTCGCGTGCCACAGGCCTTCTTCCAGCAGTCCAAAAAGTCTATGGTGGTGTACGCCCAGCGATGCCCCCTCATGATGGAGCTGGCCGCTAAACCTATGGCTCCATCAATGGCTCGGGCCCTCTGCTCCTCCTCCTCCTCCCGCCAGGACATCATGTCTGAAGGTGAGAAGAAGTAGATCCAGATGTTTAGCTTAATTAATGCGGTGGCTACATTATATTACCTAATGTAGGTATTACCTATATCTACTATGACTGAGTCATTGCGGTGGATGGCATTGTTTAAAGGTTCTTAATAATGATCTATCTAAAGTTTTAAAACTTATTTTGTCCACCTGCAGGCCCTAAACAGGAAGCGGAGCCCAAGCTGCCAGGTGGCCACCCTATGCCGTCCTCAGGCCAGCCGGCGGCCTCCAAATGCCCTTTCCTGGCTGCTGAGATGGGCCAAAAGAACAGCAGTGTGGTCCGCCAGGTCAGCATGGAGTTCCAGGAGGATGTCCAGGAAGTCCGCACAGTCAAGAAAGGTAAGAAATGGATTAGGCTTTTGATCAGGCTGATTTTGTCAATTTTTTGGATCATGTGTTGATACCATTTTCTTTTTGTCCTCTCCTGACCGTTTTGCAGAAGTGTCCCCTGCCCAGCTGAAGCCGTCCATGGCCAGCTCCATGAAGGGAAGCGGAGGGGAGAAGTCTAATCTGTTGAACACCCTCCTGAAACAGAGACCGAAAAGTGTCTCCCACTTGCTGCAGGACAACTTGCCCGGCAGTTGTAAGTTTTATTTGGGTTCTCTGACAATATATTCATGTGGAAAAGTATCGATACACTACTGAGAGTTGTTAAGCTACCACATTGTCCTCCGACATAATGATCATACAAGCAAGAACTTCACTCTCGTATTGTAGTTTACCTACTAATTTGCATTTTGAGTGAGGTGAGCTAAGACTTTCATCTTGTTGGGCATTGCTTCATCCGTCACAATGCAAGCCCCATTAAGCAAGTGTTTCCTTCCTGTTGTGTTGCAGTGTCCCGCTACCAATACGATGAGTTTTTCGAGAAGAAGATAGAAGAGAAGAAGAGTGACCACACATATCGTGTGTTCAAGACCGTGAACCGTCTGGCCAAGGATTTCCCCATGGCCGACGACTTCACTGGCTCTCTGGAGCAAAAGAGGGACGTGTCCGTTTGGTGCAGCAACGACTACCTGGGCATGAGTCGACACCCACGGGTCGTGCAGTCCATTATGTGAGTACTAGAGGAGGTGTGTGTGTGTGTGTGTGTGTGTGTGTGTAGTGTAGGAAAAATAATTCAGTCCTTTTGGGGGTAGATGTGTTTACATGTAATGAGACAAATATTTTTCTTGGCTGCTTACGTCTCCTGAGGGCGATTTAGTCGGGGAGAGAGAAAACGGCGTACAAAAGCTGAGTCACGCCACATCATTATTGAAATAAACATGACACCTGGGTGTTCCGGCCCATTGTTTGCGTGGGCGTTGGTTCGCTATAGTTTACACGTAAAGCTCTCCGGGCCCCGGTAAGGTGGGATGTTTTCTTGTTTCCTGTTTGAGCTTGCCCAGCTTACGTGTCCTTTGTGCCGCGGTAACACCTTGAAACAAGGTGTCACTTACGTCTGCTTAATTATTTCCAATTATTGTAGTCTTGTTCCTTGTTAAACGTCCGTCTGAGATATACATTTTGGCTGCGAAGCTATAAAAAAAAAAAAAAACTGGATAGGATAAAACTTTTCTTTTTGTCGTTCTTTCTCCGTTTCTAGGGATACTTTGCGAAAGCATGGGTCTGGGGCAGGGGGCACCAGGAACATCTCTGGGACCAGTAAGTTCCATGTGGAGCTTGAACATGAACTGGCTGACCTTCACAAGAAGGACGCTGCCCTGCTCTTCACCTCCTGCTTTGTCGCCAATGACTCCACCCTCTTCACCCTTGCCAAGATGCTACCTGGTACACCATTTTTTAAAAATATGTTAAATAAATCCACCGTTCACGTATGTTTATAAGCTAGTCATGAGTGAATGTGTGATGCAAGCTCTCACTCTCACTTTTTCCGAACTATTTTAGGCTGTGAGATCTACTCTGATGCGGGGAACCACGCCTCAATGATCATGGGCATCAAGAACAGTGGCGCGAAGAAATTTATTTTCCGCCACAATGACGTCGCCCATCTCCGAGAGGTTCTACAGAAGGGAGACCCCACCAAACCGAAGATCGTGGCCTTTGAGACGGTCCATTCCATGGATGGTTAGTTTGGGATTTTTCATTTTTAATAGTTGCTTATCATCTGGTTGCTCATTAATTGTCATATAAATGTTAGGAATCATTGAGATGGCAGGAATGTTGATTGAAGCTACACATTGAAAAATAGTCTGGCAACGTGAATGTCGTTTATAATGTGGCGTCAGACTAAAATGACCTATTTTGTGGCTGTACTTTGCCTAATGGCTCAACTTCTCTCTCGGGAACGCAGGTGCCGTGTGTCCGCTGGAGGAGATGTGCGACTTGGCCCACGAGTTTGGAGCCATCACCTTCGTAGACGAGGTGCACGCTGTGGGCCTGTACGGCGCCAGAGGAGGGGGCATCGGAGAAAGAGATGGCGTCATGAACAAGATGGATATCATCTCAGGGACATTAGGTCAGCATGTAATCTCTTGTGTAACAAAATACTGACGATGTTCTAACTCAGCATTTATATTTGTTTACGTTATGTATTTTTTTTTAATCTCCGTTTTCAATACGGTTGTTATACTCCCGATCACGACTCATCTGTGTCACACAGTAGGCCAGAGGGCATGAAGAAGCCGGAGCAGCGCTGTCGTTGCTAGGAGACTGTGGGCTCTTGTAGCGCTCTTATTGAATTACTCCCTGCGTCTGTGTCTCGCTGTCAAGCTGAGGGGACAATTATTTCTAACGGAGAGCTTTTCAGCCTATGTTCTCCTCCATCTGCCATTTCAGAATGATCCACTTTGAGAGATTACAGTGGGAGGATGTTGCATCGACCACTGAGCATAATGTTGTGACTTTTTATTTTAAGAAGGCTAAATGATGTCCCTGAAGCTATAGCAACAACATAGATTAAAGAATAACCCCCGATGTGGCGTTTCCTCTTCCAGGCAAGGCTTTCGGCTGTGTGGGCGGCTACATCGCGAGCACCGCTTCACTGGTGGACACGGTGCGCTCCTACGCTGCGGGTTTCATCTTCACCACCTCTCTGCCGCCGATGCTTTTACACGGAGCCAGGAACTCGATCCAGGTTCTTAAAGGGGAGGAGGGCCGCGCTCTGAGACGTAAACACCAGCGCAACGTCAAGCTGCTCAGACAAATGCTGATGGACTCGGGGCTGCCGGTGGTGCACTGCCCCAGCCACATCATCCCAATCCGGGTAATTTCATCATTTAAATTAAATACAAAAACAGAAAACCACACACTAAGTAGTCCTCAGTGTGTCTTTCGATATAGCTCCATTCTAATCATCATGTGTGTCCCTTTTTGTTATTTTTAGGTATCCAACGCAGAGAAAAACACTGAGGTGTGTGACCTCATGATGAGTCGCCACAACATCTACGTCCAGGCCATCAACTATCCCACCGTTGCCAGGGGGGAGGAGCTCCTGCGTATTGCCCCAACGCCTCACCACACCCCTGAGATGATGAAATACTTTGTTGGTAAGATCAGATAGTAATGTTGTTAATGTATGAGAGTTCAAATGTAAATTCACCCTGTTGGAGATTGAGGTTTGCGTAACTAGATTGTCGTAAATGTGTAATTTAGTTTCGGTCAAAATGCTCAACTTAGTTGTCCGTTGTCTGAATTTAATTGGTATGCATGTGGTAACTGACTCTCTCAGGAATGATCATTAACTGGTTTTCCCTCCACAGAGAATTTGGTGCACACATGGAAGGAGGTGGGCCTGAATCTGAAGCCCCACTCATCAGCAGAGTGCACCTTCTGCCAGCAGCCGCTGCACTTTGAGGTGATGAGCGATCGTGAAAAGTCTTACTTCAGCGGCCTCAGCCACCTCATCTCAGCCTGCGCATAACACTACTCTCTACGGCCGGCTAGAGATGGCACATACATACTCAACACCCATTCCTCTTATCACTGTCATAGAATGTATTATCTTTGATAAGTCCTTCTACACATATTATTTAATATATTCTATGTTCAGATGTTCTATATGCTCAGAATAAAATATGAGATGGAAAGAAAACGTATGTTTGTGTGGCTGTTTTTTTTTCTTTAGATTTAAACAGATGATGATTTGATAGCAAACGCATGAATAAGAAGAAGATGCACTTCTGTACATATAAAACTTTATTTAGCACTTGTGTGTTCAACAGATGTCGTACAGGACGAGTAAATAAAATGAATTATGATGTTTGTTCAGATTGTACTGCTGACAACCACAATAATTACATCATCTGAAATGGGTGAATGATGATATAACGGAGCGGATGGTGTTCATTGGGTCAACCGCCTTAAGTAACATTTGGTTACCTGCTTCTTTCTGCCGCTCAAAACAACGGATCAACCTGTCAAAACAATTTGTCTCGCTCAGCAAATCAAAAGAATTCATCTTTTTGTTGTACTGATGGTGGTCTTAGTGTCCTTATAATGTCTGCTCCACTGGCTGACTTTTGATAAATGGAGGACATTGAATGTTTTCCCGCTTGGTACCAATAAACACCTGGAACAAACTGTCTGCTATTAGCAATTAAGGACTACGTCCTTCAAAAGGTCCTCTATTTGCTGACATGTTCCATATTTTATGTTTTCATAGTTATGTGTATTGACATATTTGGAAGATAACACATTGATCCAGGACAGATGGTGGTTTGACAAGACAAGGGAATTAAAAGTGCTTTACTTAAAGAATAAGAAACACAGAGATCATTTGCAAAGGAAACACGCCACAAAAGAACATTCACGTAAAATTAAAAACAATCATCAACGAGCCAACAGATTAGAAAATTAAAACAAGCTATAATAGAATAACACAAGTATAAAATATAATAATTAAAGTTACAGTGGAAGAAATGAATACTTATTTGATTTATTAAAAAGCAGCGGCAAACAGAAAAGTCGTCAGATTTGATCTTTCGAGTCACGGCGCACCTGCACCTGCAGACATTTGGGCTTGAACACTGTTCCTCTGTTTTGATGCTGCGGAAAGAAAGCAGAACTGTCCCGGACAACTTGTTTGATCTGGATGATTCATAATGTAGCAGCAGATCAGAAATGTATTTTGGCCCTAAACCATTACACTTTAATGGTCTTTTTAAAGTCTTTGACAGACAGGAAGCCAGAGTAAAGACCTCAGAGCTGACGATTTGTGATCCACTTTCTTCGGTCGTAGTGAGGACTCGAGCTGCAGCGCTCTGAATCAGCTGCAGCTCGCTCGGATTTCAGATGTTGTATAATGTCCTCAGACGGAGATGACATAAATGTTGCTGTGAAACTCGAGGTGACCCAGATTCACAAAACACAACAGGTCAAATTGGTTCAAAAGCATACAAACACACACCTGCAAGATCCACATAAGCCTCAGAGCCCATCATGGATGGCTCATGTTTGCACACTGTAAAACATCACAGCCCTGTTTAGTTACTTCCACTTACTACTTCTCTTTAACTCAAACAGCTCTGATAAGTTTTAGCTTTTGAACTTAACTGTTCAAGTTAAACGTAGTTAAACTTACAGTAATGCGTTGTGTTGACTTCTTTGAAATTTGTTCAAGTTAATTCAACTTGGCTCTTTAAGTTGTCAGTAAAAATAAGTGGGGGGGTTAAAAGAACAAATGTTGTAATGTTTGAGTTATAGGGAAACTGTCTTTTTTTAAACCATGGCCAGGTTGAAGCCTAGCCATAATCTACTGGATAAACACTGCAGATAAGTCAAATACTTAAATTCCAATGAAAATATCGGCATTTTGTGGTAAACAAGAAAGGACTACTTCCACCGGCGGAGGGAGTCTATTAACCTGACAACCTCCAGTGAATCGAGGCGGAGCAATTCACCGTTACTTTCCACCTGCATCAAGTAGAGCGGACTGAACAGAGCTGAGGATTCCTCTCGCTTTGCTTCGGCACATGAAGGTGAGTTTAAATTATGACTAAGTATTTTTCTTAATTAATAGCATGGGTAACGTTAGTAATGTAACTGTAAATGTAATGTGCTTTTCAATGGTCTGGAAAGGCTAGCTAACTGTGTGGCTTTAATATTCAGCTAGCTTAACAATTTCCCTTAATAGTTTTTCCCATGAACTTCTAAGACAAATGGTTGACCTATTTTATTTGTCCTGCAGTTGATAAAACGTAATTAATGTAGAACTAGAAGCTATTGGTTCATTTTATTAAGTGACCGCAATTTTCTTTCATTACCTGCCAACTAGCTTGTTACGTTAACTAGCTTGTTAGGTTAGCTAGCTAGCTCGCGCGTGCTAGCTAACCAAACACGAGCATCCACGAACATTAAGCAGGCTATAGAGTCATGGCTGAGGGATTCACATTGAAGGCTGAGTCAGTGCCCATGCTTTGCTTGCTCTTTGTCAGTGGGCAAAATGTATTTATTAATGGGTTGATATTTAGTTTGTATGCCAGTAATTACTTGTATTAATGCGCGCCGCGTGGTGCATGTTTGCACCCACACAGCAGACAGCATTTAGAAATGTAAAAGATTGATAATTGAAGCATAAAGTAAATGCACGTTATATTTATAATAAATACCAATATATGTGGGTTTTATTTGTCTGAAACTCATTTCACTAAATATGCAATTCTTTTGTTTTTTTTAATTTACAGATGTCATCAAGAATGTCCAGTACTTGATGTGGAAATGTAAGTTTTGTGAATTCCCCTCTAATTGACAAAGAAGAATAATCCAGTATTATAAATATCATCATGGACATCATCATCGGTGGTGTTTAGGACTCAAGTTAGGATTATACCTTTGGTATTGCATTCATCTACCCTTATCTGTTTTTCCTAGGATGCAAACCAAAACCGAAGAACAGCTGCCCTGCTTGGTCTTCCATGCTATCTTTCAAAGGATCCCTCTGACAATATCCGGATGTGTGATGTTTACACATTTACTACACTCAATGGTTGTAATGTGACAATGGTAACATGTTTTGTGTTCATTAGTTTTATTACCCCTAGCCACACTATTTTTTACAGAGATTTTGTATAATTACAAACTGTCTTTTCAATAGTCTCCTTCACCTTTTTTTGTTTTAGAGATTTTTAATAAGGATTCTCCAAACATTGAACTAGTACTATTTTGGAGATGTCTGTTAAGATGTGAATGTCTTTATATGTCTCCAGGTCCTTTGACAGTCTTCGATGTGGCCGAAGTAGCAGAGAAGATCATCCAGCACGAGCTCAGAGACGTACCACAGGCTTTGCCATGTTGATGGCCACAATCTACTGCCTTAACCTGGAGTGCCCCCGTAATATGAACGACACCTTTGAGTTCCTTCATGAACATTAAACCGGACCAGTGCTCAGCAAGATTCCATGGGCTCAGAAGCAAACTGCTCAGATAAATGGTAAATGGACTGTATATTTTATATCTCTCTTCAAGTCTTCCTACCACTCAAAGCTTTAATGCTACATGTCATCATTCACACCCACTCACACACTGATGGGAGGAGCTACCATGCAAGGTACCACCTGCCCATCACTAACTAACAGTCACACAAGAGAGGTCAAGAGTCTTGCCCAAGGACACATCGACATGGACTAGCGGAGCCGGGGATCGAACCACCGATCCTCTGATTGAAGGACGTCCTTGTTCTACCACTGAACCACAGTTGCCCCAGATTATAATGATAATTATAAATATAGCCAGTAAAACAATTAGAGCACATATCAAAGTCAAGCTTTAGACTAAAACTCTTCTAAACTGTAGATTAGTTGTTTTGACACGTAACACCTTTTGTGGGGCTGTTAGAATTGTGTTTAAGAAATAAAACATATAATACATTTTTATAAAAATGTATTATATGGATTTTTGTAAAGTTCTCAGTATCCCACATATTGCCTCTTCACAGCCACACTACCTTATCTCCAGCTGTCTCTAATTATGTTTCCCTTTTTTTGAAAGTATGCAATTAAGTTGTGTGTATCCATTTTTTGGGGTGTTTACAATGTTCTTATGTTTATATTGAAAACGTATGAACTTGTTGTAATTATCTCTCTCATTTGTCATTGTACAACCACACATACTGTCAGTGTCTGTCAGAGTGCCTCCACTTGTATGTGGGAAACATGTATTTAACACATGTATATTTGGGTGTGTTGAGATGTACTTGTAGCCAATGTTTCAGTCTGTGTATATTTTCTTCCAATAAATGTTATATATTTTTAACAGAATCAAGAATTATTGGTCATTTCGTTTTTATAAAGCAAGCACACTTTCAATTATCAGTCAAAATAACATTTATATGCAAGTTGAAACAAATTTGTGATGTAAGTCATCTTAACTTAAAATGGCAAGTTGTACAAGTTATTTTAACTTGGTGGATCAAGTTTAAACAACAAGGGACTAAACGTTCACTCAACTCTGACAACTTGACTCATCATGTTGAGACAACTAGCTCGTTGTAGTTACATCAACCTTATGAACTTACATTTCCTAGTTGAATCAAAGGAAATTTTTAAGTTGAGTGAAATCGCTTTTTCAAGGCAGCAGGCGAACTTTCGTTTGTAAGTTGAACTGGCCTGAAATGTTTTACAGTGCAGAGCTGAGATGAAAACACTGGGACGGCCTCACAGACAGGTCTTAGGAAACGATTTGGATCCGTCGTTTATCTCTCCTCTTAATCCACTGTGCTCTAATTGAAACCTGATGGATAAATGTGAGCGAAGCTTCAGGTTACTTCTGCTCTACAACATGAGAAGTGGACACACTTATGTGTCAGTGCTGACCACTTCAGCTGGTACATTTTGTGATTTTCTGGTCAGCACCCTTCAAACTCAAGCCAGTTCTTTTGTGTGGATAAATGTGAGCCTACTACATTAACAGTTCATTCTTTTTGACTGTTTGCCACTGTTGTGTCATAAGAGGCAGAATTGCTCTGAAAATGGAAGTGAGAAATATTTGCAGCTGTTTCACAGAACTGATGTTGCCACTGCTTCTGCTTTTGAGGTGGCTCCTCATTAAGGTTGATCCATAAACAAAGTCATCACACACAAATATGTAGAGGGTGATTCACTATAGCACTGCATAAGCATGATGGTAAAAAAAAATATTTCTCACATATTTTATTTATTTTCAATCTTAAATCTGAGGTACACAGCAATATTATGAAGTTCTAATGAAACAGTGAGTTTTGATAAATTCCTGAAAAGAAAAAACACAGTTTTTTTTCACAAGCTTTTTAAAATGAAATAAGTTAAATGTTGTGTGCAGCCAGATATAAAGCATGGCAATATTAGTCTATTTGATTGTCAGCGTGGATCAATAATTGCAGCTGAAACATAATATCACATAAGATCTCCTTCTGTAACCATATCCTGAATTTATAGATGCAATATTTTGTGCTTTCCTCAGTGGGAAGAACTATAAACTGTAAGTGTGGAGGATAGACAAGATAGCTCAGTCACATCTACCACTGTATCGCTTTACTTCTCAGCTATTTCTATACCCACAACTATGTGACTCAATCCATCTCCACACACATACACAGACACACACACACACACACACACACACACACACACACACACACACACACACACACACACACACACACACACACACACACACACACACACACACACACACACACACACACACACACACAAGAATAAACCCATATGGGCAATTGGCCAAATTCAAGGTGTTAGTTGTCACATTCTCATACAATCTGTGCTGTAAAATTCAGGGTGGTCTAAAATATGAAGATTGTTTATATAAGAAAAAATAAGCAAAAATAAAATACAAATAAAATACAAATGAGAAAGTGGCTATTGGCACAATGTGCCTTGACTGTGCAGTATATAGAAATATGAAATGTACATGACAGTGTATAAAATGTTAAATACACAAAATACATATGTAATAATCAGAATATAAAGCAATGAAGATATACATGCAGATGTCTTTAGAGTTTCATGTTGACATATATATCCCAAATGGGTGACAAAAAAAACAAACAAAAACGAAATGTCCTCAAGTGTGTAGTGTCGCTTTGACCTAGCAGATCAGCTGCAGGGCCTTTTTGTAGTCACAAAACTCTACTAACAGGATGACCTCCATTTTTGAACATAAGAATGTTGAGCTGTCTAACTTGTTTGTCTAAAATCTCTTTTTGATTTTCTTTTGAATTTACATGAAACCATTTAGTGATCATTAAGTTAATTATGTTTTTCCACCCGTTTATTCAGCTTTTACCTTTAATTTGTCTTATGTGTGTGGACAGAACAGGCGTTGATCATCAGCTTTTCACATTGCTGTTGATTGATGGTAATTAGTTTAATTGATCTGCAATGTTACAGTGCCTTTGTCACTGTCATGGTCAGATGATTCATAAATGTGTGTTGTGTGTGTTCTCCACTCCCAGTTTTAATTCTTTCTGCAAAACTTAATCACAGCAAGGACTTGTTGGTTTAGTTTATACAGAAGTTAGCTTGCAGCAATGCTCAGAATGTCAACTATGCAAATAAAAAGGGCTCTGACCATCCTGCTGATTTAAATAGGAATGTCAGTACTCTCATATTATGTATATTGCAAAACATCTGACCAGACTCGATCAAAATGCTGTTACTTAAAATAAATAATAATTTCGATTCACATAAAGAAAAGACCAAATGATGATGTTAGGTGAGCCTAATAAAATATTTCCAAGTATATTTAAACTGCATGAATACTACAGTTACTCTGAAACACATGTATTTCTTCACGTATGAAGATATGAATAAAACAAAGTCATACCTACATCCACAAAGGATTGTCTGTGACGTTAAATATATGATTTAGCCTTTATGTATTTACGTTATGTTAGCCATTGGTGCTACGATACCTGTTCTGGTTGCTTTGATTAAAAAGCACAACAAATATCCCGAGCCACCGATAGGCCCTTTTCACAGCAGCCACTTTGACACGTCACTGCAGGCTGAACACAGGTGTAATTAATCATGGCCCTGTTGCATTTTGGTGGCCTGGCCCTCGACAAAATGCCAATGGGAGTTTTTTCCATTGGATTTTGGATTATTGCAGAAAATAAACGTTGTGGCAAACACAAGTTTATGATACGTACATTAAATCAACAGCACTTTTCTCCCTTGAAGTTTGCATTTACGCGGCAGACGTAACAAGCTGTTCGTTCAGGCTATAGAAGAAGTTCACAGCGGTCGCATGAGTGCGAGGACACAACGAGGCTGTCAAGGCAGACTAGTTGGTGATGACATTGGTGTGCTCTCATTTAGACATTTGTTAGCAACTTCTTTTTTGTAAGACACGTAGAAAGCTTTAAATTCCCAAGTGGGGTATTATATATTTAATATTGTCGAGTTAAAAAGCTTGCGGTAACCACTGACCTTATATCAGGTATCTGAAAAATACATTAAAAAAAAACATTGACTTTGAGACGAGGGAACCAAAACCATTTCTAGGTTTTAGGATTCATTCCTGCAGCTCTATATTTAGAGGTCTTTATATTTAGTCAGCTTTTGTAATCACCAGTTTGAACTTTAAACTTTACAAATAGTTTGTGCAGCACAAAACCTGAAAACAAAAGTATAACAGTTTTTCTTCAGGTCGCCATTAATATATTGTAGCCTGCAGCAAAACACCCAGAGCAGGAAACAGTAGACGTGTTATGTGTTCTCATAACACACACACACACACACACACACACACACACACACACACACCCATGAACACACAAAACAATGGTTTGTTCTCATGACATCTCGGACTGTAACGTTGTCATCGCACTGCTGTATGGCAGATTAAAACAGCATTACATTTCAAAGTGTTAAACATTCCTCTGTGATTTCCATGTTGCAGCTGGGCTTTTGAAAACAATACATCCCTTATTAGGATCGCGGCGTCATCCTTCAACATTCATTTTCTTTGAAATGAGACATGATCATTCCATCCCTCTGTTTTCCACTGGCTTTCGAATAATTAAAATAGATAGAGGTGTTGCTTTATTGCGTTCAGCGTCATTTGCTCTACATAGTTTGAAGATTGACACGTTGTTCCAAGAAGCAGAATATTCCCCACAAAGTCAACGCAAAAAGAAAGAGACTTGGTCTCGTTTCTGCTTTCTGTGATTCAAAGAAAGACTTCTGAGACACTGTCAACATGTCTGTGGCTTTAATACAATAGTCAAAGGATTTATATAAATAGTTATTTGAATTATCGTTAGTATTTTTTGGTTGTCTCATTATCTTGCAGCTGCCATCAGGGTCCAGAAAACTGCAGGTCCTTGGGGCCTCAAGGAATGTGACCATGTGACTGTTTCACTGTTTTGGCTTTTCTAAAAGGTGAAGCGTGTCTGCATGAGTTGCGTGCAAGCACATGATATAAAGGTGCCTTAAGGCTTTGTCAGGTCTGTGCTGGAGCGATCATGTTCCTCTCTCTCCTCGCTCTCTCTCTCTCTCTCTCTCTCTCTCTCTCTCTCTCTCTCTCTCTCTCTCTCTCTCTCTCTCTCTCTCTCTCTCTCAGAGAGTTTGTAGCTAATTGTTCAGACGGACATAATGCTTTTCAGCTTTCCACCGTCATTGGTAAGAGTAGGTAGCTAACACAAAAGGCAAAGTGTTTTCAATGAGTGTTGGGCAGCCAGCAGGAAGTAAATGGTTTAAAGAAAGAGACTATATTTAAAGATTTTTAAACGTAAAAAGATAGAGAATTATGTACAATTGTTATGACTATTATTAAGATAAATTGGGAAATTATAAAGTTGTTCAACTTTATTTTTGAACTTTATTGTTGAACTGAATAATTATATGAACTTTATCTGTAAATGTTTTCTTCCGAACTCCACCCCCACAACCTTTTCCTGTCACTTTAAAAGTAAAACATGTCTAACACGGTGCTTGGATTAGAGTAAACTCCACAAACAGAGAGGTACTACTCCAAAGCCACCTAGTTTATGGTCACATACCTAGCGTCCTAGTGTAAGGTTGTTAAACCGAGATTTACACAGGGGGGTGAGGGGGCGTAGTTTCGAACCCGGGCCTCTCGTGTGACAGACGCGCTCCCCATATGTATGAATGTATATATCTATCTTTAGTTTTATTAGTTTCTGTTTTCATTAGTTGAGGGAGCCCCACGAAGCCTCACAGAGAACGCGGATCTCTCTCTCTCTCTCTCTCTCTCCATTTTGACTGCTCATTGATTATAGTTTCAGATGTTATTTGTGTGTTTTAAAGATATTGATCTGGCATTTTAGCCTTTTTTCTAATGATGGAAGACGGTTGGAACAAGGGGAATTGCATGTATGTGTCAAAACCGCCTGACTACCTGGACATGCATGTTTTTTTTTTCTTTTTCTATTTTCTATTTTATTGTATTGTTTGCTACATTTGTTACTAAATGGTTAGACTGGTAAACAGTGAAGGTCTCCATGTTGTCCATGATTATATGATCAGATTATCGATGTATGACTCATATCTGTGCTTTGTGTTGCACAAGGTTTTTATATATCTTCCATGAAAAGGGTGTAAAAATATCTGTTTGAAATGTGTTCAATCAGGGTTGGTTATTGCAGCAGGAGAGACTGTATATGTTCTGTAGATGTTTCTATGTGATGTCCACATACTGAATGAACAAAGGCTCTTGCAGGGCCTCAGGAGACCAGAACTGGAGCGCAATATGGACTATGGAAGCCCATTCTGTCTCTTTGCATTGATAACTGGCCATAAATATACAATACAAACGTAATTTATCATTAGAGATACTCATTATAATATACAGATCAACTGAATAAACCCATTATGAGATTATCAGGGTTTATCTAATCACCAATAAGATGAATCATCAGAAGAAAGTCAACTTTATTAAACTCCCGTTGACTGCTCTGTGTATTAAAGGTTAAATAAGGCTACTTTGAGTCACACTGCATCACTAGATGACTCCTCCTACATTGACCACCAAGAATACCCGGTTATTGCACTGGCTATTACACAATTCCTTCTGTTATGGTGAAAAAGATCACAAGAAACAAGTCTGTTCTTGCACCATTGCAGAAAAAAGACAAAATCCCCAGAGAACTATAATAAAGACTTCCTGTATCCGTTGAACAGGTGTAATTACTTTTTAAAGAAATCCCTCCAAAGTTTGATTTAGGTCAAGGATGTTTTTTTCTGTTTCTAGATAATTGATTCATTGTGCAGTGAGCAGTTTCACTCCTCAAAGAGTAACATGATTTGAAAACCTCCATTAAGGGCAAAATATGCAGATATAAATATCCTGTTCTTGTTTTTGACCAGACAAAATGCATTTCATGGTTATGTGGTTCATTGCTTGAAACTAAGTAACTAATCTACTTATTTTAATTTTATATGGTTGATTTAATCTTTAATCCTGTTTGCTATTATATAACTGATCCTTCTTAAGGTATTGTAGTATTACTGAGTAACCACTTGCAGTCTTTATTGGATGCAACATACGAGGAACTACATTCACAAGCTTTCATTGTTTAATGTGAGTGAATGTAGGGGTTTCCTCTTTGAAGAAACCCCTTTATTAGTCCCACACTTAGTCCCGCAGTGGAGAAATGTATCCTCTGCATTTAACCCATCCTTTAAGGAGCAGTGGGCAGCCTCGTGAAGCGCCCGGGGAGCAACTGGGGGTTAAGTGTCTTGCTCAAGGACACAACGACGGTCCTCTGGTTGAAAGAGTGACTTGCTAACCACTGAGCCACAGTCGCCCACAGTCGCCCTTTGGCCCTTTGGCTTACTGGAGCATGAAATCATGCATGAAACTCTGCGGGCTCTAAAACAATCCCCACCCGGACTGGATGGTTGAAGGAATGGAGTTCAATTATACTGTATGTCTCACACACGCTCACTCTCCAGTTTGTTAAAATAAGTATACTCTGTTTTGAGAGCGATCGGCATTATGAAGCAGGATAAATACAACACGAAATAAGAATCTATAATGTTTTATTTAACAGATCCACAATTAACTATCAATTTCCGAGGAAGTATCCTGGAAAGAACTTTGTAATTTAGTTCTAATTATAGGGACATTACTATATTCTCTATAAGAATTTAAACCAAAGTATTCAATAATTATGCATTTGGTGTTGGAAATTGAAATCTCTGTGGATTTTTATGCTTGCATGTAAACCAATTAAAACTGCTCGACACAAACTAAAGACTCCAATACTGAGGAGGACTTCTTGGAGAAGATTGAGGAATTATTCACAAATCACAGACCCATTGGAGCTGAATATTGAAAGCAGTGCACGAGGAGGTTGAAGCGTTGGATCGCATTGGCCTTGCTCCATGGACGTGACTGGCGGATGTCCAGACTCAAGCTGGACATTCCTCTCCCTTTGAGGCCTCTTGTGTCCCTCCGACCCTGGTTAGGAACACCTACAAGGTTACAGATCAAACCTGTATCAACATTGAAAGGGAATGCCCTTTTTTATTTCTTGTATGGTTCTTTCTATTTGTCAAAAGAAACTCTAAATTTGTATTTTATTTGAATCAAAGTATAATTGTGAGCCTCATACGGCAAGAATAATTAATGAATCCTTGTTATTTTTTTCTCATGGAAACAGTGATAGCGTAGAAGTATTCTTGTAAAGATTATCAGTATCTCCCCTATTTGTTGGAGCGTGTGCTGTCGGTTGTAACCTTCACTCTACTGAGAGCAGACTTTACCCACACCCGTCTGAAGCAACACCAGGAACAAGGATGTGTAAAGGTAACATACCATGCGGAAATGTCACGGCTGTCGTATCGGATCACCAGTAACTTTGCACTATTTAGACCGTAACAAGCTTCCCTGTTCAGTTTCTTTGTCATTTAGACAAAGAAAAGAAAAAATTATCTTAAACCTATACAATTTGTTT
Organism: Cottus gobio; assembly: GCA_023566465.1. Lineage (NCBI taxonomy): Eukaryota > Metazoa > Chordata > Actinopteri > Perciformes > Cottidae > Cottus > Cottus gobio. The sequence goes on along the minus strand of CM042222.1, from coordinate 18,759,140 downwards.
TAATACATTTTTAAAGTCGAGGCATTTGAATCCCACTCAATTCCGAACACCAGTAGACTAAGAGCAGCTGCCTTTTTCAGCTGGAGATATTTCTGTGTTTTTGTAGAGATTTATGTTTTCAGCAGTTGCACAAAGGTATTAAAGTAATAACATCAAGTGTTTTGTATTGTATTTGACGTTTTCAGGGAGAGAGAGAAAGAGCATGGTTGTATTTACAGTATGCATGCATGTGCGTGAGAGCCACAACTGATAAAATGATAACATCCAAGGTCTTGAATGAGGTCACTTCCTTTCCTCCCTGCAGGCAAAGCAACACACCATTCTTCTTTCTTTTTTTTATGCACCATAACACTATAATAGTTCAGGATAGCTACATTCATATAATTTCACAATCAATGTGATACCTGCTCAGTCTGTACTGAGAGGTAAACTTGATCAATGATATGTGAACAATCTGCGTCAGAGGGCTTCACGAATTGCAGTCATTACTTTTTCTTCTTAACAAGTTGGCAGCGTGTTGCACGCTACCAAAATGATTTATCAAAAGACATGGAACCTTCAACCTGGTAACTGACTGGCATTGCAGCAGTTTGATGCTTGCTATAGTTTATTTGTTACACATTATTCACTTCTATTTACAATAGTGATTTGCATTTTCAAAGTATTAATCACTTAATTTCCTTTTAGTTATCTTGGTTGGTGTTTAATTTCACAGTGTGAAATAAATATGTACTTATATATTTATTTATTATTTATATATTTCTGCACAATTCAAACAATACAATTAAAAAATAAACAAACATAATATCGCAGTGCAGGAAGAGGCAAAAAGCCAACTGGGCTTATTTGAAGCCTCCACCTATATAATATTTAACCTATATAATAACATATTATATAGGTTACATTATTGTACTTTATGCTGAAGAAGGACCCAAGCTGAGTGTGATTTTATTTTGAATCCACGCTGATGGTAAATCTCTGCAGCTTAAATGTTTAGGGAAAAACAAATCCTATTTGATGGTCGTTTGTCATAGTTTTGTTGTTGTTTTTAGTACTAATGAAACAGAGGGCCATTTTTGATTTACAAATTATTCTTCTTGTTTCATGCAAAAAAAATATTTGTGCTTACAAGCCAGAAGGATATGTTCAATATGTAGTTGTGTAATATGAATTAACATTCTTAATTGTTGGTTTTGGGATATTGTCTTAAATGACCAGAAATAGCCTTCCAAAAGCCAGTGCAACGATGTGCATGAGATCACTAATCAAAATAAATACGAGTGGACTTGAACGCCTCAGGTTCACTTCCTCAAACTTGGCATGGTTACTGATAATTTATAAGATGACAATATCACCTGACGGTAGAAGTCAAGGCAGCTGAAAACAGAAATGCAATAACGCCTTATGTACACCCTTTACACAAAATAGCTCTTTCTTAAGTGAGTTGGTATTGAGAAACACTTTTGTTTTTGACTCTGCAACCACAGGTAAATAAAAGATAGACAAAGTTCATGCATTGAGCAAATACAACTATTTGTGAGTCTGATTAGATAGAGAACATGTATCTAAATGTGTCCAAAAGGTCCCATCTCTATTGTATTTGACAACCACCGAGGCGAACCATTATGTAACTGACAGCCACACAATGATGCAGTTCTGTGTACACAGTCATTTAATGTTCAGGGGCTCTACGAGTGTTTCACATTTCCTCATTCATGAGCGATATAGTTGTTTCAGTTTTGTCTTTAAAAATAAACCAGCTCTAGTTCATCATTATTGGGATGGCAGCTTTGCCTGACCGGAATGTTTGCAACTAAAATCCATTGTGCAAATATCCCTAGAGTTACAAAACTGCCAAAAGAAATCAATCTGCTTTAAATAATATATTATTATATTATAATATATTATTTTCTTAACTTTGTAAATAAGAATTATTCTCACTCTCACTAACAGCTAATTATTTTTTACTCACTTATGTATTATTTATTCAGGAAGATTAGAAACCGAGAAACTCTTTGGTTTCATATTTCATCCCTAACATGTTGTCAGCAGTAGACAGTTACATTACACACATGGTTCATTGTAATTATTTCAAAGTGAGATAAGTTGTTGTTGTCAGACACATTGCCTTAGCCTTACAGGGACTTAAACAGCTGTAGAAAATTACTCAAACTCCTACTAAACAACATAACATTAAAACATCCTCTCTTACTGTCTGTGGACCAAGCCTAGGTGTATTTTCAGGTATGTACTGTATATCCTACTTCCCTTCAACAATAAGCACAATGTCCCTGAGCACAGAAACTTTGAACTATTTAAGATAGCTCCACCCATTTACGGCTATGCATAGTTGTCGTCAAAAGAATTCCAGTTCATCAGACTGTTTTTGTTCTTCCTCGTTCCTTCTCCTGACCATTAACTGGAAACAATTATCAGACAGATGAAGTATTCCCCTCTCAATGATCATGTTCTTGATGGGTTGCTTTGTCTTGATTTACAGTGCAGTGCACAAAGGGTGCAGTGTGTTACTATTACTGTAACTTGACAATGGAATAACCCAATGGGTGTGCCTCATGCAGAATGTACTAAACTGTAATCAACATAGAAGGTGAAATGTTCTTCTTCATAATTTATTTTCCAGAAAGCCATTTGAATGAATCAAAACTATGCCAGGCTTTTTAGCATGCTGGGGAATTCTTGACACTCCTATTGGGTTAAACATACATTTCCATATTCAGTGTGCAAGTATATGAAGCTTAACAAAAGCCTGATCTGAAAGGGTTCAGTAGTTTTGAAAATAGGTTTGGATAATAGCATCTGCTGAAAGCTTTACATGTATCCCCCAGCAAATATTGAACTTCTTTGAATATTTCATACATTTTGAAGATAACTGGCTCTTATGTTACCAGGTGAAAAGCAGCCAGTTTATGGGAATACATCCTAAAATAGAAGCATGACTACATGGTGTGCAAACTATATGAAAACAAGATCATTATAGCCAGTCCAATGACGTAACAAAGGGAACTTTTGAAAGTATCTGTGGTATGAATTGTTGGATGTGACAAAGCAACCATCCACTTAAAATGAACCTCAAAGGATTTAATTAATGAAAGGGTTTGTGTTGACATTGAATAGGTCAACAGAGTGCATTATACAATGACTGAATTATCCTGGAGATAACAAACTATAATACTTCAATCTGTGTTTGCTTCGCCTTTCCACCTGCATACAGGGTGCTTATTTCATTCTGGGTTATGACATGTTTAGACTTCTCTAATGGCCATGTCAAATAAATCAAACAATATAACATTTAAGATAAAGTGGCCTGATTGAACCATTATTCAGTGAGGTTAACTATGGTGACAACACAATATGCCTTAGGTGAAGCACACGGCTTTATTATCAACCAGGAAGAGCAGACAAGTGCATCTCCAGGTTTAAAAGTGTTTCATCTGTTAATTAAACATTTGGAAATATGCACCACTAAAGCACATTATGAACTGGGCCTTACAGTGGGTTTTGCTTTATTACAATGATCTTGAGGACAGAGAACTGTTTACTTTATCATTTACTTTGCACTTTAAAAAAATCCTCCATGCATTCAATCGTACCAAAGTAAAAGTAAATAAGAGTTTTCAACATGTATTTAATGGTATTAAAATAGTACACGTTATGAAGCATGTCTACTTTCAGTGTTATATTATTGTTATTGACGCATTAATACATAAGAAGCATTTTAATGGTGTAGCTTGGCCAGGGCAAGCACTTTTTAACTGCTTTATGTGCATCATATGGTACAAAATAACTACTAAATGGCTGTCAGATAAAAGTATTAGAGTAAAAAAGTCCAATATTTCCCTAATATATTTAGTGGTGTGGAAGTATAAAGTGGAATAAAATAGAATTGAAGTTCTTCAAATGTGTCCTTGTATTTCAATTCAATACAATGTTCATAGATTTTCAAGGACTTAAAGCATTAATATGTTATAAAACTCAATTTTCCACTTCCCTGATAAAACCACTACAGTCTGAATGGTAGATGTCTAACGCTGCTACACTGCTGCCACCTGGCGGCGATGCTGCGTCACTACAACTAAAAATGAAAGTCTTCAGTCGAAAATCTACCCAGATTAATATCATAATAGACTGTTAATTGCTCATATTCGTCATATTTCTACAACAGTACCTCTCTGACATCGAAGTTTTAATTTTACACATACACGATATCAACGGTAACTTTACAACTTTCCCTTTAAGAAACCCGACCACACGCTCAGCGCCCAATCGCGGCGCGTAAACTGAATCTTTGTTGTTGTCAGCAACTACCGGCTAATACAGTTGTGCGCTAACGTGAGCCGACCGAAGAGCTAGCAGCACTTTTGGGGTTTTGTCTCGTTAACTACAGAGAAGTTGACTACAGTCACATTTCGGTAGTAATTAGTCGCGTTCACCGGCTGTTCGTCTCCTCACGTCCTCGCTACATGAGGAAAGATGACTTCTCCCCTGGTGAGTGCACGTTAAGTTAGCTTAAAGTAGCTTCTCACTCGCTGTTTACTAGTAAAAGTCAATAGTAGAGATTGAGAGATATTTACTTTTGAAGATAATATACCCAAATCTCTGTTTGGGTCGAGGCTCAGTCTCAAACGAGAGTATTTGTACCACTGTGGTGATGATGCCTGGGTGAAATGAGTCAAGTTATTTCGGACACTAGGCTCTGTGATCAATATACCTATGGTCCAAATAGGTCACAAATGAATGAACGTGAATTGTGTAATTTCTTCATGAAATTCAGTGCAAGTTTGTTCAGACCACAACTGAACAATTCTAGAAACAACCCAACAAAAACATACAAATGTATCATCACACTGTGGCAACACATTAGTATAGTTTGATGTGTCTTACACTTAGTTGTGTAACATGTATTTTTAAGTGAATTATTATGATGTCTGCTACTCATGTAATACACAGGCTGTATGTTAAATAATACTACTTAGAGTTGTATAGTATAATCCCATACATGTTGCTTAGGTGTCATATTAAGGTTGTAATTACGGATTTGACAGTGTCTTTCTCTAAAAAGTAATTATGCTTTTGTAGCAGACACCCATAGTGTGGATGTAGGATGGAGGGGAATTATTGAGGAGTGCATGGTGCTGAATCGAGTAGTGAAGTGGGAGTTGGCATATATGTTGAAAGCATGGGTTCATAAAGTACTTGTTTGCCCATTTGAGCATCCTCAATGCCTGAGTGCACATGCAACTATTCCTGCTTAACTATCAGCATAAATTATTTAGCTTACCCATGTAGATTCCATTTGCAATCCTTGTTAAATACATTCAGCAGCATGAATCAATTTGGCATACATTTTTGGACAACCATAATGCACTTTTGTTCTAATAACACTCTGAATCACAACTTAACTCATCTAAAACTCGTTTTATGCATTGAGTACTATCAAGGTAATAATTCACCCACTGTAGGTGCCTCATAAGCAAGATATTTTATTGTGGATGCCAATCAAGGTCAGTTTAAAAAATATATATATTAAAGAAAGTCTCATATGAGTTATGTAGTGAGATTTGTTGCTGGGGTCCAGGACTTTTTTCTTTTGGACTAGACAATTTGAATATTACTTTTTAAATAAACGTTACGACCAACAATGTAGGACAAAGATAAATATGATCCATAATTGAGAATGATCTGGTTACTCTCCATTCAGTTACTACAACCACTGCTAATCCTAACATTGAGCGAGAGTGGATAATGATGTATCAACAAAGACGTTTATTTACATATCTAGCGTTAATATAATATAATATAATATATATATATATATACACATACATACATTTAAAAAACACCAACGTAATTTAGAAAAAGTAAGTAAAAAAACATAAAAGACCTCTATCTGCACAATATAAAATCCATCACAACTCCCCAAAGTCTCGTTGTATTTCATAGCGTTAACTCTCGACGCCATATTTGTCAAAGTGTCTCATGACGATGCCGAGCTCCAGCTCCACTGTTCCCATGGCCTCGGTGTGCAGTCGGTATCTGTCCGCCCCGCTGTACACGAGGTCCGGGCTGCGGAGCTGCGGTCCTCCGCCGACAAACATTTGCGCCAGCTGCTCTTGCCAGGAGCCGAGCGGCCTCCAGGTCACGCACTGTATCCGGTGATGTCCCGGGCTGGACGGGACGTGGCAGTACCCGTAACCGTACAACTGGCAGCGGCCGAAAGAGTCCTGGTGCCACACCTGGAGGTGCAGCTTCGGCCAGCCGTGGAGTCCCTTAGTCGCGTAGTGCAGATCGATCGGGTGACTCCAGTACGCCACGTCTCCCGTTTGGGGGACATCCACCTGGGTCTGACCCTCCTTCAGCCCGGACAGAAGACGCCATGCTCCTCCTGTGTGGACTCCCCATTTGCAAAATAGACTGCTCTGCGGGAAACCAGTGGCCCCAACGATCTGGCCTATAATGTGGAGCTCAGCCATGTTGCCAATGTGCCCGTACACAAAAATATATCCAGCACCGAGGGCCCTTTCTCGGGATTTCTAGTCCGAATTTGATCGCTAGTTTAACGGCTAGCTAGCAGAGACTAGCGCCACAGTTCTCGTCTCCTTGGTAACTGAGTCTGCATCACTTCCGTAGTGTTTTCCCTGATTGTAGTTTCTCAGGCAGCACTTCCTGTTACAATGTACACAGATTAAGTATTGCTGAATTGCATTGAGACGCATTTGAAAAATCAGAGGTCATTTTTTCCAACTCCATACCAGATATATAGCTCATGTGACTATAGCCAATTTATTGCGGTAACACAAATCTGGTAACTGCTGCCTGGCAGGACATGCGGAGGGCACAAAATTGGGGATAATTTCAAAGAGACGTCTAGTAACAAGTGACTGTGAAACAGCGCCACCCCACGGCAGTAGTACTTCTATATTTTGTGGCAGCACTATATATATATATATATATATATATATATACTCTCACCTTGATCACTTTAACTGCTTCAATATAAAACATGCTATTGTGTATTTTTTTCTTCTTCTTTACTGTTTTTATTACTATTTTTCAAGTGCCTCAGTATGTCAGTGTAGTTAAACGGTGAATCGGCATGCACACACAAAACCAGAAGCCTGAAACTGAATCCAGCCGTCATTTACTTTTTGATCAGCACCTGCACTTTTCTTTGACATGCTAAAATGCTTTGAGTGAAAAAGCCCTGTGTTTGACTGAAAAAACACTTTCATACTTTTGGCAACATAATGCATGGAGCTAAATTCTCAGTCGTATTTTCATTGTTTAATTGTTTAATCGTCTATATTTTATTGGCTAAAAATGTACCTTGCTTGTCTTGCCTACAAGCTGTATTAAAAACCGAGTAGACTTGGCTATACAAACTCTTAACACATTGCAGAGAATGTAATTGGTTTTGAGCTATGGATGACAATAATGGGATTGTTTGCCTAAGTATCCAGGCCACTGCCATTAATGTCACACACCCACACAGATTCAACTTTAATTGTTACATATTTTGCCATGACTATCAAATGTAATTGAGAAATACTTAAAAATAAGTGCTCACAAGCTTTTAATATGTGGCTGTACCTGTCTCTTTGTTCTCCATTTAGTCGGATCCAACTCTGGAAAGACATTTCAAAGGTCACAGGGACAATGTTACAAGTGTGGACTTCAGCTGCAGCATGAAACAGATTGGTAACTGCTATTAAATGTACTCTTTGTCTGCGGCCAAATCATTTGCTTCACCTGCTTGCTGTTTTCGTTGTATGTGATTGTATGTGTAGTATGTTTTCTAGACAATGTGCTCAGTTCACACTCCTGTGCTCCCTCCTCTCCCAGCCACAGGCTCTATGGACTCCTGTGTGATGATCTGGAACATGAAACCTCAGATGCGCGCATATCGTTTTGATGGACACAAAGAGGCTGTCACTTGTGTTCAGTTCTCTCCCTCCGGCCACCTGGTGGCCTCGGCCTCCAGAGACAAGACTGTTTGTCTTTGGGTGCCCAGCATGTGAGTTTGACCGTATTCCACCTTTTTGTTTTTAATTTCATCTCATTATTATTGTATTGCACTAGAAAGCTTTCACAAAGGACAATGATGCTGACTCATAAAAAACAAACTGAATCTCCTGCTTTTGCCAACACAGAAGAAGGCACACATTTCAGAGCACCTATTTTTTTTTTGGTAATTGTTTCAAAGGTTGTCTTGGTGTTTGTTGGTGTGTACAGGAAGGCTGAGTCAACAGCCTTCAAGGCTCACACTGCCACCGTGCGCTGCGTCAACTTTTCTGGTGATGGACAGAATCTGGTCACAGCCTCTGATGACAAGACCATCAAAGTGTGGACCGTCCACAGGCAAAAGTTTCTCTTCTCTCTCAACCAGCACATCAACTGGGTCCGCTGCGCCAAGTACGGTGCACACACACATGCATACAGTTTTTACAAGATATTAGATATTACTTGCTGCTGCAGATAATTCTATTGTTTGTTGTATATATATATATATATATATATTCAATACATTTCATTGTCATAAAACCTTGATGAATTAATGTCACTTGTAAAAACTGTAGCTGAAGATGCAGATATTGGACCGTTTTTGATCTAGAATTTTCCATAAATCATTTTGCAGATTTTCTCCAGATGATCGTTTGATTGTGTCGTCCAGTGATGATAAGACTATAAAGCTGTGGGACAAGAATAGCAGAGAGTGTATTCATTCTTTCTATGAACATGCGGGGTGAGCAATTGAAACCAAAGAAAAGGTTGGAGGGTGACAATGTGGATAAGAAATGTTGTCATGTGTGCTTTTTCTGTCAATGTTTATTCTCATATTTTTTGTAAATGTTGAGGTTTTAGAGCATTATTTACTGCGTGTAATGTATCATTTTTGTTTATTTACATTTTTTAAATTTATAACTGAAAAAGGCTACAGCTTCAATGTGTCTAAATCCCTGTAAACAAAGGCATTGAACATCTACTAATTCATCACAGACATTTCTAAAGACATCAGCTAGAAGCCTCAAGTGTTTCCAAGTAATATTTTAGATCAAAAGTTTGGTGTTAGTTGAATTAACTTGCTGGAATAGTTACGTTTATGTACTGTAAAAAAAAACAACTTGGCCAAAGACCCAATTTCATTAAATGTCAAGTTTTCTTTCTCCCAAGTTATGCGAACCATGTGGACTTCCATCCCAGTGGAACATGCATCGCTGCAGCCAGCACTGACAACTCTGTGAAGGTGTGGGACATCAGATCACATAAGATGCTGCAGCACTACCAAGGTAAAGACGCCTCTAAAAACTGTTAAAGGAAGTATGTGGTTCATAATGATGCCATGTGAAGATTACAGAAGACTCAAACTAAACCACAATTTGAATTCAATCACTGCATATTCATAGCTTTAAAGCAAAGTCATTTATTTATTTATTGAACATTAATGCAAGCCTTTACTACATTTTTCCCTTCTCAAAACACTCCAGTTTGGCCACTTATGATGCCTTTTTAGATATTATATTTATAGAAGCTTTACATGTAAACTACACAACGCTTTTATAATAAACTGGATCTGTAACAGTAAAAGCACTCGCAAAAAGACAGAGTTTGTGATTGGGAGAAAAATGTCTTGAGCTTATACGGCAAAAAGTCAAAGTGATGTCATCGACTCCCACTCTCCAACACAGCTAAAGTAAAACCTCACCTTTAAACACTTTGACAAATACAGTAATTAACTGAAATAACACCAAGATAACATTAAATAATTAAAGCTCTCGATCAAAGTGGCAATCAAGATTCCTTGCATATTCAACAAGCCAAATGCTGATGCCTTTTGTCAGTCTGCCTCTCGGTCTGATTGTTCTAATCAGCTCTCTTAAATGGATTTGAGTTGTGAGATCTAATAATGGATAATCACATCTGTCTGAGGAGATGGGCCATGAAGATAAAAGCTTTTCCTCTCCTCTCTCGTCTTTCACTTTCCACAGGGCTTCACTTTGCATACTGTAGTTAATCACCAATTGTGCCAGTCTGAAGTGTGAAATTGTGGTTAAAATGTGGTGCGCTTACTGTTTGGACCCATAATTAGCTGTCTGTGTTAGTTATTACATTACATTTAGCTGACGCTTTTATCCAAAGCGACTTACATGATATACAGTATACATTAGACCGTAGACACAGCAACGGTGAGCAATGAGGGTTAAGTGTCTTGCTCAAGGACACAACGACATGGACTGGCTGAGCCGGGGTTTGAACCTCCGACCCTCTGATTGAAAGACTGACTTGCTAACCACTGAGCCACAGTCGCCCCACATCGTTAGTCGTTAGTCATTTTGCTTGCTGTTGGGTGGTTCATTTAGCTGGCTTTAATGTGTTGGGGTGTTTACCTTGCTCCCTATCCATGTGTGAAACTTAAACATATCACAATCGTACATCCCCCTGCTCCCAGTATAGTTTAATGCAGCCTCCCAGCGTATATTTGCAGCTAGAGGTGTCAGAATATATTATATATGTCATAGCATCTTGCAGCCAGCAGAGGGAGCATGTCGCTCGTTGAATGTCTCGCTGTCTTCTCATTTGTCTCAGTAAGAACCCAGTCACCAGACGTAGATTCATTTCAGGTCTGGGGAAGTTTTAATTAGCCGCTATAGGCTACTATACTTGTCGTATTGATATGTGCTAATCTAAACCCAATGTTAAGCCACTCTCAAGTTACACAGCAACTGAGGCGCTGTGATGTACAGCAGCAGTGCACTTCAGTGGGATCCAGGCAACCATGTGAGCGAGCATCTGGCCTGCTGAAGTGTCCCTGAGCAAGACACTGAACTCTTGAACGCTGCATACATGCTGGTACATAACCGACGTTGTCCCCTGACATCTAATTTTAGAGGGATACGGGAAAGGAAAAGATTAACTTTGACTAACAGTATTTTCTGTGATATTTAATATTCATATCACAGATCATTCTCAAAAGATAGATTTCTTTAAATTGTGTGAAAGCCATTGCTATCGTCATCAGGATTTACATCATACAATTGAATAACGACGTGCTTTTTAACAGGCAGTTGTACAAGTTGAACATGTAAACAATGTGAATTTGAACTCTTTGTCTTTTATTGCACACAATCACACACAGGTAATTCAGTTTGAACAAACAGTTTGTGTGTGTGTGTTTTCCAGTCCACAGTGGTGCGGTGAACAGCTTGTCTTTCCACCCGGGTGGAAATTTTCTCATAACTGCGTCCAGCGATTCCACAATGAAGATACTGGACCTTGTAGAGGGCAAGCTACTGTACACGCTGCACGGACACCAGGTAGACACAACACACACACACACACACACACACACACACACACACACACACCGTTTAGACATCATACAGGCCAAAATGTGCAGTTAACCCAGTCACGGTCGTGATAGGTTGTGTCTGTAGTCTGCTCTGCTGCCTCTCAGTGTGTGTTTTACTGCGTGTGTTTGTCATCTCCGTTGTTCATGTTGGATTCTGTAAAGTGTGCGAGAGTGTGTGTGAGGCCTTTTTTGTAGATGGGGTATTTTAGTACTTGCCAGGCGAGCGGGCAGCCCACTCATGATGACTCATCTCAGGGTTGTTGGAAGGAAACAGAACTGTGTTTCTGCCTCCGATCCTCTGGATCCTCTCCTCTTCTTCTTCTTCTCGTCCTCCTCCTCCCTTGTTTCCGTCCCATGCTTTTTCTCTGACCTAAACACTCCTCTCCGCGGGTTCTGCCGATGTTATAGTATTGCCGCCATCATTATGATCCTAATTTTCCTCCTTGTCCTTCTCTGTTGGCTCCCACCTCTCATGTACTCACATCTTGGCTGGCTGGACTAGTCGGCCGGACGGCTCAGTGACGGTATCTGTTTGTTTGAACAGCTGATGGACTGGCTTGCTGGCTAGTTGTGGAAATCAGTGGCTTGCCAAGACCACATGTGGTCCGTCTGTTTATCTATCCCTCTGTACAGGTTGCCTGACTCTCATTCCTGTCTCTTTTTGTCTCACCCGTGCTTCTCTTCAACCCCTCTTCTCTTTGTCAAGATGAAAAAGCACTTTTCCCGCTTCTCGCTTCACACCTCCAAATTTGTCATCTCCTGCACGTTGTCTCCATTTCTGTTGTTGTTCTTTTTGGCTCAGTGGTGACTTCGCCAATCCGTCGGTGCCTGGAGCGCTCAGGGTGTTAATTGTCCCTCCAGTCTCAAAGCTTGAAAATGGGAGAAACCCCCATCTGTTTGGTGTGGGTGTGTAGGTTTATGTGTGCGTCCGCTGGTCTGTGTATGTGTGTAGACCTATATGCGTGAACTGTATGTGAAAACACAGGAGGGCTCTGAGGGAGTGTTTTTGCTGTTGCATCTGTCAAATGTGTTGTTTACCTCTCCTCAGGGGTTAGATGCTTAACTCTCTGGGTGGAATCAGCTCACTTTAGGTTAATTTCTGTCTTCGCTGTCTGACAACTGACTTTCACAGCGTGATCCAAAACTTTTTCATTTTCTCAACTACACTTTAAAAGACACCCTGCGGACGAGAATCAGATTTTACAGAGTTAAATGTATTCCTGCTTGATACTGGTTGTACGGTGGGACATGTCAGGTATAAGTAAGTATGGCAAAGAGCATCAATCATAAGATTGTATTGGTTTCTGAATCAGAACTGTTTATTGCCAAGTACGTTACACATATAAGGAATTTGTAAAAGAACAAAACTCAAAATTGACCTTATCTATTATTAGCCTCTCAATGGCTCTTAACGTAGCTAGAAGCTAACAGTGCTAACAGTGCTAACAACAACAACAACCGTACTGAGCTAACAGTGTTTACCTGAGAGGGAATCAGTGACTCATATCGATTGATAATATCAATCACTTATTCTACCTGGTCACATGTGAATTTTTACATTTAGTGGTAATTCATCCTGATTCATTGTACTGTTCATCATTTTCTTCATTTAAACTTTATAGCAACACGGACTAAGACACAGAACTGCTCTTAAATGTATATTTTAAAGAAATAACAGTGAACTCATCGAGGAGCCTGGACGAGAACCTGTGCCGCCTCCTGAGTGAGAAGGGGACGTATTCTCCTGATGTTGTACAGCATGTACCTACAGAGGTGTGTGTGTGTGTGTGTGTGTGTGTGTGTGTGTGTGTGTGTGTGTGTGTGTGTGTGTGTGTGTGTGTGTGTGTGTGTGTGTGTGTGTGTGTGTGTGTGTGTGTGTGTGTGTGTGTGTGTGTGTGTGTGTGTGTGTGTGTGTGTGTGTGTCTGGCCATGGCAAGTGCCAGCCTGGCAGCAGGCATTAGTCAGAGCACAGACAGAACACGCTGTCTGTCATACCGTCGCGTTGCCATAGTGACACTGTCTGCTTCTCTCAGGTGCTTCTGGGAAACCATTCCTCACCCAAACCAGCCTGTCTGGGTGCCAGCCGCAGGACACACAGCCCCCATTTTCTTCCCAGCAGCCTCCCTGTCGGTTTCTTTCCCCTTCTTTTGTTTGTGCTCTCCTCCATCCTCCATATGAACACAGTCAGAGGGCTCGGGCTGTAATCGTTGACCCCATTTTAGCGTTGCAGGTAGAGAAAAGAAGGTCAAAAAGTTTTTCCGAGCTGGATTCGGTCTGCGCTCCAGGTTTATACGAGCTCACACAAACGCACACGTGTCATGTCAAAGTCCCGACAGCAGCAGGTGATCCTTTCTGGCTCCGACCATGTGTGACCTCACCTCACCCGGGTCTCTGCTTTCTGTTAAAAACTGCTCTGCCACATCTCCACACGCCCACCCCCTCCTCCACAAACATGAAAACTCTCACACATGCAAGAGCTTCAGGTCTGGCCGAGCAGAAAGACAAAGGAGAACGGTTTCCTGAACACTTTGAGTTACAGACACACAAAAACACTTAATTCTTTCCAGCTCTATTCTCGTCACTCCGTGTAATATTTAGAAGTGTGTTGGTTTTGTTGGTTTTGGAGTGTTTTCTCCCCCCTTAATTTAACATGAACACCTACACTTCACTGCAGCTATATTGCCTGGCAGAAAAGAAGAAGAATATTATTTATATATTTCAAAGGTACAATATGTAGTGGTTGGAAATGAATGAGCGGACTGAATGAAACACACAGGAATCTTTACGGCCGTAACTAACAATTATTTGTAATATTAATTGTATTGTCTATTATTTGTCCAACCGAGGGTCCAAAACCTACAGATACTTAGTTTGTTATTAAATAAAACAAAGACAAATGAGTAGCTGGATGTGGAGTAGCTAATGTTTGTAATTTGTGCTTAGAAAATTACTCAAGAGATTAAGCAGTTATCAAATTAGCTGCTGAGTAATCAATCTGTTCACTTCATCATTCGCTTCATGAGATTTGTTCTTTATTACCGCTTGATGAATATTGTTTTCTTCATTGAAACCAGTAGCAACAATAACGTTTGCAGCTAATAGTTTCAGGATGCTTCTCTTTGTAATAAAAAACAAGACAACGTTGGGATATGATTATTCTGTATTGTCTCCTGCATTCTCCATGTCTTTGCCTTCGCTCCAGGGTCCAGTGACCAGTGTGGCCTTCTCCAGGAACGGAGAGTACTTTGCCTCTGGTGGTTCTGATGAACAGGTGAGGACTTCTAACTGATCCTAAAACATTGAACCGATATAGTCCATTGATTGGCCACATTATGTGCCCTCCTCATACTACTGACAAGGGCTATTGGCAATTTAATTAAATTCAAAATGTATTTTATTTAACCTTTTATTTATCCAGGTCCCTTTGGGATTTAAAATATCTTCTCCGAGGAGATCCCGACCTTCGATATATTCTCTGTATGTACGATTATTTGTAATTTGACTGGAATGAGCAATGATTCAATTCACCTTACAGGTAATGGTGTGGAAGAGTAACTTCGACAGTGCCGAAGGCAGTGATGGTGTCGGGCTGCAACATAAAACTACTTCCAGCTTGCAGGCGCTCCCAGCCAGCTCCGCGGCTCGGCCCTCCTTTAACTCCCACCCGCCTGCGTCCCGCAGCGAGGTGAGTTCAGACGGCGAGAGACAACCACGGCAAACTGACAGCAAATCTACTTTGATTGCTCAAAATATGTAAAAGCAGGGTCATTTTATTGTTTCACCAACAGGTTGTACACAAACACACAAATGTACACACACTGCACAATCTAACTGAAACAAGAATGCATACACATTTGCATGCATGTGTGTTGTTTGGCAAAAAAAAAGAAACCCATGAAATATTAGTAAAAAATAATAATATTTTGCTGTACTATATGTACGTTTTGGATGATATCAATTGAAAACACCAGCAAGGTGTATGATTGGTTTTAAACACTGATTGCTGCAGTTATTGTGTCTTATGAATTAGGGTGCTGAAATGAGGCTGGCGGTGATCTCTGCCATTTGTGTAATTTAAGTTATACTGTATTCTTTGGAATTTTCATTGTTAGTTTAAATATATTACATTTTCTCACTTTTTCATGTATACACTGAGATTTCACAAAAGCTTTGCCTGTCTATAGAAGTATCGTCCGATTAATCTGCAAAATGCTTTTTCCTGATCCAAACTTTCATTATAATCGGCCTTTAAATAATCCACTATCTGCCGAACTCCAATATCCGGATTCATACTGTTTTTATTTAATTTGACAACTAAGAGGCTTGGGCACTATATTATGAGTCAATAAATGCCAAAGTCAGTTATACTATAAAAAATAGATGGATGGAAGCCTTCCAGACACTAAAGCTCATTTTGTGGCAGCGTCGCCTCCATTTCTGTGACAGTAATTTAATAGAACATCAGTAGGAGTCTCCACTTGAACTGAATCCACCACACCCTTTTTTGACTGCTGTGTAAATCAGTCCAATGAAAGTGTAGCTAAAAGTGATCGTACATCACAAAAGCTTGAACACTTCATGAAACGTAGTAATTCGTTTTAAGTGGGAGTTTACTTCGGGTATCTTCAGACTGAATACTACGTATAATAATACTAGTTCAGGCTGAAGGTGTATTATCAAAAAACACAAACAATGGGAGAAGGAAGAGTTTGATTTTGAAAGGGAGTAATGTTTATTATTTGTATTATTATTGTGATATTTTCACCTAAAGATAAATTATTAAAAACCAACAAAAAGTGAGAGAGTCGGGCAGCGATTAGCGACGTTTAAATATTAAAAGACCTTGTTAGATGTCTCTCACACACACAAAGGGGACAGGGTGTCACCGGCTGGCTGGGGAACCAATGGTTTGGATTTCGACCCCTTTGACTGCTACAGTGTTACTTACATCAACAAGGGCACAGCCAAGGTCCTCTCTATCTCATGCTCTCTCCCACACACATACACCCTCCCTCATATTGATCCCACTGCTAAGTTAAGATCCACCGAAGATGTACAACAAGTAAACAACAGATGTGATGCGTCATGATTTGTCTTTTAAAAGATGACGTGGTACAAGCTACGCCAATGGTATGAAATGGTATACACTTCCTGTCTCCTGAGTGGGTGCAGTCTAATGTATTTATATATTTCTTTGCTAACATTATATATTTATAGCCATATCAAGCATTACAAAAATGTGTTGGCTAGGTCATTTGAGACCGTCACCTTGACAGTGTGACACAGTTTAGCTAACGTTAGACCAATAAGGCAGTGAATTCACCAGACTGACGGTTCTGTTGCCAAATCTCGTGACTTTGATTGAACAAAGAAAATTCCATTTTAGTCAAAGAATGCTCAAAAGTTATGTGGCTTGTGAAAATAGGGTCCAATACTTACTTTTGAACTAAATAATTGTTCCTATTCTGTACTCTCATTAATTTCTCCCATTGGAGTGAACAGTCTCCAGACCTGCTGTTGGTCTCCTAAAGGGGCGAAACAAGTGACACGAAAACAGAAACTTGCCAAACAAGACGTCACATGTTTCTCTACAGTCAACTGAGACCAAGTACACTCAAGCGTTTAAGCAGCATCAGCTCTGAGAGGGTTGTTATTTCTAACATCTCCTTTGCATCGACTAATTTCCTTTAAGCACCTCTTTTCTTCACGCCATCCACGGGGCTACTTTTCTCCTTCTATGTCTGACTGTGCCTTTCTCGCTCGCCGCTGTGATACAGGGTTGTAAATTGATTTTAATAGCTTTTCCATTCGACAGCCGTTATTAAAGACGTGCCTCAAAGGGTGATTAGAAAATGGGCAGTTGGATCGAGGGAAGAGAAATGATTAATGCAATGCTTTAAACGTATTCTCTTCTTCTGAGAATATCTGTTCTTGTAAAACCCCACTGAACCCTTTCTTTGGATTCTTTTTTTTACATTTTTATAATTACAGCTGTCTGAAGCGACGGCACTTCACATCGGCTCGATTCAGTGCAAAATGGTTTAAATGTTTGTTTTGGCTCCTTGTAAAGGAAACTTGTATTGACGAGTCATATTTCTAAGTGATAAGTATATGCTATTATTTCATAATCGCATAATCTAGATTGACTGCAAAAATGACAATTACATTAGCAATACAAATTATAAGTTTTGGCGATAATGGTGCAGTTTTTCAACATGTAGATGAAGTGCATGCAAAGCATTTCAATGGCTGAGTAGATTTACATATAATGTAGAACGTGTAATGTAGGCTGATGGAGGGGAGCATCCAACCAGCTCTGGTGGAGATTGACCTCCGGAGGGTTTTTCCTTTTGTGGACTGTTGCATGTTAAACATGTTACTAATGTTGCTGTTACCATCACAGCTTCCTGTTCAGTGGCAGCCATCATATCCACAGGGATGACCCAGCTTTAAATCAAACATAAAGTCATAAAACATACATGTGATTGAGATGATTGAAATAATAATAATACATACTGCTTCAGCATTTGACTTCACACACTAGTTACTAATACCAAAAAAATATTCACTGCTACTAGCGCTATTAAAAATACGCTATCTAATATTAATTTCCTGTTTAAGCACACACACACTTTAACCTCATTAACCTGAGTTTGTTCTGTTCGCATTACTTTCATCCTCTTTTATGAGTTGTCATCTGCCAGTTGTTAAAGTAATGGTAGTAGCTGCTCCTGGAAGTGCCAGCTTCCTCGATTTTCCTTTTCATGTTTTATTTATCCATTCATAATTTATTATTAATACAGGCCCTTTCATCTCTCATAAACTGCCTCAAGTCTCAGACACGTGTTGCCTGAGAGGATGCAGAGAGGAGAAAAATGTCACCAGCTCGCCTAGCTGTGTTCGTTTCCTTCCCCCTAAAAAGAGTATTCAAAGGCTTATGACTTTTAAAGGAGGGTCTAAAACTCAGAGATACTCTAATTAGGACTGAACGAATAATCAAATTCAAACCATTGCAATTTACTAGAACACAATTTGCAAACTTGATTGATTGTTATGGATGCTACACAATATAACCAAGTCAGGAACAGCTGGGCTCGTGGGCTTCAGGTGCAGACTTGCTGCCCTGAAGACGTATGACGTATGCAATTGAGAGTAGATGAAGAAAACAACTTGTAAAATACCAGGGCGACTGTGGATCACTGGTTAGCAGGTCCGTCTTTCAATCAGAGGATCGGTGGTTCGATCCCTAGCGCCGCTAGTCCAGAGCAATACACTTAACTCTGATTGCTCACCGTTGCTGTGTCTACTGTATAGCATGTAAGTCGCTTTGGATAAAAGCGTCAGCTAAATGAAATGTAATGTAATACCGCAAAAGCTTTAGACAAGATGATGCTGATATTGTTACGAGGCAGTGTCTGACAATTGCATGGCTAAAGACTCGACCACATATCGTTGTAGTTGTTTTTTAATGTTTTTTATGCCTCTGCACTTTAATTTGTGTGATTTATTTTATTTGTTTACTGTAACTGACTGGAAATCAGTAAGATTCTTATTTATTTCATCGCAGTGCTTCCCTGTTCTTTTTTCAGATTTGATTACAAATCCCAATAATATTATTCTCTAATGTCGTCAGCCCAGACTCTAATGAAGGCGAAGTGGATCTTGTGATGTTGTAATTGAACTTGTTTTCATAGAGGCACAATGTAGTAAACAAGATGTTGCAGCCATGAAATGAGTTGTTGAACCCTACTGCAGCTCATACGTCCAAAAGCCAGATTGCAAACTAATTAAAGAGAAGCACAACACTCAAGATGATACTTCATGTATATAAAAATTGGGACCGCCTCTTCTTCTTCTGGGGCTTTTGACTGCAGATAATTGATGCCACTAATTTAATGCTTCAGGGAACTATGTGTGTAGTTTGTGTTGTGTGTGTGATAGAAAACTGACTAAAACTAAATTGATACAAGTTTTGTAGGACTTGAGCTCAGTCGAGCACAACGCAACATGTTGTGCATGTTATTACACACTTAGTTGCAGTCTTCTTCATACAACAGTACAGCAATAAATCCTACCTCATGAAGGTTATTCGGTTCAGTTTTTTTTCAAAACAGTTTTAGATAGATGTTGATTCAACTGAATGATAATTTTGGGGGATGTAGCACGTGGAGCTGCTGAATTGTATTGCATCATACAGAGAGGTGTCTTGTTTTATTTAGCCTTCCCTTATTAATATATGACTAATAAAAGTCAACATAAAACAATACAATTGAACCTCTCCAAACAAACAACAGCAATAAAACTACAGTGATATTAAAGCTTTAGCTCGGTGTTCCTAATAAATTGGCCACCGTGTGTCACTTCCACATTCAGAAATATCTTCCCATTTCTCCCAAACAGCATTAACAACTTCAACTTCCTCGAGGTTTCGACTGCGCGATTTAAAACTCTACTGTATGCACGCAAAATAATATTAATAAGTAATACTAATATGATATTCAAAGCTCTTTGCCTGGCATGGAAAGTGGGCAGGACTACAACCCTTTAGTCCGATGTGAATTGTCTAATGTGACCTAGGTGTTTAAAAACATCCCTCCTTATTATGCCGAACATCCAGCATTACACACAACCCCCTTTGGCTATAATTCATTTCACCCGGAAGAAATTGACTAATGAGACAGTAATGCCCTGTTTGTTCATTCGGAGGCAAAGGCCACCCATGGCTGCTGCCCTCTCAGAATCACATGGGATCCCGACAGGGATTTCATAAACGGCTAATTTGGTACGCTGATCCTTTAATGCACTTGGATGCGAAGTTCCATGATAATTTGTCGGTGATGGGCACTGTACCAGTAACATGTAGGCCTATTTGTGAAGCACACTAAGCCATCTTTGAAATTAGGTCCCTCCGCCTAAACATTGAGAGTGTGTGTGGTTCAGTCAGGCTCAGCACAGCTGAGCAAATCTCCATGTGCCGCTGTTTCGGTGTGTGAGAATAGATGTGTGTGTGTGTAGATGCTTGTGTGTGTGTGTGTGTCTGCCAACCATTGCTGACAGGCAGATCAGCTCTCTCTGATCACATCCGCCCTAATCCCTCCATCCATCCCCTCCTCAACCCCCTCCCCCCTTCCTGTCTCTAGCTTCACATCTGGGTCTTTCTCCCACTCACGTGTGCAGACAGACGAGCTGCACACTCACAGCAGGCTTCCCTTCACAGTGCCACACAAACACACACACACACATCACTGCACAACTCGAGGGGGGGAGGGGGTTATGAGACTGCAGTAGCTGTATGAACTTCTATCTCCTTCACCAATATTCTTTTCATTCACAGTAGCTTATAGGCAGTTGTAACTGTGCTACAGCAGACCAAACTTTACTGCCACTCTCCTTGATTAAAGACCCAACAAGCAGTGAAACAATACATGGGGATGTATATCAAAGATCTTAGAGCATTGCACTGATCACTGCAGTTTCTGATACAGTTTGTGGGTGTGTGTTTTAAGGTGCTGGTACAGAAAGGCAGGTGGTATTGTTCTGACAATAGGAGTTGAATGCATTTGACAGCAGGGAATAGAGGCAAAGACAGGGGGTGTGACAAGGGAGTGAAGACAAGATAGCAATTGAGTTAAAAAGAGCCTAATGGCCTAGTGAAGCGAGAAAACATCCGGGGGAGGAAGAGGTAAAGGGAAAGGTAGCAAGTGGGAAAATAGGGTGAGCACGTGAGCCAGCCAGCCATCATGAGCGCAGAGGAGACAGAAAGAGAAGATCGTGATGGGAGGCGGAAGCACGGGAATAATAGCCATTAACACCTGCTCGTCCTTGTTAGGAGGAAGTGATTATAGAGGCAGACAAAAGAGTAGCAGGAAGAGATGCAAGTGGGGCCAGCATTCAGACAGAAATGGAAAAGCGAGAGCTAAGTATCATTAATGAAAGAGTTTAGTGAGAAAGTCCTCCCTTGTCCATTCTGTAAACGGTAGCCGAGGCTAAAAGCAGGTTATTCCATAAGAAGGGGATGTGATGGATACGTATTCTCCTGATTGGAGTATAAGATTAAAGAAGAGCAGGCTGGTAGAGGTGGATCCATGAGTTCAATGTTGTAAGTGAAGTCTGACCTGACATAGATAGGTAGCCAATAAATGGAAGCTAAAGCTGGTGTAATAAGCCATTTACACAGTAGGCATGTTGACATGTCATTGCAGGGTAAACACAGGTGTATTTGTTAACATTAATTATGGCCCTGTTGGCGCACTACAATTACTTTGACACATTCAATATAACAGGGATTGTATCAATAATACCTGTGTTTACATGTCAAAATAGCTACTGTGAAAAGAACCTAAATCCTATAATGTCCTAGTCCTCCAGTCGGTGTCCTTATCAACAGCGCTGATGCAACACTGGAGCGACGGTCCATACCTGTTCCATCTCGGCTGAGGAGCAGCTACTCTCTGTGCAGTGTGCAGGTTTCTTCTGATATGTAATCATAGTGTTTTATTGGCCGTCAATCTCACTTCTATGTACGTATTATTGAGGCGCGATAGACTTGAATCGTAAATTAGCGCTTCAGGTCATAGTTGTGCCCGCGAGACGCAAATCTGGGCAGAGCCAGTGGTCAGCTGCATAAATGAACGAGAGCGTAACTGTTGCGTCAGACGTGCAACTGAGAAACACGTCCGGTAGGTGTGTGGTACGCACGCCATCTCCACGCAGGTGTTAGTTAAGATTCCAGCTGCAGCGTGCTGATCCATTTGTAGACTTTTACTCTATTGCAGGCTTTTGGAAAGTTAAAAAATAACAATAATGCTTGACAAATGTTGAGCATTAAGTGGACTTTCAGTATAAATAAAGAGAAAAGCCTGAAACTGTGCAAGTGCCCTGAGTGCTTGTGTGTTAGACTGACTGCTCTAATTAGCTCATCTCAATCAGCTGCGTCTCGTCCAGCAGAAATCAAAGGTTGCTGTGGTGATTGTCGCTGCTGAGTGCCTCCTCGGCCTGTGTGTGTGTGTGTGTGTGTGTGTGTGTGTGTGTGTGTGTGTGTGTGTGTGTACTTTGCCAGGTGTTTATATTTCCAGACTTTGTCACCGTAATAGTGTCACAACAAGCAGCATGTCTCTCATGGACAAGGAACCAGACAATAATTACTTTGTTGTTGTTTTACCAACTCCCATGAGAGACATGAATTAGCTTTAATTATTTACACTTTTACTACGTGTAATCAAAAGTGTAGCATTTTCTCAACTACAGTATTAAAACAGCACGGTTCTGTGTTTGGTGTCATTAGCATTTGGTACCAATGTTGAAAAAAAACCCTGTTAAAGACCTTCCAGTTTCTCAATTAACACTCCTCACTAGACCTTTCTAATTGCAGCTATTTTGAGTTTTCACAGGTGTAACTAATACCATTAATGATGGCTCTGTTAGATTTGCCAGCATGCATACCATAACATACAAGTACATGAAATGTAGCCATCATTAATGTTATTAGTTGTGCTTTCCTCTCTTCACTTTTCTGCTCTATTCTAAAATAAATATTCAGAGTGTGTGTCTGTGGGTTTTTGTGTGTGTGTGTGCGCGCGCATGCGTGTAGAGTGATGAATGGTTTTGTATGGAGCTAGCAGAGTGTATTGATGGCTCGCTGTGTCAGACTAAGAGTTTAATTTGGGCCTCAGGAAATTTTCCACTGTTGGTTTTTCCACTCCAGGTGATTCATTAGGAGGGTGGTTACTGTGTGTGCTGTGTTTGTACGCACACGTGTGTGTCCACTAGTGTATATCTGTGTTTTCCCTGGATCCACGTAAGGCTACGGCGGTGCAGGACGTGTTGAGTGTGCTGAACAGTATATTGTTTCAGCATCAACAACGCTATGTACACATGTCACATTGCAAAGGATGGTATATAATAAGATAAAGTAGAGGTTACTGCTTTATTGCAAATTAGCACAGCTAGAAAAGTTTGCTTCTCCTGATTAACCTGAAAGAGCGTTTATTCATAATGTCATAGTTCAGTTATATTTAGCAACATTTTTTACGCATGCAGTGGAAGAAAAACTTGCTAACACGTGATATGTGTGAATTAATTATGTTGTTACATTATAGTTAGGGCATAAGACACAAATAACGATTGTTTCAGGACAAAATGCTACATTCTTTATTTAAAAAGTTTTGGTTTAAATATTTTAACGTTTACTTTTTCAACAAAGACACCTTTTCCTCATTTACAGCAGCAGCTTTTCCCCAAAATGTTTCAACTCAAGAGTGACTGTGTGTGTGTGTGTGTGTGTGTGTTGGACAACAAGTGCATATCTGTACTGTACGCACATGTCTACATCCATTTTGCCTCCGCTGTTCTCTTTGAGTGAGTGTGTGTGTGTGTGTGTGTGTTTGTGTGTAAGCAGCTGCTTTAATACAAATCGTACTCTCAACAAGAGTTAATCCAGTCTTGATGGAGCTTGTAGGCTCAGCAGAACTGCTCTATTGTCTCTCTCTCTCCCTCTTTCTCTCTCTCTCTGTCTCTCTTTCTGTGTGTGTCTCTCTCTCTCTGGAAGGGGGATAAAGCACCATAGTAATAGACAAAATAAGGTAATCTACTCCTACTGATACTGTGTTTTATTTATTCATCAGGTTTAGAGATTAATTATGTTTTAGAGCTTCCGTAAAATGATTAATGATGATATAGTTCTCACTTCAATATAAAGTAATTATCAATAGCACTGTGCATTGATTACATTTATTTATTCAGCCTCTGGAAAATGATTTATTTCCTTTGAAAGATAGAAAGATACCATAGAACGGCACCGTCCTCTTCAGCTTTACGTGAATGCGTCCGGCAGACCTGTCTGCTCTATATTCCCTGAATCTGGAGTGAGGAAAGTGTGGCGCCTCCTTTTTTACTTCTATTTTCTACTATAATTGTAACAGCATATTAGTAATTCAACATCTGAGACCTGCCCCGCTTCATAGGTCTGACTTGACAATGAAGAAATATCCATCAACTGCTGAACTTTATAGTTAATCCACTTCTCTGAAAATTGTTTGCTTCTAGATTACTTTGTTCGCTTAATCCAAATACATATTTGTTTTGTTTGCCACATAGCTAAATTGTAAAATATTTCAGCATGACAAGTGTATTAAATAAAAAAACCTGTCTGTTGGCATGCACCATGCAATGTATTGACATCACATCAGCAAGTTGCTGAAGGGCATTGAGTTCCTTATATGGCATTTTCTTTTTCTGCAACTGCAATTTATTCTGGCTAGGTGATCTCATTTTCACATCTTGTGCTTTTTTGCAGAGCCAGCTTTCCCTCAACCAACCTCCTCTTTTATTCTTGAAACCTAGGCATTATTTAAAGCCTTTGTATCATTTGTCAATCACATTAATGTGGTCACGGAATGACACATATTTTACTTAAACTTATGTTCTGTGCTTATTGTTTTATTGTGTCAGAGCTGACAGGAATTTGATTGTGGGAGTATGTATTAGTTATGTCTGTGACCAATGTGTAGAGTCATGACCAGGCTTCATTGGAACACACACACACACACACACACACACACACACACACACACACACACACACACTACTTCACAACCACACCGAGATATGTGGAAACGGGACAGAAATATGAAGAAACCTATAGATGTGTGTGCGCAGTCTTTAGTCACATAGACAAGATGCTGGAGATATGTGGTCACTGACCGTCATGTGTTTGTGTGTCTCTTTGAATTAATCATAAAGCAGACATACTGACAATTTGAGAGAGAGAGAAAGAAAGGCTCCTTTATGGAAACTAAATAGATTCCAAGTTATTACTGTGCTGTTACAAGTTCAAAATTTCATTCAGTTTCACATGTTTTTGTTTTAATTATATCTTATCTAATTTTATGTGATATGCATTGGTCTTTTGTTTTGGCAAAAGTTTCCAAAACTGAGTTCTTATCTTGCACATCTGACAGGATGGGTCGAACTTTGAAACGTTGCACTTGATTCACCCCTGAACATAACTGCTCAATGAAAAAAAAGTTAATCTTCAAGTCAATTTTATTTATGTAGGCCAACATCCCAAATCCCAAATGTGCCTGACTGGGCTCTACAGGCTCTGCAGCATACACCCCTTGTCCTGAAGACACTTTAGTTCAGATATGGACAAACTCTCCCAAACCCAATGGAAAACAAAACTTATAGCAACACATAGCAACACAGGAGAGACAGGCAAACACTGCAATAACAGATGTTGTGTAAATAAAAGACGAAAAAATAAACAATATGGAAAATAAGGATGATAATCTAACAGATTGTAAAGATAGGACTAATGAAAAGAAAGTATGCACAGTAGTACGGAACAAGAGTTTGTGATAACTACAAGATGAACATCATTGTAGTCAGAAATATCATTTGAATCAGAAATGTTTGTTGTATTGAATTCATATTACTGACATCCGACCAAATACTGTTTCTCATACAAAAGATATATATATATATATATATATATATATATATATATATATATATATATTATGGGCTGAGTATGTCTCAGGATATGTAAATGTACTACTATTGTCGCTACATGCTACTAATACCGTTACTGATATGATGACTGTTCAGAAAGTCAGCCTGTGACTCATCAGTGATCTAATTTGGCAATTATTTCTTCATGAAACCGGAGCCATCATTTTATTTTCAGTATATACAATTGTTAGAAGACAATTTAAAAAGTGTTGTGTTCTAGAAGAATAAATAGATGTAACCCTTTTTTATAGTTTTATTCTCTTTTTGATAGTACACTCGATCACAAACCACTGGGAGAAGTGCGGAGACATTTCAGTATCTCTGCACTCCACACTGTTCTTTGTGAAGCACATCAACAACTCCTCACCCTCCTTCCTCTCTGTTTTTAGGCCCCTGAACCATCAGAACATTTTAATGGACAGGACTCCCACTCTGCTGCCCACACTCAGAGCGGCAGCCACAGCCGAGCGATTCATTCCCGCACCTACAGACACCTCAGCAGCAGCTCCTCCTCCACCCACCAGCCACAGGCCCTGGGTTCAGCCCAGCAGGCCCCCCAGGTGCAAGCACAGTCCCAGGCCCCAGGTGGAGGGGTGCCCCCTGCTTTAGCCAGCACCCTGGAACACATCATAGGTCAACTGGATATTCTCACTCAGGTAAGCACAAGATGTGATGATCTCCTAAACAGCAGGCATTGTGCTTTGGCTCTGCCAGCCACCCACACTGCTCAGAACAAAAGCTTACTTTCCTTTCAACCTGCAGCCCAGAGATGGATTCAGCAACACAGACACAAAATATATGTTTTCAAAAGAAGAACAACTTCTTCCCTGCTGTTTGGTACTGCAGTGGACTGGTACATTGACTCTACACTAGATGTAGGTGTCTGTGGTAGAGGTTATTCCTCACATTCATATTTACATTTCAGTATTTCATCCACAACCATCCTCAGGTGGAACACACTGATACTGTGCACCACAAAGTCACTTGGTATAAAGCTATATATATATATATATATATATATATATATATATATATATAATGTTTTTGATGTTGATGCTGAATGCACCACAAATACATTTCCATTCGCCCCCAACTGGAGGAAGACAATCATTTGTCTTCACATAGAAACCCTTGTTTGTCTGCTAGCTTCCCAAGTAGTTCTTGTTGATTAAGAAAGTATGAGACATTTGTACCTTGATGCTAGCCGACATATTTAACATAACAGTTTGCTTGGCCTAATCCTACACCGTGAGGTCTGAATAACTGTCCCAACAAAGCCAGACTAAACCACAGCCTGCAGAACTAAAAAATTACATCTTTGAACAAAAACAAATACGATCAACAATCAGTTAAGATCCCACGGTCTGCTTCGTATCAATTAATGTTATTTGTATTATATTGTGTGTGTTTGTTTCGCTTCATAGATGCGATAGATAATGGATGCTGAGACTCCTCACTTGTAGAGTAACTGTTACTGAATACAGCAAAACGTTTGACGCTCAGCTGTTGGCACAAACCTAAAAGTAAATTTGACACAAATAATCTCGTTAGCTGTCCCGTCCCGTATGAAATTAAATCCCTGCAGCGTTCAAATTTGCAACTCGTATTAATCTTGCTTGTAAACATTCGGTGCAATGGACAGCCGTTCATCATTTTAATAATGTTAAGGTTTTCTGATATATATCTGAGGCTGCAGCCAGTTGCACGTAGTTCCTATCGCTTATCTAATTTATTTTATGCTGTTTTCCGGCTCATTGTTCAGATACTGCCGAAGAACACTTTCTGCGGATGATACGAAGGCATAATTTCTGTTGATTGTGAAATGTGCAGCTGTGGAAGTCAGATGCTGAAAAGAATCCCCCATTTGTTTTCAGCTCAGGGCTTCACATAAACTTTTAATTATTTTGCCGATCTAAATGCGTGTACCGAATGGGGGTGTGTTAGATTAAAGTTGTTTATCTACATTATGTATCATCATCCTGTAATTGCTGCACATTTTCATCAAAGTATTTAGTTTGAGCTTGTTGATCAACAGATGAGTGATGGTTTGAGTAAGGTGAAGAAGAAGATATAGAGTGAGAGAAACCAGCAACAAGAGGAGGACGGACAGATGGGAGGAGGGGAATGAGGACAGAGAGCAGGGAGGTTTTGTTTGTGTTTTCCTCATGTATGTAGGGTTTTAGCTGGAGGTTGTGAACCTGCCCTGGGGGAAAACGCATCATTCATATATGAGTGCTGGCAGCACTCTGCCTCCCTCAGTGGTAGAAAGTGTAAGTGCTCAATGGCCACGCTGAGACGCAGAAACACTTCTTGAATGTGTGTGTTTCTGGCTGGATTTTCTCCTTTCTTTCTTCTTCTTTCAAGCTGCAGTCCAGCATGTGGGAGCGTTTAATATTGGCCCAGGGCAGCCAGGCAGCTTGCTAACTCCTCCCAGGGGGGCTGGTGCCAACCTCTTCCTTTCAAGCCCACTGTACCCCAACCCTGATACCAGATGGATCGTCTGCATCTGGTTTTATCCTTCTGCTCTTTTAATGTTTGCTTTCATTCTCCTTCTCTACATTAGGACAAGAGATTGAGAGAACTGGTAAATCATGTACGTGCTTTCTGGAGAGTTTTCTTTATAGCATACACATTTCTGACCGTCTTTAGGTGGTCATTCAAACAAAGCATTGCTCTTTTCATGTGGCTTTGCAGGGACTTGCAGTCGTGTCAATCCAGTATAGGACTCAGGACATTTTTACACCTTATACAGTGTGTAACTGGTATTTTAATTTCCTTTTTTTTTACTGTGCTTTTGCATCAAAGGGCTTGTGTTAACGACTGATTTAAAAAAGCAAAGAAAATTATACAAAAACATTACTAATGAAAATGTTCAAAGTCCAATATGGCTTCACTTTAATCCACCGATCGACAGGTGTTGGTAATGCACCAAGAAAAGCACCGATACCCCAACAAAGGCAGAAAAGAGGCACGCTTGTAGACATTTATAGAATTTAAACGTGTCAAAATGTCTTGTGCAAATGTTTTATGAGGAAGAAAATCAATTTAATACATTTGTTAGACCTCGAGGATACAATCAGTGAGTTTTGGTGAGTAACATTAAATGTAAACAACTTAAATGCAACTTTGATTTCCAACCCAGGTGTGGAACATGAAACAGAATCATTTCAAAGGCTGCATAAAATTCACTAACAATGCGGCAATTAGCACAGCTGGTACCCATACAGATGTTTACACTGGCAGATCAGTGACCTGCACCTCACCTGCTGTTTGATGATGAGAGTTTTAAAAAAAAAAAGGGAGTTCCACAGCCCATAAGTACGCGACCCCTGATGCTTTCACTTCCCTAAAATAAAGACATTGCATACAAGGTATGTTAAAAGCAGCCCACTTCAAGTATTTACGAGACGGATTTAATTAAGTTATGTTGCAGTTTACCTCCAAAATGCACTCATACTGTTTCACAATGCACAACAAGGTGCAAGTATAAAATTATACTCGTAAAAATCACTCTTGTTCTAATTTCTGTTCAACTTTTGCTTAAGTTAGGCATCCTGTGAAGATTAGGCTGACATAGCGACATTATTCATTTCTGCATTATATCGCTGCTCCTTTTTGTACGTCTTTTCCCCAGCATTATTTTTTAGTAGTACAGCTCTTTGCTACTCTAATAGTTGAGGAGACCGAGAGGGAAGATGATGAATTATTCACCGTTAGACTGAAGCTTCCAAAGCCACAGTTTGCTGTGTTAGCTGCTTTTCACTTGTCTGCCCCCCCACACCCACACCCCTTTCTTTCTCCTCTCCCTCTGTTTGATAATTCATTGCTCTTACATGTCTTCTCACACTGAGCCTGCAGTACCCACACTTAACCCCTTCTTTCACGCTCCCCCTCTTAATTATGAAGAATCTTGATTGAATAATCTCTCTCCCTCTCTCTTTCTTTCTTTCTTTCTTTCTTTCTTTCTTTCTTTCTCTTTCAATTTAATTTACCAATTTAAGCGGCGCCGTCTATTTTCTCCATAGACCATGAAATTTCTCTGTGATGTGGCTCAACGGGAGGAATCTGAAAGAGAAAGTATTTTATTAACAATTGCCCCTTTTGAAAAAATATGTTCCTTCTCTGTAATTCCCCTAAACTACCAGAGTAGCGAGCCACAAGAATAGACGCACAGAATAGATATGAATAGATGTGGACCAGTCCACTGATTTACTATTCCTGTTAAAGCAGAGCTGCAACGCACATTAGGAGAAAGAGAAAGAAACATGTTCCTGTTTCCTAGAAAAGAGGAAAAAACATTTCTGTGAAGTGTAGGTACTAGAAACCACTTGTTAACCAAATGCTCTCTGAAGAATTATCTTTTCACCACAATGCCCGTCTCTGATTTGTATGTTTGTAGTGGTGCTCTAGAGGAATGAAGCGCTGCAAAGAAAATTGCGGCCAACATAGTTAATTTACTTTCTCTATGAGCTGTAGAAAAAGTCCCAAGATAAGTCACCATAACTCTGAGAAATAGGGTAGCTTTGGTGTCACTTCTATCATACATACTATTTACAAAGCATGCTTTAAATCTGTAGGGGAAATTTATTAGTTATTAAAAAGAGTGCAGTCATGTTGGTATTAATGTACTACACAATAACCGCTCAGACTCACTTCTATTGACTACAGCACATTGCGCTGAGGGAGGTATGTAATGTATTGCTCGTTGAGAGGGAAAGGGGGAAAAAAAGAAGAAAGAAATGTTGGAGCAGTGCTCAAAACAACTATTTTTCCTCTGAATTTTGGCCGTTATGTCTCGTAAAACATCAAATCCTGCATTACATTTTATAGTGGTCATTTTCTGGGGAGGTTTTAACCATACATAGTACTTAGTACTATGTATATTTAGTAAAACGTTCAACCTGCAAGTTACCCTGTTAGCATGCTATGAGAGCCAACAGTAACACCAGGCTGAAGCTTGTAACCGGTGACTGTTTGGCTTTTGATTGGCTGTCCGCCAATGCGATGTATTTTAATCTGGTGATGGATGCTAACACCACCGCAGTGCTTCAGTTTGTATGCCTCCAGGCTGGCGGATGCCGTGGCAGGAGCCATCGTGGTGTCAGGTTCTAAGTACGTACGTATGTCCCACTCTCATGAACACAAGGTCTCAGGGAAGTTTGGAGGGATTCTTTTCAAATTTTGACTTAAAAGACTCGGACGGATGTGCTTTATAGATCCCAAATTGGGAAATTATTGAAAGAATGAACTAGTTGGAACTTTGCGGTCAAAGTTCACTGATCCACTTCCTCGATACATATGCGTTTGTCTCTCTCCCCGCAAAGCTTGATCCTTATATTTTTCTGTTTCAAACCTATATTTTCAGGTTGTTGACCCCGTTAGACGCACAAGTTATGTTTTATGAAGTGTGTGGTTGAGAGAGAGAGAGAGACTGTGCTCAGAACAGACAGCAGTCGGTGATCAAAGAGGAGACATTAGCAGTAAAGTTGCCAAGTGGTCGTAAATGTTGAGTGTAGGTTTCAGTTTGTCCCTGAATAAATGCTTCACCTCACTGAAGTGAGCATGAATTCGGCCCTGGAGGCAAAATAAAGTCCCGCGCGTGAAGCAGCAAAGTTAACTGTGAGGCTGAGGGCAAGTTCACAATCGCCATGGGATGAAACTCAGGTCGGTTTCACAAAATAACATCAGTGACAAAACTTTAGATCAGTAGTCCAAAGCCAAAACGTTGAAAATAGCATGATTATATCGAATATATAATTGGTCTCAAATGTTTCTTAACCATGTCATGTGATGTGCTTCTTCAGTACACTGAGAACAAATGTCACCGGGACCACGACAGAATGTTTTATACTTCCACACCAAGTGCTCAAGATTTAAAGTTATTAATTACACCTTGAGGTCGACGGCCAGAGTCAAACAACTTTTTTTGTGTAAACAGTGTCACAGCTCTTTGTAATTGTCTCTTTAATGTTAGTCATGTCCAGTCATATTCTAGGTTACAACCTAGTCTGGTTTCATTATTTTTTTATTTTTTTTTTACCAGTTCCTCAATGATTTTATGGGAACACTAAAACCACTCTGTTATTTTTTGCTTTTCTTCTGTAATTCACTTTAGTAGTGACACACTTTGTAATCCGTTACCTAAATTTATAGAGAAGAACGGACTTTTCCACCTCTCACCGGCACCAGTTTGCCTTTCTTTGACTCGCAGACCATTGTAGTGCGGGTCATACCAAAGCT
This sequence comes from Cottus gobio, assembly GCA_023566465.1. Classification (NCBI taxonomy): domain Eukaryota; kingdom Metazoa; phylum Chordata; class Actinopteri; order Perciformes; family Cottidae; genus Cottus; species Cottus gobio. The sequence goes on along the minus strand of CM042222.1, from coordinate 18,727,024 downwards.
ATGAGACTTTGTAACTGAGGCCAGTAATGCTCGGGGCGATGGAGAGTATAATGTGGTCTGGAAAGAAAAGAAAAACAGCTCGCTCTATTTTTAGGGGCATAAAGATTTGGTTTCTACTCCAGATGAAAAGTATATGCCCATATAATGTTGCCGCTGCCTGGGGACACGTGCAGAATCACACACACACACACATAGCTGACTGGGTAGCCATATCAGGTTGGTAAGATAAACAGGGTGGTATTGATCTAGAAAATGGAGACAGGCTGAGAGAAGGAGAGAAAGAGGACATGCAAGCCCTTTCTCTCCCGCGGTGCATGAAATGGCAGGAGATGCTATCTAGTTTGATGACCCAAAAGAAAACACCACTTGCCTGCACATTGTTGTAAGTCATTAGGTGTGTGCTGAGTATGAGATTGTCTCAGGGATTTAACAATCCTTGTCAATTCCTTCATCATTACGCGTTTGATTGTTGGAGCCTGGTAGTGTGTGTTTGCTCCGTGGGGTCAGCGCAGGACTCGGATAGACAATTACCCAACGCAGCTGTAATGCTGGAGCATGCTGCAGGTGTGGTGTTTGACAAGGACTGTTAAATGTGAGGGAACAGTAATATTGGTAAGAAATATTGATTGTTTGCAGTAAACCAGAACTATACGATGTTGTTTATTTAGTAGTTCTGTATTTTAGCAGCCTTAAGTGAACACTAATAACTTCTTTAGTCAATGAGACGTTGAGAGTCGCCCTGATTGTATGAAGTGACCTTAAAATGATCGTGAAAGAGAGACATTCTTGGAACAGGAAGGAAATAAGAGATCAGGAGACATTGTACCGCCATGATCATATTAATTATATATCATAGTTTTGAGTTACCTATTGTATAGTTTTAATGAACTAACCCAGCATCAGGTTATTCCTCAAAGAAAAAAACTGGAAAGTTCTTAAAGAAATACTTTTTTCCCCTTTTTTCTTTTGTCCGTCTCGTTTTAATGTCTCATGCGCAGCTGTTTTTATTTTTGATAAATGACTCATCTCTGCGCTGCTTTCTAGCAATTTAAAAATTACACTCGCAGGCACAAGGAGGGCCATACAATTACAGGTCGAGACATGTTGACATATCGTTCACTCGCTGGCCCAAATCTAGAGGGCCTTGTCTGTTGAGGGGAAGACATGTTTACTGCTCGATTGTTCCTGCTCTGCACCGCATTCATGTTGCCAAGCACTCCAAAACCGGAGAGACAATTATGTTAGAGAATCAGAGGAAACTGTCGTGTATCCTGAAGATTCATTCACATTTCTGTTGTTTGTTCACTTTTTTTCTGATAATAGACGAAACTAGTTTGATGAAGTTAAAGTGCAGTAGAGTACAGAAAAATATGAGTTTATATTTTTTATTTAATTTAGATCTGAAAGTGCAACGCTGGTCAGGATGGCGTTTTGACCGTTGTACGAGCGCAGTGCGGCAGCCATTAGCCCGCCAGTGGAGCTGACTCACTGGGACTCACTGGGGCTCACATTTTACAATGTAGGAAACTTACAGGGTTTGTATTCTTCAAACATATTACTAATATGTTTTCAAGGCTAAAACGTTTTTGAACTGGCAGCCACTATAACGAGTGAAGAATTGTACTACTTTGTTCAATTCTCCTTATCTTGTTCGAACTCTGAAGAAAATGACTTCTTTGTATCTGTCTCGGATGATAAAAGACTGAATGCGTTACTGCCTCATTGTTGGATACAATAAAACATAGAAACGCCAGCTCTCCCCTCAGTAATCGCTTCATTCAGACGGTGAAATTACACCTGGGTGCTCCTCTGGTAAACAGGCTCTGATGACACAAGTGCACAACAAATGCTGTCACTGTTGGAGGATGCTGAGAGGAAAAGTATGTCGCACTGTGATCTCACTACCCACACATGCCCGTCCTGTTTCGGATAGCGACCTTCTTGTATTCTCTGTGCGCGTAAGAGTGTTTATGCAACTGTGTGAGAGGGAGAACAAGAGAGAGTGCGTGCCAGACACAGAAACTCTGGTGTTTTCGGCTCAGGCAGCAGATCTCTCGACGATAATCAGCTGGATTGTCTTGCATGCACAACATCTGTCTCAAACACACACACACACACACACACACACACACACACACACACACACACACACACAACTGCCTCTTTCACACACACAAACACCACCATTATATAGTCATTACTGTCAAGCTGATGCTATACAGCCCTCTCTAACATGCTCTTTCACTCTTATCCATCTCCTTCCCCCCCCCCCCCCCCCTTCTCTTTCTTTGTCTTGTCCCTCTCTTGTTGCATCCATCCAGACGGTTTCGATCTTGGAGCAGCGTCTGACGCTGACCGAGGACAAACTCAAGGAGTGTTTGGAGAACCAGATGGAGATCGGTCTGCATCTCCAGAGACGAGAGGAGGCCTAAAGATGGTGGCCCCGGAGAGAGGTCGAGCTGCGGTGTGAGGGGAACGGGGGTCGCACCGACACCATCGACAGAAACACGTATGCATGCAGTGCTCGCTCGCCGTTGTTTCTGCATCACACTTTCAAATCGGTCTGGAAGCATCGACCCTGACTGGACTTCAAACGCACACTGAGCCGCGCCTGGTTATTTCACAAAGAGATATAAGAAGCGAAGGAGTTGAATATTAGAGAAGTTGTTCTTCTCCAAAAGTGCTGAGAGCGCAGTCCCTTTTCTGCTGACGAGGGACCTGCTGCTACAAGTCACTGTGTGTGTGTGTGTGTGCGTGTGTCTGTCTGTGTGTGTGGCAGTACAAAAGTGTAGACACATGCAAGAGACTTTCATACTTGCCTTTGCACTACACGTGTGGGCGTTTTAAAATCTATTTGTGCATGTGCAGCCTCACGCAGAATGGCACCAGAAGGAAATGTTCTTTTTCATTAAAAAGGCACATAAACTGTAAACGGTAATCACAACCAACATGTGCATAAGTTACTCCCAGTTATTATTTTAGAAGCACTCAGGCCAGCACAGGGATTTAATCATTTTCCAATTGCAGAAAGAGGAGAAACCTGAGTTTGACCTTATTCTCTAAGTGAGCCGTCCACACATACTTCCTGCTTGTTTACCGCCGTCATTAGTAGAAGCACTGAGAGACGCTGAACTGGTGCATCCTTAGTAAACACTCACTAGTGCAGCAAATTACTTGAGTGGAAAATATTCTTTAACCAATGCACCATAACATGGAGTTGTTTGTTCAAATCTACATTGCCTCGCTGTTTAAGCCTCTATATGTATATTTGTGTCCCGTTTTAAAAGATTTACTGGGAATTAATTGGCTTACGGCTGAGAGCCACAGACAGGAAGGTCGAAAAGTATTGAGAGATGAACTTACACATTGTTGTCTCCTGACTGGATTGTTGACAATAAAACAAAATGTAAAATAAAAGCAGTTTTTACTTTAAGTTGAAATGATGGTAACGTCCAGAATGGCTGCTTGTGATTACTGCAGTTTGAAAGATAAGCGTCTTGTTCCGTCCCTTTATGTCCTTTGTCTCAATCTTTTATACATTGGAAGTAAGTTATTGTGTACCTTCTTAATAAATGTGTTTCACTATTATCTCTCTGAAATGAATCTGGTGACTCTTTCACAACACTAAACATTTTTTTGTGTAACGAGTAAAGGCCGTTTGTTTTCATAATCGTTGCCAAATCGATGATGTCACCGGGTTACTTTAAAGTGACTGTTTCCTGCTCTGATTGGTCCACAGAAATCATGACTTTTCTGTCTTTACTGTCCTCAGCAGGGATGTGAAGTTCATGAGCCGTGAGCTGTCATCCAGTGCTCATATTCAACCCTTTCTTTGCCAGATTTTGAGTGATGATTTATTACAAAAACATGGGGGGTGGCAGCTAAATACACCTGCCCTGCTTGTGTCCAAAATCCTTACGTTTCACCCCCTGAGTAATTTACGCAACCTGACCGCTGATGCTGGATCAGTACTTTTATTTTTAGCCGCTCAATGAAAATGAGCCTGAGGCCACGCTGCGCTTTCTCCAGGAACAGATTAATCTGAGCCATAAAAGACCTATTCATTCATTGGACTTTATTATTGAACAAACTGGTACGATGTTTACATAGTACTGTAATGAATCATACTGGGTCCTATTGTGGAGGTCTCAGAGAACAGTGTGGCGTCATTAAGAGGGGAACATATTAATGACTGTTTCTTTAAGACCCGACTCGGGCTCTGCACTGATGGAAAAAGAAGAAAAACAAAACCGGAATTCTGGAGCTGTGCTGCCGGGCCCACTCTCTTCCTTCCTGTCTGGGGCCCGAGGACACGCACACACACTCAAACGCACACACCACACACACACACACTCGTGCCAGAGAAAACGGCTCCCTTTACTATGGGCCTCAACCAGACGGCCTGCCAGGAGCTCTAGAGGAGGAGAGGGAGGGGGCGGGGGGGAGGGAGGGAGGGAGGGAGGGAGGGAGGGAGGGTGTGTGTGTGTGTGTGTGTGTGTGTGTGTGTGTGTGTGTGTGTGTGTGTGTGTGTGTGTTAAACCTTGGGAGTGGGGTCATTTCTGCAAAGTGAGCCTTAAGGTGACCTCGAGGCCAGACATTCACAGGATTGTTGTGTTTCAGTCCTTCCAATCCAGTTCCAGTTGAAAGAAAATGAATGTGCAAATATAATCGATACTAACTTTTCAAGTAGAAACACCAACTGGTCCGTGGTTGGTTCCAACATTTCTGCTGTGAGGATTTACTGCTTTTCTCTGTTTAACATCACTGTAAACTGGAAATCGTTGAGTTTTGGACTTTTGTTCCGACAAAACAATTTGAAGACGTCACATTAAACTCTGAGAAGACGTGTTATAAACCAAACTATTCAAGGGAATAACGGGATTATTAACCGAACGTGAAAATGGGTTTAAGCTGCAGTCCCGGTTCAGTTAAGGGTGAGGCCTCTGTGTAGGGTTTTGCATCTGATAAGCTTTCACACTAATGGATCGGTTACTCAAACTGGACTTCCTGGAAGAGATTCTTTGTAACATTGGTCAACATGTCACAGGACTCAAGCGGTCACAGCTCTCCATCGACGTCGAAGAGCGGCTCGCCGCACTTCACGACTTCTCTGGTGTGTTTTGGGGTCCAACTGGGATGGTTAAGGTTAATGATAGAGAGAATGCTTTATGTCCTCACAAATATAGATGTACGAATGCCTAAGTGTGTGTACATGAAAAGGGAGAAAAGTTGGAGAGCAAGCCTCTGTAATATGGTGTGTGTGTGCATGTGTGCGTGCGTGCATGTGTGGGTGTATGTGTGTGTGTGTGTGAGAGAGAGGGGGTTGGTGATCTTATGAGGAGAACATCTGGATATGTTTTTCCTGGTGCGCTGTGGTTGCTGCTACTGCTTTCCTGAGTGTGTGTCAGTGTGTGTTTTACTATTTAAGTGTGTCAGTTATTTTGTTCTCCGGCTCCTCTTGGCTTTTTTTTTTTTTTGTCCTCATACATTGTGTCATATTCTGACTTTATGAGATTAAAAAGATACCAGGCCACACTGTGTCCTGGAGCAGCAGGTGAAGATAGTTTCACTGGCTGGTGAAGAAACTGGATTTCCCAAAACATGTATTGCGAGTTTGTATTCTTAGAATGGCAAGGTGTACTAGTCTGTGACTTCATCTATCTTTGGTCATCATCACTAAAGTGATCGTTACAGTGTGGGGGTCACTACGCAATGAGCTGAGGGGGAACTTGACTTTTTGTAGTTCTAGGAAAGAGATGAGAAGCAGAAATACACCGATGAGTTCAGAGGAACCGCCGTAGAACAACATAGACGTCTGCGTTCTGCTCGTGACGCGCTAGAGTTTCCAGTGCGTAACAGCAAAGACGTCTTTACTTTAAGTTTTTACAAGAAGTTCATGAAAACAGACAGATCCATATGCACAAGGTAGACAAAATAATGTGAACACCTAAAAGCTCCACACGTGGCAGGTTGTCGGTTATAAGAGTATAAGTCGGTTATAAGTGATAAGTCGGTTATAAGAGCTGGCAGTTATCAAAGCAACATGAGCAACAAGCAAAGCCTCAAAGAAGCCTTGTGTGTCCAAACCGCCGCTGCATTATTTTCAAAAGCTTTCTTTGTTAAGGGAGTCGTGTAAATAGGTGACCAATACTGGTAATCGGCATTCAACTTAATGATGGCCCACTTTCTGAAGCAGCTGTTTGATAATCAAAGTCCTTTTTCATAAAGTCCCGATGTTCTCCTGTGGGGACACCTATCCTGAAATAAAGAGCACTTCTACTAACATCAGAAACATTTGATGAACTTTTGTGAAATAAAACATTAACTTTAAGGCAAAAAGAGCATGTGTGCTACATCACCGACCAAATTTAATGAGACACGCACACTCATTTGCTCTGTAATTTATTGTGATCGCTGAACAACAAACTCACTTTGACAAAAGCAACCAGAGGTGCAGGTGTGGACACGCTTTACGGTCGTTACAGAACCTTTTAAAAAGAGGAGAAACTTGTTATGCCTCGGTCCCGCCATGTCTTCTCTGACCGCTGCTAGATTTGGCAATATTCCCCAGTGTCTCATTTCCTGTTTCACCCCTCCCCCCCCCCACCTTGCCCCCCCCCCCCTCCCCCATCACCTCCCACTCCTTCACCCTCCGAGGCTAAGCCGTGCTTGACGGCCGTGGCAGAGGTTTGGCGCTCTGCTTCTTCAACCCACGCTTCAGCTTCTGCTCCAAAACTATCTTTTCCATTTGATCCCGATGGGAGCGAATGCACGGCGGGAGTGAGGTTTCTTTTTTTTTTTGTTCTAAGTTGATACAACAACAACAAAAAAGGCTTTTAATCTGGTTGACCAACCCTTTTGGCAACCTGAAAAAAAGGAGCTGCAGCTCGTTGTAAAAGCTGTTCATGCTGCCCTCTTATCGTCCGTCTATTTCCGGATTCATTTCAGGGGACACAAACTTAAATGTGTCCACATCTGGTGCTCAACAAAGATTACCATTCTATACACATCTTCAATGTATATAGTATAAACAAAGTATACAGTTTGGGAAAGGTTCTTCCAGTAGAATATGAAACTACAGTGCCTCTAAATCTCACACTTCTCAGGTAACACAAACACAACCAGCTCACACACGCTTCAAGGTGTGTAAATGTGTGCTGAGAGTTTAAAGTTGATGACTTACTTTACAAGGAGCCAGCCCATAAAACAAACTTTGAGATCTCGTCTCACCATAAAATCAACTGCCTCTCCAAAGGTCGACGGCTCTGACACACATCCACGATGTAAGTCAAAGATGTGGCTTAGAAACATAAAGCGAGACACCGTGTTTGTAACAGCTTATGATACTTTCTTAAATAACACTCACCCATTCAGTGTTGGCTAGCATAACACTCTCATAACTGTATAAAGACAGAGTTCATACGGTCATGGAAAACCTGGAAAAGTCATGGAATTTTAAAATGGTTATTTCCAGGCCTGGAAAAGTCCTTGAAAAAAATGGAATCCTAAAGGTTTTGGAAAAGTCATGGAAATGTGTTATATTCATATGTTCATGTCATTCATTTATGCCGAGTTTGAAATGATTAATATTCTTTAAAAAGAAAGACGCTCAAAATATAAGCAGGCATACGCTGAGTATATCTATAAATGTTTATTCTTTTAATCAAACAAATATTGTCTCATTCATTTGTGTCATTTAAGGAATACTGTATGCTTTGGACTACATTTTCTCACTTTTTCATGTATACACCCAGATTTCACAAAATGCTTGGTCATGGAAATTTGGTTTAAAGTCATGGAAAGGTCCTGGATATGAATGTGTATGAATCCTGAAAGAGCTGCAGGGATGATTATTTTTTGTAGGCCAGCCAGAAAGTTAGCATCACAACAGAATCTTTCCATTGGATTTTGGATTATTGAAGAAAATAACATTTCTTAGGATAGTTATGTTTCGTTCAGCAAAATAATCTTCACAATTTAGTTCAAACTTTCCAAGCATGAATGTGCATAAAAGCTTCAAAATGTACAGGTTTAATATTAACTGATGTATTTTATAAATCGGCACAATATTTAAAATCTCTCGCGTTAACCATGTTAACAAATGTTGATTTAAGAATTCCAATGTGAACATTTTGAATAGAATTTCATATTCTGTTTACTGATTAGGAGGGAACTCCGCTCACTATTTGGCCGCCGTTTAGGGGTGGAAGACCTCCAAACTTATACCCTACGTCTACACTCGCAGACACAAAAGGATGAGGAAAGGAAAAGTTGAGCACAGACAGGCGAATGTGCACCATCCACACCAGGCGTAATAACAGTGTGGCCACAGACCTTAAAATAATACCTCACCGTGCACTGCAGCTGTATTATCATGGACCGAAAGCCAACTCGCATCCAAACTGATTTTTAACTTCCACATATGGCAATTACATACCAAAATCTTGAGCATTCAGATCCTTTATTGAACTTAATATTTATGAGGTCGCCTGTATTTGCTTTTAAATGTCTGCGGTGATGTTGCTCTGATGCAACTCTTGCTGGAGCTGAAACAGAGAGGAGGAAAGTGAATCTCTTCACGAGGTCGGAACAGATCATTAGTGTGTTATTTGGCCACCTTTGACCATCGGTCTTTTGCCCTGCCTCTGAGCTGTCACAGCATTATAATGGGGTGAGGCTGAAGGTGTGTATGTGTGTGTGTGTGTGTGTGTGTGTGTGTAAAAGAAGGAGAGGTGAGGAAGGAGTTAACACACGATGACTCACCTCAGTGCTTTTACAATCTTGCTTACATAGTTACAGTGTGTTTGCTCTGCAGGTGGATTGGATACAGTAGGCGTGCAGGTGGTTTCAAGAAACCATTTAAAAGTTCAAATAAGGAGTCGTCCACTATTAATGTTGCTTTTGTCACGCTGGCTCAGCGATTTATTAAATACTCACTCAAACTGGGAATAAAACCAGTCAAATGTGTTTTCTGGATCTGTGATTTATGGGAGAGGTTGGGTGACTCAGTTTTAGGGTGGATTTCTACTGTTACTCTCTGACAGACGGCGTGCCTACCTGTTACATTATGGTCTGTAGACCTTTCGTTGTTTGCCAGTAAGCAGTTCTTCATCTGAGGTGTTAAACTAACCCTGTTCCCTAACCGTGTCTTTTTAAAATTATGTTTCTATACAACTTATTTGCATTAGAAAATACATTCTGAAGCAACTCAAAGCACTTTGTTAAAGTGAGGGAACTTTCATGGTGTTCGGTTAAACATTGTATGAATCAACAGTGACATGAAACTCAAGACGGGATGTATAAACTTGACCTAATTGCATGCTATCATGCTAGAATTTAGCATGTATGATGCTTTTCACCTACAATTTCCCCTGTTGGTGGCGCTAGAGGAAAAGTCAGGGCATTCTCAAAGGAGTCCTCCTCTGGGGACCAGGAATGAATGTACAAAATGTCGTGAACGTTCATGGAAACCGTTCTTGAGTGATTTCAATCTCAACCAAAGTGGTGGATAGACCGACCCGTTAAAAATTGTAACCGAACCACGATCTGTCCGTAACTTCAATCAAAATCTTTAATAAAGCAAACAACACACGAGACCAAAAACCCGTTTTTTTTAGTCTCCTGCTCCCGATGACTTCTGCGACCTGTAAAGGCCTCAGTTTGCTCTCATACTGCATGTCCACTGTGTGTCTACTCAGCTCATTTATTTTTGGTTTTCCATTGGAAAAAGTTAGTAGATGGATCATTTTTCTTGGGTCCCAATTTGGTTGAGGTTCCAAAAGAACTGAGCCGTTATGAGAAGGTATAGACATCCTGCACACACGAGTGTCTTTGAATAGCCAAGATACCGTCAATACAGGGTCCGCAATTATTTTATTAACTTGACCTAGATCTTTTTTTGAAGAACGTGAAATTGTCTGTTGACAGTATTTTCTGATTTATGGAGTGGTTGAAAGAGATATTAAAAATTCCCTCTGTAAAAACTTTGACTGAAAAAATTAAACAGTAATGTCTAATCTGTCTTTATCTAATCTTCAGATTTCTGTTCTTTAAAGTTATGAAAACCAGCACAAATAAGATAAAGTCTCTTTTTTTAATTTAAAACTTGTAAAACACAATGATCCTAATGTAAATAATCAACTGGGGAAGATTCATGCTGATAGCTAGATAAACATGTGTACCCTGTTCTCCTGGGGGAGTATGGATCAAATATTATCACAGATTTGACAAATCAGCTGATTAGCAGTATTTGAGTGTACATGTTTAGGATAAAGCATTGGCGATGACGGATTACATGTTTTATTTAGTCGTTTTCTCTCATGACTACTGCTAGACTGAGGAGATCTGATTCAGATGTGCACTTGGTGAACTGATTTCCATAATTGTCACTCAGCCAGCTCCACTTTGAATCCTTTCTCCCTCAAGATTGTTGTCTCTCCTTCTCTGTGTGTTCTGTTAGTCTCTCTGTCGCTCTCCATCTTTCTGGCTTGGCCTTTAATAATGCATTCTTGCTGAGAGACTTCTCTATTGCTCGGAGTTCACAGCGTGAGTGTGTGTTCCCCGCTCTTCAACACACACACACACACACACACACACACACACACACACACACTATCCATTCAGAATATACACTTAATGCACACACAGTCACACTTCTCTATCTCTTGGATTTCTGACAAATCCATTGCGGTCAGTGCTCACACTCTTCCACTGAGGACATCAACACTGGCCTCCTTTTTACTTTTTACATGCCGATCGCTCCACCAGTTCACCCTCCGATCCCATCCCGAAGGTGTCCGAAGGTGAAGCGTCAATCAGCACCTTCGCTGTTTCTGGCTGTTGGCGTTGATGTGCTTTGCTGAATCTCCTCACAGAAGCATCACCTTGGATAACACGTTTTATTTTGGTCATCATGTTAATGATGTTTTCACTTTTGCAACATTTCACAATGTGTGGGCTGCAGTGATGATTTATCCCTCGCAATTACTGCCATGTTGGATGAATCTGCGTCTCTGGTTTATGTCCAATGTGAGCGTTCAGAGTGTGAGGTTGTGGAGGTCAGGGATGGATGTGACCTATATGTGGGAGTATATCACTTCCAATCACAGACCTTTAATTCATGTTTGCTCTTTTGCTAACCATAAGATCTTCTCCGAATCTTAACTATTTTGGAGTGGCCATGCAGAGATTTTCAGGAAGCACGAATTTTAACACATTATACTTTTGTCCAATAATGACATTCCTGTGCTGTCCCTAAAAAAGAAAAAAACATTTTGAGTTTTCTTCATTTGAATTTAAATAATGTTTTTGCTCTTACTTTATTTAGTGCTCTTACTGCACTTTTAATTTCATTAGCATTTTACTTCCAGCAAACATTTTATAAAAGGGTTGCTGGAAATGTGCCTCACCCACAATACCAGAAGAAGAAAAACAACACGTCAGATATTTCACTATGCTTTCTTACAAAGTGCTTTATATAAAATAAGATCATAGAGAATTGTCTGGAGCAAAAGAGCATTGTTGAGCTGTGTAATCTAATGTAATGCACTCCACTTCAGTACACTATACAGTACACTATAGCCTTGCAACTACAGTACAAGTACCTCTGTCAAGCTTGTCGTTTTCTAATCAAAGTACTATAAACACCTTCAAAAAAGAACAACTAAACCCGTCACCATATGAAAACCTAAGATTTAATCGCGAATCACTCACTTTAACAATCTCGGTTCCTGCATATGTTTGTGATTAATAAATGGACATGAATCACAGAGCGGCTGAACAGAGACGGACAAAGTGCCGTGATACATTTTCCAGGCCTGAGTTTTATGTGTTGGCGACCTGCGTGTTTGGGGGCAAAGGAAACAGCAGAGGAAAGGCCAGCGTTAGCGTGGGAGAGGGGTGGCCACCTCACTCCATCTCTGAGGTGAGTGGGTTTAAACCACAGTCTGCCTTAAAGAGACCTCAGACAGAAACAAGAAACACACAATCGGGATGCACATGCAGCATATTTGGATAGTAACGAGAGACAGGATATATTTTTTTTTTTATCAGGATTTGAGCTACAAATGTTGTCTTATTAATGAACAGTTAAGTCGTTTGAACATGACATTTAAATCCTTGCAGAGGTTTGAATTAAGAACATTTTAATTTGTGAAAAAAAATGTTTTGGAGCCACTCCACTGACAATGAATAGGAGACTTTTTGTGAATACTGGATACAACCCAGGTGATTTTCCAGGGATGTGGGCAGTTAAATGATCCGTTTACAGCTGTTCGTGGCCAAGAAGGCCCAGACGAGTCCATAGTAGAGATGCCTGGGTGTGTACATTTTCCCACCGGTCAATAAACGTGTGATAACACAGATAAGATATCCGTCTATGATCTACCTGTAGATGCTTTAAATATAAAATATTGCGAAAGTGCTTTTGGTTTTTTGGCAAGCACGCAGCTCCGATTAATCTCCCATCCACTGTCTGAAGTGCACATTTTTTTCTATAGACTACAACTATAATAACACTGCAGCTTTTATGCATATTTTATAGTAAGACTGTCTCAGCTTCAAGCCTCCGGAGGATGCTTTGAGAGTTAAGTTGTGTAGTCTTTCTTACGTCTTAAAAGACTTTCCTGTATTTCCACACCACTTAACCTCTTAGAATAAATCAGTTCTTCCCACTGGAGAACACTAATGTAGGGGGCGCTATCGAGGCAGAAAAATGTATATCACTTTTGTTGTACATTTTTCTAAATTATACAACAGGAGTCAAAACATTTTTATGATTTTAGTATGACTCTACTTTTTTAAGATTCAGAAAATGTGACAGTGTCTGAGAATGTTTTTTTCGGGTGCGGTTTAGGAGGATGTGGAATCGTAAAGCCACTTCTTCCTGAGGAACAAAAACTGCTCCTCATCTGCTTTGTCAATCTCTAAATCCAACACTTCCCCGCCCCCCCAAAAAATAAACTCTTCACATAATAAGATTTATCTTTGTCCTTGGTTTTTGGGTGTTGGATGGGTTTGTGTGATATTTTTGGTATGTGGCTTTTCATTCAGAGAGAAAAACACTTACTGAGGTAGCTCAGTTCCAGGTCTTAGATTTACAAAAGGGAATAAGGGACTTTGCTCTCATCCAAGCACCAGGCTTCAGAAAAATACATTACCATTCTGGAGTATAGATTTAAGATGGAATTAAGGGCTCCTCCATCTGGCAGAAGGATTTTACCCACCAGTGAAGGATGAGTCTCTGTGTCAACAGTGACTAGATTCATAAAGCATATATTGCTTTTCCTGTTTGATTAGGTTATACTGTACGGACAGTTATTCATATTCCATTTCAATATGAGAACGATGAAGCTGATTAAAACCCTCAAGTATAGCGGAGAATGGAGAAGGGCCATTTTCTAAAGACTTGACTGTGACACAGACTATGTATTGTGAAACAGGAAATGTGTGTACAAAGACAATCTGAAAGCTTCTGTTCTTTCCAAAATGGCAGATTAAAGACTGTTGATGCATGTATGAGCAAGTAGACTCACGATGGGTAACGCTGCTGATGAGCTCATGTCTTTTGTTGTTCAGATAGCGTTGAATACATCCTAATCTTTACATAAGCTCATTTGTCTTATCCTGCTTTTATTACATAACTCCTGCTTGTAACGAAGCTATACCAGTTAAAGGCACCGACAATCATCTCAATCAGCTTCTTGATATGAGCAATGTGGCTCAACTAAACCATGTCACGTACTTCTGACCACAAATCAGGATTTAGCGACATTTGAATCCTAATCGGAAGAAAGGTGGCCGGCTGTGTGCTTATGTTGCCAGGCTACTGTCATTCTAGATGTGCCGCAGACAATTCGCCGATTTATAGTCTAGACGACCTGAGAGGGGCCACATCTAGATGCTGACAAAAAGAGCATAATATGACTGTTGCGTCAACCCACAGATAGAAACAGACAATCAGAATAAAACGTGAAATGGGACAAAAGGCACCGTGGATGTAGAATAAGAACAGGACTCCAAATGTGCACCCAGTCATTTGAATGAAAATGGTTTGCCGAAGCCAAAAGAAAGTTGTTTTGCTCCCTCTCCCACTTACTCCCGCTCCGCCCATAGGCTTTACATTGGAATGACCTCGCATTCAGTTTCACTGCTCTGGCCTCTGGAAAGTTTTAGCAAATAAAATAAAAGGGATTCAGAAAAAAAATGGTTAAATTCAGAGTACAAATGAGTAATAATGTACTTGGTTTGCAGCTGCAGGTGTCCTGACAACAGGTTTTTCTTAAAGGTGATCTGGTGTTGAAATGCTTGTTGAGCCTGAGGAGATTTTCTAGTTGTAGTACTGCGGTTAGCCAGTGGAGCTAATTACCAGCAACACTGATTGACCGCATACCCAGCTCGTTAAAGGTGCTTAATGCAAAATTGGGAGTGTATCTATGGCCTCACAACAATGTGTAGAAACCAGCCAATTATATTTGGCGAGCTAGTATAACGCTACTCTTCAAAAAACATACTTTTCAAGAAAGCAGTTCATGTTGCCGTCTTTGGCCTGAACTCACACCACCTCCTCGTAAAGATAAGAAATGAATCTCGCACTATAGGAACCCAAAAAAATTATATTTTACAATATGTGACACAGATTGCTACCAGATGTTCTTATTGCGCAGTCTATTTGTACTTTTAAAGCAACATGGTGTCACCCTGTCACACACTAAATCAAACAAACTTCATCATAAGTTTCATGAAAGTTCCAAATAAGTGATGATAGTTTGTGTTTATGTTTACTACTGGACAGACACACAAAGTGGCTGCACATCTCTAAGAGAGCCTGTTGTTGTCCATGAAGGGAGTGGAAACACAAGAGTCCTAAAGTGTGAGTGTGTGTGTGTGTGTGTGTGTGTGTGTGTGTGTGTGTGTGTGTGTGTGTGTGTGTCACGGGGAGGGGGGGGGGGATAAAGAGCCATTGTCTGCAGCTGGTGCATCCCCCACTCCTCCTTTCTGCAGCTGTGAGGAAATCAAACGCTCCTCTTTTCCTCCTCTCTGCCTCTGTCACAACCTGCTGATGCCTTATTAGGTCATTCATGGTGAAACGTATGTGATGACCCACAGCAGCAGGTACACCAGCACCATTGAGCTGTCGCAGAATGTAAACATGCTACATGACGTCATCATCACACTATAAGCTTTAATGATTATATGTAAAAGAAGAAATATTTCAAAACCGTTTAAAAAGTTGTTTACATTGGACAATCTGGATTTGAAGAATTCAGCTCTAAGTTTCAATTAAAGTACAGATAATTAGAGATAAATTGAATAAAGGAGTGAGGAAGAAACATGTTTCCTATCTGCGTTTTCTTTTCTTCTTTTGCTGTTACAAAAAATACGTTATACTCTCAAACTAATAGACAAACTAGGATTTTCATGCTGTCGAGATAGTGGCCAAAGGCCAACTTTCAGTTCGCAATGTGTCCAGTAATTGATCGATAAGCGAATGTGTGGAAGTGTGATTTAATTATGGATGAATGTATGGACATAGTGAGCGGTGGTGTGGAGATCAGTGGGAAATCATGCTCTGCTTGTGCATGCAGAGCATAATTCAAAGTTACACTCTCTCCTCAGGTATTTCATTAAATCAGATAATTGTCAAGCATTGATTCAAATAAACAGGATGATAAACTACTTGTAGGGAAGATATATGTTACTGCTCATCAATAAGACATCAATGTCTTAATTCTCTGCAGTGCCAACTCTGAAAACAAGGAACTAAGTTTTTTTTGGCTTGTAAGGATCGAGTCATGTGAGGAATAAATATACACAATACCAGCAAGGATAGATTTGTGAGCAATATACACACGGTAGTCATCATAGGTTGAATAAAAAAATAAAACACATTGAGAATATCGTTTCATATGGCAGTGGAGCACTCTCACATGGACTCTCATGCATAAATATTCAACTTTCAATTGTTTTGAGAACTTTATTAAGGATGCTTTTTGTTCAATTTTTGAGATTGAACGTGATTCACCCCATTTAGTACAAAAGGATATGACATGATTGTTTTTCTAATTCTCATTAATATTTGGAAGGAATTAGTTAGGTAATATGATATTAATAAAAGCATTAAAACATTGATTAATCAGAATCAGAACCATTTATTGCCATGTTTGTTTTCACATTCAAGTAATTTGTCCTGGAGGAAGGTGCATACATTTAACATTTAACAATACACATTTAACAATAAACACTAACACACTAATATTAAATAAAGTAGGCTACAAGATAAAATTATACAACATTAACGTGCAATGTCAAATCTGTTATTTTAAGATTCATGGGGAAAGTTTAGAGACCTAATTCAAAAAAAAAAAAAAAAACGCAACATGGATGTGCAGTTCCATGAACTGAACACGCGTCCGTGTAGAAATGTAATTGTGACTTTCATTTGCAGATTCCTAAGTCAAGCGTGCCATTCAAAACTAGACCATACTGTGCAGACTATCAATGAATGGTTATGTATGAATGTCGCGGAAGCAGCGCGAGCTCGTGTGACTCTCCGGCAGCGCTGCGCCTTTAAATCCCTCCGCCCCGCCCTCGTCTCAATGACAAGCCCGCAGAGCCTCCTCAACGCATCCAGTGGAAGTGACAAACCAGAGGCGCTCCACTGGCCAGCATGTCCAATAACAACAACACGCATGAGCTTTAGCGACAGCCACTCATCCGGAACCCACGACCTCGGACTCTAACGAGTCTTTTTGGGGGGCCGCGTCGCGGGTCTGCGGACGCCCTCAAAGTTGGAGCGAGCTCGCCAAATGGACGTCCATGGACTGGAATAAAAGCTCCACATCTATCGGACTGAGGGAAGAGGGAGGGAAAGAAGAAACCTCTGCATGTTCAAGTTTCAAGCTCCAACCAGAGGGGCATCGCTGCGTGCGTGTTGGATGTGTGCGTGGAAGTGTGAGTGTGTGTGTGCGCGCGCGCGCCCTGCAGGACCAGCAGCAGCAGCAGCGGCGGCGGCGGCCGCGGGAAGGGAAGTTTAGCGCCGTGATTTGTCTCCTCTCTCCTCCGTTGCGTTGCTTTTCCATGTCACACCGGGGCACGGGCGGATTAACGTTTCCCTGATGAGAATAAATCATCTGTGGAGAGACTCTGTGATCGTGACTAAGATGATGATGTCGAGTAAGAGCGTGGAGTGGCTGCAGGAGGAGCTGGAGTCCGGAGCCAGTGCTCTGCTGCTGCTGGACTGCAGACCCCATGAGCTGTACGAGTCCTCGCACATCGAGTCGGCCATCAACCTGGCCATCCCGGGCCTCATGCTCCGGAGGCTGAAGAAGGGCAACCTGCCTATCCGCTCCATCATCCCCAACAACGAGGACAAGGAGAAATTTGTCAAGCGGTGCAAGACGGACGTGGTGGTTCTGTACGACGAGGCGACCCCGGAGCGGCAGGAGTCCGGGCTGGGGAGCTCCGTGCTGGGGCTGCTGCTGCAGAAGCTGCGGGACGACGGGTGCAAGGCTTTCCACCTGGAGGGTAAGTTGAGCCGGCTTCACACGTCTGTGTTGAGAGCCTGGTCGCTTTAATTCATAAAAATTAAAAATTAAAAAATTAAAACGAACTCACACTGACAGATTGTTTAATTTCACTCTGATGTAATTATGTGAGGATATCATTACTGGATATGCGGCTCTTCTGAGTGTGTCTTTTTCACCAAGGCACTAAACAACATGCATGTTATGAATGATCTCGCCTGGGCTGATTTTATTAATGAATACATGTGTCCATGTTTCATCCCCTTTCTGGGTCTTTGATACATCTAGAGATGTGGGAGCTTTAGAAATATATTCTTTTGGAAAAAGGCATGTTCACATGTTTGACAAGCCACTCGTATCATATGTATAACCTTATTACAGACATGTAAATAGCTTGTATGGGTATTGAAGTCGTGTGGCGACACTTCAAATGAATCCAGCTGTTATCACACGTCTACAGACTAGAGTTTGTGTCTTAATCATTATGTATGAACTATAATGACTATCATTGCGAAGCGTTTATTATAGGCGAATAGAAACGAGGGGAAACACGTGAGCTGCACTCACTGCGAAGTCTCAATGAAGTTTGACATTGGACTTCCTTCACTCAATGCCGACATTAATTACCGTCTTAAAATCGCTCGTTATTATTTGGGTGGAATCGCTTAAATTACCGTCTGATCTAAATAAGCGTTCAACGGCGTCCCGTGTCTCGGTAAATAGAGCTGACTCAAACGTGTTTTCAATTAAATGCTGCAAAAATGGCCCCGCCATGTTGTGCTCCTTCAGGAAAGGACTGGCATTTCTATTTTTTTCTTTTCATGTTTTTTTTTTTTTTCATGAATGAACAAGGAAACGAGGAAACGACGACACACTCTTGAATGACCCTCCAGGACTTAAATATGATGCGAATAGTAAATAATGTGCTCGCAGTAGAAGACGCATTTGATTTATGGCAATCGAAGAAATGTTTCACTTGAGTCACAAGCCGGAGCTGCCATTCACAAAAAGCCCGCTGCGCGTGGAGGGTGTTGCTGTCCTGCTCCGCTGCTCCTTCTCCCCGGGGCTCAGCTTTTCTCAATGGAGCACATCTGTCCGGCCGGTTTGCTTAGTCACAATGACGTAAATATCACGTTAATCTCCTCTTATCTGGCAATAAAATATGAATATGTAGTGTTACATAAAAAAAAGGGTGGCGTGGCTGCAAAAACTGCGGGTTTCAACGATACAAGCTATATGTTTTTATGTATTTAATTGTAATGCACTATTATAATATAAATGGCACATTTATTGATGTAATCTTTATATGAGTTGATGAAAAAGTTATGTAAATGGGTTCCATTTGGAGAGCTTTCACTACACCTGGCTGCCTTATATAATATAATGCTATTTGAGTATTAATTTACAGTGGTAACATGTGTTTTAATCGATTTTTATGTTTAATAATATAATAGTTTTTTTTTCTAAAATATTTCCATCAATTGTTTTGAATTCCGTTCATTTTATTTCTAATTAAAGGTTTATTTCTCGTCATTCAGGTTCATGATCCACCTCCTGTCTCATGCAGACTTGACATTCAGCTGCCATTTTGTAGATGTTGTATAACACAACCTCGCCTGTGTTGGTGGACAGGGCACTTTTGTTATATAGCACCCAGGGAAATGATTGTCTTGTCTTTTATCCTAATATTGACTCTTTCTGGTCTTTTCCTTGTCCTCCAGGGGGATTCAACAAGTTCCAGTCGGAGTACCCCGAGCACTGCGAGACCAATTTGGACTGCTCCTGTCCCAGCAGCTCGCCACCAGCCTCCGTCCTGGGCCTGGGAGGACTCCGCATCAGCTCCGACTGCTCCGACGGGGAATCCGACCGTGAGCCGGGCAGCGCCACGGAGTCGGAGGGCAGCCCGCTCCCCAACAACCAGCCAGCGTTTCCTGTCCAGATCCTGCCGTACCTTTACCTGGGCTGTGCCAAAGACTCCACCAACCTGGATGTGCTCAGCAAGTACAACATCAAGTACATCCTCAACGTGACGCCCAACCTGCCCAACATGTTCGAACACGAAGGGGACTTCAAGTACAAACAGATCCCCATCTCCGATCACTGGAGCCAGAACCTCTCTCAGTTTTTCCCTGAGGCCATTTCCTTCATTGGTAAGTGAAGTAAACAGAACTCTTTCTGTTATGTTACAAGAGATATATTAGGAAACAGCTGGGGAACCATTATTTTGATTATCGATTAATCCATTTGACGTCATCAAATGTCTTGTTTTGTCGACCAACAGTCCAAAACGCAAACTATCGTACCTGGAAAAGAAAGAAACAAATCTGCACAGTTTAAGAAGCTAGACATTGTGTCTTCGCATTAAAATGTATTAAATGATTATCAAATGTATTGGGGAAATGCTATTTGTCCAGCAACTAATTGATTTAAAAGAAATAAAAGCATCAAATATTCAGATTTTAGAAATTTAAACCAGTAAAATGCTTTAAAAGCTAATTTCAATACTAGTTGTGTTAAGTTAAATGAATCCTCCATTACCCTCTTTAAATACAGGTATCCTCTAGTTTAATCATACATCATTATATGCCATAAAATAAGTTCTGTGGAAATAGCGTTAAACAGAATAAGTGGGAAATTCTCTTAAAATGACTTTGCTGCGCTGTATTTAAACATCCATAGTCTCTATGTCACTATTCCTGATTTAAAATGAATTAAATATCACAAAAAGGTTCGCGTTAAAGCAAAGTTTTGAATTAAACATGGAAATAAGTCATTTGAGAATTGAAGCCACACTAATTCCATCCCCTCGTGTCATCCCTTGTTCAGCATTTCCCGTCATTCCCTCTGACTTAATTCCCAGAGAATGAGTACATTCCCTCTCTGATGAGTCAATGGGAACCACAGTCATCGTGATTGTCCAGACCCCTGACCTTTTCTTCCTTATTTAAGACAAATGTTGTGAGCCAGAGGTCGTGGCCGATTCGGGTCACGCTGATGTTAAATGTTGCAGTCTGGCTGGCTGTAATGTGCAGGGATTACATCGGGTCTTTTTAGTAACAGCAGGATAATTATGGGGAGAGGAGAGAAGTTCAGGCTGAAAAGGAGACCCAGATGTGACCTCGATGTACTGCAGATTCCTCAAATATCTGAAATTATTGTATGAACATGTCGGGATGGAGGAATTTGATGTATTCAGACACGTTAACAGGCTGATAAATGGACAATTATTGCGTTATAACGCATTTATAGCACAAATACAGTGATGTAACGCAGCACAATCCAAAGATCATTTCAGGACAAATTAACCACGGTTTACTTATTTGACTCCTGAGTCTTGCATAGTCGTGGAAAGTGAGCACACATCGCATATAAATTTCAGCAGCCTGAACTCAAGAGCCAACTGACCCCAATCCTCCAACAAGAGATGCAGGCAGCGAGAGATAAAGGAAAGGATAAAAGAGAGGGAGAGGAGGAAGAAAGAAAGAAGCACTTAACTCTCTCGCTCTAATGGCCTGCAGTGATGCAAGTGCAAGGGCTCGTAACTGATAGAAGGCCGATGGATGTAGCCCTTTAATAATGTAAGACGGGGTTTTTTATTCAAGTTTTTCTACAGACTGAGAGCAAGAAAGCAGAATGAAACGTGACATTCTGCTTTCATTGAGTCATTCTGGAGTAAAAATCGAATACATGTTTAGAAATAAATGAATTGTCTAATTGTCAGCGTTGTGACTTGGAGTATGCCCCTGTTATGTGGTATCACATGTGGTATTATATGGATTATATAACGTTTATTGCATACATTATTGCTATTTAGTTGTAAGGCAATGCCAGCAAAACATGGTATAATTTGAGTTTTTTATATCCATGAGAATAAATTATTCTCATGTAAAGTGGCTGAAAATGTGGTTTTAGAGTGATTATGAATAATTTATTCTATAACATTTAATAGGCACGATTAAATAAGCAACAATATTTAATATTTAAAGATACCATTGCCAATACTAACAAGCTAGTTAAGAAAATAGGTTTTCAGAGTTTTTTTATGAAATTGATATTCTGTAAATACCGTTCAGGGTTCATATACAGTATGAGAAAAAACTATACGTTAAATACAACAGCTGCAATATCACCATTATAGTTACTAAAGCTCAGTTCATAAGCACATTCACACTACAGAGAAACAAACGAGAAAACAATATTTATTCTTCTTATTTATATTGATACGGTCAGTGAAATCGTAGATCAGAGAATCGAAAGACTTCCTTCTCGCTCAATTATAATTCAAAGGCTAAGATGTAGGGCTAAAACATAGAGTGGGATGTGACCCGTAATCTAACCCTCGCTCATGGTCTCCTCTTCCTCTTGCAACCCTCTTCTGCAGACGAGGCTCGCTCCAAAAAGTGCGGCATCCTGGTGCACTGCCTGGCCGGGATCAGCCGCTCGGTGACCGTCACGGTGGCCTACCTGATGCAGAAGCTCAACCTGTCACTCAACGACGCGTACGACTTTGTCAAGCGGAAAAAGTCAAACATTTCCCCCAACTTCAACTTCATGGGCCAGCTGCTGGACTTTGAGCGGACGCTGGGCCTCAACAGCCCCTGTGATAACCACGCGACCTCCCCGACGCACGACCAGCTCTTCTTCACCACCCCGACCAATCACAACGTGTTTCAACTGGACACACTGGAGTCCAGATGAAAACCAGTGGGGGTGACTGTTCCTTTTTTCGGGTGGTGGTGTTGTTACCATGATAACAAGCGGCTGCGCTGGAGGGAAGCTGCCAGTTTTAATGAATGTTTTAGCCTCCGGAGGCTCGTTGTCTGAGAGCCCGGCGAAGGAGGAGCAGCGCCGGATGGGCAGGGGAGGTCACAGGAGCCACGTTAAGAAAAGGGGACGGGGTGTTCTTTAACCCAGCGGGGTGGAAACTGACAAACGGGTTTACAACGGCGTCCTCCGCGGGAGTTGATTGAAATCGAGGGAGGAGGAGCCCCGATCAACTTGTCTTGTCACAAAGAAGCGAGGAGACTTAACTGACTGAGCGAAGGACGCCGGAGGACAGACAGCTTCATACAAAGATAGGAAAAATCTACAGCGCTCGACTTATGAGACAACAACATCCTCTCTGTCTTTCTCTCGGCTCTCTGGCCGAGCTGACTGGTGCCAAGTGGAGAATCTGGGATTTACTTGTAGGGAATCTCGCTCTTTTACAAACCAAGGAATTAACACACACATAAACAAAGTATGTATGTTTGTACTGTACGTTCTGTATGTGTGTCAACGTACATAGCAGAAAATTCAGTATGTCTTTACGCATTTTTGTATATTTTTGTGTACATTTACGCACAAATCTGTACCTTATATAAATATATACACGTAGAAATCGTATCTATTCAATCCAACAATGGCTTAAGAGATTGTAAAACTAAAGAAAAGGTGGAGACACCAACAAAGAGGAACGTTATTGTGATATTCCGAGTTGTCTTTTTTTTTTTTTTTTTTTTAAAGTTTCGTTTTCCTTTTAGGTTTGTAATGACCTAATGCAGTTTGCACAGTGGTGTAGCCATTGACGTGTTGGCACTTGGAGCCCGTGCGTGAAGCAGGCAGATAAAGAGACATTCAGAGGAGAGGAGCGGAGAGGAGAGGCCAGTCCCAGGCTGCGACGAGTCCCGACAGCTGCACAGTGGAGCGGGGAGGGAGCAGGAACTGGCCCCCAAGCCGAGGACAGGGTTCAGGGGTTAGAGGGTTGGGTTAGGGGCAAAGGCGAGCGGCGGGCAGGATCAGGGCATGGGGGTTGGGTGTGGGTGAACTGTTTTCAAGCGCAAGTTCCTGCTTCCTTCCCCGAATGACTGTTCATCCAGTTGCCTTACAAGAAGCACCAGTTGTCTCTCCGCCAGCTGTTTTGATTTGTTTCGGTGAGAAAGTCCGCAGTTATTTCATCGCATATTGTCTTACCACAGTATGTTTTTCGCCAAACGGGTTTCTCACACCTCTGATGTTTGCACTTTGAGGCAGGCGCTTAACCCGAGAGGTCATTTTGGGGACGCTAAGGCAGTGTTAACATCTCTGAGAAACGTTTTGGGCAGCTTATTTTAGCAACCTTTGGCAGGGAAGTGCCTCAACACTCTTGTATTACCTTACTTCTTTTTGCCCAAGAAGACGTTTTTCAGTTTCTTTTACCAAAAAAAAAAAAAAAAAGGACTGTAGGACCCGAGACTGCGATTGTATCCTGGTCTTGGTGTTGTGGACTGGGACTGGCTTCAGACTGCACTTAGCTACTTCAATATATTCACGTCCCGTAACTGCATTGGAGAAAACAGAGGGAAGGTTTGTCTGAGTTGATTCACCCTTAAGCCTTGGGTATATGAAAGATATATGAAACACAAATTGATATAAATATATATATATATATATTATTATAGAGATAATAGTAAAGAGATTGATATTATTTTGTATACCTGAGCATGCTGTGGTACTGTATGCTCTCTAACAGTGGACGTAACCACGGGTTGGATGTTGCTTTACCAGGTGGGAAGATGAATGATGAGGACCGTTTTTTTAACTGCTGTTGCTGCTGAACACAGCGGTGCACAGCATGTAGTTAAAGAGCTTTCTGAGATCCTGTCCACATCAGAAGCACCTGAACAAGAAAGACTTCCAAATGCTGCAGTATTTGTGCTTTTAATGTCCATTTCCTCCAGAACAACACGACAGCACTTAGACGTATGGCAGCGTCATACGTCTAAGTGTAGGTACACTGGGCGTCATGCAAGAACATTGAGTTTTGTCCTCCTGTGTCTCGGTTACTTTTTTCCTGTGAGGGATGCTCATACGAGTCCAACTCAGCTTGAAACTGCACAAACGTGTAAATCGTAAGTTTCCAGCTGGTTCGACCGCCTGTGTATGAGCACGCGCACATTCGGGAGTTGCGATTGTTCCACAATTGGCACTTGATAATTGCTTTATAACTGCTGGACAAGTTTTGTTCACAAAAATGTAAAAAAAAGCAGATTGGATTCGCAGACACAACATTTAGCGTCGTAGTCCAAAAAAAGGGGAAAAAAGGCTGTTGATACGCTTGTCTACGCTGTCTACTGTGAAATGGTTTGATATGAAAACTGATTAAAAAAAAACATCCCGACACTGGAATGGCAACGTTCAGACCACCTGGATGGCCTCCCTTGTTGGTGCAGGGACAACTTGTAGTTGGTTGAAATGTTGCTAATAAAACCAAAAGGAAAATGACTCATAAGTAACTTTTGCACTTGAGAACAATCTGATTGCATGAGTGTGGTTCTTGCATGAGGCCCGTCGTTACCAGCACGCTGCAGAGGACTGCTTCCATGTGGACAGGGTCTGACAGGAACAAAGAACTGGGTTTCAGATGGGACAGCAGTGGATTCTGAACAGGGTTGGTTTTAGCTGGCCTTATATAATCTTTCTAACTTGTTTCTAATGCTGACTGTTCAATACTTTGTATCTCACTTTAGAAAAACATTGTGTAAAAAGAAAAAAAGGAAACATTTGTTTATTTGTTATTTGAATCAGAACATGGTAATAATAATAGGCAGCGAGCTGTCTTTTTTTTTTTTTTTTTAACCATAACGGGTCAGAAAAGGTCCTCTTTGTTACTCTGCAATATATCCAAACACCTTTTTTTTGCAGTATTTTGTAGATCCAAGACCTCATTTTTCTTTTTAAATCTTCTTTTGTACTATATCTATTTCATTATAATTATACAAGATCCAGCTCGATATGGCTTGTGGACTGAAGTAACATTTCACCTGGGGTGTCCAAAATGTAGGGCCGGCGTGCCTGTTACCAACTTGAAAGAGGCCCTTACTAACACATACACACACACACACACACACATACACACACACACACACACACACACACACACACACACACTCTCTCTGCTTCACACAGCCAGAGCTGTGGGTCAGCATGCCAGTTATGTTTCCCCATAGACGATTACACCACCCCGCTTATATGATTACGTCTTTCTCCGTCTTGTTTTGATATAATGTGCTCTATGCTATTCCTGTGGCCTTTCAATATGAATATATATCTAAGTATATATATGTTAGGAATTTATATGCAAATTTCTTCTCCTATAACATCAGAGATGAATATAATACTACCATGCTTGAATGGCCTCTCTCTCGTCTGTAGTGATATCCCACTGACAATAAGAACAACTTGATCCCTTGCACCCTAGGATTGAAACATATTTCAGTACGGAGCTTTTCTATTTACAAAGAAAATGGACGATTTCAAGCTGCTTTTTGTTTGTGTGTGAGTTTTTTATTTTTTCTTGTCTTTGTAACAATGAAAGAGAAATTAAGTCTTTTTCTCTGTTTGTAAATTTGCCAGATTACGGGAACGGACGTTTCTGTGTCCTTAAACTTGTAGCTACATCTCGGTAGGAATGCGCTCGGGCGGGAAAGACGAGCGAGAGCAGAGAGAGAGAGAGAGAGAGAGAGAGGGGTGGCGGCGCTAAACACAAAGTGAAAGAAGAAGTGAATGATTTTAAAAATGTTACCTCAGTGAGGAATTTTTCAGGGATTTTTTTGACAATGCATCTTGCATCGTGTTACAGCTTCAAACACACGTTGAATAGCTGTTTTGTATTGTGCTGTAAACGGTTTTTAAAAGAAGATGCAATCTGTCTGTGTATGAAAACAAGGAGCATGTTAACCAGGGCAGTTTCACCTTTCTGTCTACTGAAGGAAATACGATTGACCCTATGTATTGTACAGTATACGGAAACAACACAAGACATGTTTATACCGCAAATAAATATTGAAATATTTTTTTCTTGAGCACTTGTGTCCTTTTCATTTCTTACCACCAAATTATATAAAAATCACGTTAAGTGGTAATTACAATAAATGCAGATGACCTACATGATGATATTGATCAACCTACAGTTAACAGTTGTTGGATTATTTTTAGATTGATTGATTTTTGCAGGTGATACCGTAACCAATGGTCCTGAAGGTCGGGAAGAGGCCATTAAAATGGAGGAAAAGGTTCAACTCTCGTATACAAGGACAAACGGGAACAACAATGTAGCTGCACAGCAGGGAAAGTCAATATATTGTTGTTTTATTAAAACAAATTAGTTATGACTCCCTACAGCTTTCATTAACTAATGTAACACTAAATTATCCCGCTTTTCCATTAGTTTGAGGAGCGCCAGGATAATGTTCACACATCGTGGGCTTGATCCAAACACTGGATTTCATTAATCAATACTCATTCATATTTAACCATCTTTGTTTTTCTAGCATCTTGCCTTGGTGCAAGGTGTTTTTGTTGATATTTTATGGATTCACCCGTGAAAGAGTTCTTCCACACTTTTTAATCCATATCCGACATCTCTACTATTTTTGGTTTCGGGAAGGTGACAAATAAGACATTCTGCTCTCTCCCCTCTCGTCTCTCCACCCTGAAAGCTTGACAGGCCTCCTGCGTCTAGTTAATAGTTTCATGGGAAGGGCTTCGCAAAGGGTCAATTAAGACATATTTAGTTTTAGTACAGCTGTGTTTTACTATATTTTCATTATCTGTTTGTAGGCAGCTGTAGACAGCTTCCCTTATCGGTTAAAGTTGTTGACAAAAGCATTAATAAACACATTGCGTACAACTACGAAAGAGTGTGTTATATATTTATGAAATGTATGAAATTATGAAATACTGCTTATGAATGCTAAATAAGGGGACCAAAGGCAATCTCCTTTCGGAAAAGCAAATACGCTTTTAGTTTAACATGAATGGAAACGGCTCAGTTTAGCTATGCATGCTATGCCTGTGACTTCCCTTCATCTTCTTCCACAATCACACACACGCACACACAGGGTTGTCTTGTTGCATCTTTGCAGTGGTTTCCACATTGTCAGGCAGCGACGCATCCGATTGCTTAAACTGAAACTGTGCCACTTCCCTTCCTTTGCACCACTTACAGATATGAAGCTACCCACAGAAGGCATTTAGCTCAAACCGGCTGAAACTGCTCGTCTGGCTTTGTCCAAAGAAAACAAAATCCACCTCCACCTCTAAAGCTCACCAATTAACACCTCATGTTTGATCTGTTTAATCTGTACTAACACCAAAGGAGGGAATGATTAGTCGTGTTTTTTACAGATCGTCATGTAGTGGACTATTACTGTGTTCCTTTGCCACATTTTTCAGAGGTAAACTTAACGGGTTTGCCATTGTAAGTCATTGTTATCCAGACCAGTTGACAGTACTGTATGTGACGCTGATTTAATGAGACACAAATAAGACCGAAGCGCTAATGAACAGAATATTGCTACACCGAGCAGCCATCTTGGATTTTGAAGTCGGGGTTGATGGGATATGTCCAACTTTCCAAAGTTGGCAATACGACTTCAGGTGGCGCTCTAGCTGTGAACTCAACTCAGATTATTAGGAACAAAGCATTTTTTTTCCAGGAGTCTCCGATGGTTGCCTGGCAACTGTTCCTCGCCCAAAAAAATAGTCAGCACATAAAATGGAGAATTTACATATTTACACATTGGTGTTGGTACAGAATTAAACAAACAAGATAAAATATATTAATTAGTGCACTTTAGTGCTGCCGGTCTGTGTTTGGACTGAGCCAGGCTAGCTGTTCCCTTTGTTTACAGTAATTATGCTAAGTTAAGCTAACTGGCTGCTAGCTCCAGCTTATTAGCTTGTCATCTAATTCTGGGCAAATAAGCATATTTCCCTTACTGTTGAACCATTCTTTTAGGACATCATTGTTTTTGTGTGGATAAATACCAGTTCACGGCTCCTAAAAATCCTATAAACTGGCAGTAGAGATCCAGCTGTGAGGGATAACAACTCTTTCTCCAAGCTGCTGCCTGTGTGTCCTTTAACTGTGCTCCCACATAACCCAAGCTGCCTTTTCTATCTTCTCAACTAGCAGGTAACAATGGCACATGAGCACATGAAAGCTGCAGTCAGAGAGAGAGAGAGACAGAGGAGGGCTGGTGAGAATAAAAAAGAGCATCTTAAAGACAGCGCTGTGAGCTGAGCTGGCTATAAATATCTCCTCCAGTGTAGCCCTCGCTTCTCTTCCCTCCCTCTACAACGGCTTGTCTTTTATTTTTGCTCTGACTTCCTGCGCCGCCGCACCATCCAGTGAGCCATCCACCTCATGGTAATTCAGACAGGATATTACAGTGACAGCGGAGGTGAAATAAAGGAAATTAAGGCCTGTTTGAAGAGATTGGGGACAGAGTGATCGACACCACCGACTGATTACTTTCTGGTTTCCTGGCAACATGATGACAGGGTTTCCCACATGCCCATCATCATCATTGTCATCATCGTGACAATTCATGTAACGGGACATGTTTCCCGCTCTAATTTCAAGACTTTGTCATGAACTTAGATAGATAAAGGGATGACAGCTCTGTGACATTTGCAGTGTTTTCCTTTGAGAGCCGAAAACATTTCACACTGCTCGCTGATGAAGACGCTTCACTCTGGTATCCAGACTCTGCCGGGCCGTTGTCCCTCGTTTCAGGGTTTGGTTTGGATCTGGTGCTTTTTAAATGTCATTCATTAAGAGATTTTCTACGGTCGAGTTGCCTTGCCAGTAGAAAGTATTAATGGAATAGAAAATACACTTCCTCTGGTTCTGTTGCACGGATGTAGGTCCTTTTTTTTTTGTCAATTGTGAGTAGTACAATGTTATAGAGATTTAGGTTCACGCCTCACATTTGTCAGTTGGAGGCTGATGCAGAACCAACACTGTTCTCCCACAAGGCCAAATGGTTTCATATCCTGTTAGGAGGCATATTTGTCCATTTAATAGCACTATTCCACAACTATTTCAGAGAAATGCAGTGACAGTGTTGGGAAAAAGTGTTCGTAAATATTCAGGATAAAAATTACCCACTATCAGTCAACGGTGGCACCAGTTCAGAGAAGCTATTTGTATAATGTACAACCAGTAAAATCCGTAAAACAATATCATACAACTAACATCGCTTAAACTGCATCAATCAAACTTTGTTTGTGTAGGAATATGGACACGATCCGAGGGGTGAATGAAAGATATCTGATCTCAACACTTCCTCTTGGAGAGTAACTGCATGTGTTTTCTTTTTGTTTCTGAAGAAAACGTGTGTGTCAATATACTGTATCTGTGTGTCATTTATCATCTTTACACTGTTTAAAGCGATAGCTGTAAAGTGCCATCATTTGTGAATGCTGCTCCAGTAATGGTCCTCCATCTTCTCTTGATGAGTTTCTGTTCGTGCTCTCTGTCTGACTGACAGAACTGAAAGCTGTGGGGATACATTACATCTCCCACAGTCATGACATTGACAAACAGAGGAACTCGGGGTCTCACTACTTTTGCGAAAGCTCCACTGTTGCCGGCTCCTTTAATGGGCTCAAATAATTACAGTAAATAGCTACTATGGCTGCTGCTGCTGCCGCAGTACTTAGGAGAGCACTGTCCTCCCACTGTGAGTGGTACTGTACTCTGATGTTCTGTATTCTTTCAGCTTCACAGTTATATAAAGAACCAGCGCGGCGCTCTCTCCAGCAACGCTCCACTTCAAGAGCATAATGAGAGGGGAGCTGGGAGGGAGCGAGGGAGGTTGAAATGTTCGTGTTTCATCATGTTGAGGCCTGCATACCTGCATCATGGAAACAAAAAAACAGTAGAAAAGCAGTCGAGGCTGTTTCAGCTCCAATACGTATTACTCACTCCTTGTATTGAACCCTCACAGATTGTAATTGTTGATAATATTACATATCCGTTAACCCAGAAAAAGATGCTGCCAATAAAATTATAAGATGATGAAATAATGTGGTCTAGTGGTGTGATAGTGTATTAGAATTGTGAGAAATTAAAGAAGTACAGTAACTAGAATACCAGAATAACATCCCCATTTAGAAACACAGTGCAGTAGTGTTTTTCTTATCAGCCGACAAAACACATCCGCACTGCTGGAGCTGAGTTGGTGGTTTTGCATGTTCATCAGAGTGCATTCCCGATACTACATTTGTATTTAAGAGGAACTTGTTTGAGAGAGTAAACAATACAGAGAGGAAGCTATAGAGGCATTCAATAAAAACTTTATTTTAGACTCAAGGTCCAGATAATACAAAACATTAAATATAACAACATACATACAAAAGCACAATTAAAACAAATAGACCTGCCAATGCCTTATAAAAAAAGAGTATTGAATCCTGTTCTCTATGCAAACAAATAAAGTCCTTTACAGAGCCATCCTCATGAGTACAGGCTGTTCATGTTCACTCTAATCAAACTTTACAGTTAACTGCACATCATCAGCCATAAAGGGGCGAAGGCTGTGGAATCAGCTGTTGTGAAGTGGACAACCTGAGTGCCCTTGCTGGTCAGAGGCTCATTATTAGGAAACTCTTGTTTGACAAGCGCAGCTGGGGAGTGTACACCTCGTCAGTCCACCTGTGTGAGCTGGCGAACTCACGGGCGGCTCGTAAAACTCACACACCTGAACGGACTTTGGACATAACCAATCAATGACATCACCTCGAACACGGTGATTGCTGTAATAAAACGGAAAACTCACAATGGAAAATACTTTTTTAATGGAGATACTTACAAATCTTTAACACAGCTCCCTGCCAAAAAAATGGATGTGTGGCATTTTGGAAATAAATCCATGTCTAAGTCATGTGGAGGAGATTTATCGAGGCCAAATATGGTTAAACACTTGCTGCCGACTGTGAAATCGAGATAGATCTCACAGAGTGTGTGTGTGTGTGTGTGTGTGTGTGTGTGTGTGTGTGTGTGTGTGTGTGTGTGTGTATGCGCATGAGCAGCCACATGTGCCTATGTGAATGTTTGACTTTGATCCTGTCCTTAGTGAGCAAACATATTCAGTTTCTTCTTATCTCCTTTCGCCCCCTGTGACGTTACCGCCTGTATTTATTTAATCCTCATAACGGTGAATGTGTTTCTTATGAGTTTTCTGGTCAAATATAATGTTATATTATATAACATATATTTTTCAGTAACTGCAGCTGTTATTGGTGCCATTATTTGATGATTACAGTCAGATATCTTGTTATTCCTTCTTGGTCATATATTTAAATAAATAACTATACGTAATGTGTTGTTTGTTGTAGTTTTCCACTCTCACAACTGGCTAATCAATTCACTTTATTGCACTGTTCTTTCACCTCGCCCTCTCTGTCCTTTATTTCTGTCTTCTTTTCTATTTCACTGAATTTTCACCTCATTTTACTCCACATTTCCTCCCTCCTATTATATCTTAATCCTCTTTCATTTCCTTTATCCTGTCCTTTTCGCCAACCATCTTCCTCTGTTTTGCTCACTTCATCTTGATATCCATGTTCCCATCCTCCCCCTTCCCCTCAGCCGGTGTAACATGACTCCAGACAGGGTGAGGTGCTCACTGGGCTAATAAAGTGCAGCACACATCCGCTCGCAAGTTAAAGAGTAACAACAACAGGTGATCGCCACACGACAGCCCGTCACACCACAGTCCAGATTGTAGCCACCATGTCCGGGGGAAACACAAATGAGTGCTTTAGGAAAGAGATTAGGATCATGAGCATTCAGTGAAACTAATGGAGCATAGTTTTAGAAATGCAAACTAATTATGATATACTTATATGTGACTAGTCTGTTAACTCTACAGCTGATAAGTGTTGTTGAGTGGGCCGAAAACGAATACAATACAACTAAATCCAATGATAAACCTTCAGAAAAAAGACGAAGAAAAAACATTGTTTTTAATAAGCTTTTTTAATATATATATATATAAATACTAACTGGATTTCAACCCAATATACATTATTTAAATCTCTTTGAGGTTCATTGAAGAAAACAGGTGTGTTTCTTCTGTTGTAAATTACAAGGACTGCGATGTGTTGGTTTATGGTGTTATTGTTATATTCTATGAGGCATAAATTCACAGTAATTAGCATCCAGCATCCTCTGCTGTTTGGACTTTATTGTTATGCTGATATCCCAAACACTGAAAAGGACTTCATCTTATTTTGTCAAGCCCCTTTCAAACGTGTTTCACGGCATTCGTTCATTCATATGTATTCAAGTAACAAGATACATCCAGTCATTTTTTTCAGCACAGGTAATATGCACCCATAAAATAATCAGTGATCAGACATGTTCCCTCCTCTGGCATTCATGAATGATGGATGAAACGCTGTGGCGTGCTCCCCAGAGCCAGATTAGCACACCATTAGCTCGTTTGACTCCTTCAAATTGCCTGATCGTCTCGGGAGCACCTTACTGGCGTTAGACCACCTCGGTCCTCCTCTTTCACCCCGGCTGCTCCTCCGAGACAAACGGTTAGATTAGAAATTATTACAGGATGTGAGACGGCCACCAGGCACTCACAGGGACGCGCCTCTGCATGAGGATGATCTGACTTGTGAAATAACGGCTGCATTTGTATGCTGCTCAGACCACGATGCTCCATGAGGGTTTCAAAGAATAGCTTTTCCCAACGTATCATTCCTACATTGATTTTAACAAACGCTGCTCAAACTGAAGCATATAATGCATTTCCCCATTGTTGGGGGACTATTTTCAGACTCATGCACTTGGTTAAGGAGGCAGGTGGGTGTATGTGGGATTGACTAAAAATAAACCTCAGTGCCAATGTTCATGCCCAATGCAACAGTGTGTCTCATTGGAGAGTTCCTAATAGCTTTTGGTCAGCGATGGAGGGCACAGAGGGATGAGATAGATCAGGCTTTGGCCACACAGGCAATACTTAAGTTAGTAGGATCAATTAATTATTGATTTTGGACTTCTCGTTGGATTTGTCGACAATAAGAAAAATGCTGACTATCACCAGAGCTATCCTTAAGGATTTAACCACAGCTGGTGGATTTAACTTAATTTTTTTAAATGAACACAATTTTCCATTAAACATATTTTTCAACGCGCTTTGGCGTTTTGAATGCAAACCTTTTCACGTGATGCAATTGGATGATATTGTCAGCAGGTGTTCTTTCGCATGACGTTGCTGCAGTAGCATGAAATAATCATCACAATAGCTCAAGAAAATCACTATTCCACACAATGAAGAAGAGCCGTTCATCTAAGAAACTGTGAAAACGGATCTTCAAACACTTTGTCTGCATCTATTTGTGCCGGTAAAAAAGTCACACTTTTTGCAACGAGCTTCTGATTGTCTTCATGGAGTGTCTCGTTTTAGCTTCTCGCCCGTCCTTCGAAATGGCTGCACACTCCAGCTGCATCACGAAACTCGTGAGGACACTCAGTCCCCTATGTGGAGGCAGGGAGATGGGGAAGTGGAGATAAAAATATTTCTTTGCGGCCCAATCCATCTGACGATAACAGAGTTCTCCTTTACGGTTACCGTGGTAACGATGGAACAGGAAGGAAGTGGAAATGTTGCGGAGCTCAGCAGGAGCGACCTAACAACTGACGACAAACAAAATAAGTAATAACAGCTTGTAAAAAAAAAAAAAAAAATCCTGAATGCGCGTGTTTGTGGTTTAATAAAACAAAGCTCAAATGTCAAAGATGCCAGTGGAAAGTCTCGTATTACTGTCTTCCTTATTAGCGCAGACGTTGTGAGTTCTTATCTTCACGCTGTGGACTCTAGCCAGAGCTTTATCTGACCCCATTAGATTATCTATCAACTTGCATAATCAGCCTCTGCAAACTCCTGCTGACCTGAACTGAACTGTACTGAACCCGAACCAACTGAACGGACGCTGAGCACGCCACACTGTGCCCTGGTTACAGGAGTGGTGAGCAGGGTGGCAAAGTGATCCAGTCCCCCGTTCACAGATAAAATGTGAACAAGACAATGAATCTCTTGTAGCTCAAGTGATTCTGTATCAGAAACTTTGATCGCACTGCAGGGATCAATAGTGTAGCATGAAGGTGTACCTCTCTGTCTTCCCTTCCCTCCTCTCTTGCTCATGACCCAGCTTCCTGCGCCTCTGATTGGATAGTGCTCGTTGCCTTCGTTAGTAGTTTTGGTTGGGTTTAGGGGAGTGAGGAGTGATATCGGTCAGGGTAAGAATATAAGGGTGAGCCAATCAGAGGCAGCGTATGGTAGGTCGGGCCTTTGCTAAAGTTGTAACATTGCACCGGGTCACCAAGGCACTTCGGCCCAGTGAGTGTAAGCTGACCACAGCCGCTCTATCTAGCACCGTTAGCACGTGTTAGTTAAACATTAGAACTGATCCACTTTAATTTTTTGATCTGGGAAGTCTTGGCAAGACAGAAAACATATTTACCAAAACGTGGAGCTATTCCTTTAACATCTGTGAGTGGTTCTTGAGCAGGACACTTCACGTTGCCACTCAGCTTCTCATTAACCTGGCTAGCCCGGTCGTGGGTAGAAAAGAGTTCATTGTTCCCTTAGTGAATAAAGATTTAAGAAGCTCCTCTTTAATCCTCCAATAAGCACCTCTCCCCGATGCTCTGAAACCAGGAAAGCGTTCCTCCTCTGGCCTAAATGTATTTAAACTCTGGGCCTTGTTGAACTACATGGAGTTGTGTTACATAACGCAACCGGATTCCCTGCATGGTCGACTTCACACACAAGACAAAGAATACATATTATTACAATTTCCACTAATTATTCAAATTCTCCATTTCAGTGGTGTCCTGTGTTCCTCACAGATTTAAATGAATTCAAATCCAGGAGATTGAGTTGCATGCTTGTTGAATAAATGCATTTCCCTGAAACTTCGATAACATCTTCCCAAACACAGGAAACCTTGCATTCTCTACTTTTGTGTAACCTTCTCTATAGATGAGAGCAAAACCTGGTTATACCTATTTTGCACTGATATACCTTTCGCTTAAGATTTACTGTGTAGCTGCTTATATGGCCATGTCTATCAGAAAGACTCACTGAAGGACGTTTATTTATAGTGAGGTTTTGAAATAGAAGCTCTTGTGAAAAGAAAAAGCATATAACCATCGCTCTCTCAGCTCCAATTGACAAAAATAGTCATACAATGTGTAGAAGGTTAATGAAAAGGGCTTTAACACGGCTGTATGAATGAAATAAATGTACTGACTATTTCATTTAAAGGGACGTTGCACTCATTTTACATGTCCAAGTCAGTTTTAGTTGTATACTCAGTCTGCTTAAACAGTTGTGTAACGTACTTCTGTGGCTTGAAGGAGCCTTGTCAAGTCTGAGAAAAGGATTCAAGTGACGGCTTGGATAGATATATTTGACAGAGAGGAGATGGGTGCAGCCTGCTACATTGTTCTCTTTTTTTTTAACAATTGTTATTTGCCTCTTTCTGTTGGATGTCTGTCCATCTCTCTCCTCTGTTGTTGTGGAGGTTTTGTAATCCATCACAAAGACTTATAGTGTCTTTGCTGTTTGGCTCGTCCCTCTGTCTCCTGCCTTCTCCCCCAGGCCGCGGACCCTCCCCTCACTCCCCAGACCTGCCATCCTCTAACTGCCCACCAGATGCCCTCAGACGCTCTTGCCAGTCCTGCTCACCTGGCAGCCCCTCCCACTACACACCTGTTGCCATTTCCCTCATCAGCGCCGTCTGGGCTTCACCTTCCAGCTCCTCACCTGCGTCTCATTCCCTCGTCAACTGCTTTTACCATGTACCAGTTCACCGCAGTGCCTCCTCAGATCATCATTCTTCTTAGCTGCTTTTCTGTTATTTATCTGCTGGACAAACATTTGGACTTTAGCTTCTTTTTAAATAAATCACTATAATCATCCTGCTTCTTCCTCATCGGTCTGCCTTTGGTCCAATCCCTGCATTGCAAACCATTACAGTTGAGTCTCAGGATATATTGTGTCCTATGCCCACAGTTAAGGGACTTTTTCAATGTTCAAGATGATCCAACGTTTAGAATCGGGTCCAAAAATTACTTTGGTTTTGTTTAATAAAGTCAAAACATTCTGGCTCATTCAAGTCACTGTTGTCTTTTTCAACATTAAACCAAGACCAGGATACTTCCATGACTTCAACCAAGTGCTTTAAGTCGCTAACCACACAGGGATTTGTGTACACCTGTATGATTTTTATGAACCCGAGGCAAAAACAAGTCGAATGAGCACCTATCGCTTCAATTAATGTCTGAACAAATTCTGTGTTTGTTGTTCAGACTAAGCAAACGCGTGCAGACTGCATACCAAGTGCTTTATTATCGAGGAATACACTCATCTGGGTATCAACGGGGATGAGCGCTCTGGATTCAAAATAATGATTCATGTTCTCTCCACATTGTAATCTCATGATGTGCTCACAGGGTGTTCTTGTTTCATTCACGTTTAATTATCTCTGCGGCTAATTCATCCCATGTCTTTTTTTCTTTCAGGCTATTGTTTTGTTTTTAGTTTCTCTTCTCTTTTTGTCTTCTCATCTGTGTCCTGTCAACTTGTCTCTCTTTTTTTTGTCATCTCACCTCATTAGTGTTCATTATCTGCAGGGAGAACTAAAGATGCAGCATTCAGAATCAGGATGTCAACAAGTCATTGTGTGTGTGTGTGTGTGTGTGTGTGTGTGTGTGTGTGTGTGTATGTTTGTGTGTCTGTCAGGGCTACTAATGATCTACAAATCCTGTGGTTGTGTTGCGGCCCAGGCTCCATGTCAGTGCTACTTATTGGAAAACATGAATCTGGGCTTTACATCACGGCAGCTGAGATGTCTGCCACACACACACACACACACACACACACATACACACACACACACACACACACACACACACACACACACACACACACACACACACACACACACACAGCTTAGTTTCTATCATCACACTAAGAGGAATCCCTCTAAGTAGAAGAGGGATTTCTACACTATAAGTGCTTGCTCAGTAAATTACACCCACTAAATACAGCCTGGAAAAAAAATGTGAAAACAGTGTCTTTGAAATACAGAAAAAAAAAATGTGTTTCTTCATCATGAAAAAGATTCACCTGAAAACAGGCAGATATTAAAATAGTGCTGCACAAAGTAATGGCATTGAGGTCCAGTAATTTACACAAATAGTGTATCCAAAGGTATACAAAATAAAAAAATTAAAAGTTTTACTCTGGAAACGTATCTTTCTCATCTTCAGAAACATCCCTCTTTGGTCGCTCTCAACTGTCCACACTGATTCCACAACCTAGAATGAACGGTCACAGCTAGACATCTCTTCCTTTTAAGAGGTTGCAGTCAGTGTTTACTCACCATCAGAGTTTGAGTCTGAAACCTTAAACAAGCTTCTTTTATCTGTCAAAACATAAGCTGTAAATGGCTGGCGAACCTTTCCATGTTTCCGGTGGTTGTATTGACAACACTTAATCCAATTTGTAGAAAAAGAGCACACTACAACACTGACATAATGTGTCTGAAATATCCCTGTTTACCTTTCACTAACAGATTCATTACGGATGTAACGGACCATTCAAACAAGTCATTTAATCAAACGTCGAATGTAACGTCGCAAACCTGTCGCTTTTTTCCATTGGCATCCAAACATTTCACGCTTTTTGATACCGATGGTAAATGTATGGTCTCAGCCTCGCCGTGTTAGCGACAGCAAGAACGGGTCAAGTCCAAACTGCCTCTCACTCTCAGCTAACGAGCCTCAGGTACACATGGTGTGTGCTCCTTGAGCTGAACACAGATCATTATTGGAAGGTTTTCTGCAGTGGGCAAGAATGAAGAACCATTTCCAATGTAAGTACAAATCATACACAACACTACCTGAGGTATACAATCTACTGTGCTGTACTAAATATCCAACTTCAATAGTATATTATAATAATTAAAAAAAACACATAACAACCTCAGCAGTCTTCCATTAGGAGCATTTGTTTGTCTATGTTGTCTTAATAGTTAACGCCATGACTACCGGACAAACTTCATATGCTTATTTACTGACAACAAATTCTAATTGTAATGATAATTGTGAGGTCCATAGTAAAAAAAAATAAAACAAATCAAGCTCAGTAAAGTTGTATGTGTCAGATTTCCCCTAAATAAATATAAAATTCTGTTCTGGTTTTGAGAGTTTGACATTTCTTAGTATTTAAGTTTGATAAACCAAAAGGGCTTTTATGTCTTGATACATGCTGCAGTGAAACAGGAAGTGCTACTCTGTCCTTGTGTTTTTGGCCGAGCTGACTAAAGTGACCTCTCTCGGTCTGTCTGTCTCTCTCTGACTAATGCTCTGACTGTGGGAAAGTCTTGGCCTGTCCTTGGCCCGGGACGCCAGATTGCACCATGTGATTGGAGGCGACAGATTCCTGACATATCAGACGAGTCGGGTGTCCACGTCCGCTTCCTGCCCTACCGGACACGCACAACACACACACACACACACACACACACACACACACACACACACACTCATACTGACACCTAAACCCTAGTGTCCAGTCTGCCTTCCTGTCCGATGCTCAGGGTTAGTGGCCCAATCCGGGTCCACACAGCTGCCAGTCGTCTCAGGTTGCAGCACTGGAAATAGACGCTGTGACCATTAACATCCGACGTGCTATACCCACTGAGCTCCCTGTTATTAAAGCAATGATGCGACGTTGGATTAAATAGAGAGCAGAGGAACCACATATACTACTAATGATCATCACTTTAAACTACCTGAAGCAGGGAAATACAATTCAGCCTTTATTAATTTTATGATTTACACCTGTGCTTTTCCCACTGTGAAAAAAGCGCATTCCCTCTCTGCCCTCTATTTCCCTCACACTTTCTTCTATACCGGTAGTTCACATCCAACCACACATCTGCTCCTAATCCCCTCATCATTATAGACTAGCCCCTTTGCCCTTCTTCTCCGCCAGATCATCTGTTGTGCAACCCAGCCTTACCGGTCCAGTCTTCGTGTCCCTGCCTGTCTCGATGTGACCTTTTGCCTGCATGTTACCTTCCGGCAGACAAGCTCTTTGCTGCTCGTGTTATTTGGATATGCAGTTATATAAAGGAGGGTATAACCAATTGGAATTTTCTGAATGAGCGGTCAATCCTTCTTTTGAACTGACTTGGACATTGGAGAGCCGTGTGAGTTCACGTGTCAAAGTTCAAAGGTCAAAATGTTGTGAGAATAGCCTCTGGATCAATGTTTGACATGTAGCAA
Source organism: Cottus gobio (assembly GCA_023566465.1). NCBI lineage: Eukaryota > Metazoa > Chordata > Actinopteri > Perciformes > Cottidae > Cottus > Cottus gobio. Next base: position 18,687,379 of record CM042222.1, on the reverse strand, counting down.
ATACATCTGGCACCTTGCTCATTGAAAGTAATGGGAATCCAGATATGGTGTGAACACAGCTTTACTTTAGGCATTACAAGGCTGGTAATTGTGAGTCAGATAGAAAATTGGAAAGGTCGAGGTTTTGAGTGCTGGGTTAGTTGAGTTGTTGGGCAAAAAAAAAGTAAATTAAGGCACTGAAAGAACAGAAAATAAAAGGGCATACTGCAGAAATCCTCCATCATCATTATCTTGGACCTAACCCTCAGTTGAACTAGTGTAGAGGATCTTAGTCTCTAAAATCAATTATCATTTTTACACGATTGCAGTGATCTATCTCTCATTTTACCGAATCTACGTCTAAAAGACTCAATTTGACACGTATTTTCTTTTTTTTCTTTAAGATTGATGTTTTGTGCATTGTAGAATAAATGTCTGGCTCTAAAGTTAAAGTTATAAAGTAAACCACGATTTGCAAAAGTCAGCTCTTCGCTGGTTAACCCAGGGGGAGAATATGAGTAATCTTTGAGTCAGAGTGGTCCGAGTGATTTTCAGTCTGAGGCTCAATGGAAAAGAGGCAAGAGGCCCTTATCTGGTGAGTAGGTGTTCATGAGGCCTATTTCTGGTTGGAGTGCCGACAGACGAGCTCAAGTGTTTCCTCTGTTGTATCACACACACACACACGCACGCACGCACGCACGCACGCACGCACGCACGCACGCACGCACGCACACACACAATAACTCACAATAAGTAAAGGCACACACTGAGATGGACCCACACAAATTTGCGAGCACACACAAACCAACACTGTAGCGATGCAATTTTGAAATCCTCACAAATCAACACTCGACATGGGAGAGAGCGAAGTGTGAAAACACACACACACACACACACACACACACACACACACACACTGAACTCAGTATTCTGTCACCCTGTCACTATGGCAACTGGTGCACAGCAATAACCAGTGTGGTGATGTGTGAGCGTGTTTAAGTGTGAAAGTATAAGTACCGCTATTCATGTAGACATTTGTTTGTGTAAATAAACATGTGCTTAGGTGTCTGCGTATGTGATAAACATTTATGGATATACAGTCCCATCTCACCTTCTTTAAAGCCTGTGAAGTGGATGTTCAAGGGGCCTTCGTTAAATGCTCCAGCAGCTCCTGTGGATCACGCCTCGTCCCATAACCCTTTATATAAAAGACGCCAGGGGGCTTCAAATGGTCAATTATTACTCTTTGCATCATGACTTGTGTTTATTCAAAACGTTCTGGTCGTTCTTTAATACATCCATGATATTGACTCCTTGTCAAATTTTAAATAATCCTATTAATAAGCTAGTGAGAGATCAGTGGCAACCTTCAAAAAACTGTTTAAAATCAGTTTAAACCTCCTTTTGTCGTGCTTACATTTGTGTATGTGTATAAATTGTAATGTCATGTCTTAGTTCTGTAAATGCCGCTTGTTTGTTCATCACTGCGAACAACTTGTTAACGTATGCTCTTAAAAGGTGCACAATAATAATAAACTTTAAATGTAAGATGTTGACTGTCTGTCGACCCACCTGCCAGCCCGTCTGCTCAACTCTATCAGTAAGGAAATACGCTGTTCGGATGTGTCTTGATCATTAAAGTTAAAATGGGCGAGCGTACTGAGTTACAAGGGGCTCTCCCTGCTTCATTAATAATCCATAAGAGACCAATTAACCTCCAGACAGCGGGAATACTAACTAACCTCTTCCTTTCCCTAGTCACAGACTCGCTTTCACCGTGTCTGTCTGTACATCGGTGTGTCTCACATGTCTTCTGTGTGTATCTTCTCTACCTTTTGCAATTATAAATGACCTCTGGACAGTCTGAAGGTCAGCGAGGTCAAGTAAAGGACGTCTCCTGTTTACCATCCAATCGGTGGAAGCATATTTTTTAAGCTTTAAGTATGTTTTTATTTATTTTACATTTGTAACTACAGTAACTGTGATGGGCTCCGAGCGCTGCCAAAATATGGTTGACCTACACTCAGTACTGCGCCTGAACGCATCCTGGTCTTTGCCAAAACAAACACAGAGTGTTTTCATGCTAGTTGCTACAAAGGGGTATGACCGTGGAAATAAACAAAATACATCAGTGAACATTTTGCAACTTTCCATGAAATAGGCCTATAAGCTATTTAATGTTTCATCATAATGATAAGAAATGTAATCCTCATGGGGATTTCCTTCTGTTATGGGTGGTGGTAATAAGTGCCAGACGCAGTACGACGGACACAGCTGAATCAATTGAGCAAGCTTTATTCAGGCAGAAACACAAAACAGTCTCTGATTCTTGTATTGAAGTCCACTCGGTCGAACGCCAAGCCGCCAGGGAAGAAGAAACAGAAACCAGAGGACGGAAGGCTGTGGCGATTCACTTTTTTCTGTGATCGCCTGTGTTGTATTTGTCTCGTCGGCCTTGCTCTGTTCCCACAATAAATGTAATGATAAATGCAATACAAATGGCAGAATATTGCACAGTTGAATTATTGCCCATTATTATACAGTTTTATCAATATTGCACATAGGCGAAATACAAAATGATGTGGTGAAAATAGGTCCAAGGGCCAGTCTATTGAGTGTCTGACACTTTGAGGGAGGAGTTGAACAGATTGATGGCCACGGGCAGGAAGGACTTTCTGTGGTGCGTCTTGGTGGAGTGAGTCTTACACTGAATGTGCTCCTGTAGAAATAATCACGTCATGGAGCGGATGGGAGACATTGTCCAAGATGACAGTGTTGTTGACAAACACAACACACTGAAAGTGCCCTGACCTGTACAATCAGACGGGCCTGGGGATGATGAGTGGATGACATTAATGATTTATGGCCGGGGTTACTGGCAGAGCGCCTGACGTCCCTCCAGACTGGCTAAACGATGATGTAATGCTTTAGAGTATCGATTGAACTCCCCCCTCTAACACATCACTCTGTCTTTCTCTTTCTCTATTGTTCTCTGTGTTGTGCGCTTCACTTCTGCCCCAACTCTCTTCCCCTCCTCTCCCCTACACTGACCTCATCAAGTCCATCATCAGAAACCAGATGCACCCACTAAAACAATAAAGCTCCCATCCAGAGAGTCATAAAACACATCATAATCAGATGGTCCGTGCCAGGATCAATAATTTCCAGTTAGACCCCGGACCCTAGGAGGCAGTTTTGGATGCTGCAGCGGGATGCAGAAGAGGCTGAGAGGAGTGATGGGGGCAGAGAGTTGGGTTACATCTAAAGTGCTCCAGAGGATCGATGGATTGTGGAGGCCCAAGCACAAAGTCAGAGTTATGGACCGGCCTCTCGTGGGATCTGAAGCCTGGACGAAAACAACAGATTGTCTTTCACTTTCAAAAAGCATTACACTCGTCATCAATATAAAATATAGCAGTGTTGTCAGGCAAAGTATATGCAATATTTTGTACAATACCACAGTGTAGAAATACTCTGAGTAAATGTTTTGCATTCAATATTTTATTGGAGTAAAAGTACAAAAGTAATAGCATCGAAAGTATTAATTACGAAGAAGGCTCATTTCAGAATAATGTATGAGGTAGTTGTACCAGTGACGGGCTTTTTACAATGCACATTGAAACTATAAATACATGTAATGGAGATTCCTCCCAGCCCTGCAAATGAAAGTCAACTTTTTTATTAAGTACATTAAAGCTGAGTCTAAATTCAGATGCATCCTCTGAAGGATGCAGCCTACAATGGCGGGTCCTCCAGAGGACCTCTGAGCCTCTTCTGGTGGTCAAGCCTTCAGATATCTAAACTACATTCAAGCACCATCAAAACACTATACACTATATGTCTGACTATACTTTGCACATTTGTTTAGTTTTTTTGCATTCAATCAGCATGTTCTCATTCCCAACTGGTCAGATACCGACGTTTGGCCTGTTATTATTTTGTAATGTGTGAGAGACATTGTGTCAGTTTCCACTCGTTACATACATGCCGTATTTTGAAAATGAACAACAAAAACACTTCTGTAGGGTTCGGCAAAGATCGTGTTCGACACTGACGAGTCACGTGACAAGCAACCTGCAGGAATCACGTGACTAAGGAATGACTAACGAATGACTGACGTAACAAAGTAAGTCAACCTTGACGTTTCGTTTCACACAGGACACTACCAGCATCCAATATTGACCATTCCAGTTTTCCAGGCACGTCTAACTGGTAGGAGACCTCGGGGAAGACCCAGGACACGCTGAAGGGATTATACAGTCAGGTCCATAAATATTTGGACATTGACACAATTTCCATTATTTTGGCTCTGTACACCACAACAATGGAGTTGAAATGAAATAATCAAGATGTGCTTTAAGTGCAGACTTTCATCTTTAATTTGAGGGTATTTACATCCAAATCAGGTGAACGGTGTAGGAATTACAACAAATTAAAATGTGGCCACCCTCTTTTTAAGGGACCAAAAGTAATTGGACAAATTAATATAATCATAAATCTAATTGTCACTTTTAATACTTTGTTGAAAATCCTTTGCAGTCAATGACAGCCTGAAGTCTGGATTCCATAGACATCACCAGACGCTGGGTTTCGTCCCTGGTGATGCTCTGCCAGGCCTCTACTGCAACCGTCTTCAGTTCCTGCTGGTTCTTGGGGCATTTTCCCTTCAGTTTTGTCTCCAGCAAGTGAAATGCATGCTCAATTGGATTCAGGTCAGGTGATTGACTTGGCCATTGCAGAACATTCCACTTCTTTGCCTTAAAAAACTCCTTGGTTGCTTTCGCAGTATGCTTCGGGTCATTGTCCATCTGCACTGTGAAGCGCCGTCCAATGAGTTCTGAAGCATTTGGCTGAATATGAGCAGATAATATTGCCCGAAACACTTCCGAATTCATCCTACTACTTTTGTCAGCAGTCACATCATCAATAAATACGAGGGAACCAGTTCCATTGGCAGCCATACATGCCCACGCCATAACACTACCTCCACCATGCTTCACTGATGAGGTGGTATGCTTTGGATCATGAGCAGTTCCTTTCCTTCTCCATACTCTTCTCTTCCCATCATTCTGGTACAAGTTTATCTTCGTCTCATCTGTCCATAGGATGTTCTTCCAGAACTGTACAGGCTCTTTTAGATGTTTTTTGGCAAACTCTAATCTGGTCTTCCTGTTTTTGAGGCTCACCAATGGTTTACATCTTGTGGTGAACCCTCTGTATTTACTCTGGTGAAGTCTTCACTTGATTGTCGACTTTGACACAGATACACCTGCCTCCTGGAGAGTGTTCTTGATCTGGCCAACTGTTGTGAAGGGGTTTTTCTTCACCAGGGAAATGATTCTTCTGTCATCCACCACAGTTGTCTTCTGTGGTCTTCCAAGTCTTTTGGTGTAGCTGAGCTCACCAGTGCGTTCTTTCTTCTTAAGAATGTACCTAACAGTTGATTTGGCCACACCTAATGTGTCTGCTATCTCTCTGATGGTTTTGTTTTGATCTTTCAGCCTAATGATGGCTTGCTTCACTGATAGTGACAGCTCTTTGGACTTAATATTGAAAGTTGACCGCAACAGATTCCAAACACAAATACCACACCTGAAATGAACCCAAGACCCTTTTATCTACTCCTTGTAAATGAAATATCGAGGGAATTACACACACTTGACCTTGAAACAGCTGATCAGCCAATTGTCCAATTACTTTTGGTCCCTTAAAAAGAGGGTGGCCACATTTTAATTTGTTGTAATTCCTACACCGTTCACCTGATTTGGATGTAAATACCCTCAAATTAAAGCTGAAAGTCTGCACTTAAAGCACATCTTGATTTTTTCATTACAACTCCATTGTTGTGGTGTACAGAGCCAAAATAATGAAAAATGTGTCAATGTCCAAATATTTATGGACCTGACTGTATCTCTCAGTTTGCCTGGGAAGGCCTCGGGATCCCCCAGAATGAGATGGAAAATGTTGCGGGTGAGAGATAAGTGTCCATCTAATGTGTTGAGATATGTCTACCTTGAGCCAAATGTTGGACTATCATTTCTAAGAAGTCTGTAAATATGAGCACTCTAGCCTTTTGAGTAAGGTTGAGCATTAGTAAAGTAGACGATGACAGATTTAGTGGTGAGCATAATGGTAAAGAGGATCTGAATGATGCTGAGTAATTGCCTACCAGTTATTCATGGTCCTTTGCTTTTTTAGAATTTGAGGAGAAAAATAAAAAATGACGAAAAACCTGTTCAAACTTCATCTCAATCTCAAGTTGGTCGTGTTGCCTGTTACCGTCTTGAAACAACAAAAGGCATTGTTACAAACTCTTTTCATCTTTCTTTTCTTCCTTCCTCCTAATATGAGCTCAGCTACTGCTGGAGTACTGACTACAAGAGGGTGTGCTCCTCAGAGCAGAACTGATCGTGTCACTTTCACAGATCACTGTGCTTCACTCACTCGAATTGTGCTCAACCACGTTTGGGGACACAATGGAGGCCAGAGGCGCAGAGAGAGAGAGAGAGAGAGAGAGAGAGAGAGAGAGAGAGAGAGAGAGAGAGAGAGAGAGAGAGAGAGAGAGAGAGAGAGAGAGAGAGAGAGAGAGAGAGAGAGAGAGAGAGAGAGAGAGAGAGAGAGAGAGAGAGAGAGAGAGAGAGAGAGAGAGAGAGAGAGAGAGAGAGAGAGAGAGAGAGAGAGAGAGAGAGAGAGAGAGACCTACATTTACCTTGCTTAACTATACTGCTGAGCTCCATTCATACTTAATCAATGGAGTGGAAATGTTGATTCTAATTATCCTTTCGCAGTGGCCTCTTTTCTTTCTCCCTTTTCTCCTCCCTTTATTTGCCTCTTTCATATCTTTTTTTTCCCTCCAAATTTGTAGTATGTCTCATACTGCCTCGCTTCATCTCCGTCAGCTCCACTTTTGCGCATTGATCCCTGTCTTTCTCCTCCCCCCTCCCTTTCCTTCAAGACTGGTTTTTAGTTGAATGATATTTCAAACAGTAGCCAGCTGCTGAATGAGAGGGATTTGCTAACACCCCCTCTTCTGCTCCAGCTCTCTCACACAGACACAAATGCATAACCATCCACAGTACAGAATGATCTGCAAAAGAGGATGAAAGGGAGTATTAATTCCACTTTACACACACGCACACATGCAAGCACACACACACTTTATGGTGAGAGCTTTTCATTCATTAATGCTGCACGTCTCAGTCAATCACTAGTCTTTATGAGTGAGCGAGACGAGGGAGTGTGTGCATGTATGGCTGTGGATACTCTCTCAATATGTTATTATTCTTGGTACATGCACATGATATTTTTTCACATGCTCAGACACAACAGTGCGTCTGTAGCTAAGAATATGTGCTAATAAAGCACGTTTGCTCGCACGCATTGGAGAGATACATTAGCGTGTGCGTGAATGGATGTGTAATTGTACGTGCACGCTCCTGTGCATTGTTGTCTATGCGGGTGGTCTCCCCGCCTGTTTGCTTGAGCCTGCTGTCACATGTTTTTTGCTCGGGAACAAATGAGGCAGCGGCTGTGCAGTGGAAAATCATCACTTCTCGCACTGTCAGTATTATCTTCCCCTTCTCCACCTGCATGTGAGAAAACATTTTAGTGCGCTTGCATTCATCAGCTCTGTTACAAATTACTGTTGGGTGTTAAAGTGAGATGTTCTTGGGTGTGTTAATGTGAGGGTTACTGAAATAATGAATCCACAGGAGGTTTTCCCTCACTGCTGCATGACCTCCGATCATTGCAGTTCAAACTCAAACTACAGATGCATCATCTCAGTCCCAACAGCACCAGTGACACATGCAGCCCTTATGGCTTTAACTTGAAGCTGTGGGGCCTAAAATGTGATAAAGCTGTTATGGGTCATGTCCCTGTTTCTCTGTTTGTTCTGTTTCCCATAGCAGCAGATACAAACCAGATGCTGGAATGTCCGATTTCCGAGAAGCAGTGTTTTATTTTTTTACTGTATTTACAGATCCGATTAGAATGTGGGATTGCAATATTTGGGTTATTGATGTTTAAATTAAATGCACAGGAATGTATATGTCAGTACTAGTATACATAGAAGGCAAGAGAGGGAGCGTGAAAGACAAACTAAACTGGTTAGTGCATATGGTGCTTAGTTTACTGGAAGGCCTTACAGGTTTCCATATGCATATATATATTTAATTTTAATGATGATGCTGATTGCCTGCTCCTGCCCAAATAAGATTCAATGCTGTATATCTCCTTCCAAATGTGTCTAATGTACCCAACAGGAAGTTAGTGAGTGGGTTTAAGTGAGTATCTCAACTCTTCAAAAGGGATTAGAGTTTTATCCACTTAATAAAGGATGCAAGTATCCTGGAAAACAGCTTCCAAGAGGAAGGATGTTTATTGGGAATAAACAAAATGTTTGTTGCTGTTGTGCTTTTATTAAATATTTTTAAGTGCCTTATAGGTATAACAGACACACACATAGATCACGTTATCCATGTAGATATTAGCATATTTTCATGTATTTAATTTTAGCAAACCAAATCACTATGCATCTTTTTAAACACCCGATGAGTGAAAGCACTTTGCACCACGAAAGCAAAACCCTGAAGGAAGACACAACATCTGATCAGCAGAGTTTGCACAGAGACTTAGCGCTGACCTTAAAATTCATTCAGTATAAAATGTTATAGGCAGAGCTGCAGCCCTCTTTTTCTCTTGCCTACGTGTTTAATCAACACCTTCATCTCGCAGAAAACTGCATATGTGTGATTAACAAGATGAGAGACCTACTTTTCTCCACTCACACAGACAGCAGCGGGTTTCCAGCTGGAAGCACCAATTTCCTCTCCATCACGTGTGTGTGTGTCTGTGTCTGTGTCTGTGTGTGTGTGTGTGTGTGTGTGTGTGTGTGTGTGTGTGTGTGTGTGTGTGTGTGTGTGTGTGTGTGTGTGTGTGTGTGTGTGTGTGTGTGTGTGTGTGTGTGTGTGTGTGTGTGTGTGTGTGTGTGTGTGTGTGTGTGTGTGGACATGTACAGGCCTACCACCCAAGAGCTTCCACTGTAATTATACACACCTTGACAGCTTCCTCCTACTTCCTCCTATGAAAAAGAAGCGAGAGCGAAAAGAAGGGAAAAGACTGACATGTTTAAATGTATTATTTTATAGCCGAACTTAACCAATTCTGACTCCATGTTTACGCTAAACCTTCCACACGGCCCACAACAACCAACACCTCATAAAAACGTCCTCTAAAGGCATCTGTGGAGGGTTTGATGCAATTTTGCAAAAAGAAGAAGAGGACTTCGAACTGCTTCAAGCACATTTAAAATGAGGAAGGGCGTGCTGTCTTTAAATCTATTTGAATCCTGAAGTCTCCTATTATCTTAAACTATATTTATTTATATAACGAGGGCTGGTTTAAGATGAAGACATTTTTTATGTGAATAATTGGATTCCAGATTGATCATAGTTTATCTATTTGCGTAAATAAGTTAAAAACCTTAAAAACCTTTGTTAGAAAAATACATTTTATTATAATTATGAATGTGTCAATTATGAAAAAGTGTCAGTTACAGAACAGTAATGCAACTTATCAATGAAGTTACAACATTATTGCATTTAAAGGAATTGAATTGGGATGGGAAAGTGTCCTGTCTTTACACATAGCAGTGTTTGCAGCTAAAAATACAGTTATTGTACATTTAAGAAGCTGTTACCTTTGTACCTTTGAGAGTGCAAAAAATATATATAATTTATGGTAGTTTTATTGTTGAGTTTTAAGGTAATCAAAATGTATTTCTTTATCGGGCATTTTTAACACTCATGGACTCAAACTAGTTGGATACACCCTGATCTATAATGGTTTGAACAAATGTATCAGAAAATGGTCCTCAGAACAAAAACACAAATATAGAGCAGAGCTGAGAGAGAGACTCAGGGTTTGAAGAAAAGAAGCGGGATAATAATCCCAACAAACCCAGAGCCAAATGACCTCGTCAATACACTGTATAGATGACTCAACTCCCTGAGGAGCCTTTCCTTGTTACAGACGCTGTGTATTCTTTTCACTTTACTTCTCTTCACAGAGCCGCATCAAAGAATCAGGTCAAAAACACACTCAGGCATCACCATAAATGGACTTAAATGCTTTCATAACGCAGAAACACATTGTTGGAGAAATCCAAAGTGTAACATACAAAGCGCTTAAGCTTAGAACTGACACGTATAGAAGATGAAGAGACACAGCCACATTATTGATAAGGAACATTATTAAAATAGAAAATCAGTTGCATCCTGCTTTTCCGATGGTGAATTGATAATTTGCACTGAATTCTGGGTAAAGGTCATCAAACGACTGAGCTCTGGTCGCTCTATAGGAGTTTGTTCTCTGGAAGGATTTAAAAGCTCCAGGAACATTATCCAGACTTTAAAAAAGCGTAACACAAGAAACCCCTATTAACATGCAATGTGAGCACAGTGCAGACGTGTAGAAGAGCTGAGCTGCTTCGTTATAAGTTGTTTAAGATCTTGAGGTTGAAGGTCTCATTACATCATGTCAACATCTTTTTAATGAAGATATATTTGTTACTTGATTCTTTTCTTTCTTTGAGCATCAACACTTCAGGAATACATTTTCATATCAAACACACCTCACATCACAACGCCCCCTCTCTGTTTTCTTTCTGCAGTGGCTCCTTCTGTGTTCCTTCAAGTAGCTCATCAGTATATTTCAGTAGAAATGCCCAGTGGCAGAGATGATAACTAATCTTCACCTCTGTCTCTCTCTCTGTAAAGACGATGGTGAGTCGTGCCTGTTTGAGAGGCCGGTCTCCTCCCACCTTCCCACTGAGATAGAAAACAGGTCAGAGTAAGACTGGCTGTCCCTGAGACACATATTGTGTAACCGGCTACCCAACAACACTGTGTTCAAAAATACCCAGTGCGCAAGTGTGTACAATAAATGTGTGTGCACGGTGTGAAAGTGAGCGAGTGTACAAGTGAGTCACCATAATAGGATTTATACACTATGTTTCCCTCTGTTTCTGTTCCATTATTTAACCAGTGTACTGCTTTACATTAATCCGTGTCATATGTGATAAGGAGAACGGCAGCAGCAGTCGTTTCAACAACAACAGCCCCGAAACGATATGCGTGGAAGTGAGGAAGCCCACTGGGGACCACAGGAAGTGAACTAACGTTACCGTAGCATGACAAAGTCGGCATTGGGAGGTCGGATTTATCACGTTAGACCTCAGTTTGTTTCACGTTTCAAGCAAACAGTAAGAACTCTGTGGCACGGACAAATGGCGTAATTTGTTGTATAATTTGCAGGACTTGTTGGTGATAAGACATAATACATGTCTAAATATCGAAAATCATGGTTTTGTTTTAGTAGTTTTGGCCAACGTAGCCAGCTAGCATTGCATGCATCGCTGTCATTTTGGACATTGTCAACATGTGCAGTGCAAATCAGCCAAAAAATTATAAAACACTATTTCGGTTTCTGTTTTGTGCTTGCATGGCACTTATTCCTAAATCAATTAGTGCATAGAGGTTCGGAAATCAAAGAGGTTGAAAAAGGCCCACAGCTAACTGTGTTGCTCCAGCTTGCATCCAGGTTGTGAGAAACATGGATTTTACTTTCAGGGCTTTCCTATTAGTCATTTATCAAGAAAAACATTCAATGATTGAAATTATTTTTCCATATGCAAAGATTTGTTGCTTATTACTATTAGTTCAAGTCTCTGAACGATTAGTTTGTTGTTCACAACAGATTGGAATTTCTCATTAATTCAAGCAAATTGCACGTGTTTTGACAGAAGACTAAGCAATTTGCACAATAACCACTCGCACGTGGCTTGATGATCAGAACTGACGAGTTGATTCTCCGTGAAATTGTCATTCTCCTCACAACATTGTTTAAGCCATCACATGCAAAATATACACATATAAGTACATGCATTTTTAATAAAAATCTATGCTGTTTGTTGAGTTTTGATCAAAGGTGAATTTTCTGTTTACAGTACATGTAACACATTGCTACACAGATACATCTACTGTATCAAACACATGTTCAAACCTATTTTCTGTGTATTACAGAATTGTACAGTTTTGACTCTGACTGTAAATCATCTACGTAAAAAGCTCCGTGCGATGCACAGCAGCCTTCAGCTGGACAAGACTGACATTAAATCATTGTAGGCTACAGTAAGGAGTCAGTGTCAACAAAAAAGTCAAACTGCAAAAATTACACTGCTCAATAACAAAAGCTATACACTATATATGTCATGCATTATAATACATAATAACGTTCTTATATGTGTATAGTTCTTAATGTTTCCCTCAGAGTCTCCAATAATGAGACAGTGTCTGAAAAGTGTCCCTTTCTCTTTCAAATATATAAATGAACGTGTCTGTCGTGAACAGACCTGCGAGTGAATCACTGACATTTCATTGTTTGTGTGAAGGAGTGCAGTGCTCTGAAACTTTATAATCAGTGTGTGCGTTCTCAATGCGACACTGAAAAAAACCGAGGTAATGCAATCTGCTTCATTGGCTCCCATTTGTCTTCTGTCTGCTTAGATTTGAATTAGTTTGATTGAAAGCGGAGCAGGGACGAGTACATTTCAGTAATTAATACTGGAAGAAATGTCTCGTAATTTATCATGAATGGGGGGGAAGCATTATCTTGGACTATACATCTAATATATTGGATGTGTTGGGTATCATGTTTAAATAATTTTCAGAGAAAAGGTTAGATTCTGTGAAACATATTAATGTCTAACGAATAAGATCTCTATCCAAGTTCTCAAGTATTTCATCTTTATATGTACTGGGAAAATATAATGGGTTTGTACATGTTTTTATATGTAAAGATAACATCTTACTGTTTTTATTCCAACAGGTTATATTTCAAGTTCTCTCTCGGCATTGTTATGCAAGAAAATAGGCATACACCCAAGAAAAAGAGAAGAAATGTTCCCTAAGGGACATAGATGCTACTAATATTACTGTATATTGAATAACAATGTTCGACCTACTGAGCAAAACCAGTTGTGTCAGTTTAAATGTGTTGGGACTTTACGGCATACAGTATGTTCTTCATCTTTGTATCTGTGTTCATCTCTTATGTTTGGACTGCATGAGGTTGTTCGTGTTGTTGTTCCTTGTTGTGAAATTTCAAAGCACATATTGTTGTATTACTTTTTGTGACCTTTTCATCTGTCTCATGTCCTGACTGACAGTTTACTGTAATGTGGACTGACGCCCATTGTTACTTTTGGCCAGAAGCAAATGGATGGACAAAGTCAAACAACAAGACTGATGTGCAAGGTCAAGGTGAAGAAAACAACAGCAAGTAAATGCGTAAATGTGTCATGTGACATTTAAGATTAAGACATGCTTGCCTGTAGTAAAACTTAAATATGATTTTTAGCTATCTTACGGACGGACGGACAGACGTGCGGATAGACAGATGGATGGATGGATGGATGGATGATAGAATGATTCTCCCTCCATCTCTCTTCCCAGTGGTCCTTCATACCCTGATGGCCTTCATTCAAATCAGCATCCTTTCATTCATCCCCGCCCATCAACCAATAGGGAAGCTCGATCTTAGCCAAGACCGCACGCTTGTTTTCTCTCAGCACCAATACACACACTGCTTCCCTCCTCCATTTTATCAAATTTTCATTCTCATATACTGTCTCTGTCCTTTGACCAGCATGAATGAATGAATCAGTGCAGCAAAGCAAACGAGGATTCAGGGACAGCAAACATAGAGAGATGAACAAAGAGACCCAACACAAACTCTCTGACACACATATATGCACACAGAAAGAGCCAGAGTGAATACATTTCAATGTCAGATTCATGAGGTGGTGGAGAGCCTTCACTGTGTCTTGTGCCAGGGATTTTCTCAGGCGAAGTGCAGTGTTTACTTGTGCATGGGTCTGCAAAAAGGAGGGCATTACCGCAGTAGTCATTTTTCCAGAAAACAAATACACACCACAGCTGCTGATTCTTCCTGCTGGGCAGCTAAACTGAACAATCAGTAATTTACTATGGGTCAAGGGCATCACTGCATGTTTATATATCACTTATGCTATTTTACAGGGCTGTGCAGCGTCGATAGTGAGAGCAGGTTGCAAGTTGACGAGGTGTTCAATCCACTGCCTTCATCTCTTTACTTGCACTTTGATGGTTCTTCTGACGTGAATTGTTCTGCTGTATCCTGAATGATTTATGTGAGTCAACAACCTGTACACCTGCATCTATCTTATGCACGCTTTTTGTCATTTCTGATGCCGTTATTCTGTCAATATTTCTCATAGAAAAGCAGATAGATGATGGCAGGGAATCAGAGGGCTGAACCAGGCTGTGAAGTGAACATTGCTATCCAACTATGTCTTTAAAGTATCATTTAAGATCTGTGTTGTGTGTGTTCTGGTGGCCTAGTCTTGTTTTTGTCCAGAGATGCAAGTCCAATACTCACTCTCTTTTTAGCTCTCTCATTAGCTTTTTTTTCCCTTCTCTCCATCAACTCCTGGGGTAAAAAACTGGTTCTTTAGCTACAATTATTATTAGTTATTAGTCATTTAGTCTGTTTGTTGTTGCAGCGGGTTTATCAGAGCGTTGTCACTTAAAACAGCTTCCATGCAGCAGCCAGAAATGACTCTGATGAGAGCAATGAGAAGTGCACCAAAGGAGTAAGCAAGTTGCGTACCAGGAAACCAAAACAATGAGCTGAAAGGAGGCTGTTTAAATGCCCCGCAGAGCTGAGAGAAGCTGCAGACTGAAGATTCTCCGTGGGTTCATTTGTTTTGATCCATTATCAATGTGGAGATAACTGTTTCAGAAATATGTGTACATCTTCTGTCCAAATGGCCCACATGAGGGATTCATGTTGTGTAACAGATACGTGACCACATAGGAAGAATGTGATGAAACAAGTGGTTAATGTTTGTTAAACTTATAATAAAAGGTATTGGCCTTAAAAGAGCAGATTTGATTGACAAGACAGCAACTATTAAGCAGTATGATTTGCCATTAATCAAGGCTATGTGTGAGCAGTAAAAAAGACTTTACAGTAAGCAATCTCATTCAAAAATACTAACCATTGGTTTTTGGGCTTGTAAAACGTCAACTCGAAGAACACAGTTCATTCACTGTGGCTCTTCAAGTATTCAATATCCTGATGTTTTTCCCCCCAACGTATTATATTCATTTGCACTTGTGTATGCAACACATAATGGATCTCTCATTGTGTGTGGTTGTGCCTTCCTATAATACCTCCCAAATCCAGAGACATGATAAGCAGTCTCTTTGATGTGTTGAGGTGAAGCGAGTCCCAGAGGGATTGACTCTGCGCTGCTCAAAGACAAGATTTCCTCTCACAGATGAAAGGGAAATGGAAGTGGGTGGGGAGCAGCGCAAAAGAGAGAGCCGGAGAGCCACACAGGGAGTTCAGGGGTAACACTGAGAGAGATGGGCAAAGTGAGAACACAGCACAAGAGTTGGAGTTGCAGAAAAAGACAGAGAGATCGAGGGGAAAAGTGTGAATGAAGTGAAGCAGAAAAGAAGTCAGAACAGGACTTGGTGGGAGATATTAGCGTTGGTAAAAGAAAACCAAAATCTTAAGTCCTACAATCATAATTATACAGGTGTACCTAATAAAGTGGACACTGGTCATCCATTCCCTCAAAGAGAATCGATAAAGTAACAGAGCAGTATTTGTGTCCCCATAGACTTCATTATAGGTGGGAGTCAATGTACAGCATCTCTGAAGATGCTGCTGGTTCTGCAGCAGCATCATCATACTGCATCATAATGCTGGATGTGACATTGCTGTTTAATGTCACTATGAGAACATCTTCATGACATCAGATCAGAATCAGAATCAGAACCATTTATTGCCATGTATGCTTACACATACAAGGAATTTGTCCTGGCGGGAAGGTGCATACATTTAACATTTAACAATACACATTTAACAGTTAACGCAGTGCAATAAATGAGGATGAATGGATGAATGAATATCTACATTGAGACAGCAGCATAACAAAATACCAAAGTAAGATAAAGTGCATGGAATGTGCATGAGTGTAAGTGTTGTGTGAAAATGGCAAGTGCAATGCCCAGGTGTCAAGTGTATTCAAGTCAAGTATAAGTATAAGGCTATGTGCAGGGGAGTGTCCGGTGGGAATTGTCTGGGGGTGACAGAGTCATTAGAGTCAGTGGGGGACCCGGGCTCTGTTGATGAGCCCGACGGCAGACGGGAAGAAACTGTTTTTGTGGCGTGAGGTCTTGGTCCTGATGGACCGCATCCTCCTGCCAGAGGGGAGGGACACGAACAGTTTGTGTCCAGGGTGAGAGGGATCAGCTACAATCTTCCTCGCCCGCTTCAGGGTCCTTGAAGCAAACAAGTCCTGGAGGGACGGCAGATTGCAGCCAATCACCCTCTCGGCAGAGCGAATGATGCGCTGCAGCCTGGCCTTGTCCTTGGCAGTGGCTGCAGCGTACCAGACTGTGATGGAGGAGCAGAGGATGGACTCGATGATGGCAGTGTAGAAGTGCACCATCATTGTCTTTGGCAGGTTGAGTTTCCTCAGCTGCCTCAGGAAGAACATCCTCTGCTGCGCCTTCTTGGCGATGGAGCTGGTGTTTAGTTCCCACTTGAGGTCCTGGGTGATGATGGAGCCCAGGAAGCGGAAGGACTCGACAGCTTTGACGGGGGAGTCACACAGGGTGAGAGGGGCTGGTGGGGCTGAGATCTTTCTGAAGTCCACAACCATCTCCACTGTCTTCAGAGCGTTGAGCTCCAGGTTGTTTTGGCTGCACCAGGTCACCAGGTGGTCAGTCTCCCGCCTGTAGGCGGACTCGTCCCCACCAGAGATGAGTCCAATGAGGGTGGTGTCATCCGCAAACTTCAGGAGCTTGACGGACTGGTGACTGGAGGAGCAGCTGTTGGTGTACAGGGAGAAGAGCAGAGGGGAAAGAACGCAGCCTTGGGGGGAACCGGTGCTGATGGTACATTAAAACATTCTTTACCGGCCTTTGAAGCTTTCTACCCTGATAAAAAAAAAATTACAACAAACTGATCATTAAATGAGGATGCAAAAGTGATTGAACTTATCTGTAATATGACAGAACATGTACTAGGAAATATCAGGGAAGCAATATAGCAAAATAATTTAATGAACACTAACAATAATAAATGTGCAGTGATTCAGCGGTTAGCTTTTTGGAGATATTATTATTGGCAGAAATGGAATATAATATTCATAATATGTTTTCATTGGAGTATAATCCCCCAAAACTAAGAATCGTTGTGTTTTCATCAGCTTAGAATGTTTTATTTCCTCATTACATCACTTGTCAGGGTAGAGTTATGATAATTGAGAGTTTCAGTGAACAAAGTGAGATTATCTCGCTTCATTAATAAATATTTCACAGAGATAACACTGAGAAGAAATTCACAGTGATTTGTTCATTTTGTGGTATAATCTCACACTCCCACACCACCAGAATTACCATGTGTGAAGAATCTCGCAGGAAGAGGAAACCTCTCTCGACCACGATATCGGATCAATGAAAAAAGTATGAAATAAAACATGTACCCAAATCTGTTATTAACCGAGCTGAGCCGAGCGCTGCAGAGTGGAGGGGAGAGGTTGGTATGATCAAACAGGTCTAAATATAGGATGCATAATTTCTTCTGCTTGAGCAAGGATTCACCCAATCTCAGCCGAGAGCAAGAGGAGGAGGGAAAAAGAGAGGAGAGAGAAACGAAGAGGAAATGTTCGGGGACATGTCCAGAAAAATCACTTCTGTCTGTTCTGTCAGTGTATGGTCAAGTGCGTGTGTGTGTGTGTGTGTGAGAGAGAGAGAGAGAGAGAGAGAGAGAGAGAGAGAGAGAGAGATCAGTCACATGGTTGTGCATCCTTTCTCATCCATGACAGAGGGGAGGGTCAATCTCTGTGAATGTGTCTATGAATGCTGGCTGCTTTACAATCTGTAAATGCTGCATGCTGGTTGCAGCGCAGTGACTGGCACCTCAATCTGTATCTTTCACAGGTGCACCAGAAGGAAATCTCACATCACCTCCACCAGACTTCATTCAGGTTTTTAGCAACTTATCCAACCGAAACACCCTGGATATGTATACACCAATGCCATACACACATGGAAATGAAAGCCCATTTCTACTAGGAAACTGAAATAAAATGTGACTTATGGTAAATCCAAATTATGAGCCACTAAGAACATTAAAACTAAGAATTGCAAATTAAAATTAGGTCATTTTTCAATCTAAATTGTAATAAAATAAGTTAACACCAAGAGTTTACAGTGGCTCTGTGAGGCTAGGCACAGCGCTGCTTTGAGCTAAATGCTAACATCAGCCTGCTAACATGTTCACAATGATGAGTTTTTTGGGGGGTTTTATGGCAAATTATTATTGAGACATTTCACTCAAAACTATTATGTAAGCATCATGGTGGAGAAAAGCAAAACAAATTAGATAAACAAAGTCTGCAGGATACTTTATAAACCATGAATACAAACAGACCAGCATTGCTATATAGAACCTTGCAGCTAATGTGAATAAAAACTATGAGACTTACAAAGTTAAAATTAAGACAATGACCTATAATTTAGAAGCTATACATATTTATACATTCGGGTATAGTGAGCGCTGAGAGATGCACGACTTTGATTTTTTTTAATGATGTTTTGCAATAGGTTTAAGAGAAACTCAAGCTCTCTAAATCAAAGGCCAATCATTTTGGTTCCAAAAGAAATTCTTCAAATATTAACTGGCTGTATGATTTCTTAAGCACATGCAATCAACTTAAGTCAAGAGAGGCTAATGTTACACATCTGGTGAGATATTAAGAGGAGTAATTTATGTAATGGAACAAAATATGAAAGCCTTTTAGACTTATGTCCAACCACAAACCTTATATAATTGGGAATAATTAGAAGGGGCTGCTGCTGATACTACAGTCACCCTCAAGTAGATCATGTTTTTCTAGTCTTTAAAGAAACACTTTGGAAGAGAGATAATGGTATAAAAGAAACACAAATAATATTTCTTTATAGTCAATATTTATTGAAGGCCATTTTCTGTGTCTGTGGTACTTAAGTATTAAGACCTTCTAGTATATTCAGAAACAAAGCTTTCAAGCCTTAACAAATAATAAGAAAATGTTAACTTAAAGAAAGAGAAGCAGTGGGATAAGAAATAATAATTCACAACAATAACACAATAATGTAAAAACATTCTGTGACTAGTCCTGCACTTAAAAATCCTAAAGTTAAAATGCAGAAGTATCAGCAAAATGTACTTCAATGTAAAGTAAAAGTACTTGTTCTGAATAAAATGGGCCCTTTAGCGACTGATTAAGGACTGTAAATTGCTTTATCTGATTCAAAGAATAAGGTATAGTTTTATTTAAAATATGTTATTGTTATAGGTTTGTATTTCATATGTAGTTATGTCCAGTTCCCAAACGAAAATTAAAGAAAAATGGAAAAAAAGAGAAAATTAAAAATAATTGCCTCGCAGATAGAGGAAATTATGTAATTTCCAGACTTTCATTTCTAATGAAGACACATGTGTTGCAGTTTGTTCACATGACTAATACACATAGGTGTGTGTGTGTGTGTGTGTGTGTGTGTACAGTCACACGTTTCATTTCTTGTGGCTATCATAAATACATGGTCGTATGAACAGAGGGTGACATCATGTGGCCATCTGTGGGCTCTCACCTGTCATACCAGAAACCACCAAAGGGGGCGGTGTCATTAAAACAGAGCACACTGACCCCTCTCTTCTTTTTATTTTCTACCGGGTTAGATTTTCTCCCTCTTCCGGTTGTCGTCTGTTCGTGTGGCAGGTATACAACTTTCCCACATATGTGGACTCTTACAATCTTAATCAATCTGACTGGATTTTACATTCCCGCACTAAAACAACAACCGATTGTGATAAATCACTCTATTGTTCATATTTCCACCCCAGTATGTTTTAAATATATTCCTCATTTATGGTCGAATTTTACATCGTAGAAGTGCTAACGGTGCCTGAAGCAAAGCAGCTAGCGAGCAGGCAGCAGTTCAACATACAGCCCAAACAATGCTTACTTTTAGTGCCAAGATTAGGTTTTATCTTCCAATATGTCCTTTAACATCGACTTTTGACTGCTACTGTTTTATTATTGAGTTGTCTTTTTAACAAGTGCTTCTGTTTACCTTGTACAACGCTTTATTGGCTGCCGGCTAGCGTTTCAAACGTTAGCTAGCACTGAAGTGGATGCAAATATAGTGACTCTAAATGCAGATACAAGTCTAATTTTCCTTTTTTGTTCAGGTTAACCAGTATCGAAATGGCGAAGTCAAAGAATCACACAACCCACAACCAGTGTAAGTATGTCTGCAGTCATAGTACTCACTAAGAACCTGTGTACATGCATAACCACAATATGTGTAAGCTATTCAAGTAGATCCTGCAGGATATGTCAATGCCAGCTTCTAGTTTGACATGCATGACATATACGAATATATATGAGTGGTGCAATATTAAAACAAATGGATCCGCTATCCTGTGTTCATTTTTTTTCTTTCCTCGTCTGAACAGCTCGTAAAGCCCACAGAAATGGCATCAAGAAGCCCAGATCTCAGCGCTACGAGTCACTGAAGGGGGTAAGTACAGCTACAGTTCTGTGTTGATGGATGGATGTTGTGGATGTGCACTGAGAAATCAGGTTTGTTGGACGATGTGATTGTATGCATGGAAGTATGGTGTTTGCATAGTCTGTTTATGGTAATCAGACATTTATTTTGGATCCATGGTTTACTCTTTTTGATTTATACATTTTTCGGACCACAAATGCACCCAAAACCGACCAGTGGTGGAAACCAGATCAGAATTATCTGAGTTAGTGTTCAACAGTTTGTTTGTTTCAGAAATCGATTATGACCATGATGTATCCCTACTACATCATGCTGCTTATCTTTCATTAAGTCCATTTCTTCCTCAATTACAGGAATAGGTATACATTTGTTTTTAAATCAGACTTCTGCAGTAGCTACTACACTAAGATGTTTTATTTTTAGCCTTGTGGTTCCTTTTTTTTTTTTAGAGCCAATTGTAAATTGTTTCGATTAATGTTCACATGACTGTTAAATACAAAATAATCATCACATTTGAAACGTCCATGGCAGTTGGTGTCATGGTAGGCTTTCAGACCGAATGTTAACAGTTGAATGATTTAAAATGTTTTTCGTCAAATGTTCGACTCAAGCAGTTGAGAAATTGACAAGACAATTAAAGATGCTGCAAGAATAGTTGGAAGTCGTCTTCCTGTTAATTGTATTGTGACGTTGACTCGTTTTTTTTTTTTTTTTATTACAAGTGGTTTTGCAGTTATAGATGGATGTAATGCAAAGTTGCTCAGCTGACACTGCAGCATTGTTCACAAGTATAAAACTAAGCATATCCCTTAATTTCTCCACTCCATCTTAACCACATCCCTTACAAGGATGCCTGGGCAAATGTTGTCATATATTTCTTTTTTTGACTAAAAGTGTTTGCTTTTGTTTATTTGTGTTGCAATTTGGTTGATTTAGTTTAATAAAAAAGAAATCATGGAATTGTGCGACACTTCCACATTGCTCACTTCACTGTTTGCTTTCTTTCTTTGCTGCAGGTGGACCCTAAGTTCCTGAAGAACATGCGCTTTGCTAAGAAGCACAACAAGAAGGGCATGAAGGCAGCAAGGAAGGCGGCAGCAGTTCAAGCGCCGAAATAAGCTCCGGGTCACCTCAATGTCTGTCAGCGTTCAATAGACTGTGTTTCTACCATCACAATAAAGCTATGCTTTGTTAACAAACCAACATTGGATTTTTTTTCTTTTATTATTGTGACTGCCTCAGTTTGATGTTAAGGAATATGTCATCTGATTGGGTGCCTGGAATTCTTTCAAAGCAATGTTTGTAGTCTTAATTTATCATTCATCAAAATCACAGATGATTCAAAGCAATAAGAATTTACGGATTCCAAGAAGGGTAGTGGATTAAGTCAATTGAATTTCTTACATCGGTTTGTCCTTTTAGAAATGTGATTTAACTACACTTTTCATCTAGCTGGTCACATACAGCCAGTTAATTCTGAATCATTGAGTTTGTTAATGGTCTGGTTCGACTGTACCATTTGGAAAAAGAGATTTAACTCGGGGTATCTGTGATTGACACACACACCATTGTTCCCACAAAGTGTTAACCTTACTGGAGTTCTGTCCCAGCATCTGATCGTAGTCGTATGTGAAGAAATACCGCCTCATTCATTTTATATCAGAATTAAAACAAATGTCCAGCACTGTGTTGCTCAAATAGCATTTCTTTCACTTGGACAAAGATAAGACAAGGTAGGACGGTCTATGACAAGAAAGGAGATACCATGTTGAAAAGAGGGATTTAAGAAGTATCCTTGGCAGAGCACATTTGTTCTCAAAGAAGCATTAGTGATTTATTTTTGTCAAGTAATAATCAAAGTAAACGTCTAGTGCATTTTTTTTATTTTCATCATAGGGATTGTAAACAGCAGAAACAAACAATTGTCTGGGCAAATAATATATACATTCAACATGAGGAAATCATCAACTGACCATCAACTTTGATTGTTTGCCACCATTATGTATATAATGGCATTAGTTTTGCATTACAGCTGGTATAAACCAGAGATTCTACGTTCAATAATTCATTCATTGATTAATTATAATTTATAATTATCTGAATGCAAAGTAATTGTAAATGTGGTAGAGTAAAATGTACAAAATTGTTTTTGTTTTTTTTGGCGTAGAAAGAATGAAATGTTCCTTTCTTTTATTTTGACGGTAACACGTTTAAATGTCCGCATTTTATTTTAATTAATAAAGAAATCTAACTTTACGATACAACGTCACTTCCGCTCACGCTGACTCCGGCTTGCATCATTTCTTGTCTCTGTTAGCAGCCAACATGTGAGTACATCCATTCAAACTCAATATCCACGAGGAAATGTTCGATTACATTCACACTTCCCTGAACATCTGATCGTGGACGTCCACACGCGCCCTTTAACTAACTTTACTCTCGGTTGAGCTGCAAGCTAACTAACTAACGTTTACCTGCTAGCTTAGCCTGCTAGCTAACAACAAGCAGGCGTCATTCTTGTGAACAACGCTAACTCCTGTGAGAAAGTGACTTATTGACACCGGTAAACTAGTTTGGCAGAGTTTCTGTGACAACGTCTTTCGACTGAAGTAATGTGTTAACTAGATAGCCTGAGTTTCGCACGTAAAACATTAAAAAGGACTGAATGTTCTTTTGACAAACTATCGAGGGCTTACAGGTTTTTGACAAGTCAGCTATTAATGAGACACTCAAGGCTCTGGGGAGGTCGGAGGAGACGTTTACTGAAGAACACGCATCTTAATGTTTATCTATAATGTAGGTTTAATGTCCTCACTTGTCTCAAACGATACGTGGAGTTGTGGATCAATGCATGTGTGCTGAGTCTTTTAGGGCCAATAATGGATATTTGAATGGGTTATTATCTAATCTATTATTGTATCTATTATCATCGAAACAGATGGAGATGGTAGAAAACAACAGATTCATTGTGTGACCTTCTTACAGCATGCAGTGCGGTTTATTTCCATTTCTTCCTGCTCTACAAGTCTGGATTAACATTTTTGTTGTTTGTTTTTTGGATAGATGCCATGGTGGAGCGAGTCCCTGAGTCCATCAACTTCCCCACAGAGGAGGAGACTATCCTGCAGTTCTGGCAAACCAAGGACTGCTTCCAGGAATGCCTTAAACAGTCCAAGAACAGGCCCAAGTAAATCAAACTGTTTATTTTTTATAATTATTGATTTACTAAGTAACATGATCTCACAAAAAGCTGTTGAAGTGTAAATTGAGACATCTGATATGCTACGCTTGACATAAGAAAAGGCTTTCTAATTTATTTTGGTAGCAAATTATTATGAACAGCAAACATAGTAATGTCATGTCTTGCCGTCTCTTTAATGCTGGCAGTGTTTAAGGAATGGTTTAAAGTTGTTGTGCTGTTAAGTGTACAAGTTGCATTTCCTGGCTAACCAGTTATTGTTTCATTCCATTATACTTTTTCATAACTTGATCTTTATGAGTATCGGTACTGTTCATATGACAAATGTAGTACAAAAAAAAAAGTAGTTATAGTATGTAGTTAAATATGAAAAGAAAGGGTGTAAAATGAATTAATTGATAGTGAAAAAAGCATAACATTTTAAAATCTTGGCTCATATCTCTCACTTCAGTTGAACAGCAGGATTTGTGCAAAAATTCCCTTTCAAAATGATCTTGTTTTCCTCCTTTTAGCCACCAAAAGCTAAAATGTCGACATTTGCTAAACAAATAAAAATTGCAGTGAAATTGCAGTTTTGTGAACGAAGACACCATGACATACTCATATATGAACGAGGCAGTGTTATTGTTATCTTGAGGTGTTTCCAGACATCTTACTCATCCTGTCTTATCATCTCATATCCAACTTCTTCTTTTATCATAGAGAAAATACTGTTGACCTTTTTAAAAAAAAAAAAAAATGTTCCTGACCATTTCCACACCAGGTACACCTTCTATGATGGCCCTCCTTTTGCCACGGGTCTACCCCACTATGGGCACATCCTGGCCGGCACCATAAAGGACATTGTTACTCGCTTTGCACACCAAAGCGGCTTCCATGTGGACCGGCGCTTTGGCTGGGACTGTCACGGCCTGCCTGTGGTAAGAATTTGTTTGATTTGTCGAGGTCTTTTCATTTTTTTTATTTAGAGATTTATTCTTGGGTTATTCATTTGTCTAATTTTCTGTCTGCTTTTGTAGGAGTATGAGATTGATAAGACTTTGGGGATCAAAGGGCCTGCAGATGTGGCCAAGATGGGCATTGCTGAGTACAACAAGCAGTGCAGAAACATTGTCATGAGATACTCCAACGAGTGGAAGGTGAGCATAGATGAAAGCACAATATGTGAGACAACTTTCTAGCCATACTTGTGAGGCCAGTTGGCTTTATGTCATTCCATGTGCCAATCAAAAAAACATCTGACTTGGAACAGTGCACAGAAGCTGCTCTTAAACTTAGTGAGGCCACACATGTGGGAGGTTTTATATGCGAACTGACCTTAAAAATAAAACCTTTTCTAGTGAATTTCCCTGCAGTATTTTGGCACGAGATCATTATGTGTGTATTTTATTCCTAGACTTCAATAACGCGGATGGGAAGGTGGATTGACTTTGATAACGACTACAAGACTCTCTACCCGTGGTTCATGGAGACTGTCTGGTATGAATGTCACATTTACCATCTTATTTGTACAAGTTGTGGCTTAAAGATTTGAATATGAGATATTAATTGTATGCCCTATTTGATGAACTAATGACACAGTTGTTTTCATCAGAGATTTATTTTGAGTTACAGTATCTACTCCACTTAATCATTTCTTCAACCGTAACCTGATTATTATCCTGAAGGAAATGTAGTTTTCAGCCATTTTCAGACTTTCAAAACGTAGTTCACAGGAGTACAATGATGATAATAAATAACCACAATATAGAGCAAAACACTTAAAGTAATACAAACCAGACTCTACCCCTATCTCGAGTCTGTCCTCTTGTGTGCACTTCTTCCCTTTTACGTTTTTTTCATGTGTCTTCTATTCGTTCAGGTGGGTGTTCAAACAGCTGTACGACAAGGGTTTGGTTTACCGAGGAGTCAAAGTCATGCCTTTCTCCACCGCCTGCAACACCCCCTTGTCCAACTTTGAGTCCAACCAGAACTACAAGGTTGGCACAAATCACAGCCACCATCACACCTCGAGTGGTCTTCTGCAGCACGAGTAACCCAATTGACCGTCTGGGTGTAAATATATTGACTTGACTGAATCTGTGTTTCTCTTTTGTCTCCAGGATGTTCAGGACCCATCGGTGATCGTCAACTTCCCATTGGTTGGGAGTGAAGATGTGGCATTGATCGCCTGGACAACGACACCTTGGACACTGCCAAGCAACCTGGCCCTCTGTGTTAACCCGGATTTCTTATACGTCAAGGTCAAAGGTGAGTGACAAAGCTTAACACGAGTGCTGTGTTCCAGTTCTATACTACGTACTTATTCTATCCAGTAAAAACTAGTTAAACAAAAAAAAAACTTTCGGTACTCAATTTCCATAAGTACACAGGTGATGATCCTGAGAGGGAGATATTAGCTCAACAGTTTGTCACATAGAAGTGGTGTACATCATCTGAGAAGTTGTTGTAGTCATGAATCAGAAGTAAAAATGTATGAATGAATACATTAAAATGAATTGGGGAAAGTGTACCAGGGCTTTAACATTTTGATGGATGTATATGATTGCCATTCTTGTGCTCACTAAGAAGTTTTTAGGTTGATACCATTTGTTACACAGATTTGGTGCTAAATTTAACAAATCTTTACCACACGTGATTGTTAAAAATGATTTAAAAAAAACAGACACCCTTTAAGACACTGAGAGGGTCCCCATAGAAAAATTCATGCTGTTTAATATCTCTGGCTTTTGATGGGTCTCAGAGGGTTTATTACCTAGACAGTCTAAGAAGGCCTGCCACAGTTTCATAATGAACTGAACATATTTTTACACCTTGCTGGGCTCATGTTCTCCGAGGCTAGAGGAACCGTCTCCCCTGCTCCGACCAGACCCTTCTTGAAACACGGAGCCCGTCTCGTTTACCATGCTTTGTGGCTTTGATTTATACAACCAATATGTTTAGGATTATATTGTTTACTGGAGCACAGCATTGTTTACAAGAGTTCATAGATCTGTCCTCTTAAATGTATCTTTGTGAGTCTTGTAAAATCCTGTTGGAAACACTGGCTTGATTATCGGCCTATATATCTTTTAATACAAATCAAAAATGTTATGCAATCAATGCTTTATAAAAAACGGTATAGATAATTTAGATTTTTTAAAGGTATTGCATCAAAGTGATAAAATCCAGTATTGTGACAACACTAGTATATACTGGTTATTTTGTTGCTGTCGTCTGTACTTTTCTTCAAGTCATTGGAGGGTCAAGGAAAGACATATCTTCTCATATATGCTGCCCTCAAACATGTTTGTGTTGTGGATTACTTGAATTACCAAGATTGATAGTTTTGTTGAGTGCTGTTGCTTAAATGCTGCAGCCTCAGGCCAAAGTGTTTCCAATGTGGGTTTAGTGTCCTAGACCACAGTATCAGCTCATGGGTGTTTTTTCTTTTTTATACAGACAGAACAAAAAAAACAAAACAAATTAACAGAGGAGCAGTGCAGAGGAGGGTGTTCTGCACCATAATGTGTTGGTGGAGTTTATAGCCTTTGGATAAGTGCTAGCTGATGAAATGAGATGTTTTTGTTTTATCTACAACCAACCAGACACTTCACATTCATGAGCAATAACTTGATGCTGAGGCATAACTGATGTTCACGTAGGCTCATTAAAAACAAGTCCATGTAGACTCACCCACGTGAAACGGCCCACTCGGCTTTAATCAAAAGACAGTTACATATAGTTGTGTATTAAATGTGCTAATGTTTCTGCTGTTATACAGGTTGCATGTAGAAGTGTTTTTAAGGGATGACTTCTTAATTTCACGACGCCAAATTGATGTTTGTAACGCCACAATATGTGATCCAAATCGGACCAGAAAGCTGCTACCTTACTAAAATTGTCAGGTCTTTTTATTTCCAAAAGCAAGATGGCTTTTAACAAGTATTTTATTCACGACCACCCACAATGCTATCAGATACATTCAATATATAGTTACCAGCTTATTAGGTACACCGAGATGAAATGCTGTCTAATTAAACAATAATCAATATTTCATATGCTAATTATGACTGTTTCACACATGTCTTAAGAGGATATAATTAGAAATGAATGATATTTTGGACAGACCTGGATGTAAACTGCAACTTCAATTGCGGACAAAAAACTGCGGGGCGCTTATTCTAGTGTTTTTAAATATCTACATTATCATATATTTAGTTTTTTGTCATCTTGACTTGTCATAGTAGGAAAAACACAGGTGTTACTAATACCATTAAAAATTACTTTGTTTTATTTAAATGTCACAGTAAGCATGACCTTGAAACTGAAACGGCTAAATACATTTTATGTTTTACACATTTTATTATTTACACGTGCTGTTTCTGCTGTGACATTTCAAAGTGTCTTTTCTAGAAAGAAAAGTCCTATCATTGTAACCTAAACCAATAGTTTTGTGTATGTGTTGTATGACATCTACATTTGTGTGTGGGCCAGAGTCAGACCTGAGAAATGTAGGTGAACCTCAAATCAGGTCACTTAGGAAAAAAAAGTGTCGTCCTTGTTCAAATATATGAAGAAATACTCCAGAGAGGTGCCTGGTGTTTTTTTCTGTTACCCTCCTGCAGTAGGTTTTGGTTCCCTGTGAGAGAAACAGGTGTTTTAAAAAAGAAAAGAAAAAAGGATGACCTAGATTTCTACCAGCTGGTCATAGCCTCTTTGGTCCTGCAGGGGGCACTGTTGGAGCACAGTCTGTCATCCGGACTGCACCGCCTGTGCTGTGCTGCATGGGAGACCGCCTTAGAATACCAATGAATGTTTTTTCTTTTTTTGTATCAGCTCAGTCTCTTTTTATCTCTCTCTCTCTTGCGCTCCATCTTCATCCAATTTTTCCCTCCCCTCGTTTTCTTATCGCTCTCTTTGCCTCCACATGCACCTGTTTTGTCCTTTTCGTTGTTCTTCTTCTCCGTCTCTTTTCCTCGCTGCTTTTGTTGCTGTTTGAGTTGAGGGGCTGTCAGCAGCAGCAGCAGCAGCAGGTCTGAGCTGTGCAGTCATTTGTCACACCACTGAGGGGAAGAAGCATCTTTTATTGATGCTGCCCCCTTCTCTCTCTCTCTCCTGTTGTCCCTGTTGTTAAAAAAATCCCCATTTGGCCCCGGAGCGGTCCGTTTCCCAGAATGTCAGGCAGGTATCTTACTTGAGCTGGCAACTTTTCCGTAAGCCCAGTTGCTGGTTGATTGGTTGTTGCCACATTATTGGGTTCTTGCCCGACCTTGACTTTATATTATTGTGAAGCAGGGCTTGACATTGAGAGCTATTAGATGCTTTTTCTGATACGTTGCTATTAATCGTACATGCAATTCAGTTCAATAAACATAAATCACTCTGCGGGGGCTATTTTAGATGGCAGAATTTAAAAAATGACCACAGTGCCCCCGATAAAAATTATTTTTCTTAATTTCTAGTCCCTCATTTCATTTACTAATGAGGTGTGTACAGAAAATGAAAAATACAAACATCCGCTACGATGTTTGAGTTAACGTTGTCATGTTCTCAGAAACATTTTAATTTTGTTTGTCAATGGTTAGGTGATGACGTCTCACTTCCTTTTTACCTGGTTAGACTACGTCAACAATGTTGCCGTTGGATAGGGCTTTCGGTTGTCGTTGCCTTTCTGTTTATTGCCAGATATATAACATCACAGGTCTAGTCTTTGGTTTCCACTGCAGCTTTCTTTATGCTATTTAGCAAATATTCTCATCTTTCTCTCTTTGGCCTCCTTTCTGTCGTCTTACTTCTTTAATGCTTTATTGAATAATGACTATACAAATGACAAGGCCGTTAAAACATTCAAGTCGAACATGAGTAAGTTAAGAAGTTAAATACATATGTTGAAAATTAAAATACATATAAAAAAATATCATAAACATGAAGTGAAGGCTCTTTTAAATTCTACAATTTACACAGTTGCATATTATAAATTGACACATTTCAGAGATTTGCAGTAAATTGTAATTTGTTATTAAATTATTTGTTATTTCATTATCTTAATGTCATGTAAATGAGATGTGTTCTTGTTTAAAGTGTCTCCATGTAACAGCAGCACAGGTTTTAATATTAGCAGCAAAGTGTGAAAACCCAACAAATACATTCACATGTGTTTTTCTGTTCATCTCTCAGATAACGCCACAGAGAAGATCTACATTTTGATGGAGGCCAGGCTGGGAGCTCTGTTTAAGTCGGAGAGCGAGTACACTATCCTCGACAAGTAAGTACACAAGACCCCTATAGCCACCTAAGAAAACACATCAAAAAGGCAAATGACTAATAAATACTGACTCAAATTTTGAATCGGTCCAATTAAAGTTCAAGGATTTGATTCAAATCATTCTTGTAGCTAAACCCAGACTCCATGTTCTGTTATACTTAAAAATGTGCCACAACAAAGAAGCTTAACTCTCCAACTTCTGTTCCTTTATATGTAGATAATTCAGCTGGCAGGTGTCGAGCACAACAGCCCTTTGCTGAGCCATTGAGGAAATTATTTTCCCAAAATGACATGAATGTATTGAACAGCACGGTTCAGTCCTACTGCTTTATAATAATTTCTACTGTAGTATCAACTCAAGACTGTTTTTATCAGTGCATTCTTTTTTTTGACTGCTGCATTGGCAGGTGGTTTGTCTCATGTCATTTAAAAACACATCAAAGCACTGGTGGTCAGCTCTCTGTTATAGCTTATAAGTGGCATTAATGAAAGTCATTACGGCTGACCCTTGTAATAGTGTTCAATGTTTATGTAGACTTACCTCAGAGTTGGTGTTTTTGCATGAGTTGTTAACATCAGTGTTTACTCCCCCACTATCTTCTTAACCTTAATATTCTTCACTTGGGACAGAGAAACTTACAAACTGGATAAGTTGAGAGAATTCAATTCGATCTATGGTCTTTCATTAAGCGTCAAACTTGTGTTACACAGTCACTGTGAAAGCTTTCCTCTTGGTTTATAACATAGTTAAGGGTGCAGTGTGCAGGATTTGGCTGCATCCAGCTGTGATGTTGAAGATCGCAACCAACTAAAACTTCCAAGGCAAAAATGCAAATAGGCTTATCTAGAGCCATTGTTGTGTCCTCTCTGGGCTACTGTAAACACATTGCAGCCCGCGCCATATGTAGATGTAAACTAAAATCACAACATATCTTGGATCAAGGGGATTATACACAAAAGAAAACATACTTATTGTTATTATTATATTGCATTTTTGCGAATAGATTCTCTTAACTGCAACACACTTTTCCTTTTATGAGACAAGGATGAATTACTGACAGAATAATTAGCAATATGCATTTCACCAACTGTTTTTTTTTTTTTTGTATGCAGCACAAAGCTCTGATGAATTCTGGAGCAAAGGGTGAAGTAAAGAAAACCCGAGCGAGTACAGGATACAGAATACACTGAAATCTAATGGAGCACATTTCCAGGCACGATTTATGCCCACTCATCCAGTATATTCTGGACAAATTAACTGGCAATAAAGAAGACATGTTGATGTCTTAACTGGCGAGAGCCTCTTCTTCAAAGTCTCCACACACAGAAGCAGAGATTTATTTGTATGATAAATGAACAAACAGTGTATCACTCAGCGGCTAACCTCAGGCTTAAACCTTCAATTAAGATGTTAGTTTATGTTCTTAAAAAATATAGTTATGGGAATGCTGAAGTAAGAATCATAACATATCTCATAAAAATCTGTTTTAACTTTAAATGTGTTTTGTGTTTTTAGATTTCCCGGCAAGGTGCTGAAAGGGAAGAAATACAAGCCTCTGTTCCAGTACTTTGCCAAGGTCAGTAGTCTTGTTCTGGTCCCACAGGTTTATGTGTTGTTGGCCCCAAACCGAAGACAGACCTATGTCTCACTTTAATTACCTGTCCGACCACAAATTGGCAACTCGGTTTATGTCTCTTAATCTCTCTCTTTTCTATCAACATCGCTATCTGTGGCTCTATTTCTTTTGCTTCCTCACCACTCTGCCTCTTTCATCTAATTCTCCTCATCCTCGTTTCACTTCAGTGTGGGGAGACAGGCGCCTTCCAGGTGGTGATGGATAACTACGTCAAGGAGGAGGAGGGCACAGGCGTGGTCCACCAGGCACCTTACTTTGGAGCTGTGAGTGTGTCTTTTACTGGTTTCTGGCTTAGTGCGTTCTTTTTTTTTTGTTAACAAGAGATTAATCTTTTGGTTCATAAAATGACAAAAAAAAGAAAACTGGCCATCTCTATTCTCCAAAAGATATTGAAATCTTCAGAAGCACAGACTAGTAATTGTTCAGTATTTTGACTCAATAAATTACTCTTTAGTAGTTCATAATCAGTTAATTGACTAATTGTTTCACCACCACTTAAAGTACACAAGTGTATGATAGCATGATATGAAAATTGCAAACCGAAGTGGGGAATTAGCACCTACTAACAAATGTTTTTAGTATACTCAGGCATAAGTGATTTTAGTCAACAGTCATTAAAGACCCGAACCAACCACGAGTGTTAGATAGACATCAAGCTTTTTTCAAAATGTAGAATTGCACAGAGATGTATAGTTTACTATGGTTTAGGGCCGGGCAATAATTCAATACATTAATCGTGTTTCAATGCAATAATACTGTCATGAAATCATATATTGTGAAGCACAATTACTTTGGCTTTATTGATAAAGTCCTTAATAAAATAATTTAATTTGTCAAGTATTTAATTCACATGGGAGTATACACAAATAGACTTTACCTTGTGGTTATTTCATACAAACTATTTATTTATTGAATGAAAAAAAAGGGGGGTAGGGGCCTTTGCCCAGCCTTACCTGCTGTTAATCAATCATCTGTCATTATCCGAATACCATGTTTCTTTGTGTACCTGCTTAAAATTGATGTGTATGCCTATTTAAGACAGTTTTATGAAATATGTCTTTTGAAGGCTACAGTATCAGGGTATTCCTACAGTGTAGAAGCCAATGTTGCTGTGTCGTTAGAGGTATTGAGTGATTTCTGATACTTTAGATGCCCTTGTCATGGGCAGATGGATGCCCTCATGGCTGCAGCCAGCTGTGGATACACACTCTTTGTCTTAGCCTTCTCTTCTGCACCCATCTGCTTATTTCACTGCAGTCAGTCCCTATGTAAACCCTTCACATCCCATTTGCATTTAAATATTGGTTTGCTTATTTGGTAACACTTTTGTTGTATACGGATCACATTCACTTTGATTACAGTGAGAAGAAATAGGTTGCCAAAGTACATTCTTCAAATTTTATGTTGTTGTGACTGGATGTGTTCCTGCGAGCCATCCATCTTGGATCTTGACAGGGTGCTTGAATACAAAATGCATTTACAGCTGGACACTGCTCCGATCTTTCATGCATAGCTGTCACATGCCGGCAGTGCTTCTTTCAACACTGCAAAAAGTATCCAGCTCAACAAGGAATTTGATATGGAGTCATAACATATCTTTGAACTGATGAAACTGGCCGCCAAAGGGCTTAGATAGTTATTTATTTTCATAAAAGGTTGCTTCCTTTCGGGGAATATATTAAAACAAATGACATTAGCTTGAATTAAATGGGTCAATGTATCAAGATAATGTAATTGAATTACTTCCAGACACATTTTCAAAATGTTGTAAAAGGCTACAGTAAATAACTTTGTTAAAATTAGGGTCTTATTTATATTATTGATTGATCTGACGATTATTTTCTTGATTTAATTGTTAATCATTAATTAAAATGTCAGAAAATAGTTAAAAATGCCCCTGATAATTTCCTTCAAACCCATATTCAGCTGCTTGTTTTCTACAACAAACTGTCCCAAACTCAAAGGTATTACCATCACAGAAGACTAAGAAATCTGGATTCTTTGGAGGCATGTTTGTAAAATGAAATATTTCTTACTCTGGATTAAGAGATTATCAAAAGGATTGCCAATGAATTAATCTAGTTACTTCTTTTGCGGTGAATTACATTAATAATTGGACGATACAAATGCCATCACTCTCTAAACCCTCTGAACTGTGTATTATTCTCTCTGTAGGATGATCACAGGGTGTGCACCGAATACAAGATCATCCAGAGGGACCAGGCTCCTATCTGCCCTGTGGACGCCTCGGGCTGCTTCACTTCCGAGGTCACTGACTTTGCGGGACAGTATGTCAAAGTAAGTGACACTTCAGACATTTACATGTAGACTAGGTTAGCAGACATGTTAGGCTCCCAGCCCTGGTGAGAGCCACTGGTTTGACACGTGATGAAACCCTCAATGATATTGATAGCTGATTTAATTAACTATTTGGGCACCCACTTTCACATTCCTCTCCATTTCCTCTCTTTATATATACATACATACATCTTCCTATAGGGATTTGTTTTCCTCTTTCATCCTGAACAGTGACTGTGACTTTCTTTCTGGTCGTAGATGTAATGCCTTTTCTAATTATGTTAGGTGGGAACTGAGATGAGAATATGAAATATTCATCATGTTTTCCGAATGTAATTTAAAATGATTCTTTAGGTGCATGATTTGTTCGCTGATGTGGAGAGAGTTAAGGGAATTGGCGTCAGAGCAGTTTCACAAAGTTGTGTAGGAAAACCTGCTGCCAAAGCACATTGTCTCTGTTTACCAGTGCACTGGGTGCCTTCCCCGTCACACCCAACTTCATTACCATCCTAAGTGGATAGTGAGTGAAAAATAGCAGTCATACATGATCGCTTCACTATTTCACATCCTGGTGTAAAGGCCAGGGAGTGGACTTGACCCGCTTGGCCGGTAACAGTACAGCGTTAGCTAATAAAGAGCATGCAGCCACAGTTGACCGAAAGAGTGTCATCATCCACTTTTGAAATATGTTAAAACCCAGCGTTAGTTTCATGGCTGTCCGTCACATTCTTTATTGCCGCATAAAAACTCAGCGGCGGTCTGAGGGAGCGTCAGTCGCGACGTGAGCTACACAAAGAGAAGCCGAGAGAGCAGCTGTTCCTCTGTAAACTGAAAAGAAAACGACCCAGTATTTTACAAATCATGAGGGCTGCATCGTACACCCAGAAGAGCCTGCAGGTCAGCGGCTCCAGCGGCAGAGTAAGGGTTCAGAGCCCGTCACCGGCCCGGTGCCGCGGATCCTCGTACGACAACCGCGGGCGCTCCGGTAATCGCAGCACCGCCGTCGAGTTGGGCACAGAGATGCATCAGCAGCACGCCAACGAGAAAGAGGAGATGCAGGAACTCAACGTCAAGTTCGCAGGATACATCGCGAAGGTCCAGGCGCTAGAGCAGAGAAACGCGTCCCTTCAAGCTGAGCTGGATGCACTGCAGAGCCGCTACAAGGGAGGCCCCACGGGCATCGGAGAGGAATATGAGCTCAAGTTTAAAGAGGTGCGGGAGCTGATTGAGGCCCTTACCAACGAGAAGGGAGCGGCCGATATCGAGCGGGGCTACATCGAAGAAGAGGTTGAAGTGTGGAGACTAAAGCTAGAGGAGGAGCTGGCGCTCAAGGAAGAGGCAGAGATCATTCTGAGGGAGTTTCGCCAGGATGTTGACAATGCCACACTGCAGAAGGCTGAGCTGGAGAGGCGTATAGAGCAACTGGTAGCCGAGATAGAGTTCCTCAAAAAGCTCCACGATGAAGAAGTGGCTGACCTGATGAAGCAGATCGAGGACTCAAAGATCACAGTGGAGCTGGATGGCGATCGGCCCGACCTGGCCGCTTATCTGCGCAACATGCGTGCGGAGATAGAATCTGTCGCTGCCCGCAACGTCCAGGAAGCCGAGAAATGGTACAAGAGCAAGTTCGACACCCTCAAGGAGCACGCCGGCAAACACGAGGAGCAAATGAAGACCATGAAAGACGAGATCACGACCTTCCACAACCAAGTGTCAGAGCTGCAGAACCAGATTGATGGTATGAAGGCTCGCAACGCAGCCCTGGAGCAGCAGCTGGAGGACATGGAAATGTCCCACTTGGATAAGGTGGGGAGCCTGGAGAGCGTCATTGCTCAGTTGGAGGCCCAGCTCTGCGAAACCAAACTGGAGATGACAAAGTATCTCCAAGACTACCAGGACCTGCTGCACATTAAGCTCAAGCTGGATGCAGAGATCGCCACCTACAGGAAGCTGCTGGAAGGGGAGGAGCATAGGCTTGGAATTGACAAAATCGTCTAAAGCAGCGACCAGCAGAGCATTGTGGGGTCGAGAGATCGGGTCTTCCTCGTGAAAGAGATTCTTCCCAATCTTCCCATTTTCCCCTACTTTACCATCCTTACTCCAAGGGCTGGGTATTGTTTGAAATGTTTCGATACCGATGCCGATTTGTGTTTCAGTCCAGATGCCAAAATGATACTTCTTTAAAAAAAAAAAAATAATCATACTTTGTTGAGATGTTTTTTCTTCTTTGGACAAGGACACTTGTATCAAATGTAAATTGTTCTCCAAACACACGTTATTTCTGTTCTTTGACAAGAACTTTGCTCAATTAGAATATTCTAAAATATATTTTTAACAAACTGAGGAGAAACGTGTACCTAGGTGTTTCCCGTCCACAAAAAAAGAAAATCAAAAGCTAAAAATGTCTGATCCAAAAATTAGCTAATCAAGATTTACGTGTCTATCAAATCCACCTTTACGTACTTGATCTTTTTTGTTGGACATTCTGTATTGAGATTTGATACCCAGCCCTTCTTACCATTTTACTATCCTCGCCATACCTTGACCCCATTACCCTGCATCCTTTCTTACAATGTCTACTTCCCTCCCAGTTCTGCATACTTCTCAAAACAACCCTCCAGTCCTCCCCTCTTACCAGCTCTAACCTGCCACCTCCAGCATCCCTCTGGATCCTGTTTTATGACCCTCAGGTCTCCTTAGTTAGTTTTTTTCTTCTTCCCTACAACACCCTTGTTTAATTTACTTTCCCCTTTTCCTGCAAATCAACGCCACTGTTATACTGCTCTCACCACTTCTGCCACTTCCCATTGCTACATCTGCTCACTGCTCTTGATCAAAAATTAGGATCTCCCCTCCTTTAAAAAATAAATTAAAAAAAACACTTTTGTCCTGTGAGGTTTCTCATCTCAACCCAAACAAAGCAGAGCAGCTGCCATCAGTGTTTTGCCTCGTCTTTGCAGTTCCCCACTGATTATTCAAAATGTTTTGACGGGACTCAACTATTGACTATTTACACTAATGTTGACCAACTGTTACATAATAAAGATTGAAGTGAGTGCATTCAAAATGATGCATTGATCTTTTTTTCCTTTCTCATGTGTGTCTTGTTGAACTCCGATATTATGTGTCTTTAGTGACTGGTCTACATCGTCTTCTGTAATAACTTTATTTCTCTGTCTCTTTGACTTCCTTTCATTTTACGAATTACAGTTATTATGTTGGAAAGTCAGGCAAAGTAAAATAATTTTTGCTTTATCCTGCATATCATTATCTGAATGTACCACTAAATAATTAAATTGCCTAGTCACAAATATATGTCAGTAAAGTAAATATATCTAGGAACCCTTGTTTATACTAAATTGGCCAGGTGGTGTAACTCTCAATTGGTTGCAGGCGAAGTTCCAATGAATCTCCACATCACAGGTGCTCTTTCATGTTTTAATGAGCCCGGGTCAGGCCATAACAAAATGTACTCCTGGCTGAGAAAATTTGAAACCCCTCTCTCTACAAAGAGGTCACGACCAACAGTCTGCCAAACACCTTGCTGAGAAGTCATATTTATGAGCTTCCTGTGAATTGCACTGTGAGCTTGGGTCGAGGGAGATGAAATGGTGCGTGATGAGGCCCAGGGCTGATTGCATATTAGATTGTTTGCCATAAACAATGAGTTGGATGACAAAACAGACAATTTCTTCCTCCCTCTTTGGTGGTATTCATCAGAATGAGCAGACCGTGACCTTGGCTGTGACTTTACCTTGGTTTTACTCAAAGGAAAACTTAAAGCCATGGTGCGTTCAGGGATCCAGAGCTTTCCTACCTGAAAGAGAGAATGTAATATTAAAAGTAACAAATGTTAACCTAGTGATAAAGGAATGGTTTGAGCTATAGAGACACACTGCTAGTGGTGCATAGCAGTGTTACCGTGGTATGTTTATAGTGTGAACTGCTCTTATATGCAAGAAATGCATAAAGTAAACATACTAAAAATGTTCCAATAGCTTCAATCCAAGATGTATGATATATATATATATATATATATATATACTAGTAGTAGTATTATACGTTCAGCTCTAGTGTGCTCCTGCAATTTTTGAGTACACAAGCTTTTCTTAATATGTAAAGGATACGTTTAAGACGATAGTAATTATTTAAGAACAATACTGCTGACATGTATACTAAATGTTATTAATGTGAAAAATATTTTGAGCAATTGACATAAAGAAAAAAGACATTGTAGATTTGCTACATGAGAAACTGCAGGACCGTATCACAGCGCTTCCATTAATAAAAAAAAAAAGAGAAATTGTGAGATGATTCATTTAAAAAGATTGGGTAGCAAATGTCATAATTTCATAATCTGGCTTTCACTTGGACTTTTGATATCATCCTTAAGTCATCACCTCCTTTTTTCATGTTTAAACCATTTAACATCAGCTGAAAATCCTGTTTTGGCTGACGTCCAGGGCCTTAACTTCTCACCTTTCAGCAGCAATGCACAGGTGTCTCCAGCGTTTCAGTACACTATGACGTCACAGTTGGGCGGAGTTACGCTGCACCTCCTGACCACACCAAACCACATGGGAACTTTGAAACACTGCTTTTCAGCCTGGTTACTCTTTAACGCTGCAATTTTAAAAATATTTTTCTGTTTTTTTTTTTTAGGATGCCGACAAACATATCATCAAGTGGCTGAAGGATGAGGGTCGCCTCGTCAATGCCAGCAGTTTCAAACATAGTTACCCCTTCTGCTGGAGGTGAGACAAACTGTCAAACTGTAAATCTGATGTTCTCTCTGTGCCTTCCTACTCACTTAGACTAAAAAGCATCACTCTTCCACTGGCGATCATTAAAGCATCGGTTATAGAACAACCCCATCTGCTGCAGATGTTAGGCCTCCACACATGTAATATTATAGTTTCTACTTTAATAGAGGCAGCCTTATTTAGTGTTCTAAAACATAACGTACAGTTCAGTATTCAGCACAGTATTAAACAAAGTTTGTGGTTCTTCTCTACTCATGACTCCCCCTGGAGCACTAGAGGTTTTGTGGTCTGCACAGAATCAATTCACAAAGCCAATGTCAGCGTGATCCGCACAATTATACACTAACTTTTTAAGCAAACTAAATCACTGTCTCACTCGGAGCAGCTGCAGGCTGACCCGAGCAGGATTAATTAACCCAGTAACTAGCAGAGACGTGCTCTTTATGCCACAAGGAGACACAGGCTCGTGGAGATGAAGCAGCTGTGTGAACCACTTAGCACCTGCAAGGTAGAACTCTGCAAAGAGGCGGGAGCTCTGCTTTAGACACAACTTCAAAAGAATATACCTGGAACCACAAATTGGTTGTAGACATGGAAAGTAGAGCTCTATTAAAACATATTGGCAGATCAAGTAGAGCAAGGTAATATCATCCAATATGATTCTAAGTAGTATGATTTAGATTAATTTGTACTTACTTGAAATTAATTTTACATATTTTCCACTGTTTCTGTGGTTGAGAAAGAGCAGCTTTTTCTCAAGATGGAGTCTTTCTGATTTGTCACCAAAAGTCTTTCTGATTTGTTCTTTCTCTGCATGTCAACAGATATTTCAGTCTGAACCAAAGTGACCGGCCGAGCATCATTGCTATTCATACAGCGATGCTGCTAACGTGGCTAAAAAACACACTGCCGCCTATTATTCTGAACCGACCCAGTTTCTATTCAGTAGTAAATACAGCAAATCAACAGCAGAACAAAATATAACATACTATGCAAAAATGAACACCAACAACAATCATCAAAATCCCTGTCCAACCTGAAAAAAAAAACAACTCAAAAGGCTTACTTCACGAATTATGATTTGTCTTATGAATGCATTTTATTTTGCAGCACCACACTTTATGTAATGTGTTTATATGCTTTCAGGTCTGACACACCTCTGATCTACAAAGCCGTCCCCAGCTGGTTTGTTCGAGTGGAGCACATGGTGGAAAAACTACTGGAGAACAACGGCAAATGCTACTGGTAAGCTGTTTTCTGAGACGGCTGATGGCTAGCTCGATGCTAAGTGACAGCTATGAGCGTCAAGTGGAAAGACGACAGTTGCGGCCCCAAAACGATTACAGCCCCGATTCTGCATGACCACGTCAAGTTCTTTGTCTCTGCAGACTGCTATGTATTTTATGTGCGTAGATTTAACTTTATCTTTCACTAATTAAGATTCAAGTCCCTATCGAAGCATTTTATTATGACGCACACAAGACTGACGTTTTTATAGAAAGCATGATGCTAATTTTTAAAGGCAGAACGTGGAGCTAAGTAGGCATCAGCTCCATGACTTTGCTAAGTGTGTTACCCCTGGTGCTCCCAGTGCTCTTTTCTGAGCCACAGTAGCTGCCTCTGGTAATGGGACTGTCAAACTGAGATGAATGAGTAGCCGCTAGTAAGGCGAAGACGCACACGTTCACAGAGACCGACACACACACACACACACACACACACACACACACACACACACACACACACACACACACACACACACACACACACACACACACACTACTTTAGAGGCTACATTCTTTATATGAGGGGTACACGTGTCATATTGAATACAGGACAACTATGTTCATAATATGTTAAAATAAATTACATGTATTTTTGCAGAAGAATTGGGCGACCAATGATCATTTTCGTTAGCCATTAATCTGCCTTTTTATTATTTCAATGAATCACATGGTCGAGAAAATGTCAGAAAATAGTGAAAAATTGCGATCATAGGCTCTCAGAGCCCAAGATGACATGCTTTGTCCGGTCAAAACTCCTGAACCCAAAGATTTACTTTTATAGATAAGCTAGCAAATATACACTTTTGAGAAGCTTGAACTTTTTTAATTTGTAAATTTGACTGAAAGGTGCTAAATTAAAGATTCAGAGCATTTCTGTTGCCTCCACACGGCTCCCAACATGGCGGCTAGCAGGTAACGGCGCTAATAGCACTAACAGTGCAAACAACAGCAACAGTGCTGACGGAGCTACCGGTGTTTAGGAAAGGGGAACCGGAGGGCGGCGTTATCAGCTGCATGAGAGCGGTGCAGAGCGGCCGGCCCAGATGTGTAAACAAATTAAGGAGAAAATCCGATTACAACACACACAGAGGGAGAGTGATTTCTTTCTCTGCTCAGGTAGAAATTACTCCACTCCATCTTTACATAGCTAATGGATGTTTGCTGCTATAATAATGCTCTGAATATCGAATAGGGAACCTTTAGAAAATCACTTGAAACAACCACACGATTATCAAAATTGATTATTATTCGTTTCAGCTCTAGATTGAAATGCAAAGAAATGTAACATATTTGTAGACATGATGAAACATTTACAATGATTTACAATGACTGTGTTGGAAGGATCCCTGTAAATTCATACTTTGTAATGATGAAGTTATCTGTTATACTTTGGAAGCCTTCAGGAAATTATACATTAAGTACATATTTCCCTCTGTGTCTGCGTTGTTGCAGGGTGATGCTCTTATGCAGTTTCTAATTAAGCTTATACTCCATCCTTAATTAATTTTATTTTGTTGAAAAAAAGTATTTTTTTCTTTTCTTTTGACTCCACTTTCATACTTGAGCTGTAACCTCAGGACGATTCTCTGTCTCGCTGGCTGTCTGTGAGGGTTGCCAGCTCATCTGCATCTTGAAAAGAGTCAAATCTTTCCTGTGCTCAGTAGCTCTATATGAAGTTCATGTTCGCTGATGAAGACTTAAAAGACTCCTTCAGAAAGCAAAGTGATATTACCATATTCTCCAGTGATTTCATCTCTCTTTCCTCCAATGTGCAGTGCAGTGGTTATGAGTATATTGAGCAAGTTCAGGCTGATTTCTCCAGATGTCGGTCTGTCTGAATAAATTAAGGACTGAATTAATGAGTGCTCGCGAGGAGAGCTGCTCTCTTTGGAGGAAGCTCGGTCATCACTGCCTGAGTTCAGAACCTAGTTTCTTGAAATGTGCTGTTGAGTGACTGGTCCTCAAATGACTCAGGTTGGATCAGGCAGCACTCAGACATGTTTCCTCCTCCACTGGGCTCCGTCTCTTTAATTCAAACCCACCTGTTTGCTAAGCCACTTTGAAACGCTTAGTCATTTTTTAAACAATGGGTCCTCGATTTCAGACAGTGGCAGAAATCGGCTGAAATGACGTTCAGCATGTGGATACGTCCAACGCATGACAGACCTGCCTGCATAGTTACGATTACTAAGCCATTATTGGACGATCACCATTCAGGGGGAGGGATTTAGCATGCAGTCTATTTCCTGATTTGTTGCAAATGGTCAGTCATCAGTTTCTATTTTTCTTCTCTCTATTTTTTTTTCATCCTCTTCACCTTTTCTCCCCATAATGCACACGCTCAATGGGTCCGGACCACAACCTCTGTCCCTCGGCCTCCCTCTTGTTTCCATCCCTAGCGTCTCTGACTTATAATAGAAGCCTGCACATCTTAAATGGCTCCTCCTGTGCGTCTTGAGCACAAGACAGCACATTTTAAATTTAGAATGAAGCAAGAGTGGGAGGGCGATGTGGTGGATGAGTGTTCACGGGGGGTTGGTGAGCAGCAGCAGCAGAAAAAAGAAATCATTAAATTGATATATTAGGGGCCTAAATAGAAATGCCTCCTACAAATGGGAATTGATGAACTCGTTGCTTAGCCCGTGGATCCTGACGACAATTTATACCCCCCCTCCTCTGTTCTTCTGAGCAACACTGCATGGCAAAGCAAGAGAGGGGGGCAGAAAAAATGAGAGGAAGAGATTGTGAGATAGTGGATTAAAGCCGGTTGAGGGAAAAGGGGAGAGCAGAAAAGGGGTACGGAGGAGGAAGATGCCTTGGAGGGAACGTTAACCTTTGCAGTTGAGCTTCAGAAACACAGCAACACAGTTTATTTTTAGGCCCAAAACGACTAAGAAGAGAAAGTCA
Organism: Cottus gobio; assembly: GCA_023566465.1. Lineage (NCBI taxonomy): Eukaryota > Metazoa > Chordata > Actinopteri > Perciformes > Cottidae > Cottus > Cottus gobio. Next base: position 18,644,385 of record CM042222.1, on the reverse strand, counting down.
GCTTAATGTTAGTAAGGAATAATGGACATTATGATAATGCTTGCTCTTGTTGTAAGAAAATGTGTTGCACATCACATGAGCAGGGTATCTATAGGTTTTAAAAATTGCATTTTAATAAAAATCTTAAATTTGATTGAGAAAAGTCTTCAACATTTTCTCTTGCATACTAATAGGTAGTAACGTTAGTTCATAAATGGCTTTGGATCAATCATCTCCCACTTATAGTTTCTAGGTGGGTGATGTTGTGTTGGGATTGTTCGGCTTTTTATTATTTTCTCGTTTCAGCAAACACTGTCACTACTGCCAGCTACAGTAGCGAGGAAGCTCATCTCAAAAATTAGATAATGTACATTTTGGCTAAACTTTAAATGCATAAAAAAATAATCTCCCCATGTCTATCCATATATTCTGCTGATCAGACTCCAGGTTGTGCTCAAAAAGTCTTAAATTAAACGTGATGAACCCTGCAGAAAACCAGATGAAATGGTTTCTCTGAGAAGAGGTGGTTGTAAACGGCTTTTAAATGATGTTTAAACTAGGGATGCACCGATACCGATACCGGTATCGGTATCGGTGGTCGATACTGCGTTAAATACTCGTACTCGCATCGGTTTCAATGGCCGATACCAAGAACCGATACTCACTCAACAGTATTTCACTACAACAAACTGGTCGCGCTTTGTGGAGAAGCAACCCCGTGGCGGAGCCGGAGACACTCTTCTCTGTCTCAACTGTCTCAACAGTCTCAACTTCTGAGCAGCCAATCACGCTATCCAAGTTGTTTTGCCGTCCAATCAGATGGCCAGTTTGTCTCAACAGCAGAATCTGGAGCCGCCATCTTGGATCCTCGCTACGCAGCGCTCACTTCTTTCAATAGACAGGAGAAAAGTGAGACGCGAGTACAATACAAGACTTTATCGATATTGTGCTTATTAACCGGTGTTGCATACGTGTGTATGACATATTAGTGCTCATATTAGTGCTCTTGTTAGTGGCTGACAGCCCCGGAGTTACTTGTAATCAGTCCGTCCCAACGCGACGCAAATGTTTCGCGCGACCAGATTACATGTAAAGTCTATGCACAGACGCGTGTGGTTGCGACAGACGCAAATTTACGCCGGCGGCACGTTAGACGCGAGAGTTGAAATTTTCCATATTTAATACATCTATAATTGAGAAGCTCTGCGCGTCATCACCGCCGTCCTGCCGGTGTGAATCAAACGGCTGCTGATCCACCTGAAGTAGCGCTGGCAGCGGCCTCATTCAGACGCTGTTGTGCGGCTACGGATGATATTATTGTAGCCGAGTGTCTGTTGTGTGTCTATATTTGTAATTCTAATAAAATGAAAACACGCTGCAGGGTAACTTGAACCACTTTTTTAACTCCTTCACACACGTATATCCCACAATTCCACTCCTCTTTTCCTTTCCGTTTCTCCCTCCACAATAAAAGCACCGGAAACATAACTTGGAACACAGCTTCCTATATAATTGCTCGATACCTAATATTATCGCTTACATTATGAACCCGGACACGGGGGCGTTTTATGGTCCGACATTAGAGGGACTTCCACAAGAAGTTTAAAGCTTGGGATAGCCTTCTGTTAATTTTGTACTATAGGCTTGACATAATCTGCAGAGGATAAAATAAAATCTGCCTCCAAATTAATTGCACTTTCATGGAGACCAAATCTAAGAAGTATCGGTATCGGTACTCGGTATCGGCAAGTACACAAATAAAAATATCGGTATCGTATCGGTTTGTAAAAAATGGTATCGTTGCATCCCTAGTTTAAACATGAGTGTGACTGCAATATTCTTGTTGTGGCATTTCAAGAAAAAAATCCCACATTCAGATTTGAATTTCCTTGTGGTTAAAATAATCATCATCATCTCTCTGTTTCGTTAGGGTTCCAGATTTTGTGCGGGAGAAGCGTTTCGGGAACTGGCTGAGAGACGCACGAGACTGGGCGATTTCCAGGAACCGTTACTGGGGCACGCCGATCCCACTCTGGGTCAGCGACGACTTTGAGGAGGTCAGGAAAACACACCAATACGCACTTGTTCTAATAGTGCACTCGATGCTTCTAATGTGTCGTTGTACTCTGCAGATATCACACGATTTGTCTGTGTCATGACCAAATACCAAGACAGTTACTCTTTTCTCAGGGCTGGCGGCGCTCATAAATCAATCTGGGCTTAGTTGAACTCTCCATAAGTCTGACTTTTATTTTCTAGGAACAAATGTCTTCTGTCTCTCTGAATAGTCTACTGGTCTGCTGCGAGGGCACAGAAATCCATGTCTTCTCCTAAATGTGCAGCGTGAAAATGTTTATCTCTGACCTCCTTTTGACACACATCATTTAGCATATCAAAACCTGTTGTGTGTGTGTGTGAAGGCTTGTGTAGCAGAGACTTTCTGGCACGGCAGAGGGGAGGTGACCGTGGTGTCAAACCAGAGAGAGTAGCGTGACTCCGTACTGCAGTCTGAGTCAGCGCCCCTCAGGCACCATTACCGGGTGCCTCCGTAAGCCCAACACATGAATGATTCATTAACGTAAACACCCAATAAACCAATGTGTTTGCTTTCTCTTCGTGCCGGTTAAGTCGCCTTTTTAAAAAAAAAAAAGACGGCGATCGAGGGGAGGAAAGGAAGGCTGACACGGAGAATAAGGGGAGGAGGAAGAGGGGACAGAATAAATTATCGTGTGAAGAAAACGAGGAAGTGAAATGCACGCGATGGGGGGAGGAAAAGGGGGGGATGCGAGTTAAAAAGAGGGGGAGGGAAATAAATGGATGGAGAAAAAAAAAAGCAGACAGAGGAGAAGCCAGCCAAACTGGATAAATGTTCGTCTGGTTGTGGATGTTCACTGCCAAACCCGGCCAACTGAGTGAAGTAGACTGAACTGAAAGGAGATGTCAGAATTGGGTTGTTTGAGCGTTAGGAAAATGAAGTCTTACTCCCTCGGCTGAAAGAGGGACAGCCAGCGACCTGCTTGCTGGAAATAGCTTTGTGACTGTTTCCAGAACACTTGCGCTCCCTGGTGCCTCTTTCAAACACCCCTCAGCGGTTAAAGCACACACCCAAAACTAAAGCTGTGAGCGAGTCTGTCAGTCCGTCTGTCTGCGTGCGGCAGTATAATTTCTATCTCGGTATTGTTTTGTATTGTATCTCCCCCCCCCCCTCCCCCTCCCTCCCTTCTGGATGCGTTTCTTTTACTCCTCTGTTGTAAGTGACGTGGTTTTGTACTGAATCTGGGCCATGTTACCTGGCGCTGTGGTGAAACTAGAGCAGAGCCTACAGGTTAAGTCTCTGAGGAGACCAGATAGCACACTTTACCATACTTTCTAAGGTGAAGTTACTCAGGAAGTGTGTTCAATAGGCCTCCTTTTAATTTGTGTTGTACTGTGATAAATACATTAAAACTATGAGGTTTACAGTCCTTTGTAGGTTTTAAACAGACCCGTAAGCTCACCTATAGCACACACTCTTTTTATTCAACTTTATTTGATATGGACATCACAGCGGCATTAGAGTTGTAACATACAATTCTGCACAAAAACTAGATGTTTGTGTTTGTAGCAAAACGCTAATTTGCAACACCTGTCCACAGGAGGCTTTTTTAAAGGGAAAAAATAAAAACAATAAAATAGAAGAAAAAAAAAACACGTATAGATACATGCACACAGTACCAGTGCATCTCCAGGATTCCTAGGTGTGAGAACAATGCCGCTTCTCTTTTAACCTTGATTTTATACATCTATTAAAACATTAAAATTGTGTTTCATTTTTAATTCTGTTGGTATTTGCAATACATAGTCATCATTATCTTAATACAATAAAGATGGGAACATTTGTTTGATATTGTTCATGGTACCTTACAAATTAATTTTGTTTAAAAACAATCTTGGAAGTGGATAAGCACGTATCCCAAAATGTCAAACAATTCCTTTCACTAAAATGAAGCGTGAGAAAGAAAAGACACAAAAAACAAAATTGCATTTGACCACAACATTGTAAAGGTTGGTAATACGTCATTGTACAAACTAACCCATTTTATGTGATATTGTAAAGTGTAGCTCTACCAAAAAAGGGTTTTTGAGGCCAACAAAGATATTGATATCAGAGCATTACTAATTTAATTCAACATGAATTCATATGATATGGGCTGCAATGTTGATCCTTTATTTATTAATTGATTCATCGTTGATGAAATGTCAGAAATTGAATGAAAAAGCCTAATGTGATGTCTTAAAATTAAATTCAGTGTTGCTTCATGATTATAAAAAGTAAATTGTTTATTTAAATTGTTGTTGATTAATTTATTTTGCATCAACTAATCGCAATCACTTGTAATTCCCGCAATAATTGTTAATTTCCATCATCAGGAAATGTGTAACTGAAGGCTGTTTTGTGATATTGCTCACTCAACCTGTATTTTGTGTGTTTTCTGTGTGTGCGTTTTTACTTCAGGTGGTGTGTGTCGGGTCCATAGCTGAACTGGAGGAACTGACTGGTGTCAAAGTAACTGATCTGCATCGGGAGAGGTGAGTCACCGATCAAACACAGAGAGCCAACCAGCTGAGCATGAATCAGCATCGTTTACTGAGTATGTTTCACATACAAGGAATGTGTCATGGCAGATGGTGCATAACATTAAACAATAAACACAGTGAAAAAAATAGGAACATATTACATTTACAATTAAATTGATAATAGAATAAAGACATTGTGTGTGTGTGTGAGACATGGAAAAGTGATGGAAATTAATTTGAGCAATCCCTCAAGAATAAAAAGAAACTCCTCTAATTTAATGAAGTTCATCAGATGTTTAAACCAGGTTTGAAAAGTGGGCGGTGGTTTGAACTTTAGAAAGTACAAAAGATGTATGAAAGTATGGACCTCTAACAACTACCGGTAAATGGGCAGACTGTTACATCAGTTAATAAGGTGTGAAGTGGCTGAATCCCAGAGATAATGGCTCTGCCCACACTGCGAACATTTTACCAAAAGTCTTAGTATCACACCACAAAAACGACACAATACACTCCTCAAAATGTACTCGGCAGTGCATTTCTTTTTGTAATATTCCTGCATTACGGTCTGCCTTTCCTCAATAAGCTCTCAGAAGCAGCAGAGTGCTGCAGCGGAGTGGGCTTTAGTGATTTACTAAAGGTGTAATCTGCAGTTTAAAGGCCTGAGTGCTAATAGTTTTAGAAATGTGTAGCAGGCTGTTCCTGAAGGGGAGAAGAAAGTAAATGTGCATTTAATCAACTTTATGTGTGTATGCGATTGTTTATGTTCTGTTGTTGTTTTTGTATTTCTGCAACTGAGCGAACTTTACACAAACACACACGCACACACACACTCACTGTTTCTAGATGTAGTGTGCACCTTACACAGGTTGACACGTTGTGACTTCTACACCCAGGTTCATGTGTTTTCCTCAGCTTATGTAACTTTACTGAAGAAACTATTATTTTTTTCCATGGGCTGAATCTGAGTGAGTCGGTATGTGGAGTAAATTAATCCATAGTGTCTGAAGCTTGTGACCCAAAGCAATAACCGAGCTTATTCTAGTGGGTGTCAGCACATCGTTAGCAACATTGTTATTTTTCTTAAACCTTGTTCCAAGAGGTAAAAGATTATAAAAAGCTTGTTTTGGACTGCGGCCAAAAAGCCTGTAGACGCTTGGATCCATATTGTGTAGAAATGTTTGAAAAGTGCCCCGCGGCAATAAGAAAACCCTGAAGTGAAACTGGACTTTTCAATTTTTTTATTGCTGCCATTTGTCTTAACAATTGTTCCTCTTTTCTCTCTCTTTCCCTCCTCCCGTCACCACTTCCTCCGGCCAGCATTGACAATCTGACAATCCCGTCGCGGTGCGGGAAGGGCGTTCTGCGGAGGATCACGGAGGTGTTCGACTGCTGGTTTGAGAGCGGCAGCATGCCTTACGCCCAAGCCCACTACCCCTTTGAAAACAGGAAGGAGTTTGAGGACACTTTCCCAGCAGACTTCATCGCCGAAGGCATCGACCAGACGAGAGGATGGTAAGCTGTTGATGAGGAACAGCGACACCGAGTCCATTGGGGGAAATGATTGAGCGGGTTTGATCTAACAGTGTGACTCTAAAACACGCATTTTTAGTTTTGAATTAAACTGAATAAAATGACTAGTTAGTCAGTTTATCAAGGATTAAGTCGAGAGATGAGTTTTTCCCACAGTCCTACCTCGGATAAAGAATGAATTGTGATGTTTCGGTCCTGCTCGTCCCGCTGACCTTGTGCACCATCTTTGGCATCCTGCTGTAGGTTCTACACCTTGCTGGTGCTCTCCACGGCGCTGTTCGGCAAACCGCCCTTCAAGAACGTAATTGTTAACGGATTGATACTCGCCAGGTGAGTTCATTGACTTGTTAACAAACCTCTCTTCCGCACCTTTCCTTCATTTGCAAATACAATTAATCTTTGTTAAAGATTAAGGTTGTTTTTTTCTTGTCAATAAATGCTGTGGAAATATCAAATCCAATTCCCCAATCAGGCTTTGGTTACACAGGCAATACTGTATAGCAGGGTTGTTCTCACATTTTAATGATCTTTGTTGACGTAAGAGAAATACAGGATATTGCCAACCTAATGCTTTTAGTTGTTTTTAAGCACATTTCTGAGCTTTTTTCTGCAGACGTTGTTGTTTTCTTGTTGGCCTCCAATAATCCACCGGTTGCCTTCCTCTTTACTACCATTTTTATCTTCCTTCTCATCTCCTCTCTCCACCTTTCATCACCCTTTCATCCTCACGTTTTCTGCCGTTTCTCCTGATCATTGTGGTATGTGTGCTGCAGCATTTAGCCCCTTTAGAGCTGCTCTACAATAGGACTACTTGCCCCGGGGTCTAAATGCAGTGCTGTGGCCTGCTGACCTGGAAGGACTTGACTAATTTGAATACCAAGTGCTTTGGTTTCTAACATGCACTTTTGTGCATGCATGCGTGTGTATGTGCTGTAATGCCTTTGCTTGTCTCACTCCTGCAGCGATGGACAGAAGATGAGCAAGCGCAAGAAGAACTACCCAGATCCAGGACTGATAGTGCAGCAATATGGAGCTGATGCCCTCAGGTCAGCGCTGTGCTTGAATGTGAATGAGTGTGTGTTTCTGAAGCATGAATGCCTTTGTGCCGGTGGCAGGGTTCTGTGTGTTACTGTTAACCTACCTTATGTTATTAGCAGGCATGGTTTTAAAGGCTTTGAATCGCAAGCCATGCTTAATTAAGCTCGTTCTTCGTCCTACTAACAGTATAGACATGCTCACGCATACTGTACATACATATTCATACACATATATACACGCATTTCCCCTCATACATTCGCTCCTTTGCCCTGAGCAGTGAAAGTGCCACGACCATATGGCCTAATGAATAGAGCACGATGCAGTTGCGCCATATGCTCGCAAACCGTATATAGTGATGAAGAGTGAGTTGCAGAGATGGAGAAAGAAAGGCGCACATACATCTGATAGAAACTGAAGCGGCTTTTTGTTGGTATTTTCGGTGACAGCTTTCTGTCTTCGTGTTGGCTCATTTTGAGGTATTTAACCATCTGATGGTTGTGTCTATTCTGCATTTTATTTTTCAAATATATCGTCAATAGTTGCTGCTATTAAATTCGCTCACGACCTATTGCATGCAGTTGCATCATTTAGCTCGATTCCAGAGTCCTCATCTAAACCTTTTCCAGCCACTCTAACCCAGTGTGCTGATGCCAGCCACAGACTATTATATCCATATGGATTATTCAGATTTTCTTCCATTGTCATGTCAACAGTGTCTTTATTTGGCCTGAATGAAGAGAAGAGATTAATGTGCAATGGGATGCTGTTGGTTAAATTAGCTTTTGGCTCAGAATGTTTTGCAGAAGGTGGACATTTAAACTAAATGATGGAGCTAATCAAATCCAGATATGTTTGACAGCTGAATAGCTTTGCATTAAGAAAATGCCTCACAGCTTTATTTTAATGTTGTAACACAAAAACCTCAGATTGTTGTGGCAAAACGTTTTGAACATGGTTTTGACCGTCTGCACTCATCTGTATGAGCAACATACTGAAGTTAAAATGCCGGCTTCAACCAACAGCGACACTTCAGAGGTACGTGTACCTGGACCGTGTCGAACAAATTACATAAAATCAGAATCGGCTTTATTGGCCAAGTGTGTTTACACATACATGGAATTTAACTCTGGTTACACATAGCTCTCGTTGTACAGTTATACACATGTTATTTACAATAAACAAGATAAATATAAAAAGACATTAAAGACAACAGTAGTGCAAGTAGTGCAGATGGAGGAGTCTGATTAAGTGATAGTGATTTGGGTCGTGCATGAGTGCGTGTAACCATGTGTTTGGTTTGCTTGCTCACAACGATTTGTGTTGGTTTCTGTTTTTACCGGAGCTCAAAGGGGCATTGTTGACAGCTGGCAAACACAGACTTTTACCATTTTAAATTGTAGACTTATCAAAAACCTGAATCTTTGCAATGTCGATATGAAATTCCAATCACGTTGAGTGATTTAAGATTTACAATTTAAAAAGGAATCGTATTGTACCGGGCTTATTATAGAAGATATTTCAATATCCCCTGATTGACCCAGAAACGGGCATAGTCTTGAAAGGTCACTTGGGACATCCATATCATTATAAGATGAATCAGGATACATTGTTATTTGTTACATTGCAAAGTTTACAGTTTGGTAAACTTGCAGAAAGCTCATGTGTAGTCGTACAGTAGGTAGACTACTGATTTCCATAGCATTAGCCTGATTCCACCCCTGGTAACATGTTGTGAATGCATAGACTTATGATATATCATCCTAATGATAACTTTGCGTAGCTATAAAAACCTGTCAATTATGCTGCAGACTCCTGGGGACCCAACAGGCCAGAGTTGGACTCTTTTCTCTAGCTTGTGTGTTATTGCATGTATCAGAGAGAGCATCGTCCTCTCAATGCTGCGCTGCAGTGTTTGAGCACGCATCAGTGAGAAACGTGGTTAAAGAGCCTAAATGGATCGGTGCCAGTCGGGTTGAAAAACTGCAGATTGTGCCAGGCTGGGGTTGGATATTTTGGCCCGTGCAGAGTTTAACACTCACTCATTATCAATCCGTCCACACTGACCAACTCTGTCTCTCCTCGTAGACTGTACCTCATCAACTCCCCAGTAGTGAGAGCAGAGAACCTGCGCTTCAAGGAGGAGGGTGTGCGAGACGTCTTAAAGGATGTCTTCCTGCCGTGGTACAATGCCTATCGCTTCCTGATTCAGAACGTACAAAGGTTACAGAAGGTAAGGAACCGAATAAAAAGCTCATTCCTTACATAACTCCTCCTGTGTTGCTTTAGCTATTCCTGCTCTAAAAAGCACAGCAAGGCTTGATAGCACAGGAGATTGTTACTGTTAACCAGTTACTTATGAGGTAATCACCGGAACAAAAAGGACATTACTTGTTGGTGCCATAAAATAATGCAGTAATATGTGCAGTAATACCTCATCCTGTGAATGGTTAAGTGGCTGAAGTTATTTGGGTCCAGATTGGGAATTTTCTTTTCATTTCTTTTTTTTTTTATTATTATTTTTTTACAGATTATCCAGTGAAAGTCATTTTAAGAAATTAATTGAATATAATTGATTCTTCACACAAGGTGTACTAGCTCTTTAGTCACTTTACATCACCGCTTTTACTCTTGCCAGCATTGAAACATATCAATGTTGCCACCTACAGACAAAGAAAGTAATATTTTCTGCATTCACAGACAGAGACAGACACCAACACATACTTTCACAACAATTAAACACCAAATATTATTTTTGAAGATTATATCTTTTTTTTCCTTTTTTTTGTCTCAACATCAAGCTATTTAAGGAATTTCACCATCAGACAAAGGGACCTATATAATTGTCCGTAGAAGCAGTCTAACCTATTTAATAACTATATCAGTAACTTTAATTTCTCGTGAAGATATGTACAAGTTTAAAACGGACACCAACAGAAACAATAGTAGTTATAACTCTGTTTGTCTTTTTTCCAGGTTTAAACTTCTACTTTTCTTGCTTATATTCATAAATACATGTGGTACAGGTTTCAGGCCTGATTGCAGTGGCGGTACATCAACTATATTGTGTGTCTTTGTAAAACAAGTTAAAATAAAATGGTGATGTATGTTTGTGTTAGGAGGACGAGATTCAGTTCATGTACAATGAAAACACAGCGAAGCTGAGCGACAACATCATGGACAAATGGATCCAGTCCTTCACACAGTCCCTCATCCAGTTCTTCAAGGCTGAGATGGACGGTGAGAAAGACGTCCTCAAAACACACACACACACACACACACACACACACACACACACACACACACACACACACACACACACACACACACACACACACACACACACACACACACACACTGCAGTCATCACAGATATGGACAGTGGCTAAGAAGATTAGTAGTTCATATCTTAAAATGCATCCCGTCCTGTAACATATTCACGCAGTTTCTATGTTCAGCCTTGTTGAGCTAGAAAAGACAAACGAGAGTCGTTTCTTGTTGCAGTTTACCACCTGTACACCGTCGTGCCTCGCCTGGTCAAGTTTGTGGACATGCTCACAAACTGGTATGTGAGGACCAACAGACGCCGACTGAAGGTGAGATCTTTTGATTTCATGTTATTATGTAAGGTATTGACTACATGCTACTCTTTACAGTTCATGTCTTGTATCTTTCTTTTTGTTGTTTTGTGGAGCATTTAAATTATCCCTTCGCTTCATGGAAACAGTGATTTCAGCCGCCACTAAGTGTCTTCATCATCGCCACCATCTGTGGACATTTTGGAGCAATCAGTTTGTGGCCCTTCAAGTCAACATTCGGTTGAAGTGAATTAGGGATACATGTGCTGATGTGTGTAAGGGCTCTTTTCAATGTTCTAAGGGGATTGACTGTTTGGGGGTGTGTGTGTGTGTGTGAACTTTGTAGGGAGAGAATGGCACTGAGGACTGCCTGTGGGCGCTGGAAACCCTCTTTAGTGTTCTGTTCTCCATGTGCAGGCTGATGGTGAGTCATACTGTCTCTCTCTCTCTCACTGTGTGTGTGTGTGTGTGTGTGTGTGTGTGTGTGTGTGTGTGTGTGTGTGTGTGTGTGTGTGTGTGTGTGTGTGTGTGTGTGTGTGTGTGTGTGTGTGTGTGTGTGTGTGTGTGTGTGTGTGTGTGTGTGTGTGTGTGTGTGTGTGTGTGTGTGTGTGTGTGTGTGTGTGTGTGTGGAAAAAGAGATTGTATGTGGAAAATGTCTCGTGGTGAGGTTTTGCTTTTGTGTATTAAGTTCAAAAATCTTTGGGCGGTTGTGTGAAGAGAAGTCCCAGATGCAGAAAGTTATAATAAAAATTGATTTAATAAAAAGATGATGAACAGCATTTCAAAATGAATCACACTAATAACTACACAAAATATACAAAATATATCCCATGGGAGAGAGAAATCCCATGAGACAGAGATCCAGTGCCCCCCCCCACCGGGCAGCAGATCCATACATACCTGCCCGGCAGAAGGCACCCAGAGATCTGCTGATGTTCTCAAAATGTCTCAGCTTTGCCAGGTTTGGGGTCAGCCCCTCTTCCTATGGCTAGCCTCTCTTCCAGTCCATCGATTGGACAAGACCTCGTCCTCTTAGGTGTTTGTCAACCCAAACCCCCTCTCACATAAACAACAGTACTCAGGACTTCAATCAACCCCCTCAGGGACATTCCTGAGCACGTCCTCCTTATCTATCTGCTCCAATCTTCAGGCTGCGTAACTGTTCGTGGGCTCCTGATGTTTTCAGGATTCATTCCACAATCGCTCAATACATTCCATAATTCTAATTAATACATTTGTGTAGTACATACAGTGTCATTCATTTGATATTTGCTAATCCATACAGAGTTATTTATTTGTCTTGACCCTCCAATGTAAACTCTCTAGCTCTCACTAGGAGCACTAAAAAGCATTATTTTCTAACAGTATGCAAGACACAAAGAAATAACGCCGGTATGGAAGAGGTGTATGTGTTTGCATGGCTATGAATTATGCATGAGCCGTAGGAGTTTTTATTTATAACACATTGAAGATGTTTGCATGTGAGGCAAGAGGCACGCTTGGCGCCAGTTAGCCTAACCCAGATCAATACAGATCAGCTGTGAGCTTCAGAAATGAATTAACCATGTTGAAATGGAAGAAAGTTACATTTGAAGTAACCTCACTCTGGCACCATTCTGTTTGAACTTTACCACCATTGAGGAAAAAAATGCAGATTATGCAGATGCTTCTGACTTCTAGACCATACTATCAGAACATGTGAATTGGCAACAGTACAGAGCATCTAACAATCTTCTCTTCCTTTTTCTCATGTCTACTTGTTTTCTCCCTTCCTTCTCCAAAGGCTCCTTTCACACCCTTCATTACAGAGATGATGTACCAAAATATGCGTCACCTCATCGACCCCGCCGCTGTCGAAGAGAAGGACAGCAGCAGCATCCACTATCTCATGCTGCCCCAAGTCAGGTAAGTCAAAAGCCTTCAAGAAAGATCACATTTTACGAACATCGACTGATTCATTTAAAGCTTAAATTAATGAGGAAAAATGGCAAAAAAAAACCTGAGGCAGTGGCTCTTGCAATGGTGGATGTGTCACCTGTTTTCCCCCGGTCGCACCCCACAGCAGAAATTGAGAATGTACTCACTTGTTATATGGAGGTTCCCACAGTTTGTCATTGGGGGCCTGCTTTGCCTGAAATATAGCTAACGTAAGAGGGAATTATCACACTTTTATGAAATATATGAAGCTTTAGGGAAAACAAGTAAAGCCACTAATTCACTCAGAAATAAAATATATATTTATTCTAGAAACTAGAGTGATCATGAAATACAATGCATCAGGATCATTCCATTGTGTATATATATGCTTTGCAGTAATTATTTAGAGCAGCACATCACAGTCCTATTAATGATGGGAATGAAAATACACTTTCTATCGTACTTTTCATCCACGCAATGCAGATCAAAAATGTTAAGGAAAACTTCCTTTTCTCGCAGGATATCCACTGGTGGAGCAGTGCTTAATCAGACTCAGCCAGAGTGTGTGGCCTTGCTTTACCCCAATCGTATCACACTCTGAACTCCTCAAAGTAGAAGCTCAAAGTCGACAGTAGTTCCTAAATGAAGTTTCAGGCTTCACAGCAGCTGTTCTCTTTGGGTCTTAACCATTTCCTCTCTTCATTCCTGCTGTTTGCTGCTTCCTCTGTGTTGTTAGTTCCATTCAAACATGTATTGATATACATGGCAATGAATGATTAAAAGTTAATCACAGATGCGTTTTCCACAGTAGTACAAAGTCAGTTATGAGCAACAACCAGGTCATCTGATACGGAGAAAGACATTGAAATCCTTGTGCACAGCTTCTCTCAAGTTCACTGCTATCTTCTCGAAAAGCAGCGTATCCCCATTTGATTTAAACTGTTGACGTTTTCTTTAGAAAGCGATAAGAGATTTAGAGAAGCGTCTTTGATCGTCAGCCCCGCAGATGGATATTGCTCCCAAAATATGACCATTTCATTCCCTTTACTTCAATTACTTGTGTAAAATGTGTGCATTTGTGGCTGATCAGTTTTTTTAAAGCCCGGGAGGAATGTCTAATTGCCCAAACTTAATTGCATCATCTTCAACAACGAAAAAGTTCTGACATGATTAAATATCCATTTGATTTAGCGTGAGGAAAATAGTTTGTCTAATGGTTCATATAATCACTCCTGTCACTTTGGCACCACTCAGTGCTGATGCTTTATTAGCCGCTTGTCCTTCCTGCTGTCGAATCGGAGCACTTCACCCCCCTCCCAAAGGTCAGCCACCAATCAGGCGGTGGGAAGAGCTGCTCCTCAATCAGCTCATTAAATGATTGGCTGTCCCCGGAGTCCTCTCCTCTCTCATTTTACTCCACTATTGTGTGCACACACGGAGAAGCAGACTGTAGAAGCAAATGAACAACCATTGTGCACGCACACACACACACACACACACACACACGCATCACACACATGTGTGTGTGTTCCTCCAGACAGTTGGGGCTAATATTGCTATTATGCATATCAGTGGCTGTGCAGCTCTAATTTGAATTCAGCGGTGGGAGTCACAGTGTACCTTATTAGTGGATGCTCCTGAGTTAAACTCTGGCGCTGGTGGTTCTGAACTCTCTTTGTTAAGATATATGGTACTAACCTTGTCACGCTCTATTATTCATTTCCCTCAGTATAATAGTTATTTTAAATTTCTAAACCACTGATTAACCAGAATATGACGGCCACTGCCTGTAGGTTTTGGCAGAAATGCGCCTACTACACCCCTAACGGAGCGACTCTCCTAAGAAGATGGCTTGTTTTGAAAGATGTTCCTCATCCGTCCACTTATCATAAGGAGCTAGCTCGGTCAGGTGGCACCCATTGCGATTGCAAAAGTCTCACCAGGATAAGAGTTTTGCATAAAATCTTTCTCTCCCGGGTTAACCCAAACTGCAGAGTTAAGAGGTTATTCAAACACTCATACCATGGCATTGTAACGCTACTTATCATGTGGCGATGCTTAGATTGTCTTTATGTATTTCAGGGAGGGTGTGATTGACAAGCGCATCGAGAGCGCCGTCTGTCAGATGCAGTCTGTGATTGAGCTGGGCCGAGTGATCCGAGACAGGAAGACTCTGCCCGTTAAGGTGAATCATCAACTTTACTCCGTCTATTGTCTATTCATACACTCAGCATAAGAGGTTCACTGAATGAAGACTCAGAAACGTACGATAGATCGGCCGATATCGGTAGCAATGTCGGCCGATTAGTAACAAAAGTTTTTTGCGTTTTGTTTATTAGACATTGTTTGTCCTCCAACAAGCACTGGCAAGTTTATCATGTATATTACATGTTTACAGTTCTGTACAGGATCCCTTTATATAATGGGTATTTATTGTTAACAAAAACATATGAATATCTGTAACCGTATTGCAAATATTAGTATTTGCTTCACAAATCCAGCATCGGCCTGGCTCTTACATCCTCTGTACTTTGTCAGGAATTCCTTGAGCAGAGATGGATTTTGTTTTGAAGAAGAAGAAGAAACCCCTTTATTAGTCCCACACTTAGTCCCAGAGTGGGGAAATGTATCCTCTGCATTTGACCCATCCTTTAAGGAGCAGTGGGCAGCCTCGTGAGGCGCCCGGGGAGCAACTGGGGGTTAAGTGTCTTGCTCAGGGACACAACGACATGGACTGGCTGAGGCGGGGTTTGAACCCCGGTCCTCTGGTTGAAAGACTGACTTGCTAACCACTGAGCCACAGTCGCCCGGTGCATATTGGTGCACTAATTTACATTGTTGTGTTCATAACAGCCCCATTTCTGTGGGTTTCTTTGTGCTGCAACAAATGACCCACTGTAATGTTGTAATGTTGTAATGTTGGTGTGCATTTCAGTACCCATTAAAGGAGGTGGTAGTTATTCACCAGGACCAAGAAGCTCTGAAAGACATTCAGTCCCTGCAGAAATACATCCTGGAAGTAAGTCGAACACGCCGTTTGTTTTGTGTGCTAATTGTGCAGTTTTGGAGTCGTCTTAGTACTGTACCAGTTCTCTGCTTCAAGGAAAGAGGCGCATCATCATCTTCTCATCTTTGGTATACGTTTTAGTTTTTTTACTCTGCTTTGATCAGTACTTTTTTTTTTAAGGGAAAGAGATCTCTCTCCTAGAACCTCTTTGACACTCCAAAGCCAGTGAGTTGATTTGATAGAGGGGAGGGAGCACATGCTCACACAGCATCAGTAGCTTCAGCTGTAATGTTAAATGTCTGCGGTTGGTTCGTCTAAAAAGGGGGTGGAGCAGATGCCTTGGAAAATGTTTTTACAGTTTATCTACTCCAATTGCCACACGCAAACCCTCCATCAACTATACAATGCAGACACAAGCAGCGTGTTTTTTTCTCTTCTCCATCACATGGAAACATTGCATTATTGTTAATGTGTTTGGGTACTTCATACGTCACTGTAATATGCATCATTATAGTTCACGCAGCTCTTCTAGCTAATGTTTTACATCGAGAGCCTGCACCACCAGTTTGACTTTCCAGGTAAGGTCATGTGTTTTTGCCATTTAGACAAATGTTTAACTATGTAAAAGCAAAGTCATATAGTCAAGGAGGGCGTTTCAAATGTCTTTTTTATAACATTCACTCAACATCATCACTGTATCATTATGCACAGGAAAATGCAGATTAATTACAAATGTGTCTGGTCCATTCAGGTGCTGCCCAAAAGACTGTGGGGGACTCAGGCAGACTAATTGTCATAGCCTTTAGTGCAGGAAGCCATTAAACTGACATTATCCCTTTGTCTTTGGGTTTGCTCTTCCACCAACGAAGCTCAATAAGCCAATGCTGTACCACAGCTGACTCATAACTACTGTTAAGGAAGAATGTTTCAATGTTGAAGCTTTTGTTCCCACTGTAGTCTTTCCACTTACTGATGCATCTTGGATGAACAATTGATCGTGGCTCATGTTGCCATGTGCTGCTGACCAAGAAAATTGACCGAACATACGGAGATGGGGGATTACCTGGGAGAGGGCTGCTGGTGCAACCTTTGTTGGAACCTTCAAGCTTAATCTTAGTTCGAGCCACTTCTTATCACTCACTCTGTTTGATTTCTGGTGAGGAAAACATTTAACCTGGCCGGCATCTAGCTTCCCTCCAGTAAACAAGGTTTATTTGATCAGAACTGAGAGCAGTTTAAGGTCCTGCAGCCCAGTGACGAACCTTCAAACTCTCTTCCTGTTGATGTAGTTTCAGTTGAGCTGAGCTTTAAAAGTTCGGTAGATTAAGTCTAGATTCACCTTTTCACTGTGGCTTTAACTTAGATTCCAACATTATTATTTTATAATTATTACTATTCAACTGGTCCTTCTCTGTGATTCATTTAAATGTATTTTTGAACTACTTAAATGTGCAGCGCTTGGGCTCCTGGTTGATTTCATGGTTGCACTGCTCTCTTGGTGAATTACATGTTCTGCCTGTCTGTTTTAAAGCACATGTTTGGAACAATCACAGTATTTAATTTTGGCTCCTACAGAATGTAACTAAGTATCTAGCTTTAACTTGAGACCCTTCAGAATGGCCTTTCAATGGCATTAAGACCAGCCCTGCTATATGTCGTGGGTCTTTGTAACTGACCGGTGGATGCTGTACAGGTTGTTGGCTCCTGGCGGTCTGCTCTGCTGGGTCACTCAGGCCCGCCTCAGCTCAAGCCCAGTTTTAGAGACGTCCAGAGCTCACTTTGAGCTTCAAAATGTCTTTTCAGAAACCAACGGCTGATGTGATGGCGATTACTCCTTTATTTTATACAGTCTGAAGTCTTATGGAAGAAAGAAAGCTCATTGGCAGTTGATGGCTGTAGCTTTGATCTGCTTTGCTTTGCCGACAAGCTCGTTGCCGAGCTGAAGATATCCAATGAATATATTGTAATGCACCAAAATCACACTCAAGAAAAAGCCATGTATGTCCTCAAGATAAAAGAGGTGATTTAGCATTGATTCATTTCTATTTTCACAAACCAAGCTCGGCTCAAAACAGAAGGCTGGGGCGACTGTGGCTCAGTGGTTAGCAAGTCGGTCTTTCAATCAGAAGGTCGGTGGTTCGATCCCCGGCTCTGGCAGTCTGTGTCGTTGTGTCCTTGAGCAAGACACTTAACCCTAATTGCTCACCGTTGCTGTGTCTACGGTCTACTGTATATCATGTAAGTCGCTTTGGATAAAAGCGTCAGCTAAATGAAATGTAATGTAATGTAATGTAAAAGTTGCAGCTGCTATTTTCAACCCCACACTCAGCCCACTATACAGCAGCCTATCTGTGCTCAGAGACGCTCACACCAAGTCCCACTTTTCAGTGTAACTGACTGAAAGACTGTGCATGGCTGGCTAAACTTAGTATCTCTATTGCTACACCAGATATAACCGGATCACAGATTCCTAGCTGCATTCAGATTGACGATTGAAATGTACTGTACTGAAAGGATATTGACTGTATAGCAGGAATGGTGTACTGACTGACTTACTGGTTGATTTCATGGCTGACTTACTCTTTAAGTGCATGACTCTACAGTAATCAATCATTGAGTTGCTCTTTTCAGTACATGCCTGCGGCATTTAAGTTGTATTTGTCTTTAGTTTTCTATTCTGTTTAGTTTTAGTTCACTTTTAATGTGCATTGGCAGTTTAATTAATGCAGACGTATTTGTAACTTCATCAACATCATATATTTTCCATCTTGCTTTGCTTTTGGATTGATTGGACAAATGTTGGGTGCATGATGAGTTTAAAAGGTTTAAAGGTTAATCTGAACAAATGCAGGCAGGTTACTTCACATTTGCGTTGTTGCCAGGAGCTCTTTCTTCATTTTCTTTTGCTAATGCTTTTGGCATTTAATGATTTAACAGCATGTAATGAAGACACAATATGTTTTGTTATTTTTGCAGTGCACATTACCCTTTCATTTTAGTTTGTTTGTTTTTATCAACAGTAATAACCCTAACTGGTCCTCATCCATATACTTGGGAAGCGACAAGGCAGCAACATTACCTTTTCTAAGACATGGGTTGTGTCTTTATTTTTTTTTTATCTTCCAGGAGCTTAATGTGCGACAGTTGACACTATCAACAGACAAGGACAAGTACGGTATCCGCCTGAGAGCCGAGCCAGACCACATGGTGCTGGGCAAGAGACTGAAGGGGGCTTTCAAAGCCATCACTGCTTCTATCAAGGAGCTCACCAGCGAACAGCTGGAGGCCTTCCAGAAGACAGGTACTGCTCTGTGTGTGTGGCTGTCTGCTGTGTTTTAAATAAAAGACGCAACATCTGTGAACTTCTAAATCGCACTCAAATGAAAATCTCAAAGTTCAAGAAGTTTTGTTTTACCAAGTACTTGTTTTTTTCTATACCAATGACAAATAGCAAATATTAAATCAGTATTCAATGTTTTTTTTTTTTTACTCAATCATTAATTAGTGAAGATCAGCAGGTTACTGTTAAGATTGTACATGCAACTGTACAATTGCTGCAAATTTTGTTGATATACATATATATATATATATATATACATATATATATATATATATCCTCACAGTGGAGTACAGACAGACGGGCAGTTTATCCTCAGAATGCAAACCCTTACCCTTCTGAAACTATAATCAGAGCTGGAGTACGGATCAAAGCAGTGCAAGGTATCTTGTCTCTCCAATTATAGAGAGACGAGGAGAGCCCCCAGAGTCTCTGGGGAAGGAAGCAGTGGAGGTCAGCTGGGCTGTGGGAACTTAACATTTCCAATCACTTGGATGTTTGAAGTGAAGCCAATTGGAAGGAAAGAAGGAGGATGGGCGATGGAAGGAAAGAGATAGATGTGGTTGAGGGTGGTGGAAAAATGATGGCGAGAGGAAGCACACAGATGATGGTGTGCAGAGGAACCAAGTAACATTTCACTGACGTGTGATTAAAGGCAAGATAGGACGTTTTAAGATTACAAAAGCTGCTTTTACGATGCTATACTGTCTAAGTGTCACCTATTTCTGTTAAAGGGAATAGTTCAGCTAGCAGAGGTTTGGTGGAAGATGCATCACGGTCTCTGAAATAATCTATACATGAAAAATCTAACAGCTAACACTCGGTTGAGAGTCCACTTATAAACCTCTTGAGCAATTTCTACCTAAGAATCTACCTGTGACTCAGAAAACCTTTTTAGACTAGAAGAGTAGCATTTTGGCGAGAAACCGATGTGCATTCATGACCATTGGCTGTGTTACTCAATATTCCTTACCTGCAGCTTTTGATCCCATCATTTTGGACAGAAGAAAAGAGGTGAAGAGAGAAGGTGGAGAAGGGAGGGAGGGACAGCAGAAATCAAAGCATGGAAATCTAGGATTAGAGAGAATGGGAGTGACTGTTTCACCCAGCCTCTGGGTTTGGAGAAGTGAAGAGGAGAGGACAACCCTGTCACGGCTGTTAGTCAGAACACAGACAGGGATAATTGCTGCCACTAGCAAAATGGAGATATAAACCTGACTAGAATGGGTCTGCTGTATTGTTTAAAAGCTCAGATCGTGTGTGTATTTGGCCAGGAAGACTGCAATGTGAGGAATCTGAAAATGAAAGCAAGTACTGGTCCAGACCCATCCTAATTCAAAGCAAAGCCCCGGCATGCATGCTGGTTAAGAGAGCACTTTACTCAGTATGATTAGGTGTAATTGAAACCATTTCTAGATTCCTTTCCACGAGACGGAACACCGAAATAAATACTCATTTCACACAATCAGTTGGAACGGTCTTCAAATTTAATTAGGAGAATAGCCCGGCACCTTTTGTTTGTCATCCAATTTGCATTAAAGTCTGTTGTCAGCATTGATTTAATCATAATGGATATCAATATAGATCATTTTCAAATGCATAAACAGATTTTCATCCTCTCATTTTCTGTTATTAGACTGGTGGTATTTTAGATTTGTATAGGAAAGCATCTGAAAAGCAGTACGTTGTACTTGCCTAGTTGAGTTTTTATGTTATTATCATCATTATCTAGTTTAATTATTATGTAGTGATGTGAGTGATCTAACAAAACCTTTAAAATGTCTTTATTTCACGTCACTTCACATCCAACTGAGAATGTGCCAGAACATTTTTCATGATTTTCTCTGGAGACTCAAATCATTTTGTCCTACATGATTTTTGCCAAAAATATCCCAACACAAGAGGCAAATCGTATTATTTGTGGTCGCAAATTGTTTTAATGAATGTATATTAAGTATGGTTTGACTCATTTTCTCATAGACCCTGGTGAGTTTTATGTGGGCTGTATCATTTATGGCCGTTGAGATATGTGGTCTGATGATGCTGAGTCACAGCATTGTTCCACTGGTGTTGAATTCTACATGAACAGCATATTAATGTATATTCTGTGACTTGATGGATGCTTTTAGTTTTTTTTGCCATTCAACAATGTTTATGTTTAGGTTCAGCTCCATAGCTGTGGTTCTGAACATGTTCATATTGTTGTTAATGTTTAGGGTCCATCACAGTGGACGGCCATGAGCTTCATGAGGAGGACCTGAGACTCATGCACACCTTCGACCAGAGCTCTGGCTCAGCAACACAGTATGAAGCACACTCTGATTCACAGGTATGTTTTGAAATTTAAACCCAAGAAATTGATTTAAAAAAAAAAGGATTTAAAAAAAAAGACTGAATTCTTGATTTTCATACACGTCAACATGCCCTATTTTTAAAGGGACAGTCCTACACACAATCTGGATAGTTTTGATGTGGGGTGCTAGTTTTGAAGATATCCACTATAGAGATGTCTTCCTTCCGTGCAATATAATGGGACTATATGGCACTCGGCGTGAAGTGCCATTTGCATTTGAAATACTCACCAGCAATGTCTTTTTCCATAAATCATGACCCAGTCACTCAAGGTAATCCACAGACGTTGTTGTGATCAGTTTCATGTCGGAACTATTTGCTTTCGACCGTAGTTCCTTCTTTTCTCGGCAAGAAAGATAATTATTTTTACCCAAAACAATGTGAGGCTGTTGCACACACGAAAATGTATAGCAATACGTATCCCCCCTCTCTCCTTACTGCCACATTACTATTCGATTGAGCTGCAAAGTGTAATGTAACCTGATAAAAAACAAAAAGGGCTCTGCGTGGCTGCTCCTGCACCAAGCTGCCATATACTGTAAATGCATTTATTCGTCCTCACTGTGAGTGTGATATATGAAATCATTTCACGGCTAAGTGGAAACCGGCATATATGCGTTTCCCACAGGCCCTCTCTAATCAGTGCTCCTCCAACCGTATACACACCACACGGCTGCACCTTAATACCAGTTGACAGAGCTGGCTTTTTTAGTTCTCTGTTGCTCGCTCGCGCTGACTCTCCAGCTCCCATCTGTCTGCTTCTCTGTTCTTTCTCTCTCTTATTCGTTTACTGTCGGCTTTTGTGGACTTTTCTCAGTCACTCACTATTGTCATTATTGCTGCGTGGGTGGTGGCTGTTGTTTTTTGTATTACTTTTACATATAGTTTGAAGAGCGTGGCTGAAGGAGTCTGGTCACCGAGTGGCTGCAGCCTGAGATCTTCATGTCATGTGAAATGATGTCACACTCTTCGACTGTTCTGTCGAATGCACATGGCGATAATTGTGGGTTGTACATGATTAGTGTACAACCTGTCAACATTCATTTTGTGGGAGCTTACTGTTTGTTGTTATAGTAACATGAAAATATTTAATTCATGCCGTAACTTCATCACCTCGGCTGGGATGTCAACAAGCTTTTAGTGTGCCAACCTAGAACTGTCTATAGAAAATAACTCCAATTCTGTATTTCTCTTTTCCTGAATATTGAAACGTAATGTCCTGATGAAAACTTTCTATTTGTGCTTAAATACATATTGAATGACCCTGGTGTGCCCCCACTCACCGACCCAAATAGCTGGACCAGGTATCGATCGAAAGGCCCAGATATCTGGTATCAGTTCTGTGATCTCTTTTGCGAGAATGTAGCTTAAAAAGCCTCCTGCTGTCCTCTGGCTCTGTTGTCCTCCAGGTTCTCGTGCTGTTGGATGTCACCCCGGACCAGTCCATGATGGATGAAGGCGTCGCCCGAGAGGTCATCAACCGCATTCAGAAACTACGCAAGAAGGTGGGACAATTATTTCAGGAGCGCTACTAGCTCTGGAAACCAGAGTGACACATAACACACTACTAGTGGATTTTACAATCCAGTGTCTAATGAATAGAATACAACATATTAGAAACAGTTTGCCAACACATGTAAACAGGGCTGTGCCAGGCTGAGCCAGACATGCCACCAAGGCCATTTGATACGTTATACTGGAAGAAAAAATACATAATATAATAATATGATGCGTGACAGTTAAGCAGGGGAAAGAAAATGTACGTGAGGCATTTAGGAGCACGTCACGTTGGGAGTATCAAAATATCACACAATTCAAATTGTCAAATTCCTGGTATATGTTCTCATGCCTGGCCAGTAAACGGTTTCTGATCCTCTCCTGAAAAATGTATGGGACTCAGCATGCTCTCTAAAATTGGAACAAAATACTATACCTCCGGTCGAAACTACTTTTCTGTCAGCTTCTGTTGTTGTCGGTGATCTTTAGTCGTCCTAATGCGGACCTCATCCTCACCACACACCCCTTCCTTCTTGTGTGTACAGCATAAAGTCGAGTTTGAGGTCTTCCAGCATAAAAGCTATCGGCAACAATTTCAATTTATCGGTTAAAGGATATCTTCAGCAAAAATACTTAACAATCTTGGTTTACCGCTTCTCAACTGTGACACGGCTATATCATTATTATAAATGTTTTTATGTTGAAGGTGGAAATGTGAGGACAAAAAGATAAATCATTAAATGTGTACATTTAAAAATGTAATGTTTTAATTTAAGTTATGAAGGATAATTATAGTTTAATGCTTTATCATTTTTCAAACTCTATTTTAATTATTTGTATGCTCATTTATTGATGTTTTGTATTAGATTTGTGATCCTTAAAGGTACTCTATGCTAAAGGAAATTAGAAAGGAAGCATTGATCACTTTTCCTGAGCGTTTAGAGAATTCGACCAGCTCTTAATTTGTTGGGATCTTTTCCCTCAGTGAGAAACCTTCCTAAGCAAGCACCCGCAGTGGACGATTGTCACTCTTTTCTGATATTTTATAAACTATGAATCGATGGGAATATTGCACGTAATCGCTGGGTTCGGCCTTTCAATGCAGACCGAGCATTGACACATTTGCGGTATTATTTTTTGTTACATTTCCCTCCTGATCAACCAGTGCGACCCCTTTCCTCTTTATGTCCCATGCTAATTTTTTCAGGGCAGTTTTTAAATCTTTCCACTGCAGCGTCACAGTTAGAAGTTTCTCCATCATAAGGCAGGCTTAATGGAAGCTTAATTACAGTCTGGCCCCTTTCAGATTCTAATGTTGGAGCTTTGAAGTGGTCTGGGGAGTAAAGACGGATTAGCCAACAGCCCCTTGTTTTCACAAGCAACAAACAGTTTTTCCGTCCCTCTACAGCAGTGGTGTGCACTGGCTCCCGGCCAGGCTAAATTCCTCCAGTTATTTCAAACTGAGATCTGTTAGGAATTTTCCACCCCTGCGATGGGAATTAATTTTTTAACAATTATTTGACATGTTTGGTTGTAGTTTGTGGGTGTGCTTGCATGTCTTAATCAGTGTTTGTGTGTTAACATATGGAGGGTTGAGAAAGGGAGGCCAGTGTTTCCTTTTTATTATTGGACTTGACTGGAGATCGCTGACAAAATGGCGATAGCTGTCGCTCTGTGACTTGACACACACACTGCCTGTGTATCTAGCTAACGTTATTCTTCTGCCCTTGAGGTGTGCGTGTGTTTGCACTATACGGTCAATATACTGTATGGGTGTAGTGCTGTGCACACATGTCCATGGGCTGTAAACTGAAGATTAGAATAAGATCAATGAGTTTGAATGTGTCAAGGTTAGAGAAAGCTGTCAGCACACAATGCCAAAATAGACAGGTTTTCATCCAATACCAAAAACTCCTCGTCCCCCCCCCCCTTCATTTGGTCCTACACTGTCTGTTTTTTTGCTCTCTTTTTTAATTTGTTTTTACTTCAATTTCTACTCCCTGTCGCACAGGGTCATTTGGTGCCATCAGATGAGATAACTGTGTACTACCGCTGCCAGCCAGAGGGGCAGTACCTGGGCTCTGTGATCCAGGCTCACACTGACTTCATCCTGGCTACCACCAAGGCTCCACTGCTGCCCTTCCCCATCCCCAAGACTGCCAGCGTCATCATAGAAGAAAAGACTCAGGTACGCAATGACACCAGGAATATTGTTCAAACATGTTCTGTCTCGTTATTCTCATAGCACCACTGTCCGAATGTATTTGTGGAATAAATCATTCGTTTTTTAGTTTAAAGAACATAAACAGTCGGTTTATCTTTGTCATGCTCTTTTTTTCTTTCTGGCAGCTGAAGGGTTCAGACTTGGAGTTAACCATAGTAAAGGGATCTTCAGCCCCTCGGGCTCTTCTAAATGGACCAGCTTGCACCTATGTGAACATCAGGGTGAAGGTCAACAGCAAAGAACAAGGTAGTGCATTGGAAGGCCAAAAAGCAAGTCGCTTCTTACAGCCAGAGAAAATGTAACAATAATATGTTGCTCCTGTTTCGGTTATTTTGCATTTTACTCTGTGCACTGTTTAGCTATGTCAATAATCCTGTAATCCTGGTGGACTCGTTTCTTGTTCAGAGGGGGTGGTGCTGTTGGAGAACCCGAAAGGCGATAACCGGCTAAACTTGGACAAGCTGAAGAAAGTGTGCAGCAGTATCTTTGGAACCAATGACACCCAACTCAGATTATTCAATGGCGGAACTGGTGAGAACTGGTTTTGGACCCTTAGAACGATATAAATGCAGCGAATCGCAGTTGAAACATCTGCCACCTCCTATTCCTCCCACACAATATTTATAATTTCCTCATGTTTATATGATAAAATAATGGAAGTGCACATGCATGTCGAGAGTATCGGTTGCTCCTGTGTGTGTGTGTGTGTGTGTGTGTGTGTGTGTGTGTGTGTGTGTGTGTGTGTGTGTGTGTGTGTGTGTGTGTGTGTGTGTGTGTTCGTGTTCGTTCGTTCTTTGGTTATAAACTGATTGTGTGCATTTGTGTGTTCATTACAGAGTTGACCAGTGAAATGGACCTTCAGGCCTTGAGCGGGACAACGGTGTCAGTGACTTCAGGCTCTTCCTCCCCTGGTTTAGCCCAGACCACCGACACCCTCCTGTGTCCTTACGTTAACCTGATGCTCTGCAACGCACAACCAGCTGGTGAGAAACACACACACACACACACTGTACATATAATTTTTGCACAACTGATAAGTCAGTCCTTCTCACTTTTATGAGGCTGCCATTCATCTTTTTTAATTATAACCAATGAATCCCCTGGGCAGAACAAAAACAACAATGAATTTATCCTGCTGACATTTTTTGCCTGGCTTTTTCCGAAAACAATATGTCCAAAACATAATCCCCCATTAAACCACAATTGTTGTTTTAACACTTTGTTTAATAAAAAATAAAGAAAATGTGATTAAGCAAGTTAATAAATAAGCTTTAGAAGGGTGCTGGTAGGCAGACTTCTTTTTTCCCTTTGAGCAGAGCTAGTTATCTTTTTCTGCCGTTTTCTGTTGTTATAAATAAATAAATTATGAATAACCAGCTTCTGGCTATAGCTTCATATTTACCATACCGCTGTACCGTTCAAAGCCTGAAGGTCCATTTTACTGTACAACTCTGTAATGAACACACAAATGCAAATACATGCTTTTCCCAAAATGTCAAACCATTCCTTTAACTGCTTTGTATACTGTTGTGTATGTTAAACTATACTAAAACATCATATTTTATGTTGATTATATGTTTTATGTATAACATCTGAATCTGTACAGTAAATCCACTGGAAACAACTACACTCATTGTGTGTTGTACTGTTCACTGTATTGAAGTGTACCATAATCCAGTTTAAGGCTTTAAGTCATTCACACTCAAACATGTTCACCTTGACCCTCTGACCCTACATCTACCGATTGATCAGTCTCTCGCTCTCATCCCCTCTTGTTGATCTATCATTCCCCGTCTCTCTATGTTTTTTTCCCATGGCTTCGGCTCAGGCGTGTTACCTTTTACAGGACTTCAAACCAATCGTGTCTTATTTGTAAAGGAAAGTCTATCTGCATGGTTTACTTCTCTTGAACACTCATCCCATCTCCCCCAGAATGCCAGACAGGCGAGGTGGGCACCCTCCTGCTGGTGAATCCACTGGGTCAGAACGGGCTCCACTACTCAGGCCTGCTGTCTGAGGCTGCCAAGGTGTTTGGGCTCCGCAGCAGACGGGTTGAACTCTACCTGGACCAGGACCTCACCCAAGGTAAGATGAAAAGATGGTGGATACCATTTTGACTATAGCATCCACCTTGAAGCCCAATAAACTGAGTGGTTAGCAGGTCCGTCTTTCAATCAGAGGATTAGAGGTCTTTCAATCAGAGGATCAGAGGTCTTTCAATTAGAGGATCGGTGGTTCGATCCCCGGCTTCACTAGTCCATGTCGATGTGTCCTTGAGCAAGACAGTTAACCTCAATTGCTCACCGTTGCTGTGTCTACGATGTATAAAATGTAAGTCGCTTTGGATAAAAGCAAAAAGGAACATCTGATTGATAGTTTTTACCTTCATCATCTAACAGGTCACTGAGAGGAAAAGTAGTTTCCAGTCGAGGTCTGTTATCATATTTAAATTTTTGGGTCAGTAAAAATGAACTCAGTTTGTTAAAATCAGCTCAAGCGAATAAAGCTGAGCGTGGTGAAGTTGCTAAAACAGGTTATACATGACCAAAAAAGAAAATAATTAAAAGAAAATATTTACTTTACAAATGGTGCCCACATGTAAACATACAAGTGGCAGTAACTGTTTGGCTGTGTATGGTGTCAGGTCATTTAAATATCCCCTTCACTTTATTTAGCCAACATGGGCTTCAGGTCTTTGGCCTGCAACATTTAACATGAACGAAATTCTGGAGGAAGGTCAGGTGTCCTCTTATCCATAAGTGAGCAGGTCAACAAGTTAGTGGCTATGATATA
Organism: Cottus gobio; assembly: GCA_023566465.1. Taxonomy (NCBI): domain Eukaryota; kingdom Metazoa; phylum Chordata; class Actinopteri; order Perciformes; family Cottidae; genus Cottus; species Cottus gobio. The sequence continues at coordinate 18,616,576 of CM042222.1, read as the reverse complement.
ATGGCACAATTTGGATGTGATAAAGTTCTGTATTATGGACAGCACATTCCCATTTGGCTTTCCAGGAGTTTTCTTTTGGATCCTCTTTTTTACGATTATCTCATTTGAATAAACTAAACCAACCTCCCAATGTGAGCAGCTTGAGATCTTTGCAGGTTTTTTGAAAACCTTAATCTTTTGTGATTGCCTAAATGTTTTTCCACTCCTAATTTTAGCTGAATAAATACAAATAAACATACTTTATAACTGTTTGTCTCTTTGTGTTTTTCAGAGCTGCCTGCTGATTCATCGGTAAAATCTCTAGACACCAAAACCCTGTTTGTGCGAGTTCTTCCAACAACTGCCGAGGCCTAAACCCATAGATGCCATCTTTAGGAACATTAGTCTGAGATGCCTCACAAGGTCCCTGAATGAGGTTTTTTACCAGTTAAATTCCACCAGTAGTCCCTTTTGTTGTATGTCATTTGTTTTGGAAATCCTTGAGCATAGCAGGTTTGTCTGTCAAGTTCATAAGTTTTAATTCATTGAGTCACTATCACCCATGTCTTGAAATGTCTTTAGACGACTTAAGACACAAAATTACTGTCTTGATAGCTTGATTTGTGTCGATGGCTCTAACTAACCATCTTATTTAGGCAAGACCTACAGAACTGTTCTTTCCCTTAATTTGTCACATAACTTATAATTTGAAGTGACAGTTTCTAAGAAAGATTCTGGATGGAGAAGAGATACTCATCATTTTTACACTAGACAGTGGACGCACCAAACTACCCAGAAAGAAATGGCAAAGTTTAGTTTTTTACTGCAGATTTCTTTTCAGTCATGTTTCAGTATTTCTTCTTGGACATACATATTCCAGGGAACTGTCAAAACTGTCGAGCTGTCAATATTATACCCATATATGTTTTTGTCTTTATTATGCCTATAATCAAAAGTATGCAAACTACTTATTTTTAAGGCTTATTTAAGGTGAGCTTTGTCCAGAATAATTATTGCTCTGGCTCATCATCGGGGAATCATTTTGGCCGGTGGGGGCTGACACACAATTTAGAATTTAACAGATAAACCTGCTGTTCATTGCACTGGGAATCTTTTGACAATTATAAAAGGTAAAATGGATTTTCGGGCTGCTGCACCTCAAGGACAAAAGGGTTCTTTATTAAAAAAGAGCAACAAATGGACAATGTACTATTTTAAGTGACAAATGGAATAAATCAACGGTGTATCAAATCAAAGGTGTATTTTTTCCTTCTGTATGATGTGAATGGACACATATTTGTGACTTAGTACAATTATTACGTACAATTATTTGCTTGTTGGAGAGTTAGAAAAGAAGATTGATCCAATCTCACGTCTGTCCATTTATTAGAACTCTGTCGGTAGCAAACGGTTAGCTTAGCTTAGCGAAGTCTTGAAACTGGGAAATGGTTACAAAAGGGTTCTGTACAAAAATAATGATAATGCTCGGCTAGAAAATTAGCGTTTTTTCCTAAAATGTCAAACTATTCCTTTTAAGAAAATGTGTGCATCACAACAAATATACTGTGTCTCAAGTATAAAAGAATCAAGACTAAAAAGGAGGCCACTTGAGTGGAGAAGAATATCTCATTTTCAAAAAAATCTAAAAATTTTGTATTTGTTATAGTTTTCTGATCAAATCGGCCTCCAACAATCTGTTACTCCATCACTGTTGTGACTTTACAAGAACCCAAACGTGAAATATAAGGCCTGTAGCTACAAATACTCCCACATGACAGTACCATCTACCCTGACTAAAGGCATTTTTACGCATTTTTTATCATGGTTGCTATTAACTATTATCTGTGACCTGAGGATACTTCCTGTCAACTGATAGTGTCATACTCATGCACGCTCCTCTGTCTAGTTATAGATTTAAGGGATGAAAAGCTACTGTCTTGTATGTCCTTACCCAGTTGGCAATAGAACGAGCAATTAATAATCCACGGGGTCATTCTGCGAGCTCCATTTCTGTAAAGATGCCTTCGTCCTAGTTTTCAACTCTAGCAGCCAGTTATAGTGAGGGATTCACACTATTTCAATTGAGTCACTTGTATCTTTAAATCTGTCAAAACATCTTTTGAGGTGTGGTCCTGTGGAGGTTTTTAAAAAGTACAGTTCAAACAGCGTGTGGCCAACTGGAACTTCCAGGGGATGTTCATAGGATGCTGACGTCCACAAGCATTGTGGTAATCTGTGTCTGGTCTGCAGCCAATACAGTGAGAAGTTGTGTGTGTATATTAATGAAGGGCTCGGGAGGGAGGACTGCCTGTTGGCAGTTGAGGTACTTCTCAATTGGGGGTGCTGCTGCAAAACCTCCCTTCTCCATACTTCCCCCACCATACTTAAACTGTACCACTAATTTGCATTCAAATGAAATGCATAAATACACAATTAATCTTGTATTATAAAAATAATATTCCTAAACATTTGTTCGCTGCCGGCTGCTGCACCATTAGCACCAGCACAGCATATTAAACTGCTTCTCAGCTAAAAGAAAACAATTAACCATGAATACATCGGATGAGTACATCTGTGGCTATTTTATCAGTGCATTCACGGTGATATTTTATGAAAATTACCCAAAACATAACGCATACATAAAATACTCCAGGTAAAAGTTATCAGTTAAAATATGTACTTGCATTTAGGGGAAAAGTATTGGCAGTAAAATATACTCTGGTTTAAAACAAATTGTTAAAAGAAGAGTGGTAACTGTTTTTCTTAATACTGGATAATAATTGTAAAATTCCTCATCAAAGTATAGTGTATGTGGTTTTATATCAAAGTATTGACATTTATTGTAATACAATTAAGTTACTTTTCAAAAATGATGAAGTGTTTACGTATAAAATAGCCAGGCAGGGAGTTTGTTGTAGATTGATCAAGTGATTCCAATACCTGCCAATTTAAAAGTCTTTATTGATGCCACAATTGTATCAAATGCTATTTCCATAATACAGTCGTGGTCAAGGCTTTGCAACATTGTCCACACTGACCTTATACAGCCAGAAATATTAAAGGAACACCTACCGTATCACGGTGTAAACGAGCATGAGGCTCTGGTATTTGGGAGATTTCAGGGATATTTTCACCCAAGTACAGTATTTTCATTGGAAACATTGTGGAATAAAAGTGTAAAGTCTCTCCAACACTTGAAGTGCCACTTTAAAAATGTGGGTAGTATAGTGGAGTACTTTACTTTCCACCTGTGAATTCCAGCATCTCTATAATCAGTGTCACTTCACTGTGATGATTTTTTATCCTCCCCCCTTCTGGGTGGAGCAGCATGCTGCTTCACTGGTTAAATATTAAGCACACAGCTCTTGTCTCATCCGTCTCGATCCCATCTGCTCCTGCTGCTCCATTTGTGCCTCTGCACACTTTGGCCTGGGTAAGAGAGCAGGTCAGCGACCCATCTGGTGAAAGACTTCACAGAAATACAGAATGCAGTATGGGTGAAGTGAACATGACCCCTGTCACCTAACTCTAATAATGCACAGCAAAACTAATTGCAGTGTGCTGCAGTAACAGTCGTCAAAGAACAAAAGTTCTGCCACAGTGCAGAATAAAGACAGGTGTGTTTTCAAGAACACAAACGCCAATAAGAACTGTTTCCAACCAACCCACCCTGGTAACACATGTGTGCTGCGTAATGGAAAATATAAATCTCTGCCAGTAAATCAATTGTCAGCGCTCTGCATGTTGCCTACTGCAGAATGACAGCAGCAAATACGACCTCAAACAAGCAAGCACACTAGGTAAGTGGGTGGGAAACAAAATTAGGTGTCTGTTATTTTGTCTGTTGAAGATCAGTGATCTCAAAGGATTTAACTTGATACCCAATGTCATACAAGTATAGTCATTTGTGGCATCTTGAATTTACAAAACATGTATATTTCAGTTCAAAGGAAGGATGCAACACACCCAAGAACAGATTGCTCAATTCTTAGTATATTACACTATATCCTATCCCTTTTGTCTTTGAAAGTTCAATATTCACATTTACAGTGCATTTTTCCATTCAACAACTAGTTTAGCCTGCATGTCAACATTGCCCAGAATATCTGGATGAGCAGGGAGCCACATAATGTGACCTCTGTGCCACATTTCTTACCATGATTTCATAAATAAATAAATTACGAATGCAACATATGTCAAAAATGACCTACCTTGTAGCTTTTCTTTCAATACACATTAGAGGAAGACCGATTAATTAGGCAGGCCAATATTAGGAGGAGAAATTGCATTATGAAATGCCAACTATACTGAATGTTTTTTGTTATTGAGACAGTAAAAAAAATAACAGTAAACACATTATATATAGCTAGTGTTAGAAAATAATGCTTTATAGTGCTCCTAGTGAGAGCTAGAGAGTTTACATTGGATGGTCAAGACAAATAAATAACTGTATGGATTATCATATATCGAATGAATGACACTGTATGTATTACACAAATGTACAAATGTATTAAGTGATTGTGGATGGAATCCTGAAAACATCAGGAGCCCACAAACAGTTACGCAGCCTGAAGATTGGAGCAGATAGATAAGGAGGACGTGCTCAGGAATGTCCCTGAGGGGGTTGATTGAAGTCCTGAGTCCTGTTGTTTATGCGAGAGGGGGTTTGAGTTGACAAACACCTAAGAGGACGAGGTCTTGTCCAATCAATGGACTGGAAGAGAGGCTAGCCATAGGAAGAGGGGCTGACCCCAAACCTGGCAAAGCTGAGACATTTTGAGAACATCAGCAGATCTCTGGGTGCCTTCTGCCGGGCAGGTATGTATGGATCTGCTGCCCGGTGGGGGGGGGCACTGGATCTCTGTCTCATGGGATATCTCTCTCCCATGGGATATATTTTGTATATATTGTGTAGTTATTAGTGTGATTCATTTTGAAATGCTGTTCATCACCTTTTTATTAAATCAATTTTTATTATAACTTTCTGCATCTGGGACTTCTCTTCACACAACCGCCCAAAAATGTTTGAACTTAACAATTTGGTGACCCCGACGTGATCTTTGTGGTGAGTTGTGGTTGAAGAATAGTGATTTGAACCAAGGACCAGACTTTTCTCTGGGACCCCTTGGATGATCCCTCCTCTCTGCTCACATGAGGCCTCACTAAAAAGGTAATGGCAAGGACCTGTGTCACAGCCCAGCTCAGAGACTGTAGCATGAAGTGGGAGACCGAGGCAAACAGCTAGAGAGAACAGATTTATTGTTAACCCAAAACAACAAGTGGAGGTATCAATAATCAATAATGACGTGCATGTGTGGATGTGTGGAAGTGTGCATAAACAACAACGGATGAATGCAGCAATCGGGCCCACGGCAGCAACCCAGCCTGATGTCCTCCCCCAAGAATAAATGGGAAAAAGGAAGCGAGAGAAGGATTGTGGGAAGTATAAATGTGGTTGGTAGAGGCGTGGAGACGCAAGTGAGAGACAGGTATGGAAAGAGAGAATTAGAGAGAAGAGAAGGACAACACACACACACACTGATAAGCTGACACAGACTGTTAATTCAGGATGTAAAGCTGTTTAGAACTTTAGAAATAGAGGGATGTGAAGTGACTTTTTTGAGTGTTTCCGGAGCATGCAGATCTGTCATTCTAGCACCTGAAAGTAGAAAACTAAATTGATAGAGCAAAAAGATAGTACCATTTGGTGAGAACAGCATTTGTAATCCTAAATCCTTAAACATGACTATAAACAAAAGCAAAACAGTTCAAGTTATCTAAGAAACTGTCCAGTAAATCTTAAGCAGAGAGCATATTGGTGACAAAATTTAGGATGTTTGTTGGCAGGATGAGTACAAGGGGAGAACACAGCAGCATGATATCAGGAATGTTAGAAGAATTGAGATGACTTCTTCTGTTATCCCCCGACCATTTGGACCATACTTTACGTAATGCAGTTTTCTGCACCGGTTGTCTGCAGAAAACTGCATTACTGAGGACTCCTAAGCGGGCACCCATCTCCTCTGTGGTGAAGTCTGGTTACAAAGGGAGGTGAAACCTATAGGGACACTTGTCTCAACCCAGTGAAGAAAATCAAACACCCAGAGGCTTAGGGAGTGTCTGTTTATCAAGGGGAGCTCAGTGTTGATTTTAGAAGGAGAAACTTGTTAACAACTATTGACAATAGCCAAAAGGAATTGTTAATTTTACTGCGATGCTGAGAAAGGCGGAGTCTGTAAAATGTTTGGATTTGCCTGTTTTATTTTCATCCTAAGCAACACAGCTCCTGATGGATCAGTGACCGAAGCGCTGACTGGTTTTACGGCATTGAGTCAGAACTTTGCAGAGAATGGTGGGATTGATGATCCCATCACCAGCTGGTTGGACAGTATGTTTGGAAGATGCATTTCTGTCCATAATAACCACACTTTGTCTTGCCACTACAGTCGTGATCCCCTGAGGATGGGCACTGGATCTCTGTCTTATGGGATATCTCTCTCCCATGGGATATATTTTGTATATATTGTGTAGTTATTAGTGTGATTCATTTTGAAATGCTGTTCATCATCTTTTTATTAAATCAATTTTTATTATAACTTTCTGCATCTGGGACTTCTCTTCACACAACTGGCCAAAGATTTTTGAACTTAACACTAGCTAGGATTTTCTTTTTAAAGTACTGAGGTTATGAATCATCCGATGCACAGCATACAGTAAAACGCTCTTGAATATTTTAATTTTATTCAGTTACGTGTTTCATTAGGATTTCTGCATTTCTTTCCCCAACATGAAGGTCTTAACCCTCTGAGGTGTGAGGTAATTTTCTCGATGTTACATAATAACAGATTGCTCAAAAAGGTCATGAGGTCAATGAGGTCTGAGAAAATGACCTCAGATGGTTAATGCTGCTTCAAAGCCCTCTCAACACTTCCAGGAATGCAATGCTTGTGGAGAAATATAGGATCTTTTTGTTTTGTCAAAATTAATAAATTGAGGTTAAACATACCGAGATTATCCTTTGAATTGACCACATGTTTTAACTATTGGTTTATTTTTATTTGTAAAGTATATTTGATGTAAATTAACTACCCTAATTTGCTACATCCCCCAAACTTCTGTAAAATAAACCTGGGGCAGCTTTGGTCCAAATATGGCTTGAATATCTGTCTGCTTCAACAATCATTTTATTTGGGTTGTCTTATCAGGTTCATTGATATTCATTAACATTCTAGTTTGTTTATCTTTTTGCATTGCTTTCTAAACACCCAGCAAGAAGATACATCTTTTCTTCTCCTGATGTTTTATGGCAGTTGGCAGTTAAACTATATCACGTCCGGCAGCCATCTTTATTGTGTTAACAATACTGATTCGGAAATAGAGTTTGTATCTTCATAAGCAGAAGAATATTATAATATTTTAAATTCGAATGGAAAATGAGACTCCGCGAGGAATTTGGAAATATCTTCAAAACTGCTATAATTGTTGTTTAGCCTGGAGTTTATTGTTGAGAAAACCATGAATTTGACACCGTTAGCTAGCTAAGCACATCTCAAGAAAGTTTAAAGGGCTTACATGACGCACAAGCCGGGTAGAGCTGCAGGGAAGGGGGCTTTATTTTGTCCGTTATCGTGGCTGCCAATAAAAAAGCACGCCACAGTGAAATGGTTAAAGCAAAAAGTTGGAATTCACTAGTCTTAGCTTGTTATGTGAACGCACACGTTAGCAAGCTAGCGGTTTGAAGCATCTTATTATGAAAAAAGTTAACGTTAAACGTAAAGCTGGGAAGTAGCAAGGTTAGTAGCTGATAATTTAACTACCCTGAGTTGAAGTAGTTTACTGTTTATAAACTGTGTATAGGCTAATGGCAAGTTAGTCAATGGTCAACGTGATGTCATGAAGATGTACTGCAGTTCACTTTAGCTTCAATATTGTTTGACTCCATTTATAACCGACTTTAGGGTTTACCCTACTTTCATGACACCACTGGTGAGAAGCTTCTCGGGGCTTGAAAAAAAAGAAGAAAGAAAGAGGATTCAATTGCTATTATGTTGCGCAACAATTGTGCCCTTCACCTGCATGTAGGAGAAGCTGTGCGCCACCAGTAACGGAGCAGCGCAAACTGTCGGGACCTGCGTCCTGAATGACTGAGGGAGCGCCACCACGTCCCCGCTACTGCGCCTTTTCCGTTATCTCCTGATCTTCTAAATGCGGCATCTATCTTCATCCTGATGCGCCCGCTCCTCTTTCTCCTCCTCTCCCTCCTCCCCGTCTCCCTCCTGGAACAGCAGAAACAGGTAGGACACGCTTCCGATTTGGGAAATATCTCCCACATATCCAGTTAGTGGGGGCTGAGGTAGGAGATAATCCCTCACGTTATAGTGTTCGCGTTCTCCCTTTTTTTGTTTTTGTTTGTCCGTGTCGTAGTCGCTCTCGGACGAGGAGTGATAATGGGAGATGCCCTGGCATCAGGAGTGAGATGCAGAAATGACACACTGTTGCTACCCATTCTGTCTGCGGTAGAGTTGCCACAGAGATGTGTATTCTGCCGCAGGTATGCAGTGGAACAGAGGGGATGGATGCAACCAATTCCTTTCTTGTTTTCCACTTCTATTGGTGTGGATGTGTGCTGCACATGGAACATGGGGTGTCTTCTTTCTTCATGCCACACAGGTTGAAGACATACTGTCTGGTTGATGATATAACAAGGCGACCTATTTTCAGTTACTTTCCATTAAGAGCCATAGGACTCAATAGCCCCCATTTGAGCCTCTTGGGTTCACCGTTGCATTTGAATCACAGAGCTCAATTTGTACAATGTGAACCACATGATTATAAGTTATATTGATGTTTCTTTCCAACGTTTTATATACAAAAAAATGTTCTTGTTCTCCTGTGAGCAAGGACATTATGTAATTTCCATCAAACAGTATTATGATAAACTGTCTAGTCACAACTTTGGGAAATATTTCTTTTGTTTGCAACTGACTGTGCTGTTCAACAACCTTATATATTTAAAAAAAATGCAAGATAATTATTTATCAGTTGTGTGACTTGAATGTAATAGGTGGACAACTGGGGTTCATTTCAAGTACTCCAACTGATGATGTAATCATGGATACAATGGATGTTTGTTTTATTGGCTGACATTTACTCTAGTTATTTAGTTTGTGTAAACTGTATACTTAAAGTATTGTGACTGTTGTAGACCCACTGATTATAGCCACATGACGTCACACCACTGGGATTTAAAGGCTCTGGCATTATTATTAATTGTATTATTATATTGTATTTTTAATCATTGACCATTGACACTAAGTGTTTTTGTTTGCTGCTGTGCGCAAGGTTAATTGAGTTATCAGCACTCTTGGTGTCCAAGGTGACCCATGCAAATTAAGAATATGCACTCCACATTAATAACACTTATTGTAGAAAGAGCCTCAAAATCTAACTCAAAGTGTTTTTTAAAGTGAAACAGCCTTTTGTTATACTTTGATGAGATTAAGGATGTTGCAGTGTTACACTGAATGCCCCATTAGAAGTACACCTTCATGGTGTTTATTGTTTTGCTCCCCATCTTTGCAAGCAAATGGCTTTGAGGTGACCACAGACCACCAGATGTCAAAGTGGTTCCAGAAAAGTCAAGAGTGCTGATCCCCCGTACCCACAATAATGTAGAAAAACAAGTATGTCATGTTTTCAGAATTTTAGCATGGACTTGATACCGAAGTATTGGTCATTGTGACACCCCTATTGTGAACAATGTGACTGTTTTTGATCAAGCCACTTGTACAGTAATAAAACTACTTATTTTTAAGTATAAAGGTGGACTAGACTATGCATAGTTATGGATATTATAGGAATATAAGGTCTGGATATATCGCCAAAAACACACCTCAGTCTCCTCAGTAGTCATTTCCCTGAGATATTGGTTATTATCAGAGGGTCTACAAACCTGAAAATCCTTTCTCAATACTGAGGCGGATCCTCGAGAGGGTAAATAGCAAAGCCCGATTTATAAAATAGTATTGCTGTTTGAGATGCCTGTTCCTTTTGGCTCAATTGTAAAGCTGTGGCTACCAGTGTTGCCATGTTCCCAAATTCCAGCAGTGAGTAAAATCCTGTAATACCCAGCGGGAGTTTTGGCCGAAACTATGAAAACAAGACCCAGTGTGTGTAAAAAACAATCTTCCTTTATGGCAGACACCCTCTGGAAAACATTGTTTTTCATGCATTTTTCATTTTGGTCTAGGTCTTATTTCAGACTATTGGAAAGAAAACATCCAAAATACACATTTAGGTCTATATGTTACTGCACTTTGCTTATTGGCGTTTGTAGATTTCTCCCACTTTCATAAAACATTAGCATTGTATAATGCCTAATTTACATATTTAAAGTTTTTTTTACCTGTTCCCCTGTAGTGTCTTGCAAAATATATGGGATTTTACAATATATAAAGTTGTACTTGTAGAATAGATATCCGCACACTTAAATCTATGTAGAGAACACTTTAGCTTTCGGTCTGAAGGACCTTCATCTGCTGGATAAAGCCAGAGCTCTAAAGAAGGTCCTTTAGACCGAAAGATAAAAAATAAAGTGTTCTCTGCATAGATTTTAGTGTGCTGATATCTATTTTACCAGTTTGAGCTTTTTTGATTCTTCCTGCACCTTATTTAAGTTAAAGCGGTGGTTATCCTGCATTCACAATCCATATCTTTGAAAGGTCGTTCAGTAGTGCTTACATACAGCAGACTTCAGTTACAATCTATCTTTCATAGGCTTATTTAATTAATCATTTATTTAAAGAAAACTGTTGACACTGGCTGTTGACAGTATTTTCTGATTTATGGTAAAAACCTTTGACCGTGAAATGTCAACAAAATGAAATTTCTTTTGACCTGGCTTTATCCAATGTTCAGATTTTGCAAATCAGCACATATTTAATAAGATAATTCATAATTTGCATCTTTAAACATCCATTTTAAGAACACCTGTAATACAAAAACAATGGTCGTAATGTAAGTAATGATTCTTACCCTATTCGCTTGGGCTGTCTTGGCCGGCCTCCCCAAAGAAAAGGGGATACGTGTCAAAATCGCTGGAAAGGCAGACCGCCTTCCACATTAATCTTTTTCACAAACAGCCGCTCCATTACTACTGCTCCTCTGACTCTGTCAATTCAGAGTGCATACATCATTACTTTGTTTGTTTGTGTTTGCAACGTAGTAAGAGGTGACATCTTGTTGTGTGGCTACAATTAGTGTCTTGTGTAGTTCCTAAATGAAGGTCGGTTGAGCAATTGATCAAGCTGTAGAAATCTGGGCAAAAAAAAAAGACACTCCAGTCAATTCAGCATTTAGGTAAATATGATTTTCTTCATTTTTATTATGTTTACTCAAGCATCCCCAAATTAAACACTTGATTAGCTAATAAAATCATGAATTCTAATGAGCCATTTAGGACGTTTAATTACTGCAGCAGATTTGCTGTTCCTTCTGTCTGTCATTTGCATATCATGGCACAGTGTTAGAATCGATTTACCCATAACCATTTCTCACTGCAACAATCAAAAACACTATTGCAGGCATTATGGCCCTCACAGAATCCCAGGACAGACGGATGATGTTTCTTCTATGTTTTTCTTCTCTGTTCTGTCTCTTTTCAATCCTCCTCCTCTCTCACCATAGATGGCTGAATGTTTTCTATGGTGTAAACTCAAAGTGATAAATGATATCTTTGGCTCTCCAGATAACTTAAGATCACAGCTATTACCTATCTGTTTCTAGATCTTTTTAGTGTTCGGTTTTATACTCAATGGGTTTACACACGTCAGAATCCGCTTTATATATTATATACAATATTTGCTATAGCTCTGGAGTTGAATTTAATTTGTGTCAATAGTGTGGCCAGGATTTTCTCACAGACAGTAAGGCACAGTTTTAAATGAATAAATACAGTTATTCATCTCTGAAGGACACATTTTTTAATTAACAACACACATAAACCAAGCAATTGTTACGTGTTTGTTTCACCAATTTGATGTTGGCAGGACTGCCTTTAGAAATATTTGGCTGTTTGGCCTGTAAATTGCTGTTATGCTGATAGTCATCCAGAAAGACTGACAGTGCTGCTTGTCAACAGTTCCCTTCACGCACTAAGGTGCAGTGTGTTTAATAGTTACAGTTGTAGTTTGTCAGATTGCTGTACCTTTAATAAGCTGCCAAATGTTTACATTAGTTTTAATTACCCAATTAAGCTTTGTGCAAATGTTTACCTTATTATCAGGAATGTCTAGTTATGCTTTTGTTTGCCAGGCTAGGTCTTGGCAAAAGTGGACTTTCAGCACTTGCAGTTAAATAATCTAGACTCACACATTAAAGAGCTTACAGTAGGCTGTTTGTGTTGGGTGCATTCAGGTCAAACCTTTTGCTCAACAAAGCCTAAAGGAACTTAGTCTCAGAGTTTCATTTTCCAAGAGTTGCACATTTCAATAATCTACATGAAAAACTTAGATTATAACTAACTTGTAATGGAACAGATATCGGTATATATATCACTTCAGAATGCTCTTAGCATCATATGTTTCTGTACATGTTTTAGACATGCATTGTTTTTAGGATCTTTCCTACTCCTACCCCCTAGGCTTAAAATTCCTGCCACGTATGAGGCACAGCAGGTGCCTCTTGAGTGGTCACTTAAGTTCCTTCCTGCTGACTCGCTGTTCTTTGTTACTCCCCCCCCCTGAATTCACTGTGCATGTCCGTGTGGCATTTGAAACAAGTGGGAGATTTTTATGTTACATGGTGGGAGTAGCCATCTTATTTGTGAAAGGGATAGCTAATTGCTCAGTGGCAGGAACAAATTGAATCACTCAAAATAGAGCATGTTTACCAAAGAAGTTTGGTTACCATTTTTCTTGCTACGATAGTTTAACTCAACGAAACTATGGGGGTCAACATGCATTTGGATGCATATGCCTCCAGTCACTGTATATGCCAGTATCACAAAAGAGAAGTGAGAACTGAAGTGAGACAAGTAAGGTGTATTGATAAACTAGTTTAGTGAACTGAAATTCTGTATAATTTTCTTTGTGTCTGATTTGAGAATATATGACTCCTTATGTTTGGTGGAAAATCGTTATGACAATTCACAAGTCCCAAATATCATCCAAAAAATATAAATAAATCAAAAAAATAATATTTGCATTCAAGTGACAAAGCCTTAAGCTGTTTGAATTTTGACTTGACCACTGTTTGTTTTCTTTTCAGCATGATGACGATGATCATTCCCCAACCTTAACCAGGATGCTATTTTAAGAGGAGCACACAAACTTATCCAAGTAGTCATTTTAACCTGAGCATGATCTTTCCCTAACCTCAAGTTGTTTTTGAGCCTGAACCTGATCAAACCTTAACCATAGGGGCGTCAGACAGGGACGTACTGGGACTGAAATAAAGCCTGGGACTTTAGGACAGAAAGGCCTTTTATGCGAGCAGAGTCAAAAATCTTTGGCAGTTATTTTAACACTAATGCCTCAAACTAGTTTTTGAGAATCTGATGATGCTGAAGACCTTTAAGACACTTAAGTCCACCCTCCTTCACTGAAGGTAACGTTAGCAGTCATACAGAGTTTGATAATAAGAACGGGGTATTAAATAAAAGCTTTCAGTGTAACAAGTCGTATCTGGACCCAAATGCACACACACACAACTCCAGGGATCTTTGACCTTTTATTTAGAGCTCCGGAAACAGCAGGCAGAGTAAAAATCAAAAAGGCTGGTAGGTTTACGGGGAGTCGGGCGGCAACAGGAGATCACTCTGTGAACTAGTGCTGGCGAGTCTGTCATGCAAAAACCAAAGAACAATCTGGCAAGGTGTGTCTGGAAGGCAGGAGTCTAAATAGGGGCTTGATTAGTGATCAGAGGCAGGTGAGTGAACAGGTGAAGGGAGTTAGACTAACGAGGAGGGAGTGACTGAAAACTAGAGGGAGGAGGGTGTGCAGCTGAACTGTGACATTCAGTGTGTATTTAGCTGTTTAATACATAGTTATTAATACGGGGAGCAACTGTGTCGGTTCTTTTTTAATTAATTGGCTTTTTCTCTCGCAAAATTATAAAAAACAAGCATCGACAAGGAACCGAACCGAAAAGCAGTATCGATAATAGTACTACTATCGATACCATCCAAACGATACCATCCCTACTGTTCACACTGTTATTGGTAGCTGAACACAGAGGTTCATTTATATTGGCAATATAAAGTGGAATTGGTAGATGCCGTGTTATATGGCATTGACAATGTCACCTTGGTAATAAAGACATGAAATGGGTTTGGGTCAGTGTTATCCTTCAGGTCATGAGGTTGACATATTAAACATGTTTAGTGGGACCGCAGGTATGAAAACCTTGATCTCTAGCAAAAACATCAGCAGTCCAGAATGAAACAACATTGTACTCTTGGGGGGTGTGCACTGATGTCCACAGTAATATACTGTACAACAGTAAGGCCATGCAATAATTTGTCATTGTGTGGAATTGTTGTGGCATTGAAGTTGTCCTTGAGTTGTACAGGTAGTCACTCATCTTCCAATACAAGCTGTTCTTGCACACACATCATGGCAGTACCGCTTAAAATGTTTATGCATTGCTACTGTGATGCTTTTTTAATAATGAGTGTAGTACAATGAATACTGGTTGCAGAAACCTATATAGCACTTGTATGTACATGTAGTTTTTTAAATCACATTTTCTTTTGGACCGATAGCCGACCCTTGATCATTAGCGTTATATTGACAAGATTAGTCCTTTACATGCAGCGGTGCCGTGGTTAGAGTTTCTAACAAGCATCCCAGCTGCAACGATAACCTGCTCCACATGTACAATCCATCATTTATCACCATCTGCAGTGTATTAGCGAAACAGGCAACTGTCCCTGGTTCACCCGTCCCACTGCAACACAGTTAGCATCACCTTCTGGTGCACATGCTGTCACATTGTCAAATTAGTTTTTTATTTTGTGAACCCCATGCTGAGAATTTAATTTGATAAATAGTAACTTTGTATATGTCATTGGATTTCAAGTTCAACTCTCTCATTTACATTCAGTTGAATTGTATTCCGTTCAATGCAGTGTTTACATAAAGCCGCGTCGCTGTCCCATCTGTAACTGGTGCAACGCTCTGCAACAAGGCTCCTGTCAGGTATGCGGTACCATATTTCCCCTGTCCTGGCCTCTCTCTGCTTGCTGCTAGATTGGTTCAGAGTTTCTTTTAAAGATTCTCCTGTAAAGCCCTAAATGGACTTGGACCCTCCTATACGTCAGACCCCTTAACCCCTTACAACGCCGGGCATTAAAACAATCTAGAAAAATGTTCACTAGTGATATGATTGATACGTTTTTGAGATTTATTTTTAAATCGCTTTACCTACCTAATAAAAACAACCCCATAGCCAATAATTATAGCCTCCTCCGTAGCCTACTCTGTTGCTACGGTTACGGCTGTAAAACGGTGGATGAATTGTTTTGAGCGTCACTAAGTTATGTTAGGTGCTCTCTGAACATGAACTTTTTTTGCGGACAACACACAGAAATATTGCCAAATATTCAATTCAGACAGTAATTATTGTCAACACAAAAACTGTGATCATGGAACAAAACCTGACACACAATTAAGCCGAGTAGATCGATGTGCTGTCCTGGTTCACCATTGGTTGATCATCATTGTATCCAACAGATACAGTTGTTTGATTGTTTGGCTTTGCAAGCTTCTTCTTCCCCACTTGTACACACTGCTAAAGTTCACTTGAAAAGTAATTGGCTGCAGGACTAACAGAGGATGGATGCATGATGATGGGGACCACTGGAAGCAGTTTACTGTAACAGCCTTTCCCCAACTCCGAACAGACAAATTATTTTCTTCACTGCCTCTTCTCCCCAAGGCAACATGTTACTTTACTTCTGCCTCAGATTCACTGATGTTCCGTCCTAATAAACTAATGAACTCAACATTTTTGGAGTGCTTTTTGTCAGCAGGGATCTGATCACATGTCAAAACGCCTTAGTGTCCGTGTGAGTTACTGTGCCTGCATGTGTGCACATCTTTCCACCGTACCTAGTCTACAGCCACCGGTAAAAATAAGACCTAACTGGAAGAGCAATGACTCCCTGACAACATTCATTTACTGAACCTTACTGCAGGTTGACCACCACAGTGTTTAAGCACAGTCAATTTACTGTGCAATCTTTCAAGTGGCTGTAGCCTGAAAAATACTCCAATAAAACATTGTTTCTGTTCTGTGGTACTGCAATTAGAACCCTCTTGACATTTCATATCTGTTTATACATTATCAGTTACAGATGTTCCATGAGCTTGCCAGCAAGGCTAGAAGCAGCCCTGCATGCTGTTAAATCCTCTGTACTTCAGTACTTTATCAAACCTAAGCAAGCCAGTGTTCTAAAGTTGAACTGTCTCACATTCATTTAAAATTTTATTTTGTTTTGTCTCTGCTTGAAGATTCAGGCTGATGTGCCCCATCTCACTGTGAGGAGAGGCAGTTTGACTATATGGTGGCAGGCCAGAGTAGTCTAAATATAGTTGTGTGTGTGTGTGTGTGTGTAGTTTTTGGGGGTACTGTCTATTTATAGCTCAGCCTGTGGGAGATGTCCAAGTCCAACAGAAAGGGCAAGGGGGCATGGGAAGACCTCCACTCTGCCTCATGTGTCATCTCTTTCTGCTCAATTGTAAGCACTGTGTGTGTGTGTGTGTGTGTGTGTGTATGTTTGTATAGCTGTGTGTTTGTGGGTGCGTGTACATTGTGTGTTGTGTCAAGTTTGCTAAAAATAGTCTCAATGCATAAAATATAATGACTCTCCTGGTCATGTACACACACAATTGTTCAGGGGGTTATTGTCTAACACGATTATCCTTGTCCCTCCCCAAACAACTTGTTTACAAATACTTTATTTTCTATTGATATAATTTTAGGTGGGTTGAAGGGGGGGGGGGGGGGGGAGCTTGAGAAAAAACTAAAATCAAATGGAGAAACAAACTTTTTTTTTACTTTGATTTGAAAATACCCAGTTTCAATACCCAGCTTATTAAAAATGTATGTGTCAGGGTATTTACAAATTATTAAAAAGTCCACCGTCAGATGCTTATAGACCCACTCTAATCTTTTTGACCAATCTTTTCCACACAAATTTATCTTAACACGATTTCCCCTCACTGGCTTAATGTCATCTGCATCTCACAGTCTTCATCAGAGGATTTGCTGAGTTGTCATAGGCATGGAGTGTTTGGTAAGTGAGTTAAGATTATGTTGGTCAAACTAATTACAAAATTAACTTTCATAAACAACTGTAGATGAATAGTTGAGTAGATGAAAAGATGAACAGAGACACGACACAGACCATGCGGCCCTTTTTCATGTTAACACACACAAAGCAGATGAATGATTTTCTTTTCCAGATTTGCCTTCGACGAACAACTTCTCATGGCCATTTTTATTTTGTTCTGAAGGCTGAAGCCACGCTTGGCTGCCACACTGGAGACTCGACTTACCAGACTCTCTGAATGTGGGATTTTGCAATCTTGCAAGCTCTCGCTTCACCGGAAGGATATCCCTGCGTGCACTACTTCTTCACCAGTGGCACAGCTGCACCGGCACTGCTTTGCAATCGGTAGCGCTCTGTGACCAGTAGCGGTGTGACTGGTAGCATTCACAGACGTGCTCCAAGGCCTCCAGTCCGTCAACGGGACAGACGGCCTTCAGAGTTTTCCTGGGAAAAATAACTCTGTCAATGACAGAACATATTTGGTTAATGTGACCTCTGCTCTCCATTGCTTTCACCCTCAGCTTCCTCTGATCCCTTTGACCGCACCCCTTAAAATATCCTGTGCAAAGGATGGGAGAGGTGAATGGCACATATCCCAAAAAGCACCCAAATTTCACATTATAGTACAGTAATACTACTGTATATTTGTATATTAAGGTCATATGTCTTGTCACATACTCATAAAAGAAATATTTCTGTATAAATCTCTAGGGCTTGTTGACAGACGACCTTTGAACTCAGTTATCTTTCCAGAAACATTCTTAGAAGTCATAGACACTCATCCATTATATTGCCTGATGTTGTGTAAGAACTGCCTGTATTGCTGAGAAGTTCTGTCAAAGAGACCTCAGTTTAAGAAGAGGGTCTTTAAACTGATTTCTTCCATAATCGTAACACGCACTGAAGGACTGAGATCTCTGTGAGCTTTCAACGACACCCAACTGAACATGAGAGCATTGCAGGAAATGCAGACTAAATCGACCTTGGGTGTAACTGAATTTGTAGTGTCTTGTGGAGAGGCCCTTCTGAAGTTCTTATCCTTCTTTCTGGTTCTGTCTAATCTTTTCCAATAAATACTCGCCATACGGTGTTGAGCTGAAAATAGTCAGAATGTTTCTGCAATCCAGGGCCGCGTGTTGGTTCATGGCAGTACGTGTTAGGCTAATGGGTACTGCTAATGCTGAACTAAGATAATAATAATAATCATCATTATTAGGGATGCAACAATACAATTTTTTACAAACCGATACGAGTACGAGTATTTTTATTTGTGTACTTGCCGATACCGAGTACCGATACCGATACTTCTTAGATTTGGTCTCCATGAAAGTGCAATTAATTTGGAGGCAGATTTTATTTTATCCTCTGCAGATTATGTCAAGCCTATAGTACAAAATTAACAGAAGGCTATCCCAAGCTTTAAACGTCTTGTGGAAGTCCCTCTAATGTCGGACCATAAAACGCCCCCGTGTCCGGGTTCATAATGTAAGCGATAATATTAGGGATCGAGCAATTATATAGGAAGCTGTGTTCCAAGTTATGTTTCCGGTGCTTTTATTGTGGAGGGAGAAACGGAAAGGAAAAGAGTGGAATTGTGGGATAAACGTGTGTGAAGGAGATAACAAAGTGGTTCAAGTTACCCTGGAGCGTGTTTTCATTTTATTATAATTACAAATATAGACACACAACAGACACTCGGCTACAATAATATCATCCGTAGCCGCACAACAGCGTCTGAATGAGGCCGCTGCCAGCGCTACTTCTGGCGGACCAGCAACAGTTTGATTCAAACCGGCGGAACGGCAGCAATTTTCCGTCGCGTTGGATGTGAACGCACCATAACTCTACACACCTTGCCGCAAGAGCTGCAAGAGAGCGACGAAAGAGCCGTATGCGGCTCTGGATCACGGGTTGCCGACCCCTGCCCTAGACGTTGAAGTCAGGTAGGACAACAAATCTTTTTCTCCACAAAGCGCGACCAGTTTGTTGTAGCGAAATACTGTTGAGTGGAATCGGTTCTTGGTATCGACAATTGAAATCGATACGAGTACGAGTATTTTAACGCAGTATCGACCCCCGATACCGATACCGGTATCGGTATCGGTGCATCCCTAATCATTATCATCATTGAGAACTTCACTTCATGCGGTATGCGTAAATACTTTGTGGGATACATTTCTGAAAGGTACAGTACCAGTCAAATGTTTGGACACACCTTCTCATTCACATTGAATGAGAACTTTTGACCGGTAATGTATATGGCTCAACAAAGATGAATATAGGGATTTAGTGATTGCTCGAAAAAATTGTATAAATTGTTCGAAATGGACCAAGGTGTTTTGCTCCATGTTTGTATTACTGCTAATCAAATAGGAAGACATACAGAGGAGCATTATTTTCCAAACTACATTTGAAGGAGGGATGCGATCTCTACAGTGGATGAATGAATGAATTACCAGTGGCCTTCCGAAGCTCCAATAACATGGTCAGTCTCCTTCTCTGGCGATCGGCCACATGCCTTCAGCAATTCAATGCAAAGTACTTCCCGGCTGGAGGTTCGCTATTCCTTGCAAATCTCTTGCGTTTGGCGTCACAACTTGGCAACATTTTTTTGGCATTAATCAACATCATTGTTCTTTCGTTATTGTTAATTGTTCCTATTCTTTTGTAATTTGATTCTACTGCTATTCTGGTAGACTAGCTGCGTTGTGTGGTACAGTGGAAAACATAGTTCAAGGTGACAGTAGTTCAGCTGGGAGTAATATTTCTTTTACCGTTGAAAATGAAATATTATGTGCTAAAAAAACACTGACAACAAACAATGCAAAGGCCAGCCCCCTGCATTTTGAGCTCTTTGAGTGTATCAGCATCTTCTGCCCTCATGGCCATTTTCAAGCCTCAACACTTTTGAGACTGTGGGTTAATTGATAAGCCCCGCCCTCTACCAGCCAGCTAAAATATGATTACTAAAGATCATTATGCTCAACTTAACAATGAGCGTTTCACTTTTAGTTTGTCTCACTATCCTAAATCCACAGAGAAGGCAAATCAAGCAAATATACTCACCTTCTGCAAAGTTGATGACTGTCAATTTATCAGTATCTTTCAAGATTGACTGAAGGCCCTCGCTGTGTATGTGTCAGTTTGTGCTCTCATTAGAAGAGGTCATGCAAGCAGGTCTTTACACGACACCAGCTCTGTCCCTCCCTCCCTCTCTTCCTCCCTCTCTTCCTCCCTCCCTTTCTCTTCCTCCCTCCCTCCCTCCAATTATTTGTTCTAGGGATAGAGCCTTATTAGTGTGAAGCTTCTTGTTCTTGTACTTTCCCGTGCTATACAGCTTTCCAGCCGTTTAGAATGAGTTGGCTTATTGCAAATACACTATCTGTGCGGCGTGGAAAAGACCAATTCGGCCTGCTACAAGCTCTCTAGGTTATATTTAGTCCACTTCAGCTATCATCAGCACCAAAAAGGATATCCGGGGAAACTGTACCTAGCACCGTCACCACATTTTTCTCTCTCTGCGGTTTCACTGTAAGTAAATCCTTTTCAAACAATGGCATTTCTGTTGAATTACAGAGTCCGGTTTTGCCACTTTGGAGAAAGCACAACGGGATTAGTTGGAACACTTGACATGTAGTGAAGTAAATCAGTTTTTGTAATCCTTCATGTGGTTCCATTTGACATTTCCTGTAACTACTATGGTAACGCACTGTATACCAGCACTGTTCTACTGTGGTTTGTTAAGAAACATGAGGTTCAATAGGATATTTGGTCTTAGTTGTCATTCTTCTTATTAACTTTATTACATTTTTATTTTTTTATTTTTTAAGTGACTTTGTTGAATATAGAGCAATACTATTTTGGACTATTATACTATATATGGAAGTAAAGGCTTACTGCCTGTACAAAAAAGTATTTTTACACGTGTTCAACAATGTATGCTTGTATGTGTTTAAACAAGGAAATGCTAATGTTAGGTAAATACAATACATTTGTTCTTGAAAATAGATGGGGGGGTGGTTGGGGGGAGAGGATTGTGCTTGCATTTGACAAAGGAGGCAGACAGCAAGACATGGAAAATTGAATTTCTCATCCCTGAAAATGGAAGAGAAATCAGAGGAGGCAGACATAAAAAAAGAAGAAGCAGGATGGTGGGAACATCTGGAGAAACAAGACCAGTGCCAAACCCTGTGACAACATGACGGGACTGGAAAGCCTCCTGAGAGAGCCTTGATGACACTCACAAAGCCACACACCACAATTGGATGGTAGTAAAGTTTATGAGTTTATGAGTGGACTTTATTTTCCGCAAATTTTAAATTACCCCCCAAAAAAATACCTTTTTTTATTCATGTCTCATCAGTATTCAAGGTGTTAAATGTGGCACAGAAATTGTGCACAAGTCTCATATTGCACCTATTTTCACAGTTGCAATGTGAGTGGCAATATGCAGCTTCATTCATTGCCTGCACCTGCCCAATGTTCTACACAGCTCACCTGCTGAGCTCTACTGTGGCCTTTAAGGAGACCTCATGTGGCTATATGTTCTGTTTAAAGGCTTTGTAATCCAAAGGCATACTGTAATCCAGTGGTATACTGCAGGGGAGATCCTGAATGGCAAAAGTTACCTTTAATCAAAATGTAATTAATTGCATTTGTTGTAGATGTTTCTTTTTTGGGGGAGTATTAAGCATTGGCATGCAGTGTTTAAGGTGTACATAGTTTTAATTCTCTACCAGTGGGCAGGCAGGTTTCTTTTTCAGTATTGTTACCCTTTCTCATTGAGTGCCATGAAGAGTCATCGGTTAAGGACAGTTTAAAGATTGAGGATGCTCAAAATGTGCAGCACCGAATGCACCCAACGGATGGGGGTGGAGGGCAGGAAGAGGATGGGGTGAGGTGTGCAGTTGAGGTGCAAGAAAGCACGACTACCTTCTGGTGGCCTGACAGTTAGTTTTCATGACATTACTTGCAGTGGATAGCGTTTGTTTGTGTGTGCATGTGTGTAGTATTACCCCAAGCAAGTCATCCTTAATTGCAGGGAAAACCTGCTTGATGGAGCCCTCCCACCTGGATTTTCTTTCTCTCACTCTCTGTTTCTCCATTTTTACTTACCCTAACTCCCAAAATGTTCTTTAGCTTCAAGAGTTTTTCCTGTGTTGTTCTTCTTTCTGTACGTATGGGATTCAGTCATCTTACAAATGTAATGTTGATGTTTTGTAGATATCATGGTGCAGTCTGAAATTGGGGATTTCTGTTGACTGATTGGACGAGACCCACTCTCTGGACAATTTCCAGAGCTTCCAACCTCATCTCATATTTATTAGATTTTTTTTTTACATTTATAAATGTGGTGAAAAGTGTCTGGAAGCTCTGGAAAATGTACAGTAAGTGGACCTTCATTTAACTGTGATATGATAATGGTATCAAAGAAAATCTACAGTTCATATCAAATAGCAAATACTAATCTCCTTGTATGCACCACTGCTCACTGCACAGTTTGGGTACAATGTACAATACACAGGAAATTGTTTTATAATTGACACTTATCGAGATTGACTACTTTTTCAGAATTAAAGCACATCAGCCTGTCACGTTACCAATAAACACATCAAGGCACAGTCACTTCTTGCTCCCTGTATCACGAGGCATCGTATAGGAAATAATGGAAAAACACAGCTTGTCGTTTTCTTACACAAGTTTAAAGGAGTGAATGGAAAAATCCTGTTCGGTCAGTGGAAATAGCCCCTGAGAGGAAATAACTTGACCATGCTAATGCTGGGTCCAGAGACGAGTGTACCACGACCATTAAAGTGCCGAGAGAGAGATACAATCAATGAACCCACGCACTCAGTGCACCAAAGAACAGCGCAGGACGGAGCAAAGAGAGGAGCTACCTGCATGCCCGTGCTTACACAGAGTTCCTGCTTCACAGAAATACAGGGACACAGATATTCCTCTCTGTCGTCTGTCTGTGTTTCGGACAGGGCAGAGAGATTGTGTCCCTTCTATGCATGGTATCTCTATGCTGCCTTAACAGCAAACTTTTCCTAAAATAGCCAGCTGCAACGGTCTGCCATGGGGTTACTTGGTTCACCACTGGTCTTACTTAATTAGCTTCTTGTAATGATTGCAGCTCAAAGGAGAACATGGAGATATGTAGAAAGAATGGAAGAATGATATGTTTGGAAAGAGATGAGGTTAGAGAGGAGCATAAGGAGGGAGAACATTTTCTGAAACGCTTTCATAACATTCCCTGCCATAAACATGCTTTGACTCTCCCTTCAACAAAGTAAGCGACTGTCTTTCTCTTTTTAATTATTTACGTAGATGTCATTCAACTGAAATGGCCCGTAACTAATAGGGATGTAGCGAGTGATTTTGTACATTCACAGACCAACTTCATCACTAGCCACCATTCAAGTTCCCACATTGTATTTCCGCATTT
This sequence comes from Cottus gobio, assembly GCA_023566465.1. Taxonomy (NCBI): domain Eukaryota; kingdom Metazoa; phylum Chordata; class Actinopteri; order Perciformes; family Cottidae; genus Cottus; species Cottus gobio. The sequence goes on along the minus strand of CM042222.1, from coordinate 18,592,817 downwards.
TTTGTGCAGTTGCTCTCGGCAGTGCGAACCTGACTTTACAAAATCACCATGGCAGGTCAGGCAAATTGGCGTGGTGCGCCTGTGGTGCGGGGCTGCGTGCGCAACCATTCATATGTAATTAATGGAAAATGGAGAATGCACTACACGAAAGTATCACTACATGAAATATCTGACTGAAATTAGTTCATTTAAATGGGAATCTGCTATCAGTAGATTCGCTCACAGAGGTGAAGTACATTTTTCAGCTTCCCTTTGATTGAGTTGATGAACTTAAACATGCAAAGTTACACCATTGAGCAGTTTTGGGCTGTCTCGACAGATTTGGCCTTCCAGAACCATCTAGCAAAGAAGTGCAAATTAATTTGTTTGTGCCACTTCATCATGTGTCCAGACTCTAAGACTGGACCATCAAGTTCAGCTAACAAGCACAGATTAAGGGAGTGGGCGCTACCTGCCAAGCACACAGCAACAGTTATCTCTTCATGACATGACTATTACTTAACTTGGTTAAAATGCAAAAGTTTCAGTTGAGGTAAAGAAGACATCCTAATGTCCATGGTAGCAGCCAAGTTCATTCATTTTGGAGGTAGGGAAGGGTCGTTCAGAGATACTGCTGGTCCATATTCCCAAATGCACCCTGCAATTAATTGGGATCTAGCATAATTTGAATATTGAGTGAGTATAAATTGGGCCATGCCTCTGAGGAAAATTTTCCTTCTCAAAAATAAATTCTCAGGTGACATTAAAATAAGCCTATAACATGAAATTAATTGGTTTACATTTTTCCAGATACATTTGCTTATTCACTTGTTAATGCAATTATATCTATAACTAATGAGGTTTTGTTGACATGCGCAAGACCAACTCTGTGAAGTAGCCCACATTTTAATGAGCCATTGCTTTCCAAGTAAGTTTCACATTATTAGCTCTCTGGAGCTTATACATGGTACTGTACACTCTGTTCTGGTGTCCAACACAAGGACATTAGTTTCCGCCCGTGAGATGTTTTTGGATTGTTCTTCTCTATGAGCTATCAAATGAGCTTCTCTACTATCAAATTACCCGGACATCTCTGTCGAGAGCACACGGCTTTTGAAGGACAGAAAAAGTAGTCAATGTAAAGGGGCAATAAAAGCATTTGGAGCATTAATATAGCAGCAAACAACCATTGACTATCTAATTATATAGTGAATTAATGTCTACTCGAGCAGAGAATGCTGTTGCTCTCCCTCTGTGTGTGTTGTTATGAGAGCTTTTCCTCGCTTTGATGACATAACCAGGCCAACCACACTTGCTTTTAGTGCACTTTAGTGCATGTGAGCGTGCCCTACTGGCTCATGGCCGCTGCTCTGCATTGCTCTCATATGGTGGTAAGAGCTGATGAAGCCGCCCCGACTGACAGCTTTGTAGCGAAAGTGTAACACACACCCACAGGTTCCTCATCAGGTTCCCCATCAGCCTGCTCTGTCAGCTGGTGTGTATAGTTAGCAGTGTGAACTACGAGCCATTGGCTCAGGCGTCGCCATGTTTAAAGTCGTTGCGGGGCAGTCAAAGTGTGACCAATCAATGTTGGATCTTGCTCTTTTAATGCTTATGATTGAATCGAGGCCAAACATATGCCGACATTGTATTCCTCCCAATCTGACCCATGTGGTCAAAGCATTACCAAAAAACTCAGTCACCATACGTTGTGCACTCGACCCATGTGCCTTTTTATACTTAGAAATGATGTATGCTTGATGTGTATGTGTGTTTGTGAGAGAGTAAGAGAGTTATGTTTCACCCTATTCTGCTGCAGGAATAAAACTGGATGCCTGCCCAGTTTCTTCCTGCACCATTGTAAGAGCTCTGTGATGAAAAGGTTAGAACTTCCACACTGACCGACATGCTGCTAAAAATGGCGGACGTAGTCACGTAAATGATTACATCACGTGAGACAATGCCGGCGTGGCCGTGCTTATTTAAAGGGGGAATGCAACACACAATGAAGGCCGCTCTTAACCCACCATGTGTGTATGAAATAAGCACAAAAGCGTATATGTGTGTGTTTGCATGTGTGTTTGGGTTGGTTTGAAAACTCACCGCAGAATTAAAATAACAGTAACTCGTCACTATCACACAGATGGCCGACTGGCGAACATTTAACTAAAACTAAAATTGTTAGACTAAAATACAGTCTACCGTTTATGTTACACAGCATTGAAAATACACAAAAACACATTATTTTAACAACCAACGTTGTTATATCTCCTTTCAGCAACGTGGGTCTCATGGACGGCACAGTGTGATGGTGCGCGCCAATGAATGTGGTCTCTGTGACATCATGGCCGTATCACAGGGACTCCCTGGGGTTCCCGTGGAGGGCTAGTCAATGAGCCACCAGTGTTGTGGTTTGTGCTGTGGCACGGTTCAAACCGGTTCAGGCTTTTCTTTTGACTATCCCTTCGAACATATCTGTTCCTTCATTTATTGAATTCGTCACTTCTGTGACCTTCAATTCATCGGTCCATCCTCCCGATCATTTTTGATATGCTATCTTGTTGTTTTCTTTACTCACCTTTGTATATGTAGGGAATAGGATGTAATGTGGTACACATAGCCTCTACCCACCTCCCCCTCTATTTTCCTCCCTCCGGTTCTGTTTTGCCAGCCTTTGTTCTGCTGTCTTATCTAGGATTGTCTTATCTGTATGATATGGTGTTGAAGATCAAACATAAAACATGCACACAAACATGAAATGTCTGTGTGTATGTTTGTGTGCATTTTATTAAAATCTGAAATAAGGTGCTGCCATATCTAATGCTATATGTGCTATACAATGTGATAGAACACAGGGCCTCAGTTCCAAAGGAGTCTACAGTGTTTGACTAAATGCTTGTTTTTATGCAAACAATGAATATCCCCTTCCAGGAATAATTTGCTTTAGGGCTGCAACTAACAATTATTTTAATAATCGATTAATCTGTCGATTATTTTTTCGATGAATCGGATAAAAAACTAAAAAGCATTACTTTCCAACCCTTTATTCAAAAACAGAACTGACGGTGCAAAAATCTTCAGAAAGTGCACAAACAGGTTGCTCCTTGAACATCCCTGAGCTGTTAAAGTAATAATAATAATAAAAATAATGGACTAACACAAACATACACATGCTTTATATCTGCCAAATATATAGGCTTTTATTAAATTAAAGTGCACAAAACATTTTGCACAACATTTTGTTTAAAGTGACCTGAACAATAAATAACTTATACAAAATAAAGAAAAATACCAATCAGAAAACTTAACAGGATTTGTTTGAACGTCAGAACTGGTTCTCTACACTACACTCAAGATACACACACTCAAACTCTCACAGACGCACACACATACAAACCCTCAAACACTCACAGACGCACACACTCACAGACGCACACACATACAAACACACTCACACACTCACAGACGCACACACATACAAACACACGCACACACTCACAGACGCGCACACGCACACTCAAACACGCACAGACGCACACACTCACAGACGCGCGCACACACACACACACTCACTCACTCAAACGTTACGGTCTCAGCTGGTCTCTCCTCGACCTCCGCTTTGCTCCGCGCTCAACTCAACTTTTCTTTTCATACTCAAACATCTCCGTGACTTATTGAGTGGCGTAATAGTCGCGCGACACAACGAATCGATAATGAAATTCGTTGCCAACGCTTTTAATAATCGAATTTTATCGATTTTATCGATTCGTTGTTGCAGCCCTAATTTGCTTGTACTTTCTTGAAATATAGTCAAATAAGAACTTTTGCCGGGGGGTATGTACTGAAGTTCGGCTTAATGACTAGAATAATATTTGCCTGTCCAGGAGGATAATATGATGTCATGCATCTGTAAATAAGTCCATTACTGTCCATTACTTTGTTTGTCGATGGCAAATCTCACTTTCTGCTGCAGCTTTCTGATTGCATACTATTTTGGGTGGCAAGTTATGGCTGCATGCTCAAGGATCTGTCATACTTGACTCACACTTTCTCAAAACACTTTTTAGTTATTGTTTTAAACAGTTACATCAACGTACATCACACTACAAAAGACACAAATGTCCGGCGTTGTTAATACTGAGTGGGCTCACTTTTAGTGTTTTGGACGATGTGTTTAGTTAACAGCTAACTTAATTACCAGTTCATGGACTTCTGAGTACCTCTTGCTGCTGCACCCGACCAGCGCCACAGTGGGGGGAAACTGTTTGCATCCAAAAGGGAGTCGTATTCATTCGATCAACCAATACAGCAGTTGTTGTTGCAGACACACCTGATGGAGATCTGCATTTTACTGAGTGCACCTTTCTAGTTGCGGATTAGATCTGAAATGATGAGGTGAATATTTTATCTCTGGTTTCAACTTGAGAGGAATTGTTAATACCTTTTTTTGTCACGTATCACACATTCGTCCATCCATTTGTTTCCGCTTATCTGGGGCCGTGTCGCATAGGCAGTTGTCTTAGGATGATGTTCCATATGCCCTTCTCTCCAGCAACGCTTTCTAGCTCCTCCTGGGAAACCCAGAGATGTTCCCCGGCCAGACAAGATATGTAATCTCTCCAGCGTATTCTGGGTCTACCCCGGGGCCTCTTACCAGTTGGACGTGACTGGAAATCCTGTAAAGGGGGACATCCAGGAGGCATCCTGATCAGATGCCCGAACCACCTCAGTTGGCCTCTACTCCGAGCTCCCTCCGGATGTCTGAGCTCCTCACCCTATCTCTAAGGCTGAGCCCAGCCACCCTATGAAGGAAGCTCATTATGGCCGCTTGTATCTGTGATCTCACTCCTTCGGTCACTACCCCAAAGCTCATGAGCATAGGTGAGGCTCGGAACGTAGATGGACATAAATAGAGAGCTTCTCCTTATGGCTCAACTCCTTCTTTACCATAACGGTCTGATACGAGCTCTACTTTACCCTCACTCGTGAAAAAAAGAGATACTCAAACTCCATCTCTCGGGGCAGTGACACAATCCTAACCCAGAGAGTGCAATCCCCAAAAGATTTCCGGCAGATAACCATGGTGTTAGCTTCTCTAATAGATTTGTTTCAAGATGTGTAGCTTTTCTTTTGTACTGTATCATAATGTCTTCAGGGTTTGGACTTATACCAGCCATTTCCCTTCACCTTAACACACCAAATGTAAGAGTAACATACAAAGAAATCACCCTAGCTAAAGGCATGTTCAGTGGTTAACGTCCATAGTACAAAGACTTTAATGTCTTATGTCATACTCACACAAAAAGCTGTGAATGAAAAGCCTCTCTCGCTTTGGGCCAGACTGGCATGCTTCATACCGAACGCTAAATGTGCCGCACATCTTCTGCACTGTACTTGTACGAGTAAATATAGCCATGATGTGAAGTCATACTGGGAGCTGCTCGTTGGGGTGTGAGGTGATGTTCTAGTTTCATGAGGTCATGAAAGATGCATCACGTAATGGGTTTGGCTAACATTCATGGCATTTAGATAGTTTGAATTTTTAGTGCAATCTTCATTATGTTGGACTTTTGGGCTTTAGCGAGGTCCTTTTGAATCTAAGACAGAGAGCCTTTGAACGACGACGAAAAGTGTTGCAACCTTTAAAACTCAATCAAAGTTTCTGTATGAAACCATATGCACTATCTTGGCCTAATCAAAAATTGACAGTTTACCTCTGATATTTGTGGTAACTTTATTCTGACACTTTCTTTCCATGTATATTGTGTGTTTGGTCTCTGTGTGTCGGAGATTATCTTAAATTAGCCTTAAAAGGTGTTTCGCTCCCCCCCCCCTCAAATCTGCTCTTTTCCTGGTTCCATCTTTGATGAAATTGCTCCGTCATTTTTCTTTCTCTGTTTTTGGAAGTCTTTATTTAGCAACCACATGTGTGATGATTTGCAGCTTTGCAGGTTCAGTTGTAGTTCAGCTGTAACATCAAAGATGCCTTCATGTAGCTAGCTCCGTGTCAAGTTTCTTTGGAATATTCTTTGAGCAATTTTGTGTAATTGGACAGCGAGCACTTGTGATGGAACCATTTGAGTCATACCTCAAACGTTTATTATAAAGAGCACAATTTCCAGTGTGTGTGTTTGGGATTGTAATTATTTATGGAAATTACTAAACTGATAGATATGCAACAGTGATAACATAGGAGCCTTCGCACACAGTTAAAGTACGGCTAGAGTATGCATTAGGGATGCAACGATACCATTTTTTACAAACCGATACGATACCGATATTTTTATTTGTGTACTTGCCGATACCGAGTACCGATACCGATACTTCTTAGATTTGGTCTCCATGAAAGTGCAATTAATTTTGAGGCAGATTTTATTTTATCCTCTGCAGATTATGTCAAGCCTATAGTACAAAATAAACAAAAGGCTATCCCAAGCTTTAAACGTCTTGTGGAAGTCCCTCTAATGTCGGACCATAAAACGCCCCGTGTCCGGGTTCATAATGTAAGCGATAATATTAGGGATCGAGCAATTATATAGGAAGCTGTGTTCCAAGTTATGTTTCCGGTGCTTTTATTGTGGAGGGAGAAACGGAAAGGAAAAGAGGAGTGGAATTGTGGGATATACGTGTGTGAAGGAGATAAAAAAGTGGTGCAAGTTACCCTGCAGCGTGTTTTCATTTTATTAGAATTACAAATATAGACACACAACAGACACTCGGCTACAATAATATCATCCGTAGCCGCACAACAGCGTCTGAATGAGGCCGCTGCCAGCGCTACTTCTGGTGGATCAGCAACAGTTTGATTCACACCGGCAGGACGGCGGTGATGACGCGCAGAGCTTCTCAATTATAGATGTATTAAATATGGAAAATTTCAACTCTCGCGTCTAACGTGCCGCCGGCGTAAATTTGCGTCTGTCGCAACCACACGCGTCTGTGCATAGACTTTACATGTAATCTGGTCGCGCGAAACATTTGCGTCGCGTTGGGACGGACTGATTACAAGTAACTCCGGGGCTGTCAGCCACTAACAAGAGCACTAATATGAGCACTAATATGTCATACACACGTATGCAACACCGGTTAATAAGCACAATATCGATAAAGTCTTGTATTGTACTCGCGTCTCATTTTTCTCCTGTCTATTGAAAGAAGTGAGCGCTGCGTAGCGAGGATCCAAGATGGCGGCTCCAGATTCTGCTGTTGAGACAAACTGGCCATCTGATTGGACGGCAAAACAACTTGGATAGCGTGATTGGCTGCTCAGAAGTTGAGACTGTTGAGACAGTTGAGACAGAGAAGAGTGTCTCCGGCTCCGCCACGGGGTTGCTTCTCCACAAAGCGCGACCAGTTTGTTGTAGTGAAATACTGTTGAGTGAGTATCGGTTCTTGGTATCGGCCATTGAAACCGATGCGAGTACGAGTATTTAACGCAGTATCGACCACCGATACCGATACCGGTATCGGTATCGGTGCATCCCTAGTATGCATGCAATTCATGTAGGTTATTCAAGCATCATCTAGCTGCATCATCATCTCCATTAAAGTTTAGCCTAGATCTCAGCATCTTCCTCTTTCTCTCTTTCTGTTCCCCTTTCTTTCTAATGCATGACTCCACATCTTCTATCTTTCTTTCTTCTCCTCCCTGTCTTCTTTCTCTTTTATTTTTCACGCCCCTCTTCCTCTGATCTGTCTGTCCTCTACCACGTCCTATTCCTTCTTCTTCTAGTTCTTCTCCCCTCAGTTTGCTGCAGTGCATCACTAGCAGGCACATTAACATCTCATCTCCATTACCCGTCGACATCCTGCCCTCTCTCTCTGCTTTTTACCACCTTCTGTTATCCCCTCTTCTTCTTTTCATCACCTGCAGCATTGCCACCACTCCTTTATTATTTTTTTAAAATAATTTCCATCTTCATTGCGTATTTTCTTTTTCACAGGTGGGTAAACAATCGGAACACACATTTCATCCCTTTGTCTTTTTATAGTACACTTTTTCTTGTGCATATCTTTGTTGTCTTAAAGGGACAACCTCCTCTCCTCTCCTCTCTCTTCAGCCTCACCTCTCCTCTCTTTAGCCTCTCCCTCCTCTCCCTCCTCTCCTCTCCTCTCTCTTCAGCCTCACCTCTCCTCTCTTTAGCCTCTCCCTCCTCTCCCTCCTCTCCTCTCCTCTCTCTTCAGCCTCTCCTCTCCTCTCTTTAGCCTCTCCCTCCTCTCCTCTCTTTAGCCTCGCTCTCCTCTCCTCTCCTCTCCTCTCTCTTCAGCCTCTCCTCTCCTCTCCTCTCTCTTCAGCCTCTCCTCTCTTTAGCCTCTCCTCTCCCTCCTCTCCTGTGTCGAGCTGCGCGGTTCTGTTTCAAGGGAGTGGATGCCCTTGGTGTGACCGTGAGGGAGATGGGCTAAAGCTCTGCAGTGGCAAGCCAGTGAGTGAGCAAGTTGCTCTCACTTTGTATGTGTGTGTGTGTGTGTGTGTGAGAGTGTGTGTACATTTGGATAATAAGAGATGGAGTGTGAAAGAAGCACAGCCTGTGTGTGTGTGTGTGTGTGTGTGTGTGTGTGTGTGTGTGTGTGTGTGTGTGTGTGTGCGTGTGTGTGTCCTTGGCAGCATTCAGTGTTATTTGCGTAATGCATCTCAACCAGGCATGTCTGGTTAACTTGCAACCCAGGCTGTCTCTGGTCTGAAGCTCACCATTCCCAAACCAGCCTATTCTTTTCCCTATTTCTATCACTCTTCATCACACGCTTCCTGGTCGCCTAATCCGACACTCTTCTTCACCCTTGAGGGGAGTTAAAAGCTAATCTTTGTTTGTTTTTTTACACATTTACTGACACTTTATTATGTTGCTCCAAGCACAGCTTTGCGTGATTGAGTCCATTTCCACTATAAAGGATTTAAGGCCAGGTTTGACTCAGAATCAGAATCAGAACCATTTATTGCCATGTATGTTTACACATACAAGGAATTTGTCCTGGCGGGAAGGTGCATACATTTAACATTTAACAATACACATTTAACAGTTAACGCAGTGCAATAAATGAGGATGAATGGATGAATGAATATTTACATTGAAACAGTAGCATATCAAAATATCAAAATACCAAAAATAAGATAAAGTGCATGGAATGTGCATGAGTGTAAGTGTTGTGTGAAAGTGGCAAGAGTAGTCTTAAGTGCACTCATAAAGTAATGCAGTATCAATATGGCAGAATGCAGATATCAAAGGATATTACAAGGAATAATAATATTAATAATAAAGGATTAGGTCTGATTACTTCCTTGAAGATAGGAGTGACCATGACAAACAATGATTCAAGTTCATGTAGATGGGTTATATAATATACCTGTATTTTGGTGGAATTTCCAACCCATTCTTTTTGTAAGCAAATATCTAATTTAGTTTTTATTCATGATTACGAATTGTTATTGTGACTTGACATATGAGTCTTAATGCCAGCAAGCACTTTGTGTTTAACAATGTATTTAATATTCGTAGCAACTTGTTGTTGAAGTCGTCCATCGGAGATAAAAGTAAACTTACAACAAAGTAGCAGAATTATTTGGAAAGTTATTCATCTGCATTTCAAAATATAATTTTGTTAAATTAAAGCCTGCTGAAAATAAGGTTTGTGTTTATCCACCATAACGACACTCATAAATGTTTCTCATGTGCTTTAATGTGCCAATGTAAAATGTCGTCATTATCTTGCCTTTTACAACAAAGACTGCAAAGTCAGAGACATTTGTGATGTACCAATTTGTAACTATCTAATATATTTATTTCTAGCCTGTTAAAATGTTAACGTGTTTAGCAGGAGACTGAAAATCGCTGTGAGTCTTATTTAGTAAAAAACAATGCAGATAAAATATGTTTTGTTCTTACTAGTTTAATAGCTCATCCTTTTTTAACAAGCACAGGATGTACGCTAAGAGCTGCTTGGTTTGTGTGTGTGTGTGTGTGTGTGTGTGTGTGTGTGAAGGGTTGTACCCTGTGAGCTAACATTATTCTCAGTGCCAGGCAGATCAGTTGCATAGCAACAAGAACTTTTTGAGGGCAGGAATTCTTTCAGCAGTGGAATGTGTCAGAACAGTAAAAATGGAAAGAGAGAGATCCTCACTGCAGCCTTCAAACCCCCAAGTTCCAATGTCCAAGTCTAAAAAATGACACATTGATTGTAATGGAAGAAATCAGAGTCTAACTAATACCCTCTGGAAATGCAACAGATCTCTTAGTATAACTTTGAAATTTAGGAACATCACAAGAAAGCTTGTATCCATTGTTTGAAGGTCGACTCCATTTGTGTTCTTTTCCGCCCACTCAGCCGTTAAGGGTCACTTCCACCAAAGCGTTTTTTCTTGAGTCCAGTGCTCCTCTTTGGAGTGGCCACGCTGCGTATTTTCTCTAAAAACACAACGTAGCGAGGCACTGACCGTCTATTCTTTACGCTGCACATGTTATCATTTTGACTTCTTATTGTGTTTTTTTTTATTGTACCTTGGACTTTTTGTTGCCTCACTGCACCAAGCTAATTTTCTCGTGTGGGAGAATAAAGTTGACTCAATTAAATGCATAAAACAGTGGGGTAACGCTGGTTACTTAAAGGAACAGAGAGTATGTTTCAGTGGCATCTAGTGGCTTGTGGCAGGTTACAACCAACTCAACTCCCCTCAGCTCACTCCTCCCTTCACAAGGGTGTCGGAGAACTGTGGTGACCTACAGGTATGAATAGGTATGTTTATGAGTTTAGTACAAGGAGCTACTCTTATCAATACTCTGACTTTCTACGTGACAAAATAAATGTTTTTCAAAAGATAAATTCTAAACAGAATTAGAAGTTTTTTATAATTTAGATATAACTCAATATTGTTCTAGCAAGTCAGCAAAGTCACTATATAAAGCAATTAATATCTCACTGGACAGTTTTTTTGCAGGGTTTTGAGACAAATTGCACACCGTACATGCGTATGTTTAGTTATTACACTGTTCCAGAAATGAAGCTGACTATTTCAAAAAAAGAAATAAAGAGAAAGAGGCTTGTGAGGAGGAAGAGACAAGAGGTTGACTGAGCTAGTCTGAGAAAAGTCAGTAGCACCAGTGCTACCGATGGAAAATATTGTATCATTGTCCAAATAATCAATATGCAAATAAAGAGTGTCAGTAAAGACATTTGTGCATACTGAATATCCGTGAGTGTTTTAAGTGGTGCCGTAGGCCACATCAGAACCCAGTTCAACAAGCTTGTTTCCTGCTGGAGATTACCTCTAGCCTTCCTGCTGTCCTTTACTGTTTGTGTTGTGAGTTAGTGTTGCTTGTTCACTAACTGCTTCTTCTTGTTGATGTTAATATTTTCTTTGTGGCCGTTTTGTTTTTTCAGTTTCTGTTCACAAGCATATTCTAAGCATATTTATCTATTCATTTAAGACTGAATTATTCATTGGCTGATTGTTTTCTTATCGCCGAAGCTTCCAAAAATGTCTGCCTGTTAGGATCCAATTATTGTGTCAAAATATCAGACAATCAAGACTTAAAAGAAACATAATTTGTATTCAAATAGCTTTTCCATCTTCTCCATACCTCTGTTGTCTTTCATACCAGTATTCTCACTCTCTCTTAATCCACGTTATGTACGTTTACTTCATCATGGTGTTTAATATAAATTAAAATGTCCCAAACAATTCAGTGTAAGGTGAGGGATGTTGCAACATTGTCAGCAAATCTCTCATGTCAGCGGCTGGATGCAGCACAGCGTCCAAAATAAGATTTGTCTATCCTTTGCTCTTCTACGTCTGCATTAGAGCTGTTGTTAAAAGTCATACAAATTTCAAATAGAACCCTGTTCATGGATATATATGATGAGAAATTATCTTATCTTTGGGCAATATTGGCTTTTTCTTGGTTGGAGAAAAAAGACAGGATGCATGATTTTGCCTCAATAACAAACACTGAAAAAAGTATTTTCCTTATTTCTTATTCCTTCCTCATTTACACAATTTCCCATTTCCTTTAGAAAATAAATGTAATTGAACTGAAACTGCTGTAGTCATTGTAGCATGCAGATGAAGATACCCCATGCAATAACTATGTGCATTGATGGCAGCAGAGTTTCATGCAGGAGTAGGTAATGTGGCATGGTCACATCAGTCATTTAAGAGTTGCACTATTGCAGTTATGTATTGGACACTGGGTTGTAGCTTTAAATTTGCTGTTTGATATTTACTGACCGTGTTACTGTAAGTTTTCAACCATTTTCCCACCATAACACAAGAGGCACACCCGATTACTGATCTAGCAGTAGAACCTAGTTGACCCCACTTAAATATTGGGGGAGGGACTATAGCTGGACCTGTCTGCCCATCAATCTGTCACACACAATGGTGACATGGCAGTCATCAAATGTTAAGACACCTCATTGGAATAATGCATTGTATTAATCATTTCTGACATTCTCTAAATTACAGTGATTGGTCTAAGGGGGGAAGGTTTCTTGAGTTGTCTGCATACCATGCTCAATAAACTGGATGCTGCTGATCAGATCCATATACAATCTTTGAAATGGGGCCAAGTGTACCACAGCATTTTTGATCCCATATCAATTTGATTTTGACCAAATAGAGTGAAATTGTTTATATATTTCATAATCATAATAAGATTAAGTACCACAGAATATGTATTATTGTCAGTACAGTACATCCCATGAACGTTGGAGCTCCTCATCGCCTTTGCATAGGTGACATCTTTCGTATTTGCTCCGTCTTTAAACCTATGCATCATTTGTGGGTGTAAATGTCAATACCAATAATTACAATTGTCATTTGCTTGATAATTTTGAAGGCTGATAGATTCATTTGACATACATACAGACGGTCTCTGACTGTATGTTTATGATGGCTCAGGCACGAAGAGGGACACCAAGCAATAGCCAATACTGTAAGCAACATAGCCAGACAGTGGTGGAGGTGTTGGGACGCCATGCACTCAGATAATCTGTCTCCAGCTTTTTTCACACTCAAGGTCACAGACGACCTGTAAAGGAGAGTATTGCCTCTCTGTCAGCATTCTTCTTTTCCCTACTCTTCTTTCCCTCTTCCTCTCTGCCTCTGCTGTCCTGTCCAGCTTGCAATCGTTCAGTGTAACTACTCTGCTCTGATTAATTGGCTGTTTAAAGCATGGTCCTTGAAAATTTTCCCCCGTACTTCAAAACAACTCATTTTAGACGGCGTTTGACGTGTGAAAGTGCATTAGTGTTTATCCGTATTCATGGTTAGTACATTATGTTCTGCTGTTGATTGTACTGGACAGGTTGTATTGGGGGGGTTGGGACATTTCCAAAGTGGTGTAATCTGTCTGTACAGAACACACAAATGTCTAACACTGGCTGATTCCCAATACAGTGAGGATAAGGTTGTCCTATTAACAGATGACATAGGTAATCCAAAGCATATATCAGTGCTTGCAACTGACTTGTGGACTCATTACTGTTCAAGTTGCTGTATTCCAATGACAGCTATTGTTAGCTGATGAAAACTCATTGTTTAAGGTCCAAAGTGAAACTCTATCCACGAGTTGCTGAGTCATTACAGTCGAAACCCCAAATTAATTAATTAAACCTTTCCGGTGTTTGCAAGCAATGTAGTCAGTTTTGTGAATAAATATTTAAGAAATAGTATGAACATTTAATTTAAAATATCTAAATATAAAAAGTCTACTTAAAAGCAATGTGTCCTCTATTCAAACGACGGCTCCCCTTAAAAAGTCTGTACGTGTGCTTGATGTGACCATATCATGGGTGCTATCCTATCTTCAATGTCACAATCCAAATCATAGTCATAACTCGGTGCTTTAAAGTTAACACATTTTTTAGCCCATCTAAATAAATAATCTGCTTTTAATCCATATTTGTTGGCATTTAGCCTTTCAAAAACAAAAAATGCTCTGTGGTCTTCCACTTGCAGCAGCGAGCACATACCTGTATTAACGGGTCGATCCGGCTTTATAACAGCTCAAACTACTAACTTCTCATTGAATTCAGTGCTTTTTTGTTTTTTCTCAAGAAAAGCAGCATGATGGTCTTGATAATCCTTACTTAGTTATGTGAGGGTCTCAAAATCCTTGATATTTATTTAACAAGGAAATGATGTCATTACTGCATAAGTACTTAAAATAATGTACAAAAGCATTGCAACAAAAGAGTATGTAAAACACAATACAGGTTGTCTTTTCTTGCTGGTAAGACTATTGTATTCAACTGAGAATGAACGATATTCAATCACATTGGCTGTATCTATTCATACGGCGTGTTCCAGTCTTTTTATAAACTATGTGTAATTGTCCAGCTTACAGACATGCAAGACTGATTAATTCTTTAATTAATTCGGAGACGGAGACCCTGCTCAGCGGATCGATACCGGACTCTGCGTTCCAGCTGGCGGGCTTCCAGCTGTTCAGAGCGGACCGCGACACGGAGCTCTCCGGCAAAACGAAGGGTGGAGGAATCTGCTTCTACGTCAACAACAGCTGGTGCAACGACGTGACAGTGATTCTGCAGCACTGTTCTCCGGACCTGGAATCATCCATCATCCACTGCAAACCCTTCTATTCCCCCCGTGAGTTCGCTTCATTCATCCTGGCCGGAGTTTACATGCCACCACAGGGCAACGTGCAAGAAGCACAGCGGACCCTCGCCGAGCAGATACAGGGTGTGGAGCGGACCTACCCGGACTCCTTAGTTATTGTTCTTGGTGACTTTAACAAAGGAAACCTCAGACATGAACTCCCTAAGTACAAACAGTTTATTAAATGCCCGACTAGAGAGGAGAGCATCCTGGACCACTGCTACACCACCATCAGCGGGGCCTATCACGCCGTCCCTCGAGCTGCACTGGGTCACTCTGACCACGTCATGGTCCACCTGATTCCTGCATACAGGCAGAAACTAAAGCTCTGCAAACCTGTGGTGAGGAAGTTCAAGAAGTGGACCAGTGAGTCTCTGGGGGATCTTCGGGCGTGCTTGGACTGTACTGACTGGGATGTCTTCAGGACTGCTACCATCAGTCTGGATGAGTACACAGAGGCTGTGACTTCCTACATCAGCTTCTGTGAGGACAGCTGTGTTCCAACCAGCACCAGGGTGAGCTACAACAACGACAAACCCTGGTTTACAGAGCCCAAAACCCCCCACTCCATGAACAACCTCCGCCTGGCAGACGAGCTGAATGAGTTCTACTGCCGATTTGAAAGACAATGGAGTAGTCCTGACGCCATCCCCAACAGCCCCATCAACAGCCCCACCAACCAGCCACAGACCACCAGCCCTCCCTCCCCCAGCCCATCAGGGGCTCACGCCTCTGAACCATCGTTCACAGCGCCCCCTACCCCCTCCACAGTGACGACCCTCATTATCCAAGAGAGAGACGTTAACAGGCTTTTTAAAAAACAGAATACCCGCAAAGCAGCCGGCCCGGACTCTGTTTCCCCTCCATCCTGAAGCATTGTGCTGATCAGCTGTCCCCGGTGTTTACAGACATCTTCAACACCTCTCTGGAGACATGCCACGTACCAGCCTGCTTCAAGGCCTCCAACATCATCCCCGTCCCCAAAAAACCTAGGATCACAGGACTCAATGACTACAGGCCCGTCGCCCTGACCTCTGTGGTCATGAAGTCCTTTGAGCGCCTGGTCCTGTCCCACCTCAAAACCCTCACCGACCCACTCCTGGATCCCCTGCAGTTTGCCTACAGAGCCAACAGGTCTGTGGAAGATGCAGTCAACATGGCCCTCCACTCCATCCTCCAGCAACTGGACTCCCCAGGAACCTACGCCAGGATCCTGTTTGTGGACTTCAGCTCTGCCTTCAACACCATCATCCCGTCTCTGCTGCAGGACAAGCTCTCCCAGCTGCACGTGCCCGACTCCACCTGCAAGTGGATCACAGACTTCCTGTCTGACAGGAAGCAGCACGTGAGGCTGGGGAAACACGTCTCAGCCTCTCGGTCCATCAGCACCGGTTCCCCCCAAGGCTGCGTTCTTTCCCCTCTGCTCTTCTCCCTGTACACCAACAGCTGCACCTCCAGTCACCAGTCCGTCAAGCTCCTGAAGTTTGCGGATGACACCACCCTCATTGGACTCATCTCTGGTGGGGACGAGTCCGCCTACAGGCGGGAGACTGACCACCTGGTGACCTGGTGCAGCCAAAACAACCTGGAGCTCAACGCTCTGAAGACAGTGGAGATGGTTGTGGACTTCAGAAAGATCTCAGCCCCACCAGCCCCTCTCACCCTGTGTGACTCCCCCGTCAAAGCTGTGGAGTCCTTCCGGTTCCTGGGCTCCATCATTACCCAGGACCTCAAGTGGGAACTAAACATCAGCTCCATCTCCAAGAAGGCGCAGCAGAGGATGTTCTTCCTGAGGCAGCTGAGGAAACTCAACCTGCCAAAGACAATGATGGTGCACTTCTACACTGCCATCATCGAGTCCATCCTCTGCTCCTCCATCACCGTCTGGTACGCTGCAGCCACTGCCAAGGACAAGGCCAGGCTGCAGCGCATCATTCGCTCTGCCGAGAGGGTGATTGGCTGCAATCTGCCGTCCCTCCAGGACTTGTTTGCTTCAAGGACCCTGAAGCGGGCGAGGAAGATTGTAGCTGATCCCTCTCACCCTGGACACAAACTGTTGGTGTCCCTCCCCTCTGGCAGGAGGATGCGGTCCATCAGGACCAAGACCTCACGCCACAAAAACAGTTTCTTCCCGTCTGCAGTCGGGCTCATCAACAGAGCCCGGGTCCCCCACTGACTCTAATGACTCTGTCACCCCCAGACAATTCCCACCGGACACTCCCCTGCACATAGCCTTATACTTATACTTGACTTGAATACACTTGACACCTGGGCATTGCACTTGCCACTTTCACACAACACTTACACTCATGCACATTCCATGCACTTTATCTTACTTTTGGTATTTTGTTATGCTGCTGTCTCAATGTAGATATTCATTCATCCATTCATCCTCATTTATTGCACTGCATTAACTGTTAAATGTGTATTGTTAAATGTTAAATGTATGCACCTTCCCGCCAGGACAAATTCCTTGTATGTGTAAGCATACATGGCAATAAATGGTTCTGATTCTGATTCTGATTCTCTGCCACAGCTTAATCCTCACACCTCACCTCAGCCAGGCATTCATTTCCCCTGGAAATGGTGGAAGAAGAACTGAATCTATGGCTATTTAGGAGGGAGTCTATGTGTCGAGAGGGAAAGGAGATAAATGAAAAAGAGAAAAACGAGGAAGCTGGCGTAAATTAATGGCTTTGGACACCCAGTTTTTTTCGTCTGTAATTCACTGAATACCCGACCAGCTGAACAGATTCCAGAAGCAGGCAGCTTTGTTAGCCTCTCAGTACAACAATGTGTGTGTGTGTGTGTGTGTTTTTTTTTTTTTTAAATTAGCTCTGCTCCCAGGGGCCAGCCAATCATGACCAAAGACGCAAGGTGATGGGTTCCCCCTGCAGGAATTGGGGTACTTAGATAAGGTTTCCATTTAAACCTAACCTTGTGGATCTCCACATTACTACATTATTAAGAGCTCTTTGCTGTAATTATATCATATATCAACATAGTTTATTTGAATAAAATCAATCATATTTTCATTGACTGTTAATTATTGTTATATTGTTTTAACATGTGACCAATCCAAACACTTAGTCTTTGTCTATATTTGTATTAGGGATGAAAAAGAGAAGAGAAAGCAAAGGAATATGCATTCTAGAGAGCTAGGTAATTAAATCACACCTTCCATGTGCAACCTTAAATGCGTTCTTTGTCGAAAGTCAATTACCGACATGGGGAGGAGGAAAAGTAAAAGCCCTTTTTGACCTGGATGTTTCAACAGTGAGTCTTAGTTCTCCACCCCCGCATACAATTACCTCTCAACAGACTCTTTACAACCTTCCAAAACCCTGGTGTTTGCACTTGTTGTTAGGTGTTAAGAATGGACCATGTGGTCATGCATTAATATTTCAGCACTACCAGTGCTAAGGCTCCAGCATCTCTTCACAGTTTCTGCACTGCCATTCAGCCTGTGAACATTTTGTTCAGTTTTAACATGCGACATACTGGCGAGATAAAATGAAGCACTCTCACTGAAAGTAAGGATTAGTCAATATTGCAGTGTCACTCATGCTGTATCCTGTGCTAAAATGGCCCGAGCAAACATTTATTTACAGTCTGAGTGGCATACTGGTAGCAGACCAGGAAGAAATACTGCCTGACTAAATCTAATCTGTAAAGCAAAAAAAAAAAACATGCATTTTGTGGTTAAAGTAATTACACTTTAATTAATTCAGTGTTAGTAAGATACAATCAACAGTTAGAATACATCAACTATAAGCACACCCGTCGCTATGGGCGGGCCATAGGGGGCCGGGCCCGCCCCCAAAAATGCTTGTGCCCCCCCAATTGAGGCACAGATCTCTTAAAAAATAAAGTAATTTTATATAATCATAGTTGCTAATTTTGTGTTGCATTAATGTTGCATTCGTTAAAACATTAATATATAAAGAAACAATGGTGTGATTTTGTTTGATTGATGGGAATCTACACTGCAACATCCTATCACGGCCTTACTAAAAAGAACGTTAGGCTACGTACGTGACGTTGCCTACGTCAGTGTACCCACTCAACAGTTACCGCAAATTTTTAAAAACTGGATGAGTTTTCGCTTACTCGCTTCAGATCATAGACAGTATATAAGAAGATGGATATCCGTAAGTGGTTGAAAAGCCCACCAACAGTCTCCTCTGCCACAATTGAAACGACACCGACGCCTGATGTTGGAGAAGGAGACCCTGGACGACAGTCTGAGCCTGATGCTAGCTCCGTGGAGCCCGACCCTGGGCCTGGCAGGTCAAGTGCAACCGCGACTGGTGCAGCATTTGGGCCACAACAACTGCCTGTTGAATCAGTGGGTGTGAGTGACCTCGGCACAGACAAACCCAAACAGGTTGTGTTGAAGAAATATCCAGTTAAAATGTTTGGTTCAAAAAAGCGATCATTTTCCTCTAGCTGGTATTTGAACAGGGCCTGGCTTGAGTACTCGGTGGAAAAGGACTCCGCATTTTGTTATGCCTGCAGGAAATTCAAATCTGCATCATCGGACGCGTCCTTCTCCATTAAGGGATTCAATGATTGGAAACATGCAATCGAAACAGGCAAGGGCTTAAATAAGCATGCAGCTTCAAAAGAACATTTAGCATGTGAAGCAATGTGGAGAGATTCAGAAAAACGTAGAGAGACAGGAAAAGAGATTTCCACTCTCTTAAATTCAGAGCAACTGGCTCGCAACAGAAACTACATGTCAGCTGTAATTGATATGCTGGAGTTTTTAGTGGTGAATCAGTTGCCGTTACGTGGAGATAATTCTGGTTTTGCCAGTGTGCTAGATGATAATAGCTCCATGGGGCTGTTTTTGTCTCTCTTTGAGTACACCATGCGCAAAGATCCCGAACTGACAAGGATTACAAAAACAATCCCACAGAATGCACGCTATACCAGCCCACAGATACAAAACGAGATTATCGAAATGATGAGCAAACTCGTGACAGAAGAGATAGTGCGACAAGTCGGCGATAGCTGGTATTCAATTAAAGTGGATGGCACACGGGATCCTTTAGGCCAAGAAAATATATCTGTAGTTGTGCGTTTTGTTGACGAAAACTATGGTGTGTGTGAGCGCCTCTTGGTAATGGCCACATCTGAGAAAGGTGATGCAGAGGCTCTGACAGGTGTCATCATTGATGAGCTCACCAGCGCCGGACTCAGCACGGACAAAATCCTGAGTCAGGTTTATGATGGCGCATCACTCATGTCTGGCAGGCATGGTGGTGTGCAGAAATTGCTCCAAAACAAGCTGGATCGTAACATACCATATATTCACTGCTTTAATCACCAACTTCATCTGGTTGTGATTCATGCGATGTCCAGCGAAGCAGCTGTCGAGGGTTTTTTTGGTGTATGCAACATGCTGTACAACTTCATCAGGAAGCCAACCGTGGCTATTCTGTACAAAGGCGATACCCTGAAACGTCTCTTGGACCAGAGATGGACTGGCCACTTGGCAACGGTCAAAGTTGTGGTGAAGAGTTTTCACGACATATCCACATTACTGACCGAGGTGGAAAACACACGAGGCCTTGGAGCGGAGGTGCGCGTTGAGGCTATGGGGCTGCTTCGTGCCATTACGCAGCGCAGTTTTCTTTTAATTGCGCACCTTGTTATGAAACTGTTGTCACTTTTTGAGCCGCCTAACAGACTACTACAGGCCGAAGATATGGATTTGTTCACTGCGGTGACACTTGTGAAAAGCGCTTCTGACTGCGTGAAGACACTGCGCACAGAAAACGAGTTTTCTGCACTGTGGGACCTCTGCGCTCCTCCAGCATCGGCCACCAAGGCTGTGCCGGTGACCGACCCTGGTCCAAGCAAGAGAAGACGCACAATTAACAAGAACCTCCGCGGATTTGCAGTTGAAGAAACAGTTGGTCAGCCACAAAGTGACATAGACGAAAAGACTGAGTTCATGAGATTGTTTTACAGTGTTATCGATGCTGTGCAAGGAGAGATGAATGTGCGTTTTGGAGAGCGCAGTAGCGAGCTCATTGGCGCACTGGCTGCTTTGAACCCAGAGGCCGAGGATAATTTCCTGGATCCATCAAAGGTAACCCCTCTCCTGGTATTAGCTGGAACTGATGTGGTTGAATCTGAATATACTGTGGCTCGTGAGTTCCTGGTGAAGAAAATGACTGACACCCCGGTTACCCCCGAAGATGGAAAATGGACAATAGCTAACATCCTCAGCACATTCAACTGTGCACTCCAGGCTATGCCGACTGTTCTCACAGCCTACACCCTTGCCCTAACTTTAGGAGCTTCCACAGCAATGTGTGAAAACTCATTTTCCACGCTCAAAAGCGTCTTCTCAGAGCATCGGCGCAGTATGCTGCACAAACGCAAGGCCCAGCTGATTCAGCTTGCTTTTGAAAAGGACCTCACTCACAAGTTTAAGTCCGAGTGGAAGGACACTTTGATGAGGAGGTTCTGCTCGGAGAAACGCCGCCTCCCGCTGTACTGACAGGAGGGACTGGAGAGAGGACAGCGCTGCCTCCACTCAAAGTACCGGTAGGTTCAAAGTCTGTGTGTGTGTGTGTGTGTGTGTGTGTGTGTCATGGCAATGCATATCTCTCTGTTGACTGCTTTAAAATGCAATGTTTGAGAGATGCTACCGGTGTTACATCTAATATGTTGTATAGTCAAGTGTTTTATGGATATTCATAAAATTGCTTCTATGTAATGTGGTGTAGGCTATAGGCTATCTGGTCATATTGCTGTTGGTTATGTTTAACGTGATGATTACGTGCTGCGCGAATAGTATACGATTATTATAAGTATACGTACTGTAGGCTAATAATAAGTGTGCCCTCCCATGCATTTCATATGCCCCCCTTAAGACTGAGGTCTGGCGACGGGTCTGACTATAAGTCATGTCCGTGCCTCTATATATTTGGCATATTGTATAGTGTTATATTAGCAAACTAATTTGAAAGGACAGTTGATACCTGTTAATTTGCCATGGTAGTCTCCAGATATTATCCTTTAATAACCAAAGTGAATAAATTATATTTTGTTGTCATATCATCGGTTTATTGCACATGCTATCTTCGAGATTCATGTAAAGACATACAATTGTTTGAATACTTAATGTAAAACTCTTAAAACCCTGTATATCTTTTGGAGCACCTTTGCTGCATTAATTTGCATATTAATGTCAAAAGAGTCCCAAGAATACTGAGACTACTTATTGCTTTTTAAATACTGAGTTTTTGTCCACAACGATTTTGTTATCAATACAACAGATGACCTACATATCTTTAGCGTTTTTAAGCTTAATTATTGAACTTATTAGAGGGGATTTTGCGACGTCACCCATTGGTTAGTAGACTGTTTTAAATCCTTGAGTTTGGCATTTTGGTTGTTGCTATCATGTTTTTTTTTTGAGACACTTCTGGACGAGAAGGTGGAGCGGTGGAGGGATAAGCGTTGCTACTTCTCTATCCTGATTGACGGGTCGCCATGGGACTGACTTGTCAATCACAAGGTACCCATGTCCTAAAGCATACAGTAAAAGCTGGCTTACTCTAAATGGGGCCATCGTTTACAAAATGAACATCGGAATGTATGGAGGAAGACTTGGAACTAGTGATAGCCCATAATCTCAATCGGAAAATGTTTACCGAGGTAATAAATAACGTGTGAAGTAAGGTCAATCTATCAAAGACTTCTTTACAATCAGTCTTTATGTAACCAGTGGGGCCACCCTCGTTGGCTATTTGAAATAAAACAGGTTTAAGGCACTTCTTTGCTTCAGTTTTCTGACCTGAAGGCGACATCAACTTCTTTTTCTCAGTACAGTCTTTGACTCAAAGGGGTATAGCCTCTGTAGGATACGGTGTCTCTGTCATTGTGTACCCTTGCCTCTGGGTTTGGTATGCAGGAAGCTTAGCTCAGTGTGTGTGTGTATATGTGGGTGTAGGTGTCTGAGTTTTTGTGGAGCTATCCGGTTTGTGTGTGTGTTTCCATTAGTCTTATGGCTTATGACTGTCCTTGGGGAGTTAGATGAAGCTCTCCATCAGTCTTGGAACAAGGACTGAGAGAAGAGAAGAGAGACAGAGCAGTTTAGAGAAAGGTATATGAGATGGAAATGGGTGGGATGATGAGGCCCTCATTGAACTGTATTGCCTGTCATGCTGGTTGTGATTGTATGAGTCACAGTAAAGGTGTCTCCCATGGATTTGTGAGTATGGTGTTTTATTCATATTTACCAATAAATCAAGCATATTTTAGTTAGTCAATATATATCATTTTGGATCTCTTTCAGTAAGTTATTCTCAAATTTGCATATGCGTTTCTTTTATCTATATTATAATATTTTAGTGATTAATCGTTTGAACGAGAAAATAACAGGTGGATTAATCCATAATGAAAATGATCATTGGTTGATGCGTAAACCTGGAAGTGGATTGGTGGTATTAATGAAGGGTATTATAACCGTTAAATTCTTGTTCTGAGGATTTTGCTTTACTTTACTACGTCATTATCGTCCCAAAAAAACATACATATATATAAACAGAGATGGACTCGAGATTAGCAGTGGTTAGCAGGTCCGATTTACAATCTGAGGATCGGTGGTTCGATCCCTGGCACCGCTAGTCCATGTCGATGTGTCCTTGAGCAAGACACTTAACCCTAATTGCTCACCGTTGCTGTGTCTACTGTATATCATGTAAGTCACTTTGGATAAAAGCATCAGCTAAATGAAATGTAATGTAAAACGTGGCCACAGTTTTGTTGCCTTTGCAAAAGCCCGTATGATTGAGGTATGATTGCTCACCAATTTTGGAGTTTTGGTTCCGCAGCTCTTTGTAGATGAAGTTGATGGCAGATTGGAATATTTTGTTAATCAGGAGTTTTAGGATGGGAGCGGAGATTTGTTTCTATCTTTGATCCTAACTTGTTTATCCCACAGCTTAAAAATACATTTGTTCATGTTCTCTCTGTGCTGTTCTTTTTCATGTGGTTCAAATCCAAATCATTTTGCATACTAATGAGAGTGGACATCTTTCCTGTTGGAGTTAGGGCTACATAATTACTAGGACTACACCGAATAGTTCAGAGCGACACCCACATCTTTGGCATTAAAGTCATTATTATTATTATAACTTACAGAAACATTGTGTGCAATAGTTCATCTGCTTCCACTGCTGACCGAGGGAACAGGGGATGGACCCAAACTCACACCAGAAAGGGAGATGCAAAAAAAATACAATAATAACAAAAATCACTTGCGAGCCTAGAATCCAAACAAGCAGGTGATATAATGGTAAGTGCTGTGGTGGTTGGATAGGGGTAGTGGCTGGTTTCTGAAATATTCAGAACCCAGGATAGGATGCATGCCACAGTATCCTGGTTTCTATTGGAATACTCCAGGTCACGTAACCACGTTTCTAGGTTTCTAAAATAAGGACGCTCCAAAAACTGGAATATAACCAGTTTACTAGTGCGCATTCAAATCTACTCATTTTGAACTCACTTGCTGTTTTTGCAAATTGCAGATTAATGAATGTGCTCTGCAGGACTTTTCTCAATGTGAATGTGTGGGTCACTTATAATGCTCTTGATTTGTGAATAGAGTCCAAATCAACATGAAAGAAAATGATCTGATGTCTCAAATTGCAGCTTGCATGTTGCACGTCAGATGAAACAGGCCCCAGACTCCGCACACAGTTGTAGAATTGGCTTTCACTCTTCATAACTGTCAGAGGTTATTGCTTAAAGGAAGTACAGACATGCAGCTTGTGAGTAATATATTAGATAAGAGGGAGTATGCGTGATGGTGACCTCTCATAGAGAAAGGTTAGAGACCTTTGGGAGACATCTCATTGGCCGCACGCCTGTGTGCGTGCACGCACAAAGTCACTGATTGTATGGTTTTATTTTATTACAGCACTCAGGAGATGGTCTAAGGCTTCCACAATTAATAAGGCTAATGGTTATTGGCTGGTGGCTTGTGACTAGGATAGGATAGGTCTGATTGACCTAAGGTAAACATGGCACTTTATGGGTTAACAGATCCCTTCTAGAAGGAAATGGAGCTTTTGTGGGGAGATTTCATTTATAGAGAGAGGGACAAAGTGGATGAGCCTTACAGTAATGTGTCTAGTATGAGTCATTTAATTAAGATGAATGGCATACATTCAGCTTAAGCTAAACTGTGTGTTTGTGGTTTCTTTAGTGTGTAGGTGTGCCTGCATCATCTACTTAGAAAGGAATTACCTGCAGGATTTTGGGTGGAGAGAAGATGACTTTCAAATCACTGAGACAAGTGCTATAGTTTAATTCCACTAGAAGTGAGGTGTGGTATTGCACCTTTTTTAAATTTTTTAGCAAGAAGGCTACACAACAGTGTCTCTCAGAACATCTGAGTTCACAAACTGTCTATTTTTATTTTAAACTTAGAATTTTACAAGTGACGCCAAAGAGGAAATCCAAATGAGGGGAATGTCGGGCTGTGATGTGATTCATGATATGTGAGTGGGGCAAGATGGGGGTTTGGTATGGGTGGTCTTGGCGTTGCAGGACAGGTAACCCCAGCTCCGGCTGCCTGTGATATTAGTGTCCTCTCGTGCACTTTCTCCAAGGTTTTGGTGCACTGCAGCCCTGAATTCTCTCAGACGTGCTGCATTGATATTCAGGGTCTGTTTCTGATCCCCATCACTGCTCTCTCTCTCTCTCTCTCTCTCTCTCTCTCTCTCTCTCTCTCTCTCTCTCTCTCTCTATGGTCTCTTCATTCAGAAGATCTCTCGGTTTTCCTTCCCCATCAAAGATTAATGATCCTAATAGATGTTCTTAAAAACCTATATATTCCACACCCTGCCCAAATGCTTCCTCACAAAATGCCATTATTATATATGAACTTAGTACAAAGTCATCCTGTTAACTCAATAGTATAAAGGATTATATAGGCCTGCCAACTACTTCTATACTATTATATTCTGTTTCCACCTGTCTTCACCTGCATTACTGCAGCCACCGTGGCAACTCAAATATGTTGCATCGATGGGTACTATTATTTGGGTCCATTTTTCCTAAATTAATCGTAATTAAAATATTTATCTTAGATTATTGCTTTTTTCTTTAGACCAATTCACCAACACATTATATATACAGTATTTTTCTGCACACATATAAGGCGCAAAATCAACAGCGGGCAAGCTAGTGAGCTGGCTGAAGTTTGAGTTTCTTGAAAAGGCTCCTCTGAAGGAAAAGTCTAGTGCAAGACGAGGTGTCTCAGATAAATCCTTGCCAGAATGGGATGTTTGGAGTAGTTGAGGCTTGTTAATAAGCAAGCAAGCAAGTCTGTTTGCTAGACATTAAACATGACAGAATCAGAGTATCCCCTTTTATCTCATTTTTCCAAACTTTATGCTGAACGCTTGAGTTTAGTGACTCAAAACTTGTCAGATAAGCAGAGATGTTCTCCTTCTCAAGTAGAACAATCGTGCAGCATAGTTCTACTGTACAGCATGCGAACGCTCAGACCTCTACAATACTGTAGGTATGTCAGCACATGCTGGATGTGCACAGCTCAGCTCTCTTTAACCTGTATTTATTCTGGTGGGAATAACCTAAAGTGTGAGGGGAATTTTTCTAGGGATGCTGATGCTGTCCAACATCTGATATTTACATAATACACCTGTGACACCACAGGGGATAGAGAGAGCGTTACAAGAAAGAAACAGAAAAATAGACCCAGACAAAAGAGAGGGAGAAAAAAACAAACAAGACAACTAAGAGAAGTGTGTTTGTGTGTGTGTGTGTGTGTGTGTGTGTGTGTGTGTGTGTGTATGGGGTGTGGGGGGGCTCCTCCTCCTCTCCATCCTGTGACAGTATGAGATGTGGGATAGTGAAGTGATGGCAACATGACACAAGGCTGTTATCCTCTCCTGTCAAGGCTGGCTTGCAGGATAGCCAGATGACTGGCTGGGGCAGAACAGGTGTGTGTGTGTAGATGTGTGTGTGTGTGTGTGTGTGTGTGTGTGTGTGTGGGTGGGGATATGTGTGTGGATGAGCAAGACCCATGCACAGGCACACAAACGCATGATGTCCCGCAGCCAGCATGTCCACTGGGATGAGCTGTACGCAAGTTTGCATGTGTGTTATGGGTATCCTGATGTGCAGAACACAAGAATGAGCTGACAACAGTCCATGTCCTTGAAAGTTACCCTCCCCTCCTCCTCTTGCCTCTTCTCCATCTCATCTTTTTTTTTGCATATAGGCACGCTCCTTCTTTACCTTAACATCTTTCACTCTTGTTTCTCCCTCCACTCTTTTTTTTATTTACATTGCGGACCTCTCTCTCTGTCACTCCATCACTTGCTGCTTTCACCTTTCTTGCTCCAGTGGGTAGTCTTCTACAGCATTTATCTATTCTTTCTATTTCCCTCTGTCCCTTGCCCCCTTTTTTTTCTCTCCATCTCTTCTTTCACCAGCCATTTCTGAAACGAGGTTGCGTGCATGTCTACAGTGGACCTCCTGCTCTGCTCTGAGGGCGAAATGTCACAGGGAGGAAGTAAGATAGAAGCACAGAAAAAGAGAGATGTTTAGAATATCTGTCGTATCTGCTCCCTTCTTTCTTTTCTCTCTCCATGCTTCCAACCTTTCTTGTCTCTCCATCTCCATCTACCCATCCATCCATTTATCTTTCCATCTAGCTATCTCGATCCTTCTATCCAGTGAGGGAAAGGCTTTGTCAAGTGAAGAGCAGCCTCCTTGCTATGCAGCACTGTACACACACACACACACACACACACACACACACACACACACACACATACACACACACACACACGCCCACCCCTGCTGCCTGCCGACATGGTACAGGCTGTGCATTGAGACAGCCCCAGCTGAGGCAGTAGCAGTGAGTGTGCAGCTTAGCGAGTCTCCACACACACACGCACACCTACACTCACTCACTCACTCACTCACTCACACACACATTCCACACACGCACACACATACTGCACACCGCCGCGGTAGTTAGTCCGCTGCTGCATGTGCCGTTGCAATATCGTTTTAAGGTGGGAGGATTTTCACGTCACGGTGATGGTGGTGATAACCTTGCTGCCATGTAAGTATGCTCTGTGCTCGTGTGAATAAATGAACAGCTTATCGCGTTGCCGGTTTCCTTAGTTGCTTTTGATTCTGTCGGTGTAAATCATCTGCATGGCGGGAGGCTGTGATGTGTGATTTTTTTATCTGTACACGTTGTTCCATGCACGTCTGCGGTTTGTGGGTGTGCATAAAATGGATAATATTTTAGCCCTGAATCAGGAAGCAAGGAAGTTGGGAGGCAGGTGGTCTGTTAGAGAGGAGAGATGAGGATGTTCTATTACATAAATATTTCTCCTGCGGAATGGATTCATCTTTGGAGATGTGTTTGATCTGTGTGCATATCTCTCTCTCTCTCTCTCTCTCTCTCTCTCTCTCTCTCTCTCTCTCTATATATATATATATATATATATATCAATATATAATGTACTGTATATTGTGTTGGTCCATTATCTGTCAGACTCTTATTTCTTTTGAGAAATCAAATCCCCATGTCTTGTAATTCTTCTCTGAATGGATATGTTTCATCACACACCTCCTCACTCAGTCAGGCCATCTGTTGGCTGCATGCACTCTGCAGTCTCTTCTCTGTCACACTTACTGACTGGTTGTGTCATAGCAGCAGGCTTCGCTGCCGTAACTAATCATGTGTGTTTGCCGCCTAGCTGTCTTCACTGCATTAGCTTACTGACTATTTGGCGTGGTGAATTCAAAGGGAACATTATCACCTCTCCTACTTGATCTGTCGCCTGTCTGTTGTTCTGGACGGCTGACTCTAAGGCTGATTACAGCCGGTGGCCAATGCATTGGTAATTTCACTGGCTTGTTAGTTGAATGTTTTCTTGCTTATCTGATCAACTGACTGACCATCACAACAACTGACAGACAGGGTCACTGGCTTGCTGTATGGTTGACTGACTTGTCAGTCATTTCAGTAGACATCCAGTTAGTCAGGGTGCACCACAGAAAAGAAGAAGACCATCCAGAGAAGCGTCAGTACAGCTCGCCAGTCATACAACCTTTCAGCCATTCGCCTGGCCGTTCGGTCATTCGTGCATTTATTCAGTCATTTAGTCAGCCACACTGTTAGAAAGGCTGTCGTAGGAAATTGATTGTGCCTCTGTTGGGACTGGGGTGACTGGGTGACCCCAACCACCAGCTCTGCTTGCACCAAAACAGCCAGACAGCTCAGGGGCAGAGTGTCAGTCCTCTTTCTGTCCCATTCATCGTTTACTCTCACGCTTTTTGTCCAGTTGGACAAACATACTGGTGATGAGACATTAATGAATGAAGGGAAGCGCAAAGACTGAAAATAGCGGAAAGAAGGACAATTTGGGAAAAAGATGAATGCACTGGCTGCCTCATTGTCCTCTAAAACTCCATGCCCTTAAACTCAATTTGAGATTTTTAAAGTACATATTTGATGACGTTATAGAATAGACCTAGCTCAGCAAACTCCTCTTTTTAACATAAAGGTTAGATAATACAGACCTACAAATATAATAAGTAAAGTCAGCATGTAAACTTAGACCAGTCCTTTACTTTCATTTGGGAAATAACGAGGTCCCCTCTTTCATGAGAATGCATAGACACAAAAAATGTACGTTGTATATAGTATTTGTATTTATGATTTAACAGATGTGTACAAGATAAATAAAACTGCCTGCAGAGAAAATCTATACCTTGCTCCGCTCTGTCATATATCATATAGTCAGGAGAGAATCTGTTAGCGTCGCAGTGCATTAAATTTTGCTGTGTCATCATCACCTCTGTGTAGCATAGCGACAAACACATGCAGACTTGACCGGTCAGTCTTCCCAAAAAAATCTTAATAAGAGACATGATCCAAGTACAGGTACAGTAAGTATTCAGGAAATTATTATAAAGTGACATTATACTGTAAATAGCTAATTTTGCGAATTTTTAGGAAAAAGGGGAGATGAAAGAAAAGAGAAGTGAGAGGGGGGAGTATAGACCACAGCGGACAGGTAGACGGCTGTCAAGCTGGATAGTTTTAATGATATGAGGTGGATGTCATTCTTTTCAGTAAAGAACTGATGGTCTAAGGATATAGTGGTGGGATTCTGTTCTGATCATAAAGCTCTTTCAGGAAAATTGAGTATTTTAGGTTATATAAATACAATTGTTGACACTACTAATATAGTCCTATTGATTTTTTAAGTTTGCCATTTTTAAAACGTTCTTGCTTGCTTTTAACATTTTGTCTGAAATGTAAAAAAGTAGGTTAATTTGGGATTTGAGTCTACCTCAAGAAATGTACCCTGTAAGAAGGGTTTGAAAAACAAGGTTTAAGCTACTGCAGGCAGTCTCTTGACGCTGATACCCACGTGCCCGATCCAGCATCAAGCAAGTGTTTTTTAATCTTATCCATATAAAAGAACTTTGTGTGTCAGTCACCCACTATGTGAGAATCTCATAGCTGTGACTGTATTTATGTGTGTGAGTGTGTGTGTGTGTGTGTGTGTGTGACTCAGTAAGATACAGTGATTAATAGCTATTCCTAACCTGTCAGTCATTATATTGTTGGTGTGCTGCCTGCTGATTGGCTGAGGAGTATTTAAAACAAGTATGTGGACTTGTTTAACACATTGCTCAGTTCTATATGTTTGAGTTGCTGCTGGCTATATTTAAGCTATATAATGGGTAAATACGTTCAGTTGATTTTTCCAGAAAGAATCACACAAATGCACCGCGTTAAATCTTGTTTTTAGCAGAGATATGCTTATAGTTTTCTTGGAAACGAGTCATTCAATAAAACCATAAAAAATGGCTAAGTGATTTGAGTCACCTTAAACCAAAATGACTGATGAGTCCACTAAAATGGGGCAGCAATTATATAAATAGATATACACAAACACATACATGCGGATAAACATTTGGGCATTTGAGAGGTTGACAAAATAAGAAAATATAGACTTTAAGAATGTTGCCTGCGTTGCTGTCAGCCACAGTGTCTTTTTTTATACCACCACTGGGGGCACCAAAGTCAGGAATTTTCAAACCCTACCATTAGTGGTTAGGGTTAGGGTTATCTTTTTACACAATACTTGTTGCAGTGTAATTGTTTGGTTTGGCTCAGTTAGTATTAGCTGTTGTTTCACTCTCTCTCCTTTCTTCACTTTTCAAATCAAATAAGGAGCAGGGAGCAATAGCAAAGCGGTAAATCCAATTAAAGTGGTGATGACATTTTATAGTCACACTTGTGCTGCCATAATAACACAGGTGTGGTATACTGTGCCCATCTCAGGGCTTAAAATAAAATGTCATGCTGTGAAATGGCACTTCAAAAACATACATTTCTGTTTCACGTTTGCACTCTTTATGTATTTCTTGGTTGAGATTTTTGCACTTGGGATGTAATTGGCAAACGCAAGTCTATTTTACAGTTTCCTATCTTTTGCTATGTGCAAGGCTCGATTCAAAGAACTATTGTTACTCATTCACTCTTTTTTTCTCTTCTCTCCTCCTCACTCTGTCATTGGTCCCCTTCTAGCACACTTAATGTGCTGAATTTAATTAGACCAATAATTCCCTCATGATTTCTACAGGCTCATCTGGAGCAAGGAGAGGGCAACAGCAGCCTTTTTTTCTTTCTCCCTTCCAGTGACCTTGCAGCAGGAAGTTAATGTGTTTGTTTGTGTGTGTGTGTGTGTGTGTGTGTGTGTGTGTGTGTGTGTGTGTGTGTGTGCATGCATAGAATATGCACATGACATGCACATGTGTATTAGAAAGCACAAGGTGTGTGATCTCGCATCTAAATGAATATAAATGCATGCATGTATGACTGGGTAAAATGCTTGATTTCATATTTAGCCTGTATCTGAAGAACATCCTCTTAAAAGACAAGTAAGTTTTGCTGTCTCTTCAGAATGCCTAACTTATTATTTTTGATGAGACTTAATTAACACATACAAACTGTTTGTCACATTGTAATATGCTTATTCACTTCTGTGTTGAATCATCTGAAAAAAAAACATAGAACAGCTGGTTTTAATTCAGGACAGAAATGGGACAAATGTGTTTTGATGGACTAAAACGGACAACGCTAAATCCTTTGTACACCCTCTCTTTTGTTCTATTAACTGTGAGATAGACATGCTCTACTGCGTACACACTGCGGCCAATATTACACAATTACAGGTCCTTCTTATCTCCGTGTAGACGGCTGTAATAACATTCTTAAAATTATGAACAAAACTCTCTCTATTTGTAGTCTATCTTTCTGGGCCATATGCCTGTTAGCCTATTTTCCAGCTATACCTGGAACGCCAGTATCACTTCCTTTCTTCATGTGTCTAACTAAAGGTGTAACAATGGCACAGATGCATCATCAGTGCCAGATCTTCTTGCTCGCTATTGTTTAAAGGTTCGTCCTGCATGCTCAGTGGCACCATCAGGCAGATTGTTTACAGATACCAATTACTCACATACACATGCCAGTACGGGATCCTAACAAACTGCAAATGACCCCCTGTAGGCCGGCAATGAGGCAAATCAAAATAAAGCAGAAAGAGTTTCTTTCAGAAATAATTTAGAGATGATGAAGTGGTTAGAACTCCAGTAGTGTGTAACCCCCATCTTCACCGTGTCATCACTTCTGCTCTCTACATCACTACTTACTGACTGGTTGTGTCATAGCAGCAGGCTTTGCTGCCGTAACTAATCATGTGTGTTTGCCGCCTAGCTGTCTTCACTGCATTAGCTTACTGACTATTTGGCGTGGTGAATTCAAAGGGAACATTATCACCTCTCCTACTTGATCTGTCGCCTGTCTGTTGTTCTGGACGGCTGACTCTAAGGCTGATTACAGCCGGTGGCCAATGCATTGGTAATTTCACTGGCTTGTTAGTTGAATGTTTTCTTGCTTATCTGATCAACTGACTGACCATCACAACAACTGACAGACAGGGTCACTGGCTTGCTGTATGGTTGACTGACTTGTCAGTCATTTCAGTAGACATCCAGTTAGTCAGGGTGCACCACAGAAAAGAAGAAGACCATCCAGAGAAGCGTCAGTACAGCTCGCCAGTCATACAACCTTTCAGCCATTCGCCTGGCCGTTCGGTCATTCATGCATTTATTCAGTCATTTAGTCAGCCACACTGTTAGAAAGACTGTCGTAGGAAATTGATTGTGCCTCTGTTGGGACTGGGGTGACTGGGTGACCCCAACCACCAGCTCTGCTTGCACCAAAACAGCCAGACAGCTCAGGGGCAGAGTGTCAGTCCTCTTTCTGTCCCATTCATCGCTTACTCTCACGCTTTTTGTCCAGTTGGACAAACATACTGGTGATGAGACATTAATGAATGAAGGGAAGCGCAAAGACTGAAAATAGCGGAAAGAAGGACAATTTGGGAAAAAGATGAATGCACTGGCTGCCTCATTGACCTCTAAAAAAAGATTTTAAAAGTACATATTTGATGACGTTATAGAATAGACCTAGTAAAACAACATAGTACAGCTTGTTTTAATTTAACAGAAATGGGACAAATGTGTTTTGATGGACTAAAACGGCCAACGCTCAATCCTTTGTACACCCTCTCTTTTGTTCTATTAACAGTGAGAGAGACATTGTGGCCAATATTACACAATTGCAGTTCCTTCTTATCTCCCTATATACGGCTGGAATAACATTCTTGACATTATGAACAAAACTCTCTATTTATAGTCTATCTTTCTGGGTCGTATGCCTATTTTCCAGCTATACCTGGAACGCCAGTATCACTTCCTTTCTTCATGTGTCTAACCAAAGGTGTAACAATGGCACAGATGCATCATCAGTGCCAGATCTCCTTGATCGCCATTGTTAAAATGTTCGTCCTGCATGCTCAGTGGCATCATCAGGCAGATTGTTTACAGATACCAATCACTCACATACACATGCCAGTACGGGATCCTAACAAACTGCAAATGACCCCCTGTAGGCCGGCAATGAGGCAAATAAAAATAAAGCAGAAAGATGTTTCACCCCCATGTTTGTCTGTGTTTATATGTTGTAGCTGCGCCACATGAGTTTCTTTTTGAAATAATTTAGAGATGATGAAGTGGTTAGAACTGCAGTAGTGTGTAACCCCCATCTTCACCGTGTCATCACTTCTGCTCTCTACATAAAACTCGTGTCTGTTCATGTTTAACGGCTGAAACAATTTGTCACTGCCAGTCAAACTGGGAGATGTTAAGTGTGTCATCCAGTCTTTTCAGTCATTTTTTATTTGGGTGGTCTGTAACTAAGATTTATTTTCAGCCTCAAGGTACCAGTGCACTAATAGTTTTTTTGTTAAAAATAGCTACTCTATTTTATTCGATCCCTTACTCTATTCGATTTGTGCAAATGACGAAGCAATGGAGTGCCTTTTTGTTTTCCTCAGATGT
Source organism: Cottus gobio (assembly GCA_023566465.1). NCBI lineage: Eukaryota > Metazoa > Chordata > Actinopteri > Perciformes > Cottidae > Cottus > Cottus gobio. The sequence continues at coordinate 18,558,727 of CM042222.1, read as the reverse complement.
CATTTGACCATGCGTGCCCATTTAGTTGCACAGGAAAGACTTCTGTGTCATGCTTTTTGATCTCTGGACAACAGAGTGCTTCTATGAAAAAAGGTTTTAAAATCTAGGAACAGAGGAGTAATCTGAGGTCAGCATGCTGTCCCTCTGGGGCCCAGATAAAGAAGAAGACGGGGTCAAACTCATGTAGGTTTAAAAACTGACTTTTCTTTTAGTTGACAGACAATTGCGCTTACCATTACGAGCAATCTCGCTGTACCTATTTGTCTAATAAATGCTTCCCACACAACGAATATCATCACAATTACACTAAATAATCCTCAGCCTCTTTGACTTCAGTCATTTCTGAATGTGGCCTGAAAATGCATTTATTTTCGTATGCAAAATCTGTGTAATCTCATGCATGACTGTCCAGTGTGACTTTTACAAAGGTGAGAGCATTGCTGAAGTCCTCCCCTCCTCTTTCGTTAAAATGTACTTTTGCTAACTCATTTACCAGCTGCACAGCCCACCGTATGCAGCATGAACTTTGCTTGACATGAACCACTTTCCTTTTAAACCCCTAAGTACACGCTACAGGGCTAGTCCAAGCCTTAGTAGCATTACTGATGAGGAAACGCAGAACTTCAGACTGCATCTGTCTTTGCACATGCTCATATGAGTATTCAGGGCCTTCGGCATATCGTTATCATCATGATATGGATTTCACCCAACACCAGAATTTAAAGTTAAATTCTCAGTCTCATTGCCTCATTACACAAAAGCGTTCAACATCTAATGTGATGATGACTCAGAATGTTTTGCAGGACCTTTTGAGGTTAGAAACCTTCTTAAGCGAGTGTCACTCTGAGTGCCATGTGAACTGCACCATGTGTCATAAATGTGTGTGGATTAGTAAAATCCCCACGAGCACATGTGTCACCCTGTTGTTTGATGCATTATTCTGTGAAGGTGGTGAATCTGGTGGTGAAACAGATTAAAACAGACTTACTCTCGGTTCGACTGTGTTCAAATGGGTGAGGTTACGCTCCAGAAGCTGGAAGGGGTGATGTGTTCAAAGGCCCACATGAAAAGGTAGACAGTTCCTTCTTTTTGAACAGTGGCACTGTGTTCATAATTATTTTCTGGGAATGTTTAAAAAGATTGTTTGATATTATTATTATTATTACCGCAGACATGTGCGAGGCAGTTTAATTCAACCTGTACTGTAACCACGACTGGGCGATAATTATGAAGGTAGATTTGTGTCTTTATTACGCAAACCAAAAAAAATTGCACATTTCTTGTTTGTAAGTAAATTATTTGTTAGTTTTGCTTATTAAACTATAATTTTTGGCTGCAAATCAAAAATATTTGCTCTAAAAAAACTTTGCTAAATAATTTACTTACAAACAAGAAATTTGCTCTCAAAACATTTTCTTTTGTTTGCATGATAAATACACAAATCTACCTATATAGATAATTCAATATGATTATTTATTGTCTTTCAATGTATGAAGATATTGTGATAATATCACAATTAACACATAACAAGCACATGCTAACTCAGTGGAATATTTTGAGGGAATTTCATTTAAAGGTTAAAAAGATGCTTTTGATTTTACATCACACATTACAAGACCACTTGTAATCTTTTTTTCCCTCATGCAATGCTTTTACCACATACACTACTATATCTTAATTAGTAAAACATAGTTTCTCATGAAGCTAAATAATAGCAAAGCTTTAGAGGAAAACTTTGAAAACAAGAAAAGAAAATGTCACTTCCTTCCACTCCCCCATATTTGATCATTTACCGCGTTCACCTCCCTGAGTTCCTCCTGTACAAGGTGATTGTCAACTAGCGGCTATGCCCCAGGGGTTACTGGGAGTCGTTTCATTGGAGAATTCATCAGCAGAGAGCCAAACTCCTCATTGACTGCATAGGATGATCTCCCACAGAGGCGAAGCCTCAGCCTGTAAAAGCACCGGAGCATCCCCTATTAAGCGGCTAAATCACTACTTATTATTAGATCATTATATTTAAACAACATTTGGTTTCGCTAGTTTTTCAACAATAATGACTTTCATGCTACATTTGTTTGTTACATTTCAATATGCGTGGCAATAAAATGCCAGTATTTATTTGGTTACAGTTAACGTGCATCCACACAGCTGCTCCAGGCAGGATTACACTCGTATCTCCCTCCACAGCCTGAGCACGGTGCTAACGTTGTATAAGGCCATTTGCTCAGGAGGAACCCCCGGGGCGAGGTATTCAGGTGGCCGTGAATACAGCCGAATTCAGCAACGAGGACAGGACAAAAAAAAAAAAAAAACAGTCGTTAAAAGAATTAAGGTGGAGCTGAAAGGGAAAGTGAGGGAATGATGGAGGCGCCCACAGTGGAACACCGTGACATATTTCGGTGGCACTGTTTGTCCTTTGGAGGAGAGCATGAGCATTCTCAGAGATGGGGAAGACAGGGTCCATTGGGGCTTCTCTGGTTGGACAAAACACTTCCGGCGCTCAGCGCCTCACCCACTCACAGCTTTAGCATATCACCTGTTCTCACTTTTTTTTGCTCCTCGATATCATTCAGCAGTGACACACAGCAACCCCTGAGGCTGTCTGGGTTGCCTGGCCAACTGCTTTTCTTCAAAACCCCCTCACTCTCTCGAAGCCGACATAGGCTAAGCTCACGCACGCGTGTATCCGTACGTGCCTCGTTCTCGTTCCCCTTCTCTCTGACTCATCCCTCTCTCTCCTTTTTTTTCTCTCCTCACCCTGATATGTGTTGGAGCTGCAGTCCTTTTGGATTCCTGCATTGGTTTCCAAAATAACCTTTTTCTTCGTCAGGCTCTGTCTGCTGCGCTTAGTTGGCATGACAGCTGCTTTCTACCCAATTAGAGAGCACTGATGGCGGCTGAAAAAAAGGCTCTCCGTGTGGCTGTTATGTAATAATTCACTTCAGAGACAATGCCAGTTAACGTGGCATTCTCTCTTTCTAGGTGTGTGCACCTGGATGTTGCAGTGCAGCATTGCAACGCAGCTGCTGCCCAATGTGCGTATGCGTGTTTTGGGGATTCCCAACCACCTCTGCTGCGTAGCAGATATCTATGAAAAATGTGACGTTATAAATGGTTCATTGCAGTGTAGTGCAGGTTATATGCAATGTGTGTAAAACTCTTTATTTGGGCGGGTAGAGTTAATGGTCTTTATGTGACATCTCAACACACTGCTATTCATTTAAAGTAAGCATTTCTGTATGTGTCTGCAATCTGGCTTCCACATTGTGACACCGGCGGTGTAACTAACACGCTGACTCAGCATGTCCCTGCCTTTGTAAATGCTGTCTCGTCTCGTACAAGGAGTGGACACACAATTATAAGAGCGTTCACGATCTAAAATATCCCCATCCAACTGTATCGCTCTAATCGCTCCCATTGTGAAGCTTTTAAGTGTTTTAAGTCCGTGAGCAGTTGATTCTGAGGCTGCACTTTGTGGCGGTGTCGTATCGATTGCATCACATCGTAAAGTGTTCATCTTATTTGTTCCCTCTCACACAAACACCTTGTTAAATCGAAATATTCTGATGCTTTTGAAATGAATCTCTTCATGTCTTGACACAAACCCAGGAGCATTTGTAAGCCTGTCGTGTTATGATGTGATATTACGGCCGTGCAGGTGTGCTGAGCGGCTCTATCGTCTGTGAAGTCTCCTGCACTGTTTCCGGTCGCAGGCAGGGGGAGCTGCATGCCAGTGCTTCTGCTGCTGCTGGTGCAGTGGGCACAGCTCGTATACCTCAGCTCTGCCTCACTGTGCTCAAGGACATTTTGAAACAGACACACGGAGAATGCGCATGGCTTCACTGTGGAGGATAACAAACTACCCACTGCTTGTCAGACCCAAAACGTCCCATCAAAGAGAAAGCAACACATAATGTAGAGCACCGTTCTGTCAATAATACTGTTTTTTTTATAATCACAGAGCCAAACAGAGAGACCCAGCAGACGGAGAGAAATTCTGATTAAAGGTCAAATCGATGCTAAGATAGAATGCACAATATTACACTGGACATTATGTGTGAATTTCAGCCAGCCTATCCTGGGGATGAATAGAGGCTGCGATGATGATGTCATCTGGACACAATTATATAAAATTGCCTGCACTGCATTTGCACTGTAAGTGCATCATATGCCGGCAGCCTCAATCAGTGACTTCTAAAAACAGAAGCATATACACTCAACTAATATCTCACCGTTGACCTGTCTTATCACTATTTTTCTACTGGTACTTTAAGGCTTGAAGATTTGATTTTACGGCATTCACTCTTGACGCTATAGTGTTGTGAAGCAAAAATGTGAGAACTGCAGGGTTGCTCGGTGGCTTTGTAGCACATTTTCTTTCAATGTAATGTCCACTAACTAAAAATTTGACACTTAAACGTATGAAGCAATATAAAAGTATGAAACATGTTTTTGTATCTCAGCTGTAGTAGACCCCCCAGTGTTTTGTCAGTAGTTTCGTCATACGGCAAACACCATACAGTATGGTGGTCAGATGGTCTTGGCATCTGGCTGTGGAGCTTCATGTTTTAATGTGGTCTCCATATGGTGTTTGAGTTCATAAAGTCCAATTAAGTGTTCTCGCACTTTAGGTAAAAAGCTGTTCATTATTGCAAAATCTACACTTTCTCCTTGAGTCTTTGATCATATGTTACTCATTACTCACTGTCAACCCACGGGGAGCGTGCCAACAATTATGCAGACAGATCGGCACGTAGGCAGGGAGGTAGACGGAAGAATAGCACAGCAGGGAAGTGTTTCAGTCCGCTACAGATAGGACGGGTTAGCAGGATGACAGATTGGTGGGACAGACAGACGGGTACAAAGACGATGATGGGAATATTTGAGACAGGAGGTTTCTGCAAGAAGATAACAAAACCATGAAGCGCTCCATATCCCCAACACTTAAGCGAAAGAGCGTCGCTCACCCGTGGATACTCAAACTGTCTAACGTTGAGGAAGAACCGCGTTGACACAATGCTTTTATCACGCTTGTATCTGATCGTATGAGAGCTCCCTTGCTTTTACAAGAAAACAAATAATATATTCTGTGTACATGTATGCACATTAGTGTGTATGTGTGTGCATGTGTGTTTACATTATATAAAAGGAAGAAATTAAGTTAATCAGCTCAGCCTTCAGCGGGGCTTTCCACCTCTATCTTATCGTTCACCTTGCTCTTTCTATGCTTACCCCTCTTTATTCCATCCTTCTGTATTACTCTTTTAAACCCTTCTTTGGTTTGCAGCTTCCTCCATCTTTCAGCTGTTGTCTTTTGTAATCTACATTGTTCCTCCTCCCCCTTCCACTGTCTTCTCCTCATTTCCCACCCTCCCAAATCTCAATCTTTCCACTCCTTAGCATGTCATTGTAATTTAAAGATAGGCAGCAGCAGCAGAATATAACCCCACCACCACCACCACCACCAGCCACCATGATCATTTGAAACAGGAAACACACCACCTTACATGGTGGGTAAATGAACAGTTGTTATGAAGAGCTGTGTTATTTTAGTGGAAATAATGCATTTCTTTCCATGACGTTTTTCTTTTCTTTCACTATTGAAATATATTAGAAAAGGATGAAAGAGTGGTCATCTTGAATCAAATTGAAGTTTGAATCACACAGTGAAGCTTGCTGATGTTGCTACTTTCTCTGATAGATTTGTTTTAAAAGAATGGAGAAAAAAACTGGAAAATACAGTGGAAGTGGAAGATGCCGTGTCCTTTTTAGTTTAATAACTGGAGAAACTTTTCCAAAACCCAATGAAACTAGAATATGTAATGCCTTTAATTATGTATCGCAGATTCATTAGGTCCCACTTGTCCAGGTGACATTGCCAGTGCTGTCTAACTTTGCCACTTCAGCCAGAGCTGGAGCTCATTAACAGACAGGACTGCTTCCTGTGGCGTTACAGATGTGTATTCACGTGTTGGCAGGATCTCTTACTACCCAGCCGTGACAAGGTTGTTGCCCCGCTGATCGCAAACGCACTATTGTTTCCGCTACTCGTCCCGCCCGTATCATTGTGTTTGATAATTGCGACTGGACACCGAGGTGTTTGTTTCAGTCTGGCTAAATTAAGCAGTGCGTGCCAGCAGTACCGAGAATCTGAGCATGCTCAGTACGTCACTGTTGCTGGTTTTTATCGGATTTGAAGTGAACTGTATGTGGATTCCCACAGACTATTGTCTATGAACGCCAAAGAATGAATGAACTAATAACCTTATTGTCATTGCATGATTTTGTACTTTTTTTTAATGAATGGAACAGCTGGCCATGCTGCTGTTTTAGTCCTGGCTGATTTTACCTGACTAAGTGTTTTGTGCATTGTATTGTGACTCTACGTGTTTGTTTGGAATTGACTAGATAATGAGAAAACTCAACAAAGACTTGATCACATTGACAGGTATTGCTCGTGCTGCTCTATTGTTGTCTAAGCACTATTAAAAACACAACAATGAGCCAAGCCATTGCCCTGGGTGACTTTTTTACAATGAAGCTGGGCACTTTGAATACTGGTGCTGAAAATACTCAGTAGATCACCAACTGCCTATTAAACCATAACTGTTTGCTTAAAGGACACCAATGGGGTCCAGCGGTTGCAGGAAATTATCTAAGGTGTCATAGAATTAGACTGTTTTTTTAATTTATATACAGTACTGTGCAAAAGTTTTAGGCAGGTATGAAAAAATGCTGTAAACTAAGAATGCTTTCAAAAATAGAAGTGCTAACAGTTTATTTTCACCAATTAACAAAATGCAAAGTGAGCGAACAAAAGACAAATCTTGTTAATTGATGAAAATAAACTGTTAGCACTTCTATTTTTGAAAGCATTCTTAGTTTACAGCATTTTTTCACACCTGCCTAAAACTTTTGCACAGTACTGTTTATATTGACATCTTCAGTAGCAACAAAGTGTGGGTGCCACCGACAGGGAAGGGAAGAGGAGAAGTATTGAAAGATGGACCAATCAACTGTTGATGTTGGTCTTTTCAAGAACAGTTATGCCAGCCACATCTTTTGACACCACTACATTTGTTCCATGACTTGCAGTCAATGTAAACTGGTCACAGACTTTGAATTATCTTAATCCAGCAAATTGCAATGTAACACACGCACTCTGTCTCCTCTCTGAGCTGATTGTAGTCCTAAGGCGAGAGGGTGGGAGACATGGAGGCAAATCATTAATGCAGGGCACGCAGGACAAGACAACAGGCGGAGAGGAAGGGATCGCTCAGGTAGAGTGACTGCATAGGAGAGGTCACTTACTGTAGAATGAGAGAGAACTAGAGGTGAGATAGCGGCAGCAGCTCTTCATCTCAGCCCATCCTCCCTGTGACAGCGCAGCGTTACGTGCTTCCTCTCCGCTTTGTCGTCAGAGCAGCCCCAGCCTCCCGCCCGCGCACAACTCCTCTCCGCTCTGCACCAGAAAGGAGCATCCTCTTCTCTCCGCCCTCCCTCTCTTTCGTATCCCTTTCTCTCTCTCTCTCCCTCTCTCTCATTCTCTCCCTGGCAGTCGGTGTGTCCTCACGATGAGGTTAGCAGCACCAGTAGCAACAGCAGCAGATAGAGACAGCAGAGGCTTAGTTACTGCAGCAGCCAGGAGAGGCTGTCTCTCAGCCGTGCACCGTCTACCGCTGCATTCACCCCTGCCCTGAGAACGTGACACTCAATCCTTGTGCTCTCTGTGTCTTTCTCTCCCTCCTCCTCCCTCACCTGCTGTCCGCTTTGAATTCATCTCTTGAATTCCCCTCTCTCTCTCTGTAGCAGTGATGGGGAGGACCACCATGTAGAGACAGAGAGGCAGCGGAGGCAACAGCAGAAAAGCAGCAATGGGAAGCCACACATGGAGCGGGTCTGGACTGCAGCCGTGGTGAGCCTGAGACCTACAGGACTTGGAACCACCATCATTGCCCTTCTCAGGACCTGACCACTGGGGCTGTTCAACGCTTACCTGGATGCTCCCCTCCTCTCCTTGTTCTCTGCTGTTCTTTCTCCTCTTCTGTTTCTTCTCCTTAATGATTTTTGGTCTGCCGAAATCTGACAGTCACTCCTGAAACAGAGAACCTGCTCATCGATTGATCCCCTTGGATTCCCTCCCCCCCACCCCTTTTTTAAATATATCTTATTTGCCTACTTTACCTACCAGTGGCAATCTTTTTTCTTTTTCTTTTTTTGGTTGTCTTTGCCTGCTTGATACCTATTTGGGATTTTTTTTTTTGGATGACACTGAGCTCATCTCTCTTGTGCAAGCTTTTTGATTGATCTATAAGCAATAACAAACTCTAATCTAACTGACTTGACTAGCTGCCATCATGGGGGACATGTCCAACAGCGATTTTTATGCCAAGAACCAAAGAAACGAGGAGAACCATGCGGAAGGCTTCGGCTGTTCGGTCATGGAGCTTCGCTCGTTGATGGAGCTGCGTGGCCCAGAGGCGGTTGTCAAACTCCAGGAGAGCTACACGGGCGTAGAGGGACTCTGCAAACGACTGAAAACCTCACCCACAGAAGGTATGTGCCAGTCCTTGGTTGTCTATGTGCTTGGGTGTGCATGTAAATATGTGTGCGCTACTGTGTATCATATGAGGGATTTCATCAGATTGATGGTAGATTTTCATTGTATTTACTGTTGGTTTGAATATCCATCATTATTTACTCAGCCCACCTGCTTTATTTTATGTAAAAATAATTTGTAAAAGCACAGAAACCCTCTAAAAGCACCTGGAGAAATGTGGATGCACAACATCAGAACATCAGACACGGGAGGGAGTCCTGTCTGACTAATGGAAATTCTTCTCAGCCAGCTAGTGTTAGACCTGTTTAGTATGCATAGAAATCTCTCTGGACAGTTTAGGCCCCCCTCACTCTCCCTCCTCCATACAAGCCCCCCCACACACACACCCTTCCTTGTCATTCTCCCACCGTGTCAGCCAATCAGCCGTAGCCTTATTCAGTAGCAGGTCTCTAGGGCAACACGGCAGAGGTTTGGACAGTGGCAGCCCGTGCATTTTCTTCTGTACCGTCTGATATCGTATACATAAATACGCGCATGACGGGATGCCGCATCAATAACGGACAATGCATGTGGTCCACATCAACAAGAACCATGACAAAACAATCCAACAAAACTGGGGCACTAAAACACTGCACACTCAAGAGCAAAGAAAACACTAAAAATTTCATACCTTCTCTTATGTTTCAGCCTGAACTGTTCTTACTCCTCCTGAGTTCTGCTAGCAGCTAGGTAGCTTTCTGCTGATTAAGTCACGCTGGTCCACTGACTAGCCGGCTAGCCGGCCCTGGCACGTCAAAGAAAATGCCCAGCATGTCAAACTAAAGATCTGATTTGTTGAAGTCTATGACAATCAAGGATAACGTCCCCATGTACTTTAATCTGCAAAGGTTAGCTAGACAGCCTCTGGCCACTCTTCTTCCATAGAGACATAGAGGTGAAATCTGATTGGATGAGAGCTCTCCTTAAAACCTGACGAAGACAGGAGCTGTGCAATACGGAAATAAGCTAATAAGGAAAAATAATTATAATACATGTAGTGTATTTGTGAAAAACAATTAAATTATAAAATAGCTATAACTTTGTGATTCTGTTTAGGCCAGCAGAGAAAGCTTAGCTGGCCCTGACAGCCCACCACTGGGTTTTGAAAGGATCATCTGTTGCTTCGTCCACAGCTGCAGTCCAGAGAGCATACAAAAACAGACCCATCTAATAGCTTCATGTGTGTATTGAATATTTATAACAGTATTAAAATCACCCTCGTCCCCTGATGTAAGTATTCAGGCAGTGTCACCTGTGTGACATCAGAGGTAACCTGTAACCTTATTGGCTGACAGCCACAGAAGATTGTGTTCCCTGGTCGAGTCATCCAATAGCACCACTTTTAGGTCACCCTAATACCTGGCAGAGTTAAGTTTCTCAGAATCTTTAGAGTCACAAGAACAAAACAATAAGTGCATGAAGAGCAAATCAAAATACGTTCAATAGAATAAAACACAATTAAGGGATGTGCTGTCTATTAAACAAATTATAAAATTATAATATAAAAATTATATTTCCCATTCTGATGAGCATCCTGATTAGATACACAAACATATGTGCGTTAATCACTTCCAGGATTGCAACTTTCAGACTTTCATTAAAACTAAAATGTATGTAATTAAATTGAAAGAGGAATATTGTTATAACATTCTGATCCGGGTAATCTGATTTGTTGAACGTTTCACCATATTTGACATTGAGGGGTGAGCACAATGTAGACATAATTACACACTGCAACTCATTTAAAACATTAAAAATGTTTATATTACATGTTTGCAGTGCATTTCTATGTAATTTTATTAGAGACTTCCATATTGACTTCCATATTATTCAAATTGTTGTTCCTCCTTGTAGCCAATGGCTAAAATAATAATAAACAGATAAGAGAAAGACATTTTTTATTTTGGCATTTATTGGATTCAATAATTGGTAGAAGAATGCATTGTGTATCTTGTTTAGATGAATGTAGTCCTTCTATTTCCAATGGGTAAAATAATTTAAGTTTGCCACATTTTGGTTGAGATCTTGCCCACCAGCTAACAAGCAGGATGCTCCTCTCCTCTCACCATATGATTATTAATTGTTATGATTAAGTGCATTATCTCTCACTGGATCATTCACTAATTGGAAACAGAGTGATTGTATCTGCTGCTGTTTGCATTAGTGATCCTAGGCGTTTCTATGTTTATGTTGTGTGGGTCCCCTTGGGTGGTGTGACGTTGCTCCGCAGAACATATGTTACCTCTGAAATATGATCCAGGTTATTGTCCTTGAACGTATTCTGCATTGCTTGCTGTCATCATGTGTGGTGTGTGTACTGTGTCACATGGGACTGTGTTTGATGGTAAGAGGCCTTGAGCACGCCTGACCTATTAGCCACATATATTGTAGTCTGCGCCAGCCCTTTCACATGATACGCACAGTTCATGAATGACTAGCCTATTATCCAGCATGAATTCATAATGGTTCTGTAGGTATAGAAATGGAACCAGTGAAGGGTTTGCACTCTTGACCACAATCATGTAGATGCATATGGCACCAGCCTTCTGCTACATTGTTGCTACAGTACATGCAACTGTACAATTTAGAAAAGAAAGCAGATGACATTTTAGAAGCTGTTTTCAAAATGCATTTTATTAGAAATATATATATTTAAAAGTTATATATGACTTATAATGACACTATTAGGCTATCACCACATATCCAAGCAGAGTAGTTGGAGAATAGGTAAAAGAGTGAGGACTACATTAATAACCTCCACACACAATGCACATTATGGTACATGATGGTTATGAAGGAAAGAGAATAGCGCCACAGTTTAAAGAAAACATATCAATATCAATTTATTTTTAAGGTTTAATTTCCCCAATGGATGGATGAATTCCCAACCCACAGTGATTCCCTGCTCTCAGGATGCAGTTACCTGTGTGTTGCCTTGTAGGTGACTGTGGGGTGAAGAAGCTAGAGTTTCCCTCAGGTAGCCAGCAGGGTGAATGCTATAAGTCATTCAGGGGCCAGATGGGATGTCAGTCTACAGCTTAGTTTCCAAAAACAGACATGCTTCTCTTGAGACAGGGAAAAGGACGGTTGGTAGGTGCTCACAGTGTAACTATCTTCTGTAGACTGTCGAGAGCTGCAGCACATTGGTGGGTCCTGGGTCAGGAGCAAGGCATTGTAAGAGAGTGCTCCGGGCAGAGCCATTCCTTGAGGGTTAAGAGGATGAAGAGGTGCTTAGGACATCAATGTTCTTTGATGTTGTAAAAAGGAAGGGCAGGAGGGTAGTTGCAGAGACTGTGTGGGAAAGGAGGAATAAATATAGATACAAGTATGTCTAGAAACCACATTATATACCATTACATACTTGGAGTCTGTCCACCTCACAAAACTACAGTAGTAAGCTTTTAAAGCAGATATGACTACTAATTTTAGAAAACAAATAATTTGGAAAGGAAGCAGTGAATGTTTTAAAACATGCATCACTACAAGCTGGCGCTAAACTTTATTTAATACCTATACATTTTTTTACAGTCTTCTTACTCCCTCCATATTATCTTCATCCTCTCCTGGACGGCAGTCCTACTGATTTGACTCCCACTGCACATACACACACTTCACCTCCACCACCTACAAATCTCCCTCGACATCCTCTTCCCCCAACCTCCAGACAGTTTTACACCAGCAGCTTTTGATTAAGTCCATATATGCTTACCAATATTTCAATCACACCAAAACTATATCTCAAATGTAATGATCTCCAACGCATTATATAAAACGTATTTCTTTAATGTATACATCGAATCTGTATCCTGGCTAAAATGGCAATGGTTATCCATTCCAGGTAAATGATATTGACACCAACACCTCATGTCTGCCATCCACTGTTTTTTCTCCTCTTCTTCACCCCATAGGTTGTAAAGTTATAAGAGTTATTTCAGGCTTGCATAGCTCTGAAAAGTGTCATAAATTTTATATAAAGACAAATGCAGGCTTTGTTTAGGCTTCGATGGGCATGAAACCGTCACAGTTAAATAATCAGTAACAAAAATGAGAAACTGTGTTCGAAAATATCGTGATCTTTGAAAAAAAAAATCTTACGGTTCAAGACCGTGCACTTAAAACTACAACAACTCTCATGGTGCATTTTTGGTACAAAACATGCTGCCACAACGCTCACGCTGCTAATAGCAAGTTATCAATTCACTTTCAGATTCTGTGTCAGTTTCTGATCATTTTGATGTTTTGCTTCGAATAGAGATATTCTGCTACATGTGCTATTGATTCACGACTCACTGACTGGGGCATCGATCTGCTCTTCAAACGGTCGCCAAAAGCTAAAGTGTATTTAATTTGCAAACCATTGCTTTAAAAGAAAACAACACCCAGAATGTAGAACATATTGGTTCCCACTTCCCAATTTATATTGTATTATACAGTATATTATGGATATCTTCTCACCTAATTCATCTTCCTTCCTTCCTCCCTCTCCTTCTTGTCAACCTTCAGACCTCCTCATCATCAACCCCTCCACCTGCCTTTCATCTCTCTCTTTCACTCTACCTCCCGGTCTTCTGTATCACCACACCTTACTTCTCCTCCATTCTCTCTCTCCTCTGCTCCCATTTCTATTTCGGTGTGCTGGTCGGTCGCTGGTATCCCAGTGGGCTGGTATACAGCCTAGCCTTAATAGACCTGCTCTACATCCATAACCTTCATCATCTTTCTCTTCTACTCTCACTTGAGTTGCTAACAATGTAATAGTGCTGAAAAAGTAGCACACCACTTCTAAACTTCCTTTTGTCCCATGGACTATTAAAACATTGCATGTTTTCCTTTGTTGAAACAATTATGTTGGCATTAAGACGATTCCCCCCAGGTAAAATAGAGCACAGTAGGCTTTGACAAATAGGAAAAAAAGGCTTACAGAAATGCAGGTGAGCATCAGTTGATTGAAGACAGTTGTGTGTGTATAGCAGATGTGTGAGGGGGGATGTGTACTGTACTGCTGTTTGTGGCCGCAGTGAGAGAGAAATGACAGAACCGGATGGTAGCTAAATGATACGTCAGACCAATGCCGGTATTTCTTATTAACCGTCTCTTCGCTGAGGGTGAACTCTTGACTTGTTTATCCCAATGTATATATATTATATACGACACACACATACAAACATCAACACCACGCCCTTAATGTCTCTACACACATACACACACACAAACACACACACACACACACACACACACACACACATATCATAGTATCTCACATACAGTATACATTTATTGATCTGTTACCAGTGATTTATACGTGACATTGCGTTGATGTCAAGGACACAGATGAGAGGGATGTGTACAGTACGTGTATGGATAGCAGAAAGTGTTAGACGGTGAATGGAAAGAAAGTAATGGAGTAGCAATGGAAAGCGAGAAGATGGGATAATGGTTAGATGTATAAAAATGAAAATGTTTATATTCATCGTTATTCTTTTATATTCTTGCAGATTGTCATCAGTATCACACAAAGCATTGTCTTAGGGTTAGGGTTAGAAATGAGCCAGCATTTTTGCACTTCAGGTTCCCTTCTTGTTACATCACATTACATTTAATTTAGCTGACACTTCTGTCCAAAGCAACTTACAATAAGTGCTTTCAAATACAAGTGCATTCAAAAGAGATTGTCAAGTTCAATGTGTGTGTTTTTTTTAATGAAGTTTTGGTTAGATGCCTTAAATAAGGTCTGTGGTTAACACAAGCTTAGGATATTGTAATTGTAATAACTTTTACCTGTCTTAAAAAAGGCGGTTGCTAACAAGTGGCTAGAAGGAACACTAGTCCTCATTTACCTTGGTGGTGATGCCGAGACGTCATGCAACCGTGGTGTACACAGTTGATACCTTTTTTCTTTTGCCAATTGTATTTACATTTCATAAATCACTTAGCGTTGTTCATTCGGGAAGATTATCTTGCTGAACAAAAGGTGTGAGTATCATAAAAGTTTGTTTTCTACAGAGATTATTTTTTATAATTATTATCTAATAATCCAAAATCCAATGGAAAAATCCAATTTGCTTTTTTGTCTCTTTGGCCTACAAAACTGCGTCATCCCTGCAGCACTCTATTCTTTCTTCATATCACACACTTTGTTTGGTGCTGCTACCATGATGAGGCCTTTATGAATTATATACTTAACACAGGAAACTGTTTGGCCCACTCATCCGTCATCCACCTTTTCTCACCTTCTCTCTCGCTTCTCTCCATCTCTCTATCATTTCTGTGTCTGCAGAGTTTGGTTGAAACACCTCTCCCATTTCATCTCCTTTCTTTCTCATGTTCCTTCATTCACACCCACCTCCCACCTGTTGTCCTTCTTATCTTTTTTATCCCTCCTTTGCAATAATGTCTACATTTCAGTCTGCTACATTTCTGCACATTCTCCTCTTCTAACCTAAACCCTCTTTTCCTCTTCTTCATTCTTCACTTCTGCTTGTTCCTCATCCCACCTCTCCTCCGTGCTCCTTTTCTTTTCCTCCCTCCCTCTATCCGAGTCGCAGCACCACAAGCATGTTCCCCTCTGACGCAGTCTATTTAATCTCTTTCCCACAAGGGATCTCTCACAAGGAGCAGCCGTCTCTGCAACTCCTTATGCTCTCCTCCTCTTCTCTCTACCATTGCCTCTCTTCCCCTCCCCTAGTGATTCTGTAAAAGAGATAGAGGAGGAAGAGAGAGAAGAAAAAAGGATGCAGTGAAGAAGAGAGAGAGAGAGCTAGCTCTCAGAGGACAGATTATAAATTATATACAGCCATTTTGCTCTGAGGGAGCAAAGCCACATCATGGGCACACACACACACACACACACACACACACACACACACACACACACACACACACACACACACACACACACAAATACACACTACTACTCACACAGGTGTTCTGCTGCAGTGTAGTAGCAATGACCTTGAGGCAGTGCTTAAGCAGTATTGTGGCACAGTGGTCAATCACTCTGTAATAGCACTCTAAAAGCAATATTAAGAAGATTTACTGAGGAAGGAAATGTGCAGAAGTCTTAAGGAGCGGTTTAGCTGATAAATGTCTTTTTCAAAAATCCATGGTTAATACACATTTAATTGATGCTTTACGATTTTTTTTTTTTATTAGCTTTTATTTAACCAGGTCGGTCCCGTTGAGATACAATGACCTCTTTTTCAAGGGAAGCCTGGCCAAGACAGCAGCATAGAAAAAATTGCAACAGTCACAAACACACAGAAATCACATAACACAGATAAAATACATTAAAAGGATAAGGCAACAGGACTAAAGCTCCGGATTTACACCAAAACAAGAACAAATGCGGTATGAAGCCGCTCCAATTTCTCTCACACGAGTCTTCAAAGTTTCAAGGTTGATGAGCTCCTTTAACTTTAGAGTTTTTTGCAGTGCATTCCAAGCAGCAGGTGCAGCGAACTTTAAACAGTGCTTACCAAATTCAGAGTGAACTTTGGGCATAATTAATAAATAAAACTCATTGGAACGTAAGCAGTAATTGCTCTGGGATTTAAAGATGTAGTTACATAAGTAGTGGGGGAGCAGACCCGAGATAGCTTTATAAATAAAAATATGCCAATGTATAAGGCGGCGTGCTGCCAGAGATGGCCACTCAACTCAAGCATATAAGATGCAGCGGTGAGTGAGGGCTTTACAACCAGTGACAAACCTTAAGGCACCATGATAAACAGTGTCTAGAGAACGCAGACCAGCGTTAAGCACTAATCAAACACAAAGAATGTATACTTGGCGTTGCCAAGTTGCACACAGAAATGGACAAAATGTTTGGTTAAAGTATATATTCCTTATATCTCTTTTCCTTTCTCTTTAAATAAGCAATCTTTAGCAAGACGACAAAGCATTTAGCGTTGCATATGTGTAGTTATGTCACCTAATTTCTTTACACACAACAAAGCTGTTCAACATGTTAACTAAATATATGTGTTTTTGTTGTAGTCGCCCATAAATATTGAGAATAACAGTACATTGGTAAATAAACAATGCAGATTCTGGCTGTAATTTGTCATAAAAGACCAATCCCACAGGCTGCCTAATTTACTGTAGGAATGATTTACTGTACTAACATTTGAATCTGAGAGCTTGATAGCTTACTGGAAACTGGAAAGCCCTCCTCCACCCTTTATCAATGACTTGCTAACAATTATAACTGCGGATCTGATGTTTTGATATAAATAAGGAAGCCATGAAAGCTTTTCCACCCAAGCAAACCAAAAACAATATTTGTCCATGCAGTCTATCAAGCATTACATTACATTTCATTTAGCTGACGCTTTTATCCAAAGCGACTTACATGATATACAGTATACACAGCAACGGTGAGCAATGAGGGTTAAGTGCCTTGCTCAAGGACACAACGACATGGACTGGCTGAGCCGGGGTTTGAACCACCGACCCTCTGATTGAAAGACTGACTTGCTAACCACTGAGCCACAGTCGCCCCATTAAAATGTATAAACCATTGATAATGTTAGTGACAACTGATGAAGCGTGTTTATGCCTTACATTGCGAAGCTGTGTCGCTGTGAAATACAAAAAGATGAGCAGGCAGGTGTGTGTTAAAAAAAAAAGATGGCATATGACCATTTCAGCTGGGACATTTTGTGAAGTGCAATCCCTTCTCAAATGCTAAGGCTTTTATACAAGGGTTTGATTACTGTCTCTGGAGAAATACACTGTGGGCTGGTTTCCCAGTTAGGGATTAAAGAAGGTCTTTGACTAAAACTATAGTTATATCCATGAGATGTCCACTGAAACGCATCCTAGTCTAGAGCAAGTCACATTCTTGTTTGACAAATTACCCTTGAATGTGCAATACATCTTGAAACTGTATCTCTTTTAATCAATAGTGGAGCATATCAGCTCAAGCCAGTATGCCATATTGATTTCCTGTATGACACATATACCAGTTATCAAAGTTATAGGAGAATCAGATGAGCTAGAGAAGGAGTCTCACAATCTCACAATCCCACTAGTACATGAACACACACACACACACACACACACACACACACACACACACACACACACACACACAGTGTGTGCGGGTGCTGGACATGGCTGTCAGTGAAGTCAGCTGTCCCAAGAGATGCCTGACTGAATTAAAAGGACAGATGCCAAAAACCAGACTCTATTGGCCTGCTCCCATGGAGCCTGGTGCTGACTCACAACAGTATACAGTATGTCTGCCGGTAGTGTAGTATACTACTAACTAGTGTATGAGTTGGCACTCAGTAGGATGACTGAAAATGTAAAAAAAAAATAGACGTGGTTTTCTTGGTACGTCTGCATCACTCCCGCCGCTGAGAGTCTTCTGAGCTGGAAAGTTTGCAGATGTGATTTCATTTACATTTTTTATTTACATTTACACCGTTATACATACATTAATTTGCAGGGAATAGGGGCAGTTTGGGATCAGACCCTCTGCACTAAAGTTTGGACTGGCTGAATTTGAGTTTCTACAGCCGCTAATTGAAGGGATGTCTCTGGGAGAAATAACAGCAATGTTACAGTAACTGGAAAAAGTATAGTTAGCAAGCTACTGCACCTTGCGGTCCCTCAGCCTCGCTTCACGCCACTAGAAGACTACTTCGCCAGGACAAGAATGGACGGCAGCTCTGGAGCGTCTGTAGCAACTCAAATTCAGCCAGTACAACCTCCAGTGCCGGGAGTCTGATCCCTAGCTGCTGCGACTCCCCTCCAGATCAAAACACTTTCTGGCTCAGTAGTCCTAGCGGATCATGGAGACAGAGACAGGTCAGCCTCTTTTCATATTAGGGTAGTAACACTCTCTATCCTTATTTTTCATCTGAAACTATACATTATGTACATATTTACCTGTCTAGAAATCTACGATGCGTGCACAGGTGGGGGAGTAGTGTTTCGCCTCATTCTGCCACCAGCCCACCTCATTAGTTCCCGCCTGTCTTGAAAGTCTGTCCTCAGAATCACTCAAGAATACAGTGCCAGAAACTGACATCTCCAAATGCGTCTTTGTCCCAGGCCATTGTTGTATATCTACATTCAGCTCTTGTCCTGTGAAACGGCCTAAATCTGAACTGGCTGCTGGAAGACAGGAGTATGGATAGCGAGTTGACAGGCACGGCAATGCTTTTAGCTGAATATGCAGAGTCCGGGGCTATAACCGGCTTCTTTCTCTCCATGTCAGCTCTTTCCCTGAGTTGACCTCTTTGCCCTCTCTTCTCCCGCTGTGGGGCAGAACAAGGGTGGTACCACGGCTGCCAACACAGACAGACAGCATTTCTCTCTCAAGGGAACAAAAACAGATACAGTCTTGGACGAGATCCAGCCCTGCCTTGCTTGAGGGCAAAGAGCAGCTTTCTTTTAACTTTTAGTTTACACATCCTGTACAAAATGATCCATAACATCCCAGTAGCAGCAGAAAAGAGGAACGGGAACACAGAAGCTGTCTTGTTCTGACTTCGAATTGTTGCTTTTCTGAACCTTTAAAATACATTTTCTTGCCCATGAGCATAAAGGAAGCAAAAACTAAACCGGTTTAGTCTTACAAGTCTTGGATACTGCCACAGAGATAGTCACACTTACCCAACGGATCAGGATCAAAGCACCAAAATCAGACTCTGCCTAATGTGCAAACACAGGATTTCAGCTTCTACAGTCTCTTGTGACAGTGTTTGTCAGTTATTGCAATTGTATCCAGAGAATAAATACAGTACAGCAGCTTCAGATTTAAAAACTCTTCATTGGGGAATTGTTTACCTCACCTTCGAGCAAACCATCAGTGGTGAAAGACGTATTCTGATCCTTTACTCTAGTAAAAGTACAATAGCAAACATTGTATTAGTAAATGCATAAAAAAATCGAATGGCTACTAGTAGTAGTAGTAGTGTTTTAATATGTCTTTAAAGTACAGAAATATGACCCTGACAGTTCTTACATTAGCGGCATGTGGAAAAATCAATTGTGTTGAATACCGTGTACATCTCTTTCAGGTCAGGAATATCAAAGGAGATGCATCCATTTGTGCAGCATGATGTTTCATAGGCTCAGTCACATTACAGTTCAATCAAAGTGCTACTGCATAGCACAAGCAGAGATCGATACTCTTTCAACTCTCCACTGTAATTCCCCTACAGTGTTACAGAGTTTGTAAACTCGTATTTCAATTGCAGTGTGTTGTTTGATTCAATCCAATGAAGATATCTTTCAACGTTATAGAATAATGCCAAGTTATTATAGTTTATATTAAATTTATTTGGCATTATCCTCACACAATCATCGGCACCTCTCTCGCTGTGGCCCTTTGTATTTCACCTGCAGTTCCAAGCAGACAGACAATAAGGTGCCCACAAGAGTGTGTAGATTTCCCTTACCGTTCATGACTATTTCATGACACTCTCTGGTAGTTTGAATTTTAATAGCTGTCCCTATTGTGTCCGGAGCTTATCTGAGCCCCTGGGTGAAACCCGAGACTGACACACAGATGGGAGACAGCAGATAGACCGCTGACACTCTCCCTTTTCAGCCTCTTGGCCTGAGCGCTCTCCCTTTTCAGTCCAGAGGGAGGGCCAAGGCTTGCTGAGTTGTGTGTGTGCTTCCACTGCGTTTGTGTGCGGTTTGTGAGTCTGTGCAAGTGTATGGGCATGAGGGGAAAATATAACAACCCCAATCACCAAGCCAACATTCCTGTGTTTGGGTTATTTGAAATTCAAATCTTGATTTTTTTTTCCCCCCAATGCAATACAATAAAAAATCAAAACCTAGTTCATTGGAGAATTGTTAAAACTGAACCACTGACTTGTGTTTCAGATTCAGTAAATGGGAATGTGCAGTAATTATATGATCCAAATCTCAAGTGGTATTGAAGCACCAGTGATGCATACAACAGTCCCTATATATTTATATATATATGAATATACTAACTCAGTCACACATAAGAGTTGTGTTTCTCCCATCTATGCATGCATAAAAGAGAAATGAAGGAGTGAAAAAACGAATGGTGCGTTGTCACAGCTACTAGATAGCGGCAACTCTTTATTATGCATCCCTGTTTCTGTAAGTTACATAAGAATTCAATACCAGTGACATTTCATCAACGGATATGAAAAAGCCTTCATTTATCCCAAGAGAGGAAATGAACTGCACAGAAATAAGTACAGACAGACACACAGAGAAAAGAAGAAAATTACATAATTAGTACATAAAATGAATATAATATATAACAAAATAAGAAGACAAGAAAAGACAATTCTCTCGACATAGATGAATGAAAGACCATGATGGAGAACAGGTGGACAAGAGAATGGAGGGCTGTATGAGTAGATTGATTAATTGACTGATTGAATGGGTGAACAGTCTGGAATTACTGGATAAAATGACTGACCCCGTTCCACTTTGCCCTTATAACTAAGTAGTGTTTAAACACACACGCACGCTCTTACTATCTCTTTCACTGACACACACACACACACACACATACACACGTCTCATTAATGATGCTGTGTCCACATCTAGGGCAGTCGGGCCAGCTAACATTACAGTGTATGAGACAGATACATTAAATGACTAATATATTCAGAAAGAGACTCATATTTGCTCCTTCGCGAATCGCCACCTTAACGCGGTGAAGGAGTTTGAGTGGCTCAATGATCCTGGGAGCTATGTTGTCCGGGGCATCTGCCCCTGGTAGGGTCTCCCAAGGCAAACAGGTCTCGGGGGAGAGCCCAGACTAAGAGCGGTTCAAAAAACCCTGATGAATAGCAGCCCTAGGACTGAAGTTACCTCGCCCGGACCAGGGAAACCGGGGCACCCTCCCGGAGCCAGACCCGGGAGGCGAGCTCGTCGGCGAGCGTCTGGTGGCCGGGCTTTCGCCCATGGGGCCCGGTCGGGCTCAGCCCGAAGAAACACCATGGTGCAGCCACCCTGTGGACCCACCACCCGCAGGGACAGACATCGGGGTCGGGTGCTATGTAGACCGGGCGGCGGGCCGGGCAGGGGGCCTGGGCGAGCCGATCGCCGGCGACATGGACTAGCTCTAGGGACGTGGAACGTCACCTCGCTAGCGGGGAAGGAGCCGGAGCTGGTGGGGGAGGTGGAGCGTTACCAGCTAGATATAGTTGGGCTCACCTCCACGCACAGCGCTGGCTCTGGAACCAAACTCCTGGAGAAGGGTTGGACTTTGTTCTTTTCTGGAGTCGCCCAGGGTGAGAGGCGGCGGGCGGGAGTGGGGATACTCACGAGTCCCCGGCTGAGCGCCGCCGTGTTGGAGTTTTCCCCGGAGAATGAGAGGGTCGCCTCCCTGCGCCTACAAGTTGCGGGGAGTAAGGCTCTGACTGTTGTTTGTGCTTATGCACCAAACAGCATTTCGGAGTATCCGGCCTTCTTGGAGTTGGTGGGAGGGGTCCTGGAAAGGGCGCCGCCTGCCGACTCCATAGTTCTCCTGGGAGACTTCAACGCTCACGTGGGCGACGACAGAGAAACCTGGCGGGGAGTGATTGGGAGGAACGGCTTGCCTGATCTAAACCCGAGCGGTGGGAACGTCTGGCGGAGGATCCTGTCCGGGAGGTCTTCAACTCCCACCTCCGGAAGGACTTCTCACACATCCCGAGGGAGGTTGGGGACATGGAATCCGAGTGGATCATGTTCAAAGCCTCTATTGTGGACGCGGCCGCTAGGAGCTGTGGTCAGAAGGTCATCGGTGCCTGTCGTGGCGGCAACCCGAGAACCCGGTGGTGGACACCGGGGGTGAGGGAAGCCGGCAAGCTGAAGAAGGAGGCCTTTTGGGCTTGGTTGGCCCAGGGGTCTCCTGAAGCAGCTGACAGGTACAGGCAGGCCAGAAGGACTGCAGCTGCGGTGGTCACGGATGCTAAAACTCGGGCATGGGAGGAGTTCGGGGAGGCCATGGAGAAGGACTTTCGGTTGGCCTCAAGGAGGTTCTGGCAAACCATCCGACGACTCAGGAAGGGAAAGCAGGGCCTTCCCCAGGCTGTTATCAGCGGGGGAGGGGGGCTGCTGACCCAGACAGAGGATATCGTGGGGCGGTGGAAGGAGCACTTTGAGGAACTCCTAAACCCGGTCAACATGTCCCCTGAACAGGGGGCAGCGCCTGAAGACTTGGGGGTGGATGAACCTATCTCCCTGGCAGAGGCCACTAAGGTAGTCAAAAAGCTCCTTGGTGGCAAGGCGCCGGGGGTGGATGAAATCCGCCCTGAGATGCTGAAGGCGCTGGACTTTGTTGGGCTGTCTTGGCTGACACGCCTCTTCAATGTCGCATGGGGGTCGGGCACAGTGCCCATGGACTGGCAGACCAGGGTGGTGGTTCCCATCTTCAAGAAGGGGGACCGGAGAGTGTGCTTGAACTATCGGGGTATCACACTACTCAGCCTCCCGGGAAAAGCTTATGCCAGGGTGCTGGAACGGAGGCTCCGACCGTTTGTCGAACCTTGGATTCAAGAAGAACAGTGCGGGTTTCGTCCTGGTCGTGGAACAGTGGACCAGCTCTTTACCCTTGTAAGGATACTGGAGGGGTCCTGGGAGTTTGCCCAACCAGTCTACATGTGCTTTGTGGACTTGGAGAAGGCTTTCGACCGGGTCCCTCGGGGCTTTTTGTGGGGGGTGCTGCGGGAGTATGGTGTGCCGGACCCGTTGCAACGGGCCATCCGGTCTCTGTACGCCTGCAGTAGGAGCTGTGTTCGTATCCTCGGCAGTAAGTCAGATACGTTCCCGGTGGGTGTTGGCCTCCGCCAGGGCTGCCCTTTATCACCGGTCCTGTTCGTGACTTTCATGGACAGGATATCTAGGCGCAGCCGTGGGGCGGAGAATGTCAGGTTCGGGGATCTCAGGATAGCCTCTCTGCTGTTTGCAGATGATGTGGTCCTGTTTGCCTCCTCGGACCATGACCTCCAGCATTCACTGGGGCGTTTTGCAGCCGAGTGTGAAGCGGCGGGGAGGAGTGTCAGCACCACGAAATCTGAGGCCATGGTGCTCTGCCGGAAACCGGTAGATTGCTCCCTCCGGGTGGGGACAGAGTGCCTACCACAAGCGAAGGAGTTCAAGTATCTCGGGGTCTTGTTCACGAGTGAGGGTAAAATGGAGCGGGAGATCGACAGGCGTATCGGTGCGGCTGCAGCAGTAAAACAGGCGTTGCACCGGGCCGTCTTGGTGAAGAAGGAGCTGAGCCGAAAGGCAAAGCTCTCAATTTACTGGTCGGTCTACGTCCCAACCCTCACCTATGGTCACGAGCTTTGGATCGTGTCCGAAAGAACGAGGTCGCGGATACAAGCGGCCGAAATGAGTTTCCTCCGTAGAGTGGCCGGGCTCAGCCTTAGAGATAGGGTAAGGAGCTCGGACATCAGGAGGGAGCTTGAAGTCGAGCCGCTACTCCTTCGTGTCGAAAGGAGTCAGCTGAGGTGGTTCGGGCATCTAATTAGGATGCCTCCAGGACGCCTCCCTTTAGAGGTTTTCCAGGCACGTCCAACTGGTAGGAGGCCCCGGGGAAGACCCAGGACACGCTGGAGGGATTATATCTCCCAGCTGGCCTGGGAACGCCTCGGGATCCCCCAGAATGAGCTGGTAGATGTTGCGGGTGAGAGAGAAGTCTGGGTCAGCCTGCTTGACCTGCTGCCTCCGCGACCCGACCCCGGATAAGCGGTGGAAAATGGATGGATTGATGGACTCATATTTGTTCCACTTTTTCCACTTCGATCTATTGCAGTAGGTTGAATAAGCACATCTGTGTTGCCGGTGCTTCTAACTCCCATCATTTTCCCACACAGCAGACTGAACAACCTTTCTTTTCGTTTTTATTTACGGTACACGCACCGCGTTAACTCAACTCTGACACAGTTTTGTTCTTCCATAGAAAGCTATTTGTTTTAACACATTTTACTCTTCTGGGGCAATGTTAGATTTATTTATATTCATGCCCTGCCCACCACAGATTGTCACGTGGAGCGTTTGGTTTGACGCAGTGGATCATCCCACCAATGCAAACATGGCATAATCATCATCTTTCAGTAATATGATTAGTTGTGCTGCCCTAATTCACATACACATGATTTTGCACACATGCATCTGGGATCCACAGTATGAACTGGATCTCATGCACAGTATTTTAACACTAATAAACATTTCAGGAATTTTGATTAGGACCGTATGCACTGAATGCAGCCTTCATCTTACATTAGTCACTGTCAGCTTGTTTCAGTTTTTTTCCCCTCTCTGCTGCTCTTGATGCACTTACTTGCCAGGCTTCCAAAAGAGATTTCTAAGAGGTGTAAATTAAACCTTTGGGCATTGACATTCTGTGATATGAGCAGCACACGCCAACCACATCTATGAGTTTTCACAGTTTTCTTCCTTTGCATAAGATTACATAATCAGCTTTTTTTCACAGCATTTTAAGATTAAAAAGTCCAAGAATTGTCGTCATAGAAACAAAAGAGCATGTGTTCTGTGGGTCAGAACATAATAGCTTATAAAATGAACGTGGGATGCATTATTCAGTCTTTTAGACTTGAAGATTTATACATAATCATCCAGCTGTCTCTGTTTAAGACCCCGTGTAACATTTATGCATACACAATGAAGTAGGAATACTAAGTAATAATCAGTTATCCTGTGGTGTGTTTGTATGTGTGTGAGTGAGTGTGTGTGAGAAAGAGAGCTGTGAGCTGTGTTCTCTCACTCCACTCCACCATCTCTTGCATGAGTCAGACACATAGAGCACAGTGCGTGACAGCAAAACTCACCCACTTGTACAGCTGCCCCCGCAGACTCACACAAATACACACACACACACACGCACAAACACACACACAAGTGCATATTTTATTTTCATACATTTAATTTGGGTTGTTGGGAGACCGTTGAAAACGTCGCTGGTATTTGAGCCTCTTTGTAGAAAGCAGAACTCTAGTGGCGTCAGAGTGAATGTTCAGACGCAGCCGCTTCTTTGTATTAATAAACAAAAACCTAGAAAACAGTGGTGAGCTTGTAGCATTGCCAAAATCAAGTATAATATTCTTTGAAGATGCGAACCACAAGACGAAAAAGCATATTCCCTAAAATGTTGATTATTCCTTTAAGTAATCATCCGGTAATAGCAGCAGCTGTGAGCTCCTCCGAGCTCTGTTGCCTGATGAACATGAAAATCTGTCACTGATCCTGTTCTCTGAGTTTCGTCTGTTATCTCGTATGTGTCGCACAGTACAGCTGCAATTTGAGGCTGTACATACCACGGTGGGTTGCAGTGCGGTGTCACACACACACACAAACATGCAGACATACAGTACACTTGTGGTGGGAAAGACATGGTGTCAGAAATTGCTCAATGTCACTTTCTAGTCCATTACCTTTCAGAAGGGGTTGTCTGTAGGGGAATGAATGATAGATCTGTGTATGTTACTGTGACCCTGGGACTCCTCATGAAATGAGAGAATGTGTTTGTTTACAGCATATCTGCTCGCCTGTTTTCCTGCACTGAGAAGACCAGTCACGTCAACGCGCCCGCCTCCTGCCGTGGCCTCTTGTACTGATTGGGTGTTGAGATTACTGAGAGCAAAGAGACAAATCTTTAAACCAAAGACAGCACCAAATATGACGGTGCTGAAAACTGGAGAAACCCTTCCAGAGACACCCCTTCACTGCTGCACTAACATCAATCCCCTGATGTTTCCCTCCTAAACATACAGCCCCATCATATTTAAGTGAGAAAAAGGACTTCCCGTCTTTAATCACGTCCTTATTTAATAGTGGGTGGACCGGCTATGCTGCTGGGTGTGGCCCCCCTCTAGGAATCATGGGTTTAAAGTTTACAAGATTTTTTTTTTTTTTTACATACTATCTGTCTCATGTGCGATGAATCCCCTCACATTACTATTGATCTCTATTTGGTTAGGATGTATCTCTTTTTCTAAGAAGCCTTTAAAATATATATATTCGGTTGAAAATGGAAAACTTGAAAATTGAACTTTTGGTTAATATGTACATTGTCAGCATTGCTTAAGCATTGTCTAACCCTCTACCCAACCTAACCCATGTTTTTGGTTTTGCAGTTTATTTCCTTTTTCTTGTCTTTTTGTGCATTTCTTATCACTGTTTGAATATTTTTACACTCCTTTCTATATCATTTACTTACACATAACATACTGTGTTATTTGTTTAATTTCATCCCTGAGAAGCTATTTCTAGTGCATTATGCATGGTAACAAACCTCTCAGTATGGCATAGAATGGTATCATTATTATGGAAGTCATTTTCAAGGACACTGTGACACATTTCTCCATCACTCCATCTTCTAATAAGAGCATGATAATTATCCACCTTTTAGCCGCTGATGGGTTATTATTCATAGACTTACTCTACATCTAGCCTACTCTCTCTCCCTCTTTCTCGCTCTCTCTCTATCTCACTCTCTTGTTCTCTCTGAGTCACACTTCAACCACACTCTTCCCTCTTCATTCCCCCTCTCTCTTTTTAAAATGGTGAAAGCTGAGAATACGTGTTGAAGCAATCTATTTGCTGCAGAAACATTGCAACATATTTTTGTGTCGTTATGATGATGGTCATCATCATGACGGCCGATTCTGCTCAAACATGTTAAAATGTTTTTCACACCATTATTCTCAAGATTTCATATTTATTTATGTGACTTTTTTCGCTGTGACGTTCAAATGTTGGAAGGACATTTGGAGGTCATCACTTTTTTAAAATTCTTTACTGTCTTTCTTTGAAGAAACATACAGCATGCATGCACACACACACACACACACACATATACTTATATATTCACATTTTCTCCAAGGTTCAGAGTCGCGGGTATTTCCACTCGTCGAGTGGGATGCATAGTGTTTCCATGGAGATCTATTTTCAGCCACGGACAAAAAAAGGGCCAACTGTTAAAATACGCCATCATGTTCGCTCTGACTGAAAAGAAAAATCACATTTCCTCCTCTGCAGATATAATGTATAATTCTTTTTCACTTCTTTATGTTAACGTCCCTGTCTTGTCTAGTTAGAAACAGGATGTTAGGAAGGCATCATTCGTCAAAGCAGATTTGAATCTCAGATCCTGCTGCGTTTGAGAGATCAGCGCATTACCAGCCATACATTATGGAGTAAGAACAGTGACGGAGAGGAGAGAAGTTCAAGGTTTCATCCTCTTAAAGACTGTAAATCGTGGTTGTGAATAACAATAATTCTGTAATCTAATCAACCAATTTGTCAGTTGACATGAAGTTAATTGACAGCTCAATTATGATAATCAGTTAAGTCACATAGTAAGAAAGAAATCCCAAATATCTGCTAGTTCTAATATCCCAAAGTGAACATTTACTGCTTTTCTCTATTCATATCATCAAATTTTGCCTAAATATCTTTAGGTTTTGGGATTGCTGAACCCACAAAACAAACCCTTTTAAAACAACCTTTTATAGGCGATATATTATGAATAATAAAAGTGATAAAGAGCATATCACAATGAAGAAAAGAGTTGAAGGTGAAGTCTAATTGTAGTATTTGAGATGTTATATTATCTTATTATCATTACATTGGTGTTGTCCATATGCAAAACGCCATGGTCAGGTTTGTAAAATGATCTAATTAGTCATTACAGTAACAGACCTTTCTTAGCCCTGAACCCAGACCTCCAAAGAAGCACATAATTATTATTTACGATATGTGATTAATACCATAATCACAAGTTTTCTTGTTGGCATTTCAAATTCTAACAATAGCCATCTAATGACCAAAGCCAAGTATCGCCAAATGCGGTTTATTATTAAGCATGCCTGCTTAATTAGCTGGTATTCAGTGCAAAGTGACTGATACTGATGGATTTGATGACACGCAACCAAATTCATGAATAAGATTATACTGCAGTTTGCATTTCTGGTACAATAAATGGTTTATAGTTAATCTGCTGCATCTCCATCATGCCCACAGTTCATTTTAAATCCATAAGCCGCCAATCTAAAATGGAAGTCATGCTAACGTTAATAGTGCATCATCTCTCATCTCATCTTCTGAAGGTGGACTCAAATTTCCTTTCCAAAAAGCTTTCAACGTTTGAATCTCGATTAGAGCAATCACAAAGTGCTTTTGATAAATATGTCAGCCAGCTATTATACAGCATCAGGAGTCCCTTATCCCGCACTCCCATCTGTACATTTTGTATATAGTCTGTTCAGGCTTCACTACTTGGTGATGGACTCTAGCACTAAGACTCCTTTTCAATCACCCTTAATCTCTTGGAGATTGTGTGTGACTCATCTGTGTATCGCTACAGTTTTTCTGCCCTCTCACTGCCTCCTCAAAATCCACTGCCAGAGCATTTAGGTGGGCTGACAGTATTTAGCCTACAATATTTCATAATCTGGCAAATGAATCTCAAGCAGCATTGCAATCACTATCCAGGAAAGAATGATAATCTAGAAGAGGGTTTTCCAGAAAGCAATGAGTTTTTAATGACTCAAAAGATTGATTACAGCATAGCTCACATCTCAAGGGCATTTTAGGAGTTGAAACATAGAGGTACCCATCACATAGCTATGTCGTTTGTTGCATTTCAATGTAAAATGATTGCTGCCATTATACAGAATAGTGCATTTGCATGCAATAACTAACTTCCCTGCCTCTGGGCGGATTCTAGAAATGCAGTGTAGGAGGATAAGCATATGTATTTGTTGTTTTTAAAAAGTCTGTGATTGCGCTATTTGGTAGAAATATGAGTGAATGTCACGTTTGATGTGCACCTGACCAACAAAGATACGGGGGGTGGGGGGGTGGGGGTTCTACACAATGTGGATAGTAAAGATATGTGCAGCTGTGATTGTGTATCTAACCAACTGGAAGTGGCTAAAGCCTGATTATATATGAGCTCTAGTTTTACTGTGTGATAGTGCCGGCATGCTAAGCCAGCCTTCTTACACACACCCAAAGCACGTGCAGGCAGTCACGACTCACAGACCCCCCCCCCCCCACACACACACACACACACATATATGCATGGGCACACATGTTTGTGTGTGATGTGAGGCAGGGCGCTGTGGAGATCAATGGGAGAGCATACTAGGTCCTCTCAGAAAAAACAATTAAAAGAGAATAGATAATGAGGCTATTTATAGACTGATCTATTTGTAACCAGGGCATTCTCCTATGTAGGAGCGGGGGATTGTTCTCTTTTCAGCCTGCCCTCCTTCTGTCCTCTCCTTCGCTTTCTCTGTTGCTCTATATATATATTTTAAGGAGCTAAATGGATTTAGTTTCTCTATTTTCTCCCATTTTTTGCAGTATCTAAACATTTGCTTTTTGCATGACAACTCCATCGTTCTGTTCCTCTTTCTCCGACATCGGATGCAAATGGATCAGTTATTCACCGCAGATGTTAATAAGTCATCCCAGGCATTCGCATGTGAAACAGTGTCATGCAGCAGAGATGTTATCAGGTGCAATCCAGGGCCACTCCTGGGAGACCCAGTGACGCACCATGCATGACATAATGCTGTGGTAATGTATTTGGTTGTGAGGGAGAGAGACAGCGAATACACAATGTGTGTGCGCTCAGCAACCAAATAATGGTATGACACTGAAAAGCAGCCAGATAGAAACCTATGATGTAGCTTAATAGAAATATTTTATGAATCATTTTAACTGAAGATACAGTGAATACATTGGCCGATATGTAGATTTGATTCTAATTAAAAAGCTTTGTGAAGGTTTGATGTAGATATTGATTCAAGTCCACAGTAGTTTCTTACACACCAGTGATGCAGATTCTTATTGTTGCGGTGATGAATGTGATCTATTATATGAACATTTATTAATATAGAGTTCAATAGTTTGAGCAAGTTCTAATTTATTTAAAGAAGAAGAAGAAGAAGAAGAAAGAAGAAACCCCTTTATTAGTCCCACACTTAGTCCCACAGTGGGGAAATTTATCCTCTGCATTTGACCCATCCTTTTAAGGAGCAGTGGGCAGCCTCGTGAAGCGCCCGGGGAGCAACTTAAAGACCCATTACATGACTTTGCAATGCAGATTAAATATAAAATCAACCACAGTACAATTTCTTTTATATATAATCGAGTAATTTACCAAGCAAAAATGGGTTTTGGACTGTCGATCACAAAAAACATTCAATTCAAAGATGGAACCTCAGGCCCTTGGTAATTGTGAAATGCATTTTATAGAGTAAATGTTTAAACACCTCAGCAATAATCAACATTATTTTGTACCTGTTATACATCTGACTTTATAAATTAAAATTACTTAAAATAAAGATTAATTGTTTAGGCAAGGCTGATAAAAGATACATACAACCACGGACTCAACCCTAAATTATGTCCATATTTAACATAATGTTGAATAGTATGCAGCACATGCACAACACATATTGTTATATAATTCTAAATAATCCAGATGGAAAAATATATCAAACTAATGGAAAATGATGGTAGATGGAAAAAATAACAATTTCACACAAAAAGCTACACATATTATATTAATGCTATTTGGATTACAAAGTTCATATCTTGCTCTTGCCAAAGCCTACATCTGATGTAACAAACTCTTTCGCCACATTGTTTTAGCAACTGCGTAAGAATAACAGTATTGTAGAAGTAAATTGTCCCTCGAGCTAGAATAAAATTCTTCAGATGAAAGAGCCAAAGATATTTATATAAAGTAGTTCATGGTGTATGAGGAGGTGTATGAGGTCAAAGCACAAGGCCCTCGTCTCTCTTAGCAGAATTATATAAGGAAGCAATCGCATCCACAGTTTCTTGTTGTGCATTTAAATATTATTTGTATGTGGAAATAGAAATTGGGATCTTTTTTTGGGATCAAATGTAAAGAACTCACTGCAATACGTTAGTAAGACTATCCTTTAAAGACGGATGATCAATATACTGTGATGTATTGTATTTTCTAACCATTTCTCTCCTTCTATCCTACTCTTTATTTCATACATTCTCAGGTATTGCAGGTGCCAAAAATGACCTGGACAAGAGAAAAGAAATATATGGTGAAAACCTGATACCTCCAAAGAAGCCAAAAACCTTCCTGCAGCTGGTATGGGAGGCCCTGCAGGATGTCACCCTCATCATCCTGGAGTTGGCTGCCCTGATCTCCCTGGGACTCTCTTTCTACCGCCCTCCCGGAGAGAGCAACGGAGAGTGTGAGTAAACATCCCTAAACTTGTGACATCACTTCCTTTGAAATTCTCTCTTGTGGTTCGTTTCGAAGTCTGGAGACAGACACACAAGCACAGACACTCAGACACAAACACACACTACACTAAACTACTACACTACACTCTGAAAAGTATGTCCACTATTGCAGAGGACAGCAAAGAGCTATAATTGCATTGGCACATTAACATCACTTCCTTTGACATTACTGGCAGATGCTGACACTCTTACACCAGCATGTACTGTATGCACACACCATTTAATTGGTGAGGCAGGTCACACTTTGTTTGTGACCTGCCTCAAGAGATCAAGCAACTCACCGAGTACAGAGGTAATTTGTGTGTGTGTGTGTGTGTGTGTGTGCGCGTGTGTGTGTGCATGTTATGAACGTGTTAAAGGTGCGTATGAAAGGTACCGGTAAGGTTAGTGAAGTGTTGAGCAGAGAAATAACCTTAAGCCCCAAGTGCCTATACATCAGCCAAGTGAGCCGTGAGCCGTGAAACAGGAAACGAAGACTGAGACCATAACGAGGTGCTGAGTCAGCAACGTCAATCACTGCTCCCAGCATTATCTCAGTAATGGTATTCAGAGACCCTGTTGAAGGGTCTGGTCATCATTTTAAGGGGTTTAAAAAGTCTTATGAAAGTAGAAATACCAGATAAAGACGAAAAGGTTACAACCGTCTTGTTTTTTTAGTTGGTTGGTTAAGAGAGACTTAATGAGTGAGTAAATTAATGATTTAGTTAGTCGGCCAAATACGTAGGTTATAAAATTATTGAGTAAGTGCAAATTGATCTTACTTCATACTTTGCATATTTTCTTGCACAGTTTCAGCTGCATTGCTGCAGGAGGGAGATCGCAAATGAAGCAGAGAATGGCCAGAGGATTCATTATGCTAATACCTGCGTCCATCTGCAGATACATAATCAAGCTTCTCTTTAACTTGCAACACAGTGTGCCAATATGCAAGTCTCTTGTCAGATTTAAATTAAATGAATATATATGAATCTAAATCAGCACATAAACTCCTGCGGATATGAATAGATGTGAATAGCAGAGCGATTCAGAAATATATGAATGCATACCACTTTGACCCAATTCAGATAAACACCAAATGAAGAGAGACGGACATAAAGTCATAAGTCATAGGGAAGTCATAAGGAAGTTATGACATAGAGAGTTTTTAGAGTGTCACTTCAAAAAGAGCACAACTAACTTTTTTTTTCACACAAATATTTGATATTGCCTAATCAAAAATTCTGGCAATGATCCCTCAAACTTAGATATAAAGAGTTGTGACAGAGGTGGTGGTACGGCAAGATATTTTACTGCTGACTCTACTGTATTGGGGCCTGTCAAACCTAAATTAAATCATTAAGGATAATGACTATACATAAAAAGCAACAATATTAAACAAACTAAATTTAATCTTAATTTAGAAACTCATAAATTTGAATGTTCAACAATTTCTATACT
Source organism: Cottus gobio (assembly GCA_023566465.1). NCBI lineage: Eukaryota > Metazoa > Chordata > Actinopteri > Perciformes > Cottidae > Cottus > Cottus gobio. The sequence continues at coordinate 18,525,426 of CM042222.1, read as the reverse complement.
GATATATGTGAAAAGCAAATACCAACACGTATACTTCATAAGCACACATCTCGCCCTGCTGATTTACTGTTGTGTTTATTGGTACGTTAAAAATAAATTGGAAAAAAAAGCTTGACAGTCCAGAAATAGAAGGTGGTGGGATGACTTAACTCTCATTTACATATGAAACAGCCTGACTGGAGTTGAATGAGCAGGCTCTTAATTGCGTCTGTATCAAACACATGACGTGAAACAAAACAGAAACGAGAAAGATAGTAAGAAAATACAGTCAGTATACCAACATGGTTTGGTAACAAACCTTTGAAGCTGATTGACGTTGTTCACTTACATCTCACCCACAACTTGTAGAAGTGTCTCAATCAGCTGCATAAATCAGTTTACGCTTTGGGCTTGGGTATTGCGCAATTTTGATACATTATCAGCACCATGGACAGCTCCAAATGTTCTGCATGATTTGTCCTTGTATGAAAGGGACAAGAGCACAGTTTACGTGTTTAAATACTGAGCTGTGAAATCAGAACCATGGACAGCTACTACATTCACTTTATTTCCTTTGATGCTCCCCAGTGACATAGCAGGACAGTTTAAACTCATCTAATTACATTGTTAAGAAATATATTCTTCGCTAATTTACTAGTAATTTGGTTCTATCATTTGTTCTTAATTGAATATTTGCTTCTTAGTAAGAGGCTTTATGACCTATTGTTTTTTGGAAGATAGTAAAGTGGCCTCACTTGCCACACTGATACCAATCTAAATATACTGTCATATAATATTTTAGGAGATGGATCAGTTCTGGATCGATTAATACTGAACTTTCACTTGTCAAAATCAGGAATTAATTTTCCATGACAAAACATTAAAAAAAATAAAGAAAAAAACAACAATTATATACATACAAGGAACAATAACATTATATTAGATGTTAAGAATCTTTTGATAAAAATATAATTAAATGTCTCTCCTTTTTGCCAAAACGTACATAAATGTATGAGCAGCTGCAGTGTGTGTGTGCATTGGTACTTATACACATAAAGGAGGATATGTTCTGGGAGTGCATGCAATATACCCACTACATGAACTTCCTACTGATTGGAACCCCTCTGTAGTGCAACAATACCTCCAAATTGCTTCTTTGAGTCTAGTTTTTGGTTAAATCAGACCCTGCATTTATAATGTCTATAATATGGGGTCTGCTCTACTTCCCTTGTGAGCTGCAAGTGTTTTATAGTCCAAATCAAATCACTCCACTGGGGGCTTTTGAAGTCAGCTAGCCAGAAGTGTAGGGCACAATGGCTCCCAGAGTATTACATGAAGCAGCATGAGGAGGACTGGGAATAAGCCTTTTTTCATTTCCAAATATACCCAGCCTGTCAGTTCACAGCCAATAGACATCAGGGCATTTGATAGAGAGATAGAAATTGATGGTAAAGATCAATTTTAATTCGAACATGTCCCAAATAATAATAAAACAAATCAAGATAACCATAAAATGAACAGTGTAAACTAAATATATATTACAAAAAAGAGTAGGCTGAAGTATACAAAAATGTGGTTCTTCCCCTTTTGATTTGATTTATATTATATCCATTGCACATAGGTAGAAAAATTGCACACAATGCTCCCAGTGTGAGTTTTTATTACATCCCTTTGTGTATCTTCACATATAGAAGCATATATACCTGTGTATTAAAAGTGTGAGTTGATATTCGGCGTGTAAGTGTGTGTCGACAGAATACTTAAAGTCCATATGAAAACAGTGTGCTTGCAAATTTATGACATCTAAATAACTTTCCTCTTCCTTTCATGTCATCGTTACCAAACTTCAGCTTGTGGCGCGGCGGGAGGTGGGGTAGAGGACGAGGGCGAGGCAGATGCCGGCTGGATCGAGGGCGCAGCTATCCTGTTGTCAGTGGTGTGTGTGGTGCTGGTGACGGCCTTCAACGACTGGTCGAAGGAGAAGCAGTTCCGCGGGCTGCAGAGCCGCATCGAGCAGGAGCAGAAATTCCAGGTGGTCCGCGGCAGCCAAGTCATACAGCTGCCTGTGTCGGACATAGTGGTAGGGGATATCGCACAGATCAAATACGGTAGGTGGAGGAGATTGTCCAACTGTGTGTGTGTGTTAGAGTTTACTCAGTTATTGACAAGCAGAAAGTGGAAATTCATGGTGCAAAGAGCTTTGAAAACAGATTTGATAAATAGTTGGAAGTTGAGTTGCAAGAGACTTTTTCTCATTCTGTGCTGTTTACACATACTGACCCCCCCAAAGCAAACAATATTAAGTCACCAATGAAGGAGTAGATCTTCTGGCTTTATCCAGTTAGTTCCCTGACACCACTAATGTTTCCTACATCTTTGGTTTTCCATGTGCCACTTTATAGATTGCTCATTATTTCGTAGCTATGTATTTAGGTGTGCTAAATCTCTGTTCTAACCATTTACACTGTTGATTGTTATTTGACATATTTAACATCTATCCAGTTGGCCCTTTCTTCCTACTATATATCCTTTTTTATCAACTTGTTTTTTATTTCATCCATGATTTGAATTTAAACACTGTGGTGTTAACTAAAATTGACTGAACTTTTCAGAACATTTAGATAACTTTAGGGTTGTTGGACGTGCCCACTGACTTCCTTAATTGACTTGTCCATTGTTCTGTGTAAAGTAATTTTCATGGTTCAGTGGCTGAAAATAGACTTCCACCTCGTTTCCAGAGGGGGATTAAAATGATGAAGTCTACCTTAAGCAATTAAATATCTTTAAGCAACAGTATCGTAATGTGGAGACATTCATTAGCTACAGACAGACAGTACAGAGAGAGACGCAGACATCCTCACAATCTATCTTGCCTTAAATCAGCTCAAATCCAACTCTCATGAATGTTTGGAGTTATCTTAACGTGTTAATTGTGTAAGGCAATATCAATCAATTCCAGATAATACAAATAAATCCACTGCAGATAGCAACTGTTCCATTGTTATTGCAGGTGATCTGCTTCCCGCTGATGGAGTGTTGATCCAGGGCAATGACCTGAAGATTGACGAGTCATCATTGACCGGAGAGTCCGACCACGTCAAGAAGTGTGTAGAAAAGGACCCTATGCTGTTGTCTGGTATGTTATCAGTCGATGGATGGGTGGAACTGCATCTCACTGTCATGGCTTCTGCATGCAATGTTGTTGTGTAAAGGAGAACCGGTCTTTGAGACTATAATTCTCATTTTACAGTCTTCTCCATTATTTGGCTTACTGCTAAGTTTGAAGTTAGCAACTTGGATTGATCATTTTGCATTTATTTACATCTTAAATGTAAATGTTAATTTATTTACAAAATAGAGATTTGCATTTTGTAATTAATGAATCTCACAAACAAGCCTAGAGTTAAATGTTTATGCATTTTTTACACAGTGGGTTGGTGCAAATTTCTCATCCTGCATGAGAGCTTAACATAAAAAAGTGGGTTGCTTTGGTACATCTACTAGTCTAATGTCACACGCTTTTATTTCCACCCACTATCCACAAAGGAATTTCAGAAGCAGAAATAGTAGAAGTTTAATAATAATAACTAATTCTTTAGAAGGGGAATTGTATTATGTAATGACAAATATGTTTTACAATTACTTCAGATTACTTCAGAGACCATCGTGTAATATTGATGGCCAACGAAAAATCCTCAGACAAATGTTTCATATTGAGGTTTGCCTGCTGTTACTTTTTGGGATTAGGTTTGGTCTACCTGGTTCTTTTTTATATATGCTGAAAACCAAATGCAATGAACAAGAGACAATAGGTGGTTAATTATAATCTAAATATCAATGCAGAAGACACTGACGTCTTTATTGGTTTGCTATAGCAACGATACCAGAATGTGCAGCTTGAAGAACAGAAACGTGGGTTAATCTGATTTTACATCCTACTATTTTTTTTTCTTGTGGATAATTAGCTGTGGGCCTTTTGTGGGCCTCATATTCACCCACATCTACTTACTCTCCCAAAGGTTAATAATGTGTATACTGTGCACATACACAAAAGTGTAGTGCAGTCTGCACACATTTGCACAGTGACACATTTTTACTACTTTTGGCTTACTACTACTTCTAAAGCGCTGACTTGCGGATGTAACGATGTTTGAACACTTTGTAAGCCAGTGAATACTTTTACATTTTCATACTATACAAAAACAATTCAAGAAAAAATAGCCCACATAGGGATTTATTTAATTGTACATAAGGATGATGAGGGTGGATAGTTTTGTTTTGAGGAGCGGGTAACCAAACAGGTCAATTCATACATTTAATCTTAATCTTTGAACCTGTAGTGTGAAAAATGCACACGATCACGGCAGGAGTGCAACACTTTTTTAGCAAACACTAAAATTGTGTCTAATCTAATGTGATACATTTTACTAACCTGCTGCGCTCTTACCAGGCACCCATGTGATGGAGGGGTCAGGGCGCATGTTGGTGACTGCTGTTGGTGTCAACTCTCAGACAGGAATCATCTTCACCCTGCTGGGGGCCAGCACAGAGGAAGAGGAGAAGAAAGAAAAGAAAGGTAAGAAAGATCATCATATCATGAAATCATCTTTATATTTTCTGTAGCTGCTTCAGGAGTACTGAGGTAATTTGTTTTTTTGTCAGTTTTGCTCAGCAGTGTACCCTTGAAAAATCTTTCGTCATTTCATTACCTTATGTCCTGTAAGTCTAACTGTGTGCTCTCATTGCATTATAACAGTGTTTTGAACTGTCCTTGTTATCAGGGTTTTAAACATTAAACTCTCAAATGAAGACAAATGTCCAGCTGTTAAACTCGTGAAATTTATGAACCTTTTGTAGGTATTCGTAGACGTTAAGCCTCTTTGCCTCTTTGCTGAATGTGTATAAAAACTGTATGAAAGGAGTATTGGTGGTACACTTGTGAGCTGCAGTATCCAGGTTCTGTGGATTCAAGTGCATTATTGTCCTTACTCTCTATCCAACCAAATTCTCTTCGAAGGAGCGGCAGTGGCAGATGGACACCAGAACACAGGTAGAGTATCACCTTTCTCTGACCCCTGGGAGCGGTACTTGATCCGTTTGACCTTTAACCCCTTATGACCACCAATAAACCGCCGCTACTCGACACCCCTCTTCTGTAACCGAGCATCCTTCCGCCAGTTTAATTCTTCACTTCAAAAGAGAAGCCTCGTTCTCACAACACTGCATCCCTTTAAGTGTTGACAGATGACACATTTCACAATGCATAATCCTCTTACCATATAACAAGCTCTGCACTCATCAAACTAACTAGCTAGCATTCAACATCAGTCCTGTTTCAAAGACATATTGAATGCCACAAGTAAACAAAGGCTGTCAGACTCGTCTCATTTCTGTATTACAGAACAATGACATGAGAGCGACAGCATTGCAGGTGTACAGCACATGTACCAGCAGTAGAGAGTAAAGTAGACAGCATAAGCTTTTGTAAGATATTTACATATACATATTTTAACATCAATTGTGTTACCGGTGCCTCTTCGGTCAGCGCTGTCGTTTCAAAGAGCAGGTACCTCAGTGTCGTACGTGCATAGCATTATATATGTTTTGAAGCATTTTCCTTCAGTGCTTATATTGTGCTCGGATTTGTACATGAAGAAAGGGAAGAGTAAAACACGTCTTCCCCTGTGTATTAAACACGCACAAATACTACACATGTTCTTCTTTTTAGCTGTATTTGTAGTGCATCGACAACTTGTGCATTATGCATTAAGTTAATCAATGTGATCCCAGGTATCTGATCAACCAACAAACTGTACAGGGAATCACTCAATCTGTGATCAGGAAAGCAGGCAATAATCTATATATATTTTTCACTGAAATTCAATAAAATGTCTTCCTTGATCTTTGAGTAATTTTATCAAATTTATATTTACGAAGTTTCACTGCTAGAGTTTCATTAAAATGTCCAAAAACATTGTACCGCACATTTTGCACTTAATATTTCAATTATGGCTGGCCTAATTTATGAAACTTTAAAAACTTAATTTAAAATTGTATTACGACTACATAATTATGACTTGATTATCTTTTTTCATATAATTTGAACTAAAATAAACGGGATGCTGTGTCATTAAAGTAATCAGCTGCTATTCAATTTGATAATAAATGAAGTATAGAATTGTGAGTAAGCCGGAGTAAGACATTGTGTTGTCGTTTACAATGAACTCTAGACACAGAAACCAAAAGGACACAGACAAACAATTATTGACCTTCAATTGAATTTCCTTTTTCCAGTAATCATAGTTTATGTGACTGCTGTCATAAGACATTAACATATCCTTGTGAGATATATTCCAGGTTTTAAAAAACGAAAACTATAACTGCGGGGATTGCGAAGGCAAATATTCACCACGTCTCATATTTACACAAGCATATTTCGTTCAGCCCGTCACTTAACTGGTTGGCACATGTGTATTTCCCTGGCTGATATATCAAATCTGTTGATTTATTTTGAGAGTTCATTTTCAGATTGGCTATGCAACACTTTTTTTAGCTTATTTGCTTCAGATTTTCTGCTAAGATTTTTATTTTGTGATGCTAACAGATATTACATGAATAACATGGTTTAGTTCAACTTCACATTGCAACAAATAAAATAAAACAAAAATGACAGTGAATGCAGAATAACACTAGTGTTTACTATACACGCTATTACACCCAGTACATTCATTATATTGAAACAAATATTTGTTAAATCAACTTACAATAGGTTTGTCTTCTTTTGTAGCGTTGGTTTCACATTTTATGATATTGTTTTTTTTCATATAGGTTATGTTCAGATTTCATCATGTCTGTCCAATGTTACACTCATTTGTTTTATTGGCATACCATTCATTAAATTACGAAACATATATATGATTACGTAAATAATAATAATAATAGACACATTACAAATGTTTTAATCACACTAGACTTTGGTATTCACATACAGTCTACATATGCTGAAACTCTTAACTGTGCTCTTAACCATGTTATTTCTGTTCATTGTCTTGTGTGTGCACATGCGTGTGTGTCTGTGTTTATGTTCATTTGTGTTCGGCCTTCATTGTTACTGGCTAGACTGCTCCCATCCCCCAATCCACCCCATCGCAACTATAGCCACGGATGGGGCTGCAGGCATTAATGCCCCTGGCAGTGCCAGCCTAATTAATGGTAGGTTGACAAAACCTCTGATCACTGACCTCTTTCTGTCGTGACTTTTGACTCCTCCTACCTTCTCCATTCTCAACATGTCTCCCATCATGGGTGCTCACCTTCTGCTCTGCTCTATCTTTTCTTTCAGTGGTGTTGAACCCTTTGAATCCTTGTTGTCTATGCACGTCCTGTTGTAGTTGTTGAATTTAGTCGAGTTTTCCCTCTTGTTTTCTCTTTCTCTCGTAATGCTGTTTATACTAAATAGCTGTCTTGGAAAAACGTAAGGTTTTTTTTTGTCCATTTTTAAATGCAAAATAAAACAAATAAAACTCTTTAGGTTTCTGTGATTCTAAGACGTAGTGATTTTTTTTTGCCTTTTTATAATAATAAGGATAATGTGTGAAGTCTTTCAACATTTGAAGCGTTGTGTCTTTAACAGAATAGTTAGCTTTTTCGAAGGGGGGGGGGGGTAAACCTTTCTTAAAGAGAGTCAAATGTAAAGATTGACTGCGTCAAGAAATAGCCTGCACCTAACCCCCACAAAGTGCATTTTTACACTTTGGTTTTCGTACAAATCAAACCAGAACCAAGAAGATACACTGTGTTCACGTCTGTTACCGTAGGACAGAGCCAGGCGAACTCTTTCCCTTGTTTCCAGTCTTTGAACTAGGCCAACCGGCTGCTGGTGGAAATGTCATTCTAATTTCATCATCTGTCTCGTAGAGATTGATTGTTATATATATATATATCATGTCTGACAATAGACAAAGACGCGAGCTGAAGAAATCCGACTGTAGGGCCATATCCTGTAGTTCGGGGTCCTCTGAGATCACAGTGCAAATCCACCACTTCTATGTTAGCTGAACAAGATGCAAAATATTTTTACTTCAGTCATTGTAGCACCGGGTAACTTTTTTATCTTTGTCTCTGTGGAGAGCAGCCTGAAAATATTTGTACTCAAGGCAGGGGCACGTGATTTGCACTGCGATAATGACCTTGTGGTGTCCTGGGCTGGAACGGAGCGATTTGTCATCTTCAGCTTTATTGTGACTCCAGGGAACTGGCTAATGTGGAAGTGGAGGTGAAGTGAACCATTTATTCTCCACATAAATGCCGAAGATTATGAGAAAATCTGGTCTTCTAGCTCCACTTCAGCAATTTTTGGGGTAAAATATGAGTACAAAAGCACAGATTTTGTGCAATTTCTAGCCTGCTCACTACTGAGACAAACATATCTGGCATATCTTCATAATTATAGATAGCCCGGGTAGATAATGGGATCAACACTGCAGCATATAATAAATGCTTCCTTATTTTGCAATTGTGGCGGTCGTGGGAAGCACACACACAGAGAACACGTCTCTCACAGGTTGCATCGGCTTTATTCAGGTTTTCCACACAGAACAATACTCGTTCACTTCCCTGCCACCGGTCTACCTCCCCGACTGACTACCCAGCCGGGCTTAAATAGCCTGGCCCACTCATTAGAATCAGCTGTGGCTAATAAGCCACAGCTGATTCGAGTGTTTTCTCCCTCCCGCTCTCGTGCCGCCGGCGCGCTAGCCACGCCCACAGCTCCACAGTAATCATTGTGTATACATTTGGTGAGAAAGCACAAGACGTTAACTTTTAGTTTTATGCTTCATCAGCTGGCAAGATGATACTGTGTACTCTTAGCGGCTCTGTTAGACTGCCAGCATGTTGATTCTGCAATTTAAAACAATACCAACGGGTCATTGAAACACACATTTATATTAAGTTCACTCTGAGATTGCTCCTTGTGTAAGCAGAAACCAACAGCATAATAAATCCACTGTCCCTGAACTTAGTGTTCGATTTTCTTTCCGTTGTTCTTATGTAACCTTGCCATGTGGGAGGCTTTTTCTTCTCTCTCTCTCTCTCTCGCCCTCTCTCTCTCTCTCTCTCTCTCTCTCTCTCTCTCTCTCTCTCCCCTCTCTCTCTCCATGTGCATTTTTCACATCTCCAGTCTGCTTCCCTCTTATCGTGTGATCTTGCATGTGCCTTCTGAATTTTCCTTTGATGCATGCAGTCTCTTGTTTGCGTGTGCAGTTTGTGTATGTGCTGTGTGCGTGTGTTTGTGGTGCACTCTTCCCCACTGACGTTTTTACTCCTACTGTTGATAATGTGTGTGGAATTACCTCTGCTCATAGTGCGAGTATGTTATACTATTTGAAAATTCTGCAGAAAGTGTGCTTTTTTTTTGGTTTGATGTTTAGCATAATATATTTTTATGTAAAAATAGTTTTGTTTCAGAAGGTCTAGTAACCTTTTTAATTACCTGGTTATCTCTTTATGCAATAAAAACGTATCTATTAAACCTAATGAACCCGCCACTTAATACAAGAAAATCGGCACACTAGAGTGTTTGTTTGTGCCTCCTGCCACTAGCTGTAGCTTCTGCTTACATTACGTCATTTACATATCACAAGCCTTTCTATGTGACGGAAATGTTGTATTAAAAGTCATTTTCCTGTCTCTCTGTTTGTGGGTTTTGGGTCTCACTGTGTGTGCTGTCTCTGTGGTGATACTTTGTTGACTTGTCTGCCTTGGTTATTTTTGTTGTTATTGTCTGGTATGTCTCCATCATAGGTAAAATGCAAGATGGCAATATGGAGAGCAACCAGATTAAAGGTAACCAAACCATATCTTTCACTCTCTCATCTGCTTTCCCTCCTTCTCCTCATTGTTTTCCTTCTGTGGAGTGTGGCGTAAGCTCTGGGTCAAATGCAGGAGGGAAATCCTACATCCTCCTGCTTTATTTGATTTAGCTTTTATTACGTATATTCTACACTCTTAATACCTCGCTGCCTCAAGTTATTGTAATTTAGATCACTAAGGTTTTTGAGAAAGTTTACCACTGTTTAACCCTCTGGACCCGACACACGCGTATCTGCGTTTTGACGATGTTACGTGATGTTTCTATTAATAGCTCCGCAAAAAAACGGCACAGAAAAATGAATCAGCTGTTGCTGGATGCGCCAGAGTCTGGAGTTCCCGGCCCCTTCCTCTGTTAACCTCTACGTGACTCTCACAGGAGCTCACAGCCTGTGGACTGGGTCGAGCTCTCACCGTGATTTGTCGATTCCATCGACATTTTGTGTGAAACTAACCAATGAACACTCAGGAAATCCCTAAGGACCTACCCACATACACTGTAAAATACACTGGCTTTCAGTCAGAGGCCCTTCCAGAAAATGACCTCAGGGTCCAGAGGGTTAAGTAAACTCCAGAATATCAGTGTTTGACCCAGGTTTTACCTACGTTCAAATAGAGTAGAACATCCTCTTCACTCTGTCTGTCACTATTGTGTTGTCCCTGGTCTGTTGTTCTGTTGTTGTTGTTGTGTTGTTGACTTGTCCAGATCTCTACGAGAAAATACACCTGTCACTCAACTACTGTATCTTCCTCATAGTTTTTCCCTTACCATTAAAAACACTTAAAACTGTCCTCTGAGAACTCATGTTATACACCACACCCTGGTTTCCTCCTTTCACTGTTTCATGAAATATTTTCCACACAATATGACGTGAATTGTCTGCGATTAGGTGGTTTTGGTGAAGTTGATGATACCTATAATAACATACATCTTTATTAATGTTAATCTATGACATTTTCTTTCTTTTTAAATGAAAAATGCTCATCCCAGGTTACCAAACAGGTGTCTTCAAGTCTCTTAAATGTATCTGATATAATAAAACAGAATTAATTATTTAACTAATTAAGGATGCATTTGATTTGATTGTACTTGACAAGTGAAGGGACACATCCTTCTCTCAACTAAAAATATAAACGTGGAAATTGTTGACATCTTCACCACTCCTTTTCATTTAAATACATCTCTCAGCGAAGGAGGTAACACAATGGGGATTGAGCCTATGGCCCACTCATTTATATATTTGCATTAAAAACTGGGTGTAGGTGATGACATTCTTGAAAAAACAAAACTGGTTTCTATTGTTCAAACGCAAAAAAAAAACAATGCACAAAATTCTGAAAACTCATAGCTCATGATCATCATCATCAACAACAAAAACACCCCAGACTGTTAAATGTAAGAACAATTCCATTATCTTCACTCAAATAGAAATGATAAATCAACTGTGACTGCAAAACCTCGGGGAGATGGAGGCACAAGTTAAGCAAATCAGTGTCCCTTAAGCAAAGGGGCAAACGGGTAAATTAAGTCTCTTGACACCTTCATACTATGATTACTGTGTACAATACATCAGCATCAGAAGATGGACATTTGTCCTGAGCTTGTATTAACAGCAGGTGTTTGATCTTCTGCTGCATACAGTTGAACAGAGACGTGTTATGTCTTGTGTCATGGGGGTGGAAAACACAATGCGTAACCAGAGAGACATGACAAATGTTCAACATGAACATTGTAAACAGCAAACACATGCGTCATTGTGATTGGAAAACTGGGCTCCAATGGTTGTTGGTAATGAGCTTCATTAAGAGAGAAGCACTGTACTGTATGTTTGTTAGGAGGAGAGATGGCGACAGAGTGATGTAATTAAGGATTGGTTGGTCTGGACAGATTCTTCTTTTTTTTTTACAGAAAATAGGTAATCTTGTTTTTGTCACACTACAAAACAGTTTCAGCGTATACATCGATTGAATATTTATGAAGATGAAATAAGTATATGTTTTTTAGCAAAATGTTTTTTAGCAAATGATCAATAACTGTGTGAAATTGAACACTTTGACATCTGGAATCATTTCATGTCTGTTGCAGTCTGTAGCGTTTGTGTTCTGGTTGATCACTTTCACATACAAAGTTTTACTATTTGGGGATTTCCAATCATTCCTGTAGTTTCGTTCATGTATAATTATAAGAGATGAGCTTTCAATATTGTGGAGTTTTTTAAATCTGTTGACCATTTCTCATGTTGTTCTGTGATCATGTTATTGCCAGCATAGCTTTCTTAACCTCAGATCTCTTTGCTGTCCTCCAGTATGGTATGAAGTTGCTTTTAAAGTACTGCTACTATATATATATATATATATATATATATATATATATATATATATATATATATATATATATGCTAAAATATGTTGCTGTCTTGCTTTTAGAATTTAAGTCCTCAACATCCACATCATCATTTCAAGAAAACAGCTAAACAACTAACAACTGATGTATGTGTTACTATGCTAATTGTAACTCACAAAACTCCTGAAGGCTTGAAACTCTATTCCATCCATCCATCCATTTTCCACCGCTTATCCGGGGTCGGGTCGCGGAGGCAGCAGGTCAAGCAGGCTGACCCAGACTTCTCTCTCACCCGCAACATCTACCAGCTCATTCTGGGGGATCCCGAGGCGTTCCCAGGCCAGCTGGGAGATATAATCCCTCCAGCGTGTCCTGGGTCTTCCCCGGGGCCTCCTACCAGATGGACGTGCCTGGAAAACCTCTAAAGGGAGGCGTCCTGGAGGCATCCTAATTAGATGCCCGAACCACCTCAGCTGACTCCTTTCGACACGAAGGAGTAGCGGCTCGACTTCAAGCTCCCTCCTGATGTCCGAGCTCCTTACCCTATCTCTAAGGCTGAGCCCGGCCACTCTACGGAGGAAACTCATTTCGGCCGCTTGTATCCGCGACCTCGTTCTTTCGGACACGATCCAAAGCTCGTGACCATAGGTGAGGGTTGGGACGTAGACCGACCAGTAAATTGAGAGCTTTGCCTTTCGGCTCAGCTCCTTCTTCACCAAGACGGCCCGGTGCAACGCCTGTTTTACTGCTGCAGCCGCACCGATACGCCTGTCGATCTCCCGCTCCATTTTACCCTCACTCGTGAACAAGACCCCGAGATACTTGAACTCCTTCGCTTGTGGTAGGCACTCTGTCCCCACCCGGAGGGAGCAATCCACCGGTTTCCGGCAGAGCACCATGGCCTCAGATTTCGTGGTGCTGACTCTCATCCCCGCCGCTTCACACTCGGCTGCAAAACGCCCCAGTGAATGCTGGAGGTCATGGTCCGAGGAGGCAAACAGGACCACATCATCTGCAAACAGCAGAGAGGCTATCCTGAGATCCCCGAACCTGACATTCTCCGCCCCACGGCTGCGCCTAGATATCCTGTCCATGAAAGTCACGAACAGGACCGGTGATAAAGGGCAGCCCTGGCGGAGGCCAACACCCACCGGGAACGTATCTGACTTACTGCCGAGGATACGAACACAGCTCCTACTGCAGGCGTACAGAGACCGGATGGCCCGTTGCAACGGGTCCGGCACACCATACTCCCGCAGCACCCCCCACAAAAAGCCCCGAGGGACCCGGTCGAAAGCCTTCTCCAAGTCCACAAAGCACATGTAGACTGGTTGGGCAAACTCCCAGGACCCCTCCAGTATCCTTGCAAGGGTAAAGAGCTGGTCCACTGTTCCACGACCAGGACGAAACCCGCACTGTTCTTCTTGAATCCGAGGTTCGACAAACGGTCGGAGCCTCCGTTCCAGCACCCTGGCATAAGCTTTTCCCGGGAGGCTGAGTAGTGTGATACCCCGATAATTCGAGCACACTCTCCGGTCCCCCTTCTTGAAGATGGGAACCACCACCCCGGTCTGCCAGTCCATGGGCACTGTGCCCGACCCCCATGCGACATTGAAGAGGCGTGTCAGCCAAGACAGCCCAACAAAGTCCAGCGCCTTCAGCATCTCAGGGCGGATTTCATCCACCCCCGGCGCCTTGCCACCAAGGAGCTTTTTGACTACCTTAGTGGCCTCTGCCAGGGATATGGGTTCATCCAACCCCAAGTCTTCAGGCGCTGCCCCCTGTTCAGGGGACATGTTGACCGGGTTTAGGAGTTCCTCAAAGTGCTCCTTCCACCGCCCGACGATATCCTCTGTCTGGGTCAGCAGCAACCCTCCCCCGCTGATAACAGCCTGGGGAAGGCCCTGCTTTCCCTTCCTGAGTCGTCGGATGGTTTGCCAGAACCTCCTTGAGGCCAACCGAAAGTCCTTCTCCATGGCCTCCCCGAACTCCTCCCATGCCCGAGTTTTAGCATCCGTGACCACCACAGCTGCAGTCCTTCTGGCCTGTCTGTACCTGTCAGCTGCTTCAGGAGACCCCTGGGCCAACCAAGCCCGAAAGGCCTCCTTCTTCAGCTTGACGGCTTCCCTCACCCCCGGTGTCCACCACCGGGATCTCGGGTTGCCGCCACGACAGGCACGGATGACCTTCCGACCACAGCTCCTAGCGGCCGCGTCCACAATAGAGGCTTTGAACATGATCCACTCGGATTCCATGTCCCCAACCTCCCTCGGGATGTGTGAGAAGTCCTTCCGGAGGTGGGAGTTGAAGACCTCCCGGACAGGATCCTCCGCCAGACGTTCCCAGTTCACCCTCACTACACGTTTGGGCTTGCCAGGTCTTTCTGGCCGACTCCCCCGCCATCTGATCCAACTCACCACCAGGTGGTGATCAGTTGACAGCTCTGCTCCTCTCTTCACCCGAGTGTCCAAAACATACGGCCGCAGATCAGATGATACGATTACGAAGTCGATCATTGATCTCCGGCCTAAGGTGCTCTGGTACCAGGTACACTTATGAGCCACCTTATGTTCAAACATGGTGTTTGTTATGGACAAACCGTGGCTAGCACAGAAGTCCAACAACGAAACACCACTCGGGTTCAGATCAGGCAAGCCGTTCCTCCCAATCACCCCCCGCCAGGTTTCTCTGTCGTCGCCCACGTGAGCGTTGAAGTCTCCCAGGAGAACTATGGAGTCGGCAGGCGGCGCCCTTTCCAGGACCCCTCCCACCAACTCCAAGAAGGCCGGATACTCCGAAATGCTGTTTGGTGCATAAGCACAAACAACAGTCAGAGCCTTACTCCCCGCAACCCGTAGGCGCAGGGAGGCGACCCTCTCGTTCTCCGGGGAAAACTCCAACACGGCGGCGCTCAGCCGGGGACTCGTGAGTATCCCCACTCCCGCCCGGCGCCTCACACCCTGGGCGACTCCAGAAAAGAACAAAGTCCAACCCTTCTCCAGGAGTTTGGTTCCAGAGCCAGCGCTGTGCGTGGAGGTGAGCCCAACTATATCTAGCTGGTACCGCTCCACCTCCCTCACCAGCTCCGGCTCCTTCCCCGCTAGCGAGGTGACGTTCCACGTCCCTAGAGCTAGTCTATGTCGCCGGCGATCGGCTCGCCCAGGCCCCCTGCCCGGCCCGCCGCCCGGTCTACATAGCACCCGACCCCGATGTCTGTCCCTGCGGGTGGTGGGTCCACAGGGTGGCTGCACCATGATGTTTCTTCGGGCTGAGCCCGACCGGGCCCCATGGGCGAAAGCCCGGCCACCAGACGCTCGCCGACGAGCTCGCCTCCCGGGTCTGGCTCCGGGAGGGTGCCCCGATTTCCCTGGTCCGGGCGAGGTAGCTACAGTCTTTGGGCTGCTTATCATCGAGGTTTTTTGAACCGCTCTTAGTCTGGGCTCTCCCCCGAGACCTGTTTGCCTTGGGAGACCCTACCAGGGGCAGATGCCCCGGACAACATAGCTCCCAGGATCATTGAGAAACTCTATTTTGGATGGGAAATTTATATATTTTTTAATATAAATTGTTAAACTTCCTCTTTTATATTTTCTTTTCTGTTTCTTTGTATTTTGATTATTTTTTTATGCGAAGCATTGAATTTTCCTTTGTGTGTGAAATATGCTACTCTGTATATATACGATTTCCCGATACAAGTGTCGAAATAATCTGTGAACATGCCGCGGGCCTTGGATGTAGGACCACTAACTTGTTCATCACAAATATGTGTTTGTGATGGAAAAAATAGCTTGAATAATAAAAAACACAACCCTAACATCAGCAAAAGAAGACCTACATCATCATGAATTCTTTTGTTTTCATCTACACTGAAACAGGGTTTACAGCATAGACTGTGAATTTTACCGCCATGACAATCAGGGACAAACATGAAATCCTATTATGTTATGTAAAAAGCTTCATGCATAGCAATGTCTTATGATCTTCTCTTGGTTTTAAATCTAAACTGTATTCTGTGCTAGTGTAAAACTTGGCTGTTGAAGCCTGGCTTCCTGTTCTTTTTCTAATCTACATGTCTAATGCTACGGCTATCTGTTCTGTGTGTGTGGTGTTTACAGTAAAGAAGCAGGATGGAGCAGCTGCCATGGAGATGCAGCCTCTAAAGAGTGCTGAAGGTGGAGAGTCCGATGAGAAAGAGAAGAAGAAGGTGTCTGGTTCGAAGAAAGAGAAGTCTGTGCTCCAGGGGAAGCTGACCAAGTTGGCTGTCCAGATTGGCAAAGCAGGTACAGCAAATTACACACGGACAAGTCTATCACTCAGACAGGCAGTTAAATCAGGGACAGCGAGGCACTGAGCCATCATCCTGTTCACCAAAGCACTGATAAGAATCACTTCTTGGTCGCTTAAAGAAATCAAAGTAGTCTAGAAGAATGCAGAAGTTATGGTTATGGCACTGTAGAAGAGCCTGTTAACTTTATTTTTCTAAATGGCCTTCCCTCGAGGGACTTGTGGAGTGGGGTCAACTGATGCCATTATGCTTTTTCACTTTTGCAATTGTACAATCCATACCACTATCAATTGCTTATAATGCCATTTAAAGCATTTATGGCAACACGGAGTTGATTTCTCTGCATTTATAGTAACAGATGCCCATTTGCCATTCATGCCCACTCTGTGGGTGTCCTCGCTGCAGCAACATAGGAGGAATACCGTTGAACAAATGATGAATATATGAATTTACTAGATACCTAAAATACTTAATGCAACAAATGAAGGAGTAGCTGGACCAGTATGGGATTAGAATTATTCTACATATTATTTCTTTGAAGGGCTGTTTTATTTATTTTGTATTAATTAAAAAGTTTAGGTTTTCTCATTTCCTAAGAATCCCTTAAAAAAATGATATCCTTTCAAAAAAGTCAATAAAACCAATAACGTTGCGATATGCTTTCCAAGTGAACAAGCATGCACAAAACCCTGATTCTGGCACACGTACATGTAAAGCAGCCATAATAAACGTTATTAATTATGGGCGGCTTGACACGTCAAATTAAGATCAGTTAAGGTAACATGGTGGCTCAGTGGTTAGAGCTGTTGCCTCACAGCAACAATTCTTTTAGTAATCCCTGTCGTGCCATCTGGACCATTAAAGGTTCTCCCCATGTTTTTCATAGGTTTCCTTTTATCGGTTCTGTTTTTTTTTCCCCATATCAAAACACATGCATGTTACAGGAGGAAGTAGCAATCTTTCTAGTATCATATAAAGTGTCACTCCACTCATACTCTTACCTTTAGGCATCATGTCGCTCAGCTGATAACATTTTGTATCTTTTTCAGGTTTGCTCATGTCAGCCATCACAGTCATCATCCTGGTCCTGTATTTTGCCATTGACAACTTTGTGATGCAGAAGAACCCTTGGTTGCCAGAGTGCACTCCCATCTACATCCAGTACTTTGTCAAGTTCTTCATCATCGGTGTGACTGTCTTAGTGGTGGCCGTGCCAGAGGGGCTGCCGCTGGCTGTCACCATCTCCCTGGCCTACTCCGTCAAGGTGAGGAGGAACCGTGAAAGACAATACTGTACATTGCAACACAGGAAGTAAGGGTTTACGCAACAAACGCACTTTGTTCGGGTTAGGAAAAGCGTGGTTGACGTTAACTTGACTAACGACTCACGTGACGAAATAGGTCATGTTGACTTTTAGTTGTGTTGCATGTGGTCTTCTGTGTCCAAGTCCTTTCTATTTGTTTGACCCATCCACCACAACTCCCACCCACCCAAGTGGATAATCTTGCACTTAATACTACGTCAGTTCCTCTAAGTGTCTATACTGGTACATGTGGGTTTACATTGGTTAGTTGAAAGCCTGGTGCGTGGGGCACTGGCTCGGTATATGAAGAGTTTGGAGTGAGAATAAATTGTACAGTGCTCTACTTTTGCTGTAAGGGCGGGCCATTTACATATATACATATAAACTAGTGTGTTCAAGGGATATTCAGGTCAGTTCTCTATCTTTAACTACAGTGTACCGTAAAATATTCTGAGGAGATACTCTTTTGTTTTATTTTTTATTTAAGACTGGGAAATTCCCACTCTGACAGTTTTCATGAATGGATACTTTTCTTGTGCATTCATGTGACAAATACATCATGTTGTAGACAAAGTCCAGACGGTATGGTTGTTTCTTTGATTCTTGCTTTGAATTAAATAAGCATTTTAACATCCAATGTCCATTTTAGCCAGTGAAGTTGAAGCAGTGCCTGTTAAGCCAATTCAGTCATCCATCTAATAGTCTAATCTAATATTTTAAAGAATTTTCAAATATGCATTAATTCATGATCATCATGTTGTTTCCTACCAACAGAAAATGATGAAAGACAACAACCTGGTGCGTCACCTGGATGCATGTGAAACGATGGGCAATGCCACAGCCATCTGTTCTGACAAGACAGGCACGCTGACCACCAACCGAATGACGGTTGTGCAGTGTTACATTGGAGATGTGCACTACAAAGAAATCCCAGAACCTGGCACTCTGCCACCCAAATCACTGGACTTACTGGTCAATTCCATCTCCATCAACAGCGCCTACACCACCAAGATACTGGTAAGCCACTTGTAGAATATACTTATAGAATGTTTCTGCATCTGAACACATGCACCTAAACATGATCATTTATTTATATTTTACAAAATAGTAACTAATTCTTTCATAAGTAAATTTCAAACACCATGTATACTCCTTTTATTTTTACACTGCATATCATATGTGGCACTCTCTATGAACCCGTATCACAATATTTAAGACATTCTATTATACTAAAGCCTGTTTAGTTAAGTCTTAAATAGTGTGGGTTAGCTGAATAGATCTCAGCTGCCTCTGTGTGAGCAGTGAAACCACATGACGAGAGCAGCCCTGGAACAGTGAGACAGTTCTGCGGTGCTTTCTTCTTGGCGAAGTAGGCAGTCTGTGTCCTTGGCTGCTGCTTTAGATTCATCAGGCATTCACTCAACTTGTCACCTTGAGAACGGTTGTGTAATTTTGTCTTACCTGATATTCAGAGCATAGCAGACTGTAATTTAATCCAATCTGGCTAAATGCTGGAGATTGTCTCTTGTTTACAGTATATGCAGCAAAGAGAAATTATCTCAAAGGCAATAGGACCTGTATGCAATAAGACATAGACTGTTAAATATTCCAATCTCAGAATCTGAAACATGTTTGCATAGATATTCATTCAGTTTACAGGACTGAAACATTATTTTCATAATCAAGCATTTGGCATAAACATCCTAAAAGCAAAGGTTGCCAAGATCAGAATGTTTTCAGACTGGTGCTACATGCCTCAGTAATAATTTTGGCAAGACTATAATTTCTCAGCTGCACACACACACACACACACACACACACACACTTGTGCCTGTCTGTGTCACTATCCTTGTAAACCCCTTAAGAGTCTATGGCCGACCAACTGAAAAATACCCTTATGGAACTCGAAGGAGGAATGAGCTGAGCAGGCGGGACAGCTGCGATAGAAAGATCCCACAGATTTTACTTCCTACACCTCAAGGCGCAATCACAGTCTTGGTGAAGCGTGTTGGTCACTCGGTTTCGAGATGGAGAGCTACATATTTGTGTGTGTCTTTGAAGCACAGTAGAAAAGCAATGCACCATGTACAAGAAGCACAATGTCTGCCAGGCTTTATGCCAGTTGGATTTTTAAAACCAGTTTATTGTCCGCTTACAGAGCACCTATCGAAATATATAAAATTTAATTAGATTTTCTCAACAAGTTTAGGCGATTTTACTATGAATGTAATATATCCTTTGACAAATATGTGCATAACACTACATGTCTAAAATGAGAATGCTTGGTTATTACATGGTAAAGACAAATATGGAAAACAAGTAAGAACAAGGCATGTGATGTTAAAGTATTTTGGGTCTCTATTTGCAACGGCCTGTGATCAGATGCACTCTGCAATTGCTTGATTTTATTGTTTGTCCAGGTTTTTCAAAAAGGGAACACATGTTGTGAATACATTACATGGTGGTAAAGAAAGAAAACTGAGGCAACCTCATAGTTCCATCAGGAAAACTAAATCACCATTTGAACCATGTTCAAATGGTGATGGTCTGTATAGACATTCACAGACTTCTGATGATATAAACAATGTTTTAAAAAAGACTTTACAGCGTTATGAGGGTTTATTTATTGTCTATCACTCATTCGACTTGTTGGATAAAATGGCACTACGTCTGTTCTATAATCAATTCATTCATAAAATAATTTACCTCATGCATTAAAGTAGGAGTTAAATGTAGGGTGAACTTCAAATGATATCAGCTTACATACTTGTACTGTTTACCTTCTATCAGTAGTAATTACTGTATAATTTAGCTACCAAATGTTCATCCATGCACATATCCACAGAATATACTTGAATAAATATAGTACAGAACGCTAAATATAGCACATAGAATAGTAGAGTACAGCATATGTCAGAATGAATGCATGTGTTTCCTGATCGATCTTATTAGAATAAAGGAACTGTACAGAGGGAAAGACTGACATAATTAAGCAATGCAGTAAACTCAGAAAGCAGAATGCAAAAGGGACATTTCTGAGGAATATTTAGTACATCCCCTTCTCCCTCCCCCTGCCGCCCCCACTCCCTCAGCGCCACTCCAGCATGCTGGCTGGTGTGTTCTTATGTAAGAGGCCAATCCTGTGGGATGCCATGATGGCTATGGAAGTATTTGATGGCTACCACACAAAGGCAAAGAGGCAGGCTTTGATACCCATATCAGTACCCCTACTGCCTCTCTGGCTTCATAATACAGCCAGTGTTATGTCTCTGCGTCTTCTGTTAGCACAAACCGACTCTGAAGTGAAGAAGCCTCATCCTTCGGGAGAAATTCACACACATTTACTCAATGATCCATACACACCTACAATATAAGTCAGTACCAATACTGTACATACTTAAAGATACTGTATCCTTGGACACATGGACACACTTTCTGAAAAGGATGCATCCATACAAATAAGCACGGAGGTTTGCCTTGCATGTCTCTTGCAGATAAGTCAAGCATGCTAATTTTTAAACGGCATTCAGTGACATCAATACACTGACGTCATGCCGGTGGTGGCAAGAGCCTCACAGCAAAACAGTCACCCAATAGCTGTACTCATTCCTCATTTTTTTTCCATTATACTGTATATGAGATGTTTTCCATGCTTCAATAAGAAGACTTTGTACACATCTGTCGTATGAGGCATATTCACACTATCGCAGGTTTTCAGATCACAGGTGTATGTTCCCGCTACACAGTGCATGGCTGTGTGAGTGTCCTGGGAGCTCAGTTTCATGTTGCTTCAACCACCTGCTCAGGTCATTATTCTGGTCAGGGACAAAAGCACAAGCACTTATACTGACAAATATGGCTTCACTTGTGAGAGATAGGCACTTGGGAAAAATGATAGAAGCTCAGTATGCAGTTAAGAAAAACAATTTGACAGAATGTGTCTGATGTAGAAACGTAGATGGTAGAAAAGCAAGATTCAGTTTATGTTAAACAGGAAAAAAACTCCATATAATGAGCATTGCATTATGTATTTATTACAACAAACTCCATTTTTGTTGGGTATTGAGCAGGGAGTTCCTGCTATAATTGGCTTTGGCTCACAGTGCTTTTGTCATCTGGACGTTGCACGCTTGTTTGCACAACATGGAGGAGAGATGAGAGTGTCTTGGATGTCTTCAGCTTGAAGCACCTGGTTTCCCCATGGAGTGGTCTTGGACACTGAGGGAGGGGAAAGAGAACCAGTCGAGGAAACAGAGACAGAGGCATCTTCAGAAGAAAGATGTCCTTCGCTTCTCGTGTTCTCTCTTTCTGTGTTCAGCACTTTGCTCACAGATTTTACAGTGTTGCTGAGATTGCAGTGAAAGAGGAGTCGTCATCACATTAGAATGACAATGCTTTGATATTTCAGAAGCACAAAGCTTAACTCCTTGCGGTTCCTTCCATTTCAGATACTATGTTTCATATTTTTGTCTATTCAGTGTAAATTAAATACATAAAACCTTTAGAGAGTGTGAGGTCAGTGGTAATATATCTTACCGTTAGATTAAAAAAAAGAGGGATCCCAATGTTTTCTTTCACAATATCCAGTTAAACCTACAGTATGGTGACCAGACCTCAGATAATCACCATAAAGTGCATGTAATGTCATTCAAAAGACAAATCAAACTGATATTTGTGAAATACTTAATTGAGGCAGAATGAAAGTTACAGGTAACTTAATCTCGATTTATCTCGATCTTGTGTCATTTATATCAATAGATAGATACAAGTGACGTGCTTTTAGATAATTTTCTCACACAAACCCAGATGTCAGGATGTTGTGCAAGTATATATTAGATGTAATTAAAATGAAGAAGATCAGACATGAATGTCATGCTGTATTTTGAAACAATGACAGGTTACATCAAATGTTGGTATTAATATGTAGGTAAAATAATGTTAAACATGGTGGGCTATATCAGTATTGTGCTGTTACAAGATATTACTGAAAACACATTCACTCAGATTTGATTATACACATTTTCTCCACACCTACCTGGCAAATACAAATTACTAATGTATCACGATACATAGGTGGAAATAAAGGAAATCAATGAAATCAAATAGAAGGGGATGGGGGTAAATAGGCAATGAAGGGGTAAAGGGAAGCAAGGACAAGTAAATGAAGGGAGATTGGAAAATTATACAAGAGGACGAGCGAGAAACACACTGGCGTGACAAGTGTCCTCCTCATGGACTGGAAGGCTGTATTACTGCCCTGCAGCTTGCCTCCAGGCCTTGGCCCAGTTGGCTGGTACAGTCATGTGGAGAGGAAGAATATCGTCCACTCCTACATGAAAAGAGGGAGCGAAGGTGGAGGCAGTGGGAGTGGGCTGCAGTAAGAGACTGATAGAGAAACTGATAGTGAGCAACAGGAGAGAGTCCTCCAGAGGGAGGCAAGGTGATAGGGATAGAAGGGAATGAGAGAGGGAATGACAGCGCAGAAAGTACGAAAACAGGGACAGAAATAGAAAGACACAGGAGTAAAAGGGTGGGGTTGAGTGTGAAGAGAAAAGGAAGAAAATGGAAGACAAAGGGAAGGAACGGGAGGGATGGATTAAGGAGAGCCCTGGGTGGAATAGGAAGTACAGTTGCCAGCTCTCCCTCTGGCATATGTCCTTGCCGGCGGGAGCACCTAAAGACCAGGGAGAGGGCAGCTGTTCCTCAGCCACGTCCAGGCCAGGCCGCGCCAACTACAGCACTGCCATGCCAACGGTGGGCATCCCACGCCAGCAACTGTCCGTGTGCGTAGAAACTCTCGTCAAACAAAACCTCTGCGGAGTCTCTCAGACTATAAGCCAGCGGTATTGCTGTTTGTCTTTTTTTTCTCCCTCTCCAAATGGATTTCAGTCACATGTTTACTTGTTTTCTAAATGTGAACAAAAATGATGTGAACTGAAAACTGTGATATGCACCTTTTGCTTAATTTGGAGAGAAAAAATAGATTTAGTTTGTTTGCTGTTTTTTAGATGAATATAAAATCTTCCAATGAATCAGATTTTTTTTTTCAAATTTAAAATAGAAATGTAGAATATGTAGAATTGTAATTTGTTCAAACATCATGAAACAAAGTGATTCACATCGCAAACACATGGAATAACTGATACCCCTATGTCAAAAGATACTTTTCTTTTAGGAAAAATATTTCTTTAAAGCTGAATACATGACTTAAGATACAAATGTTTTGCATTTAAAGTGAGTTTGATTTCTGAAATCAACAGTTGTCATTCAATAGATTGTGTAACTGCTGATTTACTGCTTTAGAAATAGCTGGGAAGACAACAAAAATAATGCAAAGCAACTTTTACTGTGTTTTATAAAGCAAACGACTCTTCTTTTCGACAGCTTTATGTATGAATTATCGTTTGAAACTATAATACATAATACCAACATACTGTATGGTTTTCACCTGGTCATTTAATTGTTTAGTGTGATGTTTTTTCCTGTGGCTGGAAGCTTATTCTCCCAAACACTTAGCAGACAGTGCGGATGACACCATTTGTTCCATCCTCTCATTAGCCAATGACAGGCAGTGTCTTCCTGATGTAATCATTGGTCATTAGGAAAAGGCATTTATTCTGTTATTTACCATACACTCGCAATAAAGTATTTATACTCCTGTCTGTGCCTGTGAGACACACAGCTGAACGTTAACCAGATATGTTCAATTACTAGGTGAACATGGGCCAGTACTCTGATTGTGTTTTAATGATTAATGAGATTTTAGATGAATTTTCTCTCCAACCCTCTCCGCTGGAACCTCTGCCTCATGTGTAAAACACGTCCGAGCCTGAATTAATCAATAACCATTTTTTTTCAAGAAATGGTGGTTTCAAGTTATTGAGCTGCTTAAAGGAGACATTGCAAGCAGATATCTCTCTCACGAGACAGATGCATTAAGCTTTGCAATTATTCAGCCAAATTAACACCATGCTTCGAATCCTGTTATATTTGCTTCATTTGATGTTTTGCAATTTTCCCTCAAAGGGTTTTACAGCAGACACGTACGACACCTTTCTCAGCCCCTCGGTTCGGTGTATAGATTGTATGTGACTATTATTTTATATAGGCTTTGGCACATTATTAGCATTCTCTATCAAAACATCGTTAGCAGGTGGACAAGAGCGGCCATTAGATGGAGAGTGCGAGCGCACAAATTCCAACAAGCCATTAAAGTGATTAACTCCACTGTCGATACAGAATCTTTCTCAACACATTTCGCCAAGTGCTGAGTGAAGAAAACAACAAATAGAAAGTAAAATTCAAAGCGTCGAAAATGTCAAGCTATCCTTTTAAATCCAATCTTGGTTGGAGCCGTGTTGAGAAGCAGAACAGAAAGCCTGCAGTAAATCTATTTCGGGGCAAATAGCACAGAATGAAGGTGTCTACTTAGCGGCAAGTCAGATGCATTATGTTCACTGTGCTTTTGACATGCTCTGTGTGTGTGTGTGTGTGTGTGTGTGTGTGTGTGTGTGTGTGTGTGTGTGTGTGTGTACCTGACATGCTGTGAGTGTAGTTGTCAAGCGTACTGAAGGTACTATATAGTGGGACCCCAGGGAGACTGGGTTTCAGCTCAGTGCCAGCTAATAGGAGCCGGACTGAACAAAAAGGACAAAGTTCTATAATGATTAACAACAACAACACTTACTTCCTTTTTGTTCAATTTTACAACAAGTTTGATTCATTTTGCCCAAGTTGTGCTTTTTTCCTTAATAGCTTAAAAAACAAGTTGATTAATCTCTTAGTCAAACAACTGAAAATGTACTTTATTAACTATTATGATTGAAATATGTATTGTTTCAGTCATTTTTCAAGCAGAAGTGTCAAATATCTCCGCTCCCTAAATGGAGGGATTTGCTGCTTTTCTTTGTATCAAGGATAATAAGCTGAATATTTCAGACTGGTGGTTGGATGAAATAAGGTATTTGAAGACACTGCTTTGAGCTTTTCATGGTGTTCCGACATTTTCTAAGCAAACAATCAATCAATGAATGAATTGAGAAAGTAATCAGCATATTAGTCAATAGTGATAATAATCAATTATTACAGCCTGTATTTCCTTGATTAGCATTTCTGAAGAGTGAAGTTTAACATCTTTTTACCACTACATGTCTGTCGTCAAATTAAAATGAATATTAGCTGGAGAGTGTGTGATTACGTGAAGAGGCATGTTATGAATAATGGCAGTAAGGATTGCACGCTCTTATATGCGTCCCGGCTTATCAGCATCAGTGTCACTTCAGTGGTAAGTTTGTGCGTGAGTACGTGTGTGTAAGATAAAGACAATAATGAGTTTTATTCTGTCACAGTGGCTGAAATAGAAAACAGTTAGAAAGAAATATGCAGAGGCACGCTCGCTGTACGCTCTATTGGTCGTATTTCTGTGTGATTTGACAAATTACAGTGAGTGAGTAAATAAAGTGAAGCGGGGGGGAAAAACAAATAAACACGGACTGGGACAAAGATGAAAAGGGAGACCCAGAAAGACTGGGATGTGTGAAGTTAGATGAGTGAAAATCCTGAAAGAAAATCTGAGCCAAAGAGTAAGAATCCCCATGTGGCGGAGAAAGAGAGAGAGAGAGAGAGAGAGAGAGAGAGAGAAAGAGAGAGAGAGAGAGAGAGAGAGAGAGAGCACCCCTCTCTTCTTCCAAGTCCCTCCTTCCAAGTATGCTTTGCCCAGTGTTACCATGGCAACGCTTAGTCTTCCACAAGCTGACCACACTCACACACGTGAACATAACAGTGAGTGTGTATGCAAATTGCACACACACACACACACACACACTGCAGCACCTGAACAGCCACGTGCACAGATGTGAACAGATATCGCACACATAACCTGAAAGGCGAGGAGAAATTGTACCACTTACGTCACATAATGTATAACATTTCCCTTTTACTCCTAAGTAAACGCAATTTTTAAAATTGAGTGATTGCTTTTCAATAAAATATTACGAAAGAAATGTGTTTTCTATGACAGTAAATTTCATATGTTTGGATTTTGGAGTGCAGGTTAAACAAAACGAGCAGTTTGCGGACGTTTCTTCACGCTCAAGGGATATTGTGATTGCCATTTATTTTCCAAATATATTATAGAGTAATACATATATTATAGAGTAAACGATTGATCACTTCAACAAAACAACAATCTGCATGTAAATTGGTCATTAAAAAATAGTCATATCAAAAGCATATTTTTACATGATTTATGTAAAGAAAAAATAGTCCACGTTGTAATGTTGATAATGAGATGTTTACTGAAAGGGAGAAAAGCACGTTTCTAAATGTACAAATACAGTTTGCAATGGATTGAGCATTTGATTCCATCTAGCTCATCTCCCACCCTCCTACACAGAGCAACCCTTTCACCTGCTAGCTGGTTAATTATCACCAGCAGCTATTTCGAGGGCTGAAGAAAAAAGAGAATCTCAGTAATTGAATAGATCACAGAACAATCGCAACAGAGGGTTGTTTCCTCCATACTAGTATTTATTTTATTTGCCATTTCAGAAAAAAACAACTATTAACTGAGGGGTAAACACATTATTAAAAAAAAAAAATCAAATCCTGTATAAAGTGGTAAAGTGAAAAAAAAACAGATAGAAAATAAGACTAAATTTCAGAAAATATTTGACAGAAAATATAAACTGAACATCCGAAAATCTTCTTCTCTCCAGCCTCCAGATAAGGAAGGTGGTCTGCCCAAGCAGGTGGGCAACAAGACCGAGTGCGGCCTCCTGGGATTGGTCCTGGACCTGAAGCGGGACTATCAGCCAATAAGAAACCAGATCCCAGAGGACAAGATTTACAAAGTCTACACCTTCAACTCTGTCAGGAAGTCCATGAGCACAGTCATCAAGTTGTCCGATGGGAGCTTCCGCATGTACAGCAAAGGAGCCTCTGAGATTGTCCTCAAAAAGTGAGTCTGGTGTTGTCATCAAAATGAGATGATTTGTTGAATTTTTCTTTTTTTCTTGACAAGCGTATAGCTAATCTATTTTGACAGCATACAGTACTGGAGGGTATAACCTATTGTACATTTCCTTAGGCAGTGAGCAAGAGCGGAATTTACTCTAGAAGGTTACACAATTGTGACATTTTACAAAACATTATTCAATAACAGCACAGTAACAATTGATTAACTCTGAGAAAAACACGAGACGCAGTTAAAAATCTGCATGCACCCATTGAAGGAAGAAGCAAAATTTCTCTTTTGACAAAGAATAACATTAAAATGAAACATGGAATTGTAATAAATGGCTGTTACACTGTGGATTTAACTAATTTAACATAAATAATGTACAGATAAATCTATGAAAAGCTTAATTTCAGGTTATATGTAATATGACTTTGAGCTTAAACTAAAACAAATCTTAAAATGACAAATAATAGTTAATTTTTTAAATGGCTAATGGCGTTGGTGGATCCGATTACACGCTGTGTTTTGCACTTCATCCCAGTACACTTGTTTATTTTCTAATTATTTAGGTGCTAATGGGTGGCGTTTACCTATAGAAAGAGCCAGGCGAACTGTTTCCTCCTGTTTTTTATGCTAAGCTAAAGCTAACAGGTGCTGGCTGTAGCTTCATATTGAATGCATAAATAAGAACATTTTATGAGATTTCTTATTTCTTATCCTCAGCAAGAAAGCAAATAAGCATATTTCCAAAACTTTTTCTTTTAGCGTTCATACGTCGACATTGATGAATCACCAATGATGATACTTCTGTAAATGTAAAGTCTGAAGTAGGTGCATAGGCTGGGATACAGTATTTTTGGTTTTCCATGTTGGCTCATTTGAACAGTATCAAAATGACAATACATCATTTAAGATAGCCTCTTCCCCCCGCTCCACTCTTAATTACAGATGCAGCCATATCCTGAACGAGGTGGGGGAGTCGAGGGTTTTCCGTCCACGGGACAAGGACGAGATGGTGAAGAAGGTGATCGAGCCCATGGCATGCGAAGGCCTCAGGACCATCTGTGTGGCGTACCGGGACTTCTCCGGTGACCCCGAGCCCTCCTGGGACGATGAGTCCATCATCCTCAATGACCTCACAGCCATCACTGTTGTTGGGATAGAAGACCCTGTCAGGCCAGAGGTAGGAGAGTGTGAGATATGTTGGCAACAGACTGAGAGCAGTGGATGCTCCAATTTGGATTACGCTAACATTAGCTAAATGGGCTTTACCTTATACCTTTACCTTATATGGGCTTTACTGCTTGTACAGTATCAGCAGCCAAGTCACCGGTGTATCTTCCTCACAGTGACTTGAAGGATGTCTATATTTTAGGAAATCTCTTTCGCCCTTTCAACACCTTTTTATTATCTCTAGTATCTCTATTGTGCTACTTGTCTCCTAATGAACTCTGTACAGTTTGGATTAAAAGAAAAAATGTTAAATATAGAAACAATAGTTTTTCTGTTGTTATTAATATGGGATTCTGGACCAGCCTAATTCCATTTTCCTTGAATTTTCCTGGATTTCAAATCCTGAGATTGTTAATAAGCCTCTATTCAGTTGATAAAGTTAATCCATTCGTAGAAAGCCCATGCTACACATAAACAGTTCAGGATTTTAGTTACATCAGAACAGAAAAGGTCTTTGTTCTAGTGTGTCATAAGTGTTGACTGAGAGGGATTACTTTGTATGAGTCTATACATTGTTCCTGCAGCTTTAAATAGGGGAATGCATTTCTCGTCATTTTGCTAATAAGATGGATGGTATCCCCCCTCGTCCCCCTTCTCCAGATCTCTAACTGGCTGAACATTTATTAATGTATTCTCAATCTTGAGTAGTGGATGATACTGTTACATCTAAACAAGGAGATCTGAACAAGCAGCAACACTCGTGTGATAACAGCAGCCTGCACAGTGAGCTAGAGAGGGATCATGTGTCATTTGAGAGACTTGACTTTCACGTGTGTGTGTGTGTGTGTGTGTGTGTGTGTGTGTGTGTGTGTGTGTGTGTTAGTGAGATCAATTGCTTTACTGATTGATTGCTTCACTAAATGATTATTGATTCAAGAAATGCACGCTCCAGACTGGATCTATCAGCTTGATTCAAGCTCAGTTTTCGTACTTTGCTAAAATGTGTATATGTGTTGCAGTTAGAATGTTAAGAATTGTGAACATACACTGTTATGTAGATGGTATGTTAATATATTGATTCCTTACATTGGGTCCTCAAATGTTCAATTTCTGATTGGGACACGGCTCTCGGACCTTATTGTTGCCTAGTGAGTTACTTCACTAGATTTTGACGCGTGGACGTGTCTTGAAAAAGTCGTGTGACTCAGGACCTTAACTGAACAGAAAATGAGAAATATAATTGAGACAAAGAAAGTCTGGTAGGAAGAGGTATCTACTGTATGTGTACAGCAGGAAGCTGACCTCACTTGACAGCTCCCGTGCAGGTACAGGGAAGCAGGAAGCTAACTGACTACTGCATTATTCAACTTCCTCCTCATCTTTTTTCCATCCCCCTCCCCACTCTCCCTAACCATGTTTTCTCGTTTCCTCCACTCTCCCTATCCCAGTGTTTGACTTTCACCTTTATTTGGTTGCTCTCTTTTTCTTTTGACTTTTCCTGCACATACCTTTCTCTCTCCCTACACCTTTCTCTTTTTGTATGAAGCTGAGTAATGAAAGCATCTAAACAGGCCTAGATTAAATAAATAGCTACAGAGAAGATACAGAAACCATCATCCTCAAATGTAATTAGTTAACTAGACAAGAACAATAAACCCTTTTTGTATCACAGTGTTATTGTGGTTGTATGTCAACAAACTATAGAGTTGTGCATTAAAGAATAACAATTACAAAGGAAAGAAATAACAAGAAATATGCAGGCAAGATGCTGAATATTGCATAGTGGAGATGCAATAATGCAGGTGTGATCTATTAATTCACACTTTAGCCTGACAATTTGCATCATTTCTCCTTTCTCCCACCACAGAGGTCACTTAACATTTTATATTTTCATTAACTGATGTGGAATAGCGGTGCACTGCTGCAATCCACCAAGATCTTTACAAGTCTCTTTAGTAACGCCTGGCTAATATAGGAAATTAGATGACTTTCCTCTCCGTTAAAAAGGTCACACAGAGTGGTAAACATGTTTTTCGTTTGTTTATTAGACTCCAGTTTCTTTCCACTGGATCTTTTAATAACTATAGCTGCTCTCTGGGGTTGCCTCCAGAGGGAGGAGGAGGAAAGGAGAAGAAAGAGAAGAGGAAAGATAGAAGCAGAGAATGATAAACAGATTCTAAATCAAATTCATGTCAGAGGATTGTCAGACTGCAGGAGAGGGAGGACGGGTAAGGAGAGAAAACGAGGAAAACAAGTGTAAGCAGATCTGTATTAGAGTCCCGAGAGGCTTGTTTTTCAGTCTCACCTACTAGCCTGCTTCCTACCCTCGAACCTTCGTCAGGCCAGATTGTGTTTTTAATAAGTCCTCACTTCTCTCTTCTTCTCTCCACGTCCTCTTTGGGATGACCAGTCAACCAGAGCAGTGGGAATAAGAAGGAAAAAAAGAGTCACGTGGGATGACAGATAGGCAGACAGGAACTAGATATCTTGATAACAATGACTTGGTGAGAGCAGAGACAGCAGGATGTAATATCTTACAACGCTTGCAACAATATTAACTGTAAGAGCCCCTTTAATTTGTCAGATTATATTATATAAAACAGACTTCTAATGAATTAATGTACTTGTGTTTTTTGTTCACTATCTTAACACATTACCAACTCAGCACATGTATGAATACTGATGTAATTTGGCCTCTAAGTGCATATTTCTGAATAATATTGTTATATATATACTTTCAAGAAATTTCTAAATTGGCGGGAAACCTAGAGCCACAATTTATGATCTTTATTGTTTTATTTTGTGTAAGTGATGAGGTGAAAAGCTAATTTTGCTTCATTGTTTTTATTCCACAGTTTCCTTTTCCAAAATGAAAAGGAATGCAAATCTGGTTGTTTTTTCATAATTGTAATAATTCTGAGCAATACATTTGATGTACTGTTAAAAGCATTGCAGTTCTAATCTTTAAATTATGAGTATGTCACCTTAGAAAAAAAGAGATAACCCATTTAATTCAGCAGCCATGAAACACATCTTTTCTCACATCAATATACTCAGGGATTTATAGGGTTATCAAAATGTGTATAGTTTTTCTTTTAAAGATTCTATAATGAGCCATACATTATAATTGTAAGCTGCCCCCTCTGCTGTATAGATTCACATATATTATCCTCTCCCTTTAAATGAGTTAAATACTTTATGTTATACACACATGAGCAGCTTGATTAGGCAGTTCAGCTGTCCAATATATTTACACATTGCGGTGGTGGATCCATCACATTTTGCACTTTGCACTATGCAATATGCCCTGCAATATGCCATGTTAGTGTGAAGTGGAAAGTATGCATATTCCTTCCTCCGCGTGTGTGGAAGTGAACATGTGTGTGTCAGAGAAAAGAAGAGAAGCAGGCCTATAGTTATGAGTTATGAGATACTGTATGTGCACATGTTTGTTTGTGTGTGGGTTTAGAGTGCAGTGCTCGCCCACACTGACCTTTGTCAGGAAGAAGATGTTTTTCTGAATTAATATTCAGCTTTTGCTAGCTGGTTCTACCACAGATCAATCTCCATGCCGCAACTTCTCCCAGTTATCCTACGAGACTAATATCTCTAGGGAAGAGAGAGATACATATGCAACGCCTCATTATATATCGTGTTAATAGAAAAAGGCACAGAGCCAGCATACTGTTCAGATAAAATAAATGTATAATTGAGTTATATTAGTTGTTTTATCTGTCAAAGATAACTGTATTGATTTTACTGGTATGTGTTCTTTAAGGGGTTATAATCACTATTTTATAGTATCAATGGATTACATGATTCAATTCAAATTCAATTTATTTTGTATAGCGCAAAATCTCAAATTACAAATTTGGCTTCGAGGGCTTTACGATCTGTACACATACGACATCCTCTGTCCCGGGACCTCACATTGCTTCAGGAAAAACTCCCCCTAAAAACCCTTTAACGGTAAGGAAAAAGGGAAGAAAGCTTCAGGAGAGCAACAGAGGATGATGTTTTCTTCAGTCTCACAGCTCTCATACTGTAGCCTTTTCTTTGGCTGCAGCAGGTAGCTGTTTTCAATGAAGCCCTAAAAACCCACTGTATGTTACCGACACAGCACCAAATGGACTGTCAAAGTTAACGACTAGCTGGTGAACATAGAGGAGCATTTAGCAGCAAAGAGCAAGATATTTGTCTCAGGAGTTAGTGGAGACCAAAAAAAAGAGCCCAAAGGAGAGTGAATATTGGACTTGTAGGTGGCCAGAGACATGCCTACAAATGAATGCTAACAAATGTGTCTTCATGTATCACTCTTTAGGTGCCCGATGCTATAAAGAAGTGCCAGCGTGCCGGCATCACAGTGCGCATGGTGACAGGAGACAACATAAACACAGCCAGGGCCATAGCCATCAAGTGTGGTATCATCCACCCCGGAGAGGACTTCCTCTGTATCGATGGTAAAGAGTTCAACAGGAGGATCCGCAATGAGAAAGGAGAGGTACAGTAACTCTGACAGAGTGAGAGAGGCTGAGCTCGGAAGAATGAAAGATACCTCTCTAAATCTAAATCATAACCACCTGCCCTTTTATTTCTGTCTGTGTGTGCATGCGCAGGTGGAGCAGGAGCGTATTGACAAGGTTTGGCCGAAACTCAGAGTTCTGGCCAGATCTTCCCCAACCGACAAACACACACTCGTAAAAGGTGAACTGGTTGCACTATTTCACATCCATTACTGCTGATCGAAATGAAACCCACCTTGTTTTAACATTGGTCGTCTGCTTTACTGTTTTTATAATTGATCGGAGTTTTGCTGAATCCATAAATAACTGAAGTTATTTGGTCAAGCTTATTGTCTTTCAGATCCTGTGTTGAATGTATTTGCACTGTGTGTGTGACAGGCATTATTGACAGCACTGCGGGAGAACAGAGGCAGGTGGTGGCTGTGACAGGAGACGGGACCAATGATGGACCTGCACTAAAGAAAGCTGATGTCGGATTTGCCATGGTGAGCAAGCCCCGTTTTAATTTTTTTTCCGACTTGCTTGATTACTCAACATCTGCAGATATCTTCTTCACCTCTGCAGTATGTCGGGTTTCTTCTTGGGCTCTCTGCCTGTAGCTGTGTGGATTAGGAGCTCCCCCTAGTGAATGTCTGAGCTCACACAGTTTCTCTGCAGTATATTTTACTTTTCAGACCACTGAAAAAAAAATACTATATTTGGTATTCAGTTGTTTCTTCTACTTCTGCTCTCCTCACAAATTAAATATCCATAGCACCATTTTCCTCCATGGTCCAGTATTGTACGTCCTGTCCCTGTCGTCAAACGACCAATACGCTCACAGTGACTCTTAATTAGTCTGTATCATCATTAGGGATGTCCCGCTATCGAGTCAATTAAGGCATTTTTAACTGATCGCTAACGGCAATATATTGAGCTTGATCCGATCCTTTGTTTCACATCGAACATCACACAGGTTGTTGTTATTCACAAAGCAAAAAGATTAAAGGGTGTCTTCCTTGTTTTATACTTTATTATGTTTTAGATCCTTTAATAAATAGTCAAACAGTAAAGGTATAAAGGGACTCGGTATGGACATATACTCATTATTAAAAGACTAAAATCAATATTGGGGGCAAAAAATAACCATAATTGCGACATCCCTAATGATCATTATCCATCATCATAGTGGACTCGTGTCCAGAATCCAGTTTTGTTCCAGTGGCCGCAGAAGTGATTCATGGATTAAGTTTAGGAATAGTGTGATGCAATAGAGTCTACTTTGTTTCTGACTGCACCTTCTCCGTTCTCTTCCAGGGTATTGCTGGTACAGATGTGGCCAAGGAGGCGTCAGATATCATTCTGACTGATGATAACTTCAGCAGCATCGTTAAAGCAGTAATGTGGGGCCGGAACGTCTATGACAGCATCTCCAAATTTCTTCAGTTCCAGCTGACCGTCAACGTTGTGGCCGTCATCGTGGCTTTCACTGGCGCCTGCATCACACAGGTCAGAGGCGTGTGTGTGTGTGTGTGGAAATATGGCCATGTGATTGGGTTGTATTAGCATACCTGTATTATGGTCTGTAATTCAAAAGCTGTAGAGTGAAATACTTCAAGCAAAACCATGGAGGTAATGAATTACAGACGTGTGAAAAAGTTAGTTACAGTGGAAGTGCTGGCTATTAGTTACTTTGCACCCCTCCTCGTACTGACGTTATTGTTTTCTTTTGTGATTTCCCTTACGTTTCTGCAGGATTCTCCTCTTAAGGCCGTGCAGATGTTGTGGGTGAACCTGATCATGGATACGTTTGCATCTCTGGCTCTGGCCACAGAGCCTCCTACAGAGTCTCTGCTTATGAGGAGGCCTTACGGTCGCAACAAGCCTCTAATCTCCAGCACCATGACGAAGAACATCCTGGGACACGGAGTCTATCAGCTCATCATCATCTTCACTCTGCTCTTTGCTGGTACGGACTATAATTGTGCTCTGCAGTACACCGGGGGGATCTGCACCTTAAGATGTGTCATGAAATGGGTTCAGAGTTAATGACATCATAATGACAGTTTATTATTTCCCCCCCTGTAGGAGAGAAGATCTTTGACATTGACAGCGGCCGTAATGCTCCTCTCCACGCCCCTCCATCTGAGCACTACACCATCATCTTCAACTCCTTCGTCATGATGCAGCTCTTCAACGAGATAAATGCTCGCAAAATCCACGGAGAGAGGAATGTCTTCGATGGTATCTTCAGGAACCCCATCTTCTGCTCTATTGTTTTTGGCACTTTTGCTGTGCAGGTAAGCAGATTGTTTTCGGTTGGTTATTATCATACGTTAGATGTGATATATTTTCATGACTCGTGCTTTGCTTTTTGTAGATTGTGATTGTGCAATTTGGAGGGAAGCCATTCAGCTGCCAACCTCTGAACCTGGAAAAGTGGATGTGGTGTGTTTTCCTCGGGCTGGGAGAGCTCGTCTGGGGACAGGTAACATCCTTCTCTTTCTTTCTGATTTCCACTGTGCTTGTTTTCTTGCTTGAATTCTAGGTGATCATGTTTTACTCCTCCTCTTTGTATCTCTACTGTACTGGGTGCTTGTCACCTGTGCGCTTTGACCGATGCTGTGCCTCCTCTCTGGGTTAGGTGATAGCCAGCGTACCCAATAGCAAGTTGCGTTTCCTGCGGAGGGCCGGCCAGTTAACCCGGAAAGACGAGTTACCAGAGGAGGACGCAAATGAAGATAATGATGAGATTGACCATGCAGAGAGGGAGCTGAGGA
Organism: Cottus gobio; assembly: GCA_023566465.1. Taxonomy (NCBI): domain Eukaryota; kingdom Metazoa; phylum Chordata; class Actinopteri; order Perciformes; family Cottidae; genus Cottus; species Cottus gobio. The sequence goes on along the minus strand of CM042222.1, from coordinate 18,489,232 downwards.
GAGGACAGATCCTCTGGTTTAGAGGACTCAACCGCATTCAGACTCAGGTGAGGACACAAGTTCGATCCCTAATTTGCGATTTGTTGTTTTTTCTCACGGAGAGATTTTGCTGGATTGCTTCTTCTTCTGAAAGATACATTTTGATTACACAGGGTCACTCTTATCACATGCATCTTTACTTGATAATAAATGTCAACTTTTCGTGAAGTCAGTTTAGCACCATCACGATTAAATTTCATCAGGCCGTCTTCTGACATGGCTTTTTGTTTCACTTTTTGTCTGTCTTTGTCATATAATCCATTTTTACTCGGACGTAGCACAACCTCAGATAAAAACCTGAGAAGCTTACCCCGAAGAAGAAGTGCTAGACTATGTTACGTGTTCTTCATGTTAGTCAGTAACAGCCTTCAAGTAATCTTTATCTCAAGATGGTATTTAGGTACATGAAGATGCAGCTTTCTCTCGCTGGACTGAGCGATCACGTGTGGGGACCGGTGGAAGCTCGACAATCATTCCTCGAGGATTAAATGCAGCTGGACAAAGTCACTGAATTGTTCTCACTGTGACCAACTCTGCACACCGTTATCACTGTGATATTCAAGAAATATTGCTTCTGTGTTAGACTTGATTTCATTTTGCTGATGTCACTAATGGTTCAGGGTGAAGCTATCCCGAGACGTGATACTGTCATCCTACTGAGGCAGCCAAACATGGTCAAGTTATAGAAGAAATATGGGTTAAATATTAAAGGAGAACCAAGGTTTATTTTCCCTGAAATAACAGATGACAATAAAGACGGGTCCATCGAGGCAACAGGCAAGAGTGGTTTTACACAAACCTTCAGATTCTTAAGCTTTATTTGGAAGAGAAAAATAAAACAAGCTATAAAATGAAAGTTACAGAGCAACTTCCTGGTTCAACTTTGACCTTACTATGTTTGCTGTAGTTCTGCACACTTAAAGGGTCGGATCACACAAAGTAGCAAACTCCTCCTCTGCCTTATTTCCTAAAGCATCTAAGAAACGAAAAGGGCACCCGAACACAAAGGAGGGGAACACAATTTAGTTATGCAGTGCTGGCGACATTGAAAAATTACACTTAAAATATTCACCAGCAACACCTTTCCAGACTTAATGGCACCATTACTCTGGATAATCCACCCAGTACACTGTCAGTAGTCTTCATGGGAGTACTTCCTCAGTAAAAGTCGTCCAAGTAATAGCTTTGGAAACTCATTCCCCCCCATCGTTTTTGGTTGGGGGCAGAAACTAGCAGCGAGGTAAGAGAGAGATTTTTTTGTAATTGGGGTACATTTTTTGTGAGGGGATACTACACCCTGACCTTTAGATCCCCACCTACCCCTCACCCTCCCCCCCCCCCCTCCACCCATCGTGTCATGATTGAAACACTCTGTACTCCCTTTACCACCAAAGTCACCCAGCAAATCAACCTGTGTTGCCATTTGGTCTCTGTCACTCTGAGCAGCCATTTGTCCTCTCCTGTTCCGCTCTTCTCCCACAGATTGACGTAGTCAACACCTTCAAGAGTGGCACCTCCTTTCAGGGGGCGGGGGCTCTGAGACGCCAATCATCCACCACCAGCCAGACCCAGGATGTAACCAATGTTTCTAGTCCTAGTCACGTGTCCTTGTCCAATGCCCTTTCCTCTCCTACAAGCACTACTGCTGCTACTGCTCCTCCCACTACTGGCCGTGAGTCAGAACTCTGTCAGTCTGCTTCTCTGCTCTCTTTGCTTCAGAGGTGCCATCATGTCATGAAGTTATCTTTCTCTGCACATTGTCTGGCTTGTAATTCTTACAACAAATCAGCGTGACAGTCTCCATTTTGGAGTTTGGCATCTCTGAAGATTCGTCTTTTTTTTTCTTGCTATCTGCTTTTTTCATTTCCTCTCTCTCTCTCTCTCTCTTCTGTCTTTTTGCTGTTCATACTGGTTTTCAAATTCATCTTGATATCTCCTCCCATGCTTGGGTCTACTGTCGTCTCATTGGTGAATGTGTGTTTGTTTCCTCAGAGTGCTAGGAGCGCAGGACTAAGGGTGATACCCACGGCGTGACATTTCAGGTTGTGAGTTTGTCTCCCTCTGCTCATCCCCCATCCCATTCTCCAATCCGTCCATTTTTATTTCTCGACGGACATTTATGTGAACTAATTCCAATCAACTCACCAAGAGACTGGGTAAACATTCAAGTATAAGTTGCAATGTTGTCTTATTTCATCTGTGAGTTTGCTACTGATGAGGCCAATCCCACTGAACCCTGCTACTCTCCAGCTGATACATAAAGACAAACATAAAGGACGCGACTAGTTTGTGTGCCAGACTTTATAAAAAAAAAAAGAAACAGCAATAGACACTTTCAAAACGTTCTTTCAAATGGGGATCCCAAAAGGTGCAACTTAAATCTAGCCACAAGAGGTCACTGTCAACATCAGGGACTATCTCTACTTAATTATTTTGTCTACTTCCATCTTCTCTTTCCTCCTCGCTTTGTCTTCAACCGTCATCTATGGATGAGAATAAGATGTAAATCTCTGCCGAGGGTTGTGCGGACGGGGATGGAGAAAAGCAGCACCGCACAAATAATTCATCCCGTCTTGTCGCTTCATACTGTCAGTGTAGTTGACTGCCATGTTGCCATAGTTACGGACATAGAGCCTCTGCAGCAGCAGCGATGTAAATTCAACCCCCACCCCCCTCCACACCCCCACCCCCCCTTTTCTAACACCCCATCAGTGTTACTTGTCAGACATCCTGTCACATGCACTCATCCCGACAGGCTCCTCGTATTATTTGTTTTATCTGTTTTGTCTCCTTATACCCGTATTACTCTGCCATGGTTTCATGAGTAGCAGTACTACAATATTTACAGTATTTACAGTATTCCCATCTCATAGAAAACTCAATATCTATGAGGCCTTTAATGCATCTTCCCATGAAAAAGTTAAAAACTATTGCACATTGTAACCTTATTGTAGCAATACTTGTGTCATCCGATACTTATTGATGAACAAGCTATTTTGACGTCAGGTAAATGGTTGAAGTCAGTTATCAACCAAAAACACAAAATATTGATTTAAAGTCTCAAAGCTTTGTAAAGGTTAGGATTTACTTTTTTATATCGATATATATATTACGTACTTTTAGGTTTTATATATATATATATATATATATATACACACACATACATATTAATATATAATTTTTTTGTCCATGAATGACAATGCCAATCAAAATTTGAGAATATGCATTTTTCACTGACATTTCAATATATTTGATGTTGATGTTGATATTTACGATAGATTTCCGTAGCATTGGCATAAAATGTTCCTACAATAAACACTACATGGTTTCTGCTAAAAAAAAACTTTAAAAAGGGCTTAGATAATATTTACACATAATAATACTGCATTAGTTTCAGATGTCCACAGTAACATTGATGCAGACATGATGAGGTGATACTACTCTTGTAACTTTTGTATACACCCCATCCAATATGCTAACATGAGTCAATGTGAAAAAACATCAAATAATGTCGTTGTAGCTATCAAACTTCAACATCTGGTGATATTGTACATGCAGATAGGGTTTTGATTAAAACGCTTTCCTAAAATCCATAAATACTACTATCTCTTTGTCAAATAGTTGTCCGGGGCCTATACTTGAGTGTTTACTTAGATGTGCATGGAGTTGAAAGCTGTCAGACCTCTGACAGTAAACTTATTATTTTCTTTATTCACCTCCATTTGTTTTGTGTCAGCAGTCTGTGTGCCGGTGTCCACTTCACCTGCCGGTTGTCTTTTTTGCATGTAGTTTGTATTTACCTCTTATTTATTTCCTGTGTTCATAATATCTTAACCTAAATGCCACTGATTTACTCATTTGGGGGGGTTGTTGTTTTGTTGTGAGTTTTACACTGCAATGCTTGTGTTGACCCTCCTCATGCAGAGTTTGACTCTCTCCATTGCTCTGTTTGGGATCATGCGTCACACCCACCCTGTGCTATATGTGTGTGTCCCATTCAGAGTCTGTGTGGATATTGTCCCAGACAGTGTTCTGGTAACTCCAGAAGTCTTTAAACCACCCGATTTGGATCTCTCAGATCTAACCTCCTTCCTTCTTACTGACCTCGTCCACCAGATTTCTTCAAACTTGCATGTGATATTCTCCTTTTTTTTTTCTGTGAGCATTCCATTTATTAACGTGGCTTGTTTCTAGGTATACAGCACATTGGACTAAAGCGTATACTTACAACGAGCGTTTGTGTTGCTTTGGTATTTGTTTTTCTTGAAATGTATGATTTGGTTTTGTTTTTACGATTGTGTTCCTCACGGCTTTACTTAGTGCACGCCAAAATCGAGTGAATTGTGAACTGTAGTCATCTTGTGAAAGCAGAACACAGACTGCAGTTGCTTTTCCTCCTTTACCTTCTCCTTCACCTCTTTATCCTCAATTGAGAAAAAGTTATCTCCTTCCCCTCTGTCCCTTCTCTCCTCTTCTTCCCTCTTTTCTCTCATCCCAAGGGTCCTTCCCACCCTTCCGTTTTGTCTCTGACATCACTTCTCATCGTTTTTCTTCCCTTTCCTCCCCTCTTTACAACAGATCCGCGTTGTGAATGCATTCCGTAGCTCTCTCTATGAAGGCCTGGAAAAACCAGACTCCAGATCCTCCATCCACAACTTCATGACACACCCCGAGTTTAGGATAGAAGACTCCACGCCCAACATCCCGCTCATCGACGACGCAGATGATGAGTCTGCTCGGAGGAGGAAGTACTCCAGCCAGCCCTCATCCCCCAACAAGAATAACAACGCCATCGACAGTGGCATCAATCTCACCATCGACACCAGTAAATCAGCCGCCTCCTCCGGCCCCGCCAGCCCTCTTCACAGCTTGGAGACCAGCCTCTAACCCTGACCCTAACCTCAGCTCTAACCTCTAATGTCGTTTCCTTGCAGTCTGGGGGCCCCTTATCCGATTCCTCCAGATATTTAACTGCAACCTTACACCTTGTCGCCCCCAAAACTTCACCAAATCCATCTCAATTCTCATTTTTCCAGCCCCCCTTTGCCCCCATTACCCCCATTTACTCACCCACACTGGACAGGTTCTGTGGCAAAATCCTCATCTTTCCTCCCTTAACCCGGAGCTCTTAAAGCTCTCCTCCGCTCCTCTCGAAATGGAGAAAGTCTAAAGTAATATGGCAAGGTGAAAAGAAAAACAAACTTATCATACAATCAAAAAAGCGCAACAAAGCCACAAAACCTACACAGCCATCCTGCTTTTGTGGTTGTATGTGTACGGTGACGGCGGTGGTTGTGTGTATGACTATATGCGTGTTAGCATGTACTGTATAAGTGTGCCGCTGACTGCACTTATATGTGACTGTGTCTTTAGTGGCACCGGCAGGAGGACGATGAGGACGATGAGGGAGACACTGCTGAGGAGTAAAAATCACAAAACAGGACAGACTCAAAACTCCCCTTACACTCCCTCTCCTCAGAAATAACATTGTCAAATACTGATAATAGTTTAAATTAAATTGAAAAACATTGTTATTATTATGATTCTGATTCTGATTATTATTGTTAGTATTATTGTTGCTCCTGCATGAATGTACATTGCCCAAGTTTTATTTTAAAGGGTTTTAATTTTATGGGAGATCTTCTGTTCAGATGGGCTCGGCCTTGCGGCGGACTACTATTTTAATGACGGCGTCTCTGAGATCCTGGCCTGCAAAGTTCCCTCTTCTGTGTGGCATGAACATGTACCCGACTGTAAAAATTGATTTCATCCATAAACAGAAATGTGTGACGAGGTGGTAGGGCTCAACTTGCACAGTAGTTTTGCACCTATCAGAAAAGAGGAACGCAAAATAATAATGATGATGATAGCATTTATGGTATATAATCTATAAATATAAATACATATAAATATATTTAGAGAGAGTTTATCTTTGTTTGTCGGCATGTTGCCTTGTTCCTGCTTCAATGGCTCAAAATACTTTGACTTATTTATGTCTTAAAGAGAATGTAATTTGTTTACAACCTCGTAGAGATAAACTTCCTGGTTTCTAGAAGGAAAGAGGCAAAACTGAAGCTCAGAAGGACCAGAGCTGCGTTGGTGTGTTATTACTGAAAAAACGTGCTGGAATTTGCCTGCTATCTTTTCAAATATTGTAGATATTTTTAGAGGAGTAACAAACAAAAAGAAACCAAAATATAATGGGATACGTAGTAAATGTGGAATCTTAGTATTACTCTATATGATTGTTGGGATCAAGTTGGAGTGGCTTGCCTTTTCTAAACGGAGGCCTCCTTTTTGTGACAGAGGGGGAATATTTAATTCTTTTGTTTCACTTCTCTTTTTTTTATGAGTTTTTTTTTTCTGTGCTTCAGCGCTGGCCTGGGGTCAGGGCTCGAGTCAAAGGCTGATATCAGGACCTTTACAGTGAACTTTCTTCTTGATAAACCTGCTTGTTCAAAGGACTTGATGTTTAAGAAAATTGTGTGACCACCAAAAAGGCTGCAATCAAGTCATATTATAGTCTACACAGTTATATTTGGCTTATCTGTGCAGCATGGAAATCAGACCTTTTTTTTTGTTTAGTTTTCGTTCGAAATTTGAAATATATTGTGTTTTTTGTTTTTTTTACATTTAATTTTGATTAATTATTTGCTGAAAGGATTTCCGTTTCCTCTAGCAGTGACACATGCAGCCCCACAACAATGTTGGCATTTTTAACATCAAAAAAAGGAAAAACGACACAAAAAAAATGACAAATTACAACAAACATGGAATGTTGCTTTGACTCTTTTTCTATATATAAAAAAGATGATCCTTTTCTGCACTATCTGGTTATGAATGAAAACTTCTGTGGTGTAATTCTAGATGTGCTTTTGTGTGTTTTAACCAAGCTTGTCTTCCTGCCGTCACAGAATATACAGTACTCTAGCATCTCAACTGTACTCACTAGTCGTAAACTATTTATTGTGCTTTGACCAATCAGACATTATCAGAGATAAGTTACATACAGAAGGCACATTTACCCAGTCTTATTGCACTCAAAAGGACAAGGCCACTTAACTAGTCTGTACTATTGTTATTTCTATTACTAACCGAAGTCATTGGCAAGCATGACGTGAGAGGCTCATTATGCAACTTGAAAAAATTAACGATTTTTCTACTTAAATAAATCCTATACACTACTTCACTATATACAACATTTATCCAAACTGTTTTTTTCTTTTTTCTATCCTCCTCCTCTGTCATTTCCCAGTCGAACCGTCCATCTGGAAAGGGTGCACAAGCTTTACCAGTCAGCTCAGGCGTGTTGAAAAAGTAATATGGACCATTTGAATAATATTTGTCTTATTTAAGTTGGGAAAACAACTGTCTGGATTCTGATATTCTGCTTAGAAGCTGTTGATTTATTTTGTTTCCCTTTCCAGTGTTTTAACTTGACAATTTATTTGTTTATTTGTCTGTAAAAAATTAAAAACAATAAACAAAAAACAGGAACAACAGCATTTTCAATAAAAAAATAAAGACTTAAGCCAACATTTTCCAACCACTTTTACATCCAGGAGGACATTCAGCTTTAAAAGGATGCAAACACACGTTTAAAAATAATCTTTGTAAATACAGCAATGAGTCCACTGAGGACAGAAACTCCATGCGGACTGGTGTGAAAACAGGAACTCTTCCTGACTACGTCTACCATCATGCACCACGAGTCATACTGCCGATGCTGCCGTTTGGCTGCACGTAATCAATCACTGCTCCTGTCAGAAACACTTCAAAACAACATGATTACATCTACATGATAACTTGTGTTGTAACAACCAATAATTATGTTGATGATGACCCCGAAGATGATGATGATATCAATGATACTTCTTGCAATATACTCTCACCTGCCTCGATGTACTGTATTTAGCAGCATGCAGTTTGTGGAACAAAGAAAAAGAGAAATGCCAACAGATAACTTTTTGGCATACTTAGCCATTTATGGGTAAGTGATCTTAGTGTTCATCTTGTTTTTATGATATTTTTTTATCTATACAATAATTGTAAATAAAGAACTCAATGTCTTTGTTCATTTAATACTATGCAAAAAGTCATGCTTTTCTGATTGTTACCCACCCTTAATCCTAGAGTGTGTTGCTGGAATGTTTGTGGTCTCAAAAGTCAGTAAAAAACAATGTGATGTAAATTATTTTTTAGCTTGAGGAAAGTAAAACGATGATGAAATTATTATTATTATGATACCATGAGGAGGATGATAATGATGGTGGTGACAGTGATGATGATGATGATGATGATAATGATGATGATGATGAACTGTGACTCTTGCTGCTTGACTGTCCCATTTACAACACTCCTGACAGGAGCGCAAGTGAAAAACATAATAAAAACAAAACAAAAAAAATATTGAAAAATCACTAAATAAATCTCCCAGAGCAGCATGACCCAGCATGGTGTGTCCTGGCCCCGTGTGACATGTCCTGTTCTGATTCGTTGTGCTTCACCTTTCAGTGTCAACTTTGAATGTTTTTCCATTTCCATTGCTTTGTTTCAGACGGTTCTCGCTTTGAGACCGTGTGTGGGGGTTTCAGTGTGATGGTCAAAAGAAGCTCTTGTGGTTATGCCCCGTAAACCAGTGGGTCCCAACCGTTTGACCTTATGACCCCTTTCAAAGGAGGACGTTTTGGGGCATCCTGATGTCCATGGGGTTTAAAGCGATGAGCATGGGCAGTAATTCTTGACTGAGGCCTTTTGTCTCAAATCATTCCCATGTGTCTAACCCTATCCTCTCAGTCCGTACTATTTCCTCTCCACTATAAGTATTTAGCAAAGTGTGAATCTGAGGTTGTTAGAGTAGAGGCCTGATGATGTAACACCATACATTATTTCAGAAGAAAGTGACGGTTCAGTGAGGCTGTACCTGGGCACCTTTGTGCTTTGAGCAAGCCTGCTGATGTTTAATTGATTAAATATTTAGTGAGTACAGTATATTAGCATGCTAACCTGTGCTAAATAGCACTAAAGTCAAAATACAGCTGAGGCTTATGGGAATATCATTTGTTTTCCAGTTATTCCGACATCAACCAAAGTGTTGAACAAATTACATTTTGATCAAAAGATGATATTAGATTGAAATTCTGTAATTCTGTGAGTCTTGATCATCATTGTCTTTAGGATTCATCCTCTGGGGACTAAGCCTGCCCTCAAACCCAGGGCGTCATATACAAGTCACTCTTTAACGTCTGTATGAGACGCTCTGGGCTTTCAAGTAACTACAATGTAAACCCATTTGCATTATTAATAGACTTTGAGAATGCTCTGGGAATGTGATGAAATAATGACCCAAAAAAACCATAGTGGGTATCTTGAAGTTCTGTTAGTGATGTTGTGAAGTGTTTTCTGCACTTACAGTATATTGTTAACATTTTACTTGGTTTACATACTTTTTCTAAGACCAACCATCATGTTTTTCCTCAACCTAACTAAGTGTTTTTTGTTGCCGAAACCTAAGCGTGTGTTTTTGTTTGAACTCACAATGATATCCATGTGTTTACTGCGACCATAGTGGAGTGTCATAGTTTGACACACAATTAGAAATAGACGCCATGGGGTCCTGACCAAGCATCACATAATGTGACGAGTTGAGAACAAGTGTGGATCCATGAATGTCAACATTTCATGGCAATCCATCCAATAGTCCAAAGTGCTGGACCGACTGATATCCAGAGCCATCCTGGAGACGCAGGGCAAAAAAAGAAGAAAATTAGAAGAAAAAAAAAGATCTGACAATTGCCTTAAACACCGCCGTTCTTTTTACTTTTATTATGCTGCACATCGCACTAAAGTGGTTTTATTTCAAGGGGACGATGGTGTCTGAAGAGCATTACAGCACGACTTAATCTAATTTCCATTTAGTCTAAAATGATAATGTCTGCTATAGTATCAGTTTTATTTTAGACTCTAAGACTCCTCAAGTCCAAACTGTTTCCCTATGAGAGAGCAATAGATGGCCACCATGTCCCAACACAACATTCCTCTTGCATTAGCGAACACTTTAGTCTGTGAAGACATGATTAATATCTAGGCGAACGATGGCGCTTGTTGTATAATAGAAAGGTCATAGAAGTGTGTCCACTGGAGGGCAGTATTTCACTAAAGATAACTGCAGAGCCCATTAGATCCCTGATCATCCATGTGATGATCCCTGTAAAGAGTCTCTAAGCAGCAAGACTCTTATAAGTGAGTGGTGCAAAGGAAATAATAATAAATCCATATCATCATTTCAGTCTCCAGAACTTGATTAGGTTGAACATCGCTGTTCAATACAAGAAGAAGAAATACGGAAAACAAAATGTCACTGTTCTCATGCTTTCCCCTTCAGTGTTGGTCTGAGGTTATGAGGACTTTTGACAAGTTTGAAAGTGAAGTTGAAGAACGTAATGGTAAATGCGTCTTGAATGTTTGTGTCACTTTAATCTGAAACAACAACTGAATGTAGTAATAGTCAAGTTCAAAGCCTTACATACAAGTTGAAATGATCAAACCTGCTTTAATTGTATTTTGTTCATCACTTGGGGCAACAAGCAATAAACTCAACATTAACAAAAAGTCACCTTCTTAAGTTTATATGGTGAATGTGTTAACAAGCAGCTGCTCACTCATTAGCAGTTCATTGAAGTGAATACACAGATAGATGTAAAGTCCTCTGTGCCTACTCTTCACCAGTTTGATGCAGGAAAGCTCATGTACAGTGAGTCTATCAGAGCCTTTATGCTACAAAGATGCAGACGCCTGCTGCAGCCGAAAAACAGCATCAGACAGGTGTGAGTGAACCAAACTTCAAAGTGGAAAACCAATACAAGGAGATGTTAAAATGCTCCGTTGAGCTATTTCGTTTATGTGAGCCTGTCAAATTACACATAGTAATTTAATAAAATTGCAATGCAAAAATAACCACTTAGAAGATGGACAAATTTGGTTTTCCGGTGTTTCCCCCATTGAAAGATGTCATTAATTTACAACGTACAGGTCAAATCAATCTGTTTAGACTTTACAGTGATCCCAAAAATGTTAATCACAATAAATCAAAATCTCAAAATGTTCAAATGACGGACACTGTACACTTGAAAAAGGTTGCAGTTTCTATAATTACAATACAGGCTATTTATTTGCATTAGTCCAAAATAAGATGTGGATAATTAACCGCCACATGCTGAGCAGAAGTGGATCCAGGTTCACAACGTAATGAATGAGGAAGAGGAAACAGGGTCAGTGTGGACACGATGAATGGTGTTTGTATGCAGGTCGGTGTCACTTACTATCACTCTTCACTTGCTTGACCCTCATCACCAAAATAGTAGTATAAGTATACATTGGACCTGTGTGTGTGTGTGTGTGAGTGATAGTTTTCTGTGGTTACAGCATCTTTAATATGATTCTGATGGCACAAGTTGTTGTTTGCAGACAACTAATGTTGTGCATTGCTGTCAGCAAACAGTGATAGCATGCAAAAAACAAAACAACGTGTTTGTATAAGCAGCAAGTTACCACTGTAATCAGGTAGCAAGCTTCTTACAACCTAACTCAGTGCATTTTGTTAGATATGTGAGTCATAAAAGATTTTCACAATATCCACAATAGCATATCTACTGAGTATCTCCCCACTTAGCCGAGTTTAAGCCAAAGAAAGTGACAGAAAAACAGATAATTTTTCCTATCTATCCATGCAGATGGTTTTATTGTCACCGGCAGAAGAATCAGGCGATCGCTCTTGTGTGTGAATGTGTTCGTGCAGCCATGTGAGTGACTGTGCATCTCTGTGTCTGTCCACATCTAATCTCCCATTCTGCTGCAACAAACTGCAGCCTGGTGAATTTTATTTTGTCTTGGAAAAAACAATGAAGTATACATATTGCTGCCCAGTGACTAAAAGACACTTTTTATAGCAGCAATCATTTAGTTTAAATTATTAGGAAATGTAAAAATGGTCTCCATTTCTCTACAATTTAAACAGAATGAAATAGTTATTTTCCACTAAACTTATAGGACACTATTATAAAATTGCAGAAAAACATCAAATAAAGCATCACAGTGTGTTTTTATAATTTGGATGACCTCCCCTCCTAACTGCTTATGTAAGAGGTGTTGAAGCAGATATACCTACAAATATAATTTAGTAAAATTCTACTGTTGCAGGTCTTACCAGAGGTACTATACATGTATACTGTCTCAAACATTTGCTGTGAGAAGAACATTCAGAGAGAACAATCCAAAAACCAGAGATGTCATGCATTAGCATTAACCATGTGTTAGCTCTAGCATTAGCGTGGTAGTGCGTAATAGCATCAGCATGCACGGCTGTGCCTCCTGGGGTGGCACAGCCTGTGAATTTAGAGTGGGCTCCCACAGCTCGGAAGATTAGCGCCCAAGTGCATTCAAGTCCATGTGCGAGGGCTGATTTCCAGGAAGAATAGCCCTTTATTGGGCCCCAAGTTGAATCCTGTTGCTTCCCTTTTGCCCAAAAGAAAGCTGCAGTAACTGACAGTCCTTTACAATCAGCCAACACTGGTGGAGGTTTTGGGGCTCTCCTTCTTTTTTTTGGGCTGTTTTTCTCCGAAAGGATTGATTTTGAAATTACTCCTTCTCTGCCCGGTGTGTGTATGGGTTGGTATATTTGTGTGCATTTGTCTGTATATGTGTGTGTGTGTGTGTTTGCGTGCATACAGGGATACACAAACATAGAGACAAGCATCCAGAGAGAGAGAGACAAGGACTGTGAGAGAGAGAGATAGATAGAGAGAGAGAGAAAGAGAGAGAGAGAGAGAGAGAGAGAGAGAGAGAGACACGCACACATGCACATGTTTGAATGCCAGTCTTGGCAATTGTCTTAATAGGATAAGGGGAGACTATGGTTCCTGTTGGGGGGATGGGACTGTGGGAATGACGTTAAAACACACGTTGCTTTCATGGCACTAACGGCTATGTTGTTGGTTGATTCAAAGCGAAGGATATATGTAGTGACTTGTTATCTCCCAGATTCACCTCAGGGCTTTAAAGACTGCACACTTGCCAAAAGAGATATGACACACCTTTCGGCATGAATTCAACTTTTTTTGCATAACAAAACACAACCGTAATCGAAAAAAGGTTATGCCTCATGTGCTCAGAGTGCATTCATAGTTTTTAAGATACTTTTGTTGATGTCGGTTATTTCACACACTGCAAAACTACGGGTCATTTAAGGAGAATGAAAGAAGGGACATTGTAGATTACTGAAGAAGGGGTGTGTGGGTTTGTTGCAATGAAGAGTTCTGACCAGTAGGGGTCATTTGTGGCACAGGATTCGTGAAGGCCTTCACGCTAACAAGCCTGTGGAGTGTCACAGTTTTTCCCAACCTTTTTGGCTCATGACCCATTGAAACAAATCAGTATGTACTTGCAACCTCTTGTCACAAGTGATATTACTGTGCACATAGATTATGAGCAATTCTACTTGAGGGATTTTGTTTTCACGTTGATTTTCTTGAAGCAAGAAGATGCAACTAGTCAGTGTTACACAAAAGCATTAGAAAAATAAATGTATGTGAATTTTCTTTTTTCTCTTTTACCTTTAATTATATTGTGCATCCCTCAGATCTGTCTTGGTACCCCTTGGGGTCTCGAACCCCAGGTTGGGAACCCCTATCTCATTAACTCATTAACTCAAATCATATCCTGAGCAGACAATAAGGACATAATTACCATTGCAGTCGTTGAATCGGCTGTCTTTTAATGCTTCCTTCTGATCTAAAAAATGATGATCATGTCTCCCTTTGTATACGGCCACCTCTTATGACTCAACCATAAGTCCATACTTCAGTCACAGGATAATGAAACCATCTCTATGACAACTGAGCAACTTCATTTGCTGATGCAGGCCATGGCAAGTGTCTGAAAGCTTCGTGCAAAACCTTTTGATGCATGAATAGACGGAAATGTGGTTTGTTTTGAGATCAGAAAGATTGGCCAAAAGGACCACTGATAAACTCTTTCCATAGGTTAATTTGAACAATCCATACTTGATAATATTTCTCTTTACAAGTGAGAGTGAAACAGATTTAGTTTACTGTTTGGGGGGATTATTATTATTATTATGAAGTTCCATTATGGATTAATTTGTTTACTTTATTAACTATCAGAAAAATGTCCATTATTAACAGACTCTAACTTAACAAGATTCAAAAATGTATTTGTCACTTACAATGAAATCAAACACATATGTCATGAGGAACCAGCAAATACTTGTACTTTTTTTTGCTTGATACAATAATGTTTCATTCTTTTTCAAAATTGTCAGCAATTATTGATATATCGACTGATCATTTGAGTGAATTTACTGAGAGGACTGAAGCCACATCAGCCATCTCAGTACAATTCCCACTTCTGACCAGACTGAATTAATTAGAGAAAGAGGAACGAGATAATGGATTGCAATGAAAACCTTGCGGGCTTGGATGACAAATGATTTAAACAGCGCTGGTGCAAAAAATATATTCAGCGTTAACAGATGAAATAAGATGCGCAGCCTGGGAACACACACATACACAAAGTCATACACCCCATCCTCGTGCCTTCACAGCCAAAGACGCAATCACCCTCAATCCTCTGGTGACAGCAGACGGACAGGTGTGTGATTACCGTCCCGCCTCGAAAACCTCGCAGGTATAATAGCTCCCATCCACCTGCTCACTGTGTCGATACTGAGATGTCAACCAACGATAAGTAAAATGACAAATTCAAATTCAAGGAAGACAAGGGTGGGGGTGCCATATAGCCCAGACATTTCATCTTGAGGTAAGGATGAGGGGGATGGATGATAGTGAGAGAGAGACCACCACCAGCCATTATTTGTATGATATCTCCAGTTTGTCTTCATCACCCATGGTCCATTGCACTCCAGGATGTACTAATAGCTCGTGCATCAAAAGGCTGTCTGGCAGGTGAGCGAGGAGACAGACAGAGCTAAGAATAGCTGGATGTATAATTGCCCATCAGCTTTAATATTATCAGTCTCCCATGAGAAGTCTGCAAGGTGAAGGGCTTGAATTAAATTATTACCTTCGTGCTCATCAAGTCAGTGACTGCGTGAGTGAAAATGACAGTAATCAGTACTGACGCTTTTCTCTGCATTTGGCGTTTCTGTAAGAGAATTGGACTCAAGACTTTGTTGAACCTCAAAATCCCCTCACAAAAGCAGTGAGATATTAACTTTTTTGAGACTGAATGTCAATTTTCAACTGTATATATTATTCTCCATTCAACCTACTTCACTTGTATTTTGACATTATTATATTTCCATTCCCTCAATGCCCTGTGACTCCATTGAGGTTGAAGTATGTTGAGGTTGTTTGTCATCCGCTCTAAAAAATTTGCATTTCTGATCTGTTGTACCCTTATGGGATAATACTTGTCTGTTCCTTCCAAAATGCATATAACCTTTCCAAATGGTTCATACGACTTATTTTACATCTCTCACTAAGGTATGGTTTATTAGTGCTGGCTCTAAACTGCTTTTTGTTCCTTTATTTATTATAGGGGAGTACTATAGGGGAGATGAGTGGACATGATGGAAATAAAGACACAAGCATCTTACAGTAAAGGACCATTGTTTTAACCACACCCCCACAGGAATGGACAGTTTGACAGTTTGACACCCTGGACAGGAAGCCAGACTATCGCAGGCATGACACATAATCACAGACAACCATCCAAGCTCACAGTCACACCTATGGGCAATGTCATTAAGCTAAACTGCATGTCTTTGGACTGTGGGAGGAAGCTCGAGAACCTGAAGAAAAAACACGACGACACGGGGGAGAACATGCAAACCACATATACCGCTCAAATCATAAAATATGTCACTCTTTATTTACACATTTTCAGTCCTTCACATAATACAATATACATGCCTTGATAATAAAGTATATAACGGCTTTACAATAATCACAAAAATGGGAAATAAGAAAGAGCCTTAATATTGTCATCAATATATATATATATATGTACAACTCCACATAAGAAAAAATGCTAGTCCATCCCAAAAACCTTAGTTTTATAAATATAGCTCTGTAATATAATGTTGTGGAGCAAAGATTCAACTCCTATAGGGCTGTGTTTGTCTATGTTGCTACTTTGCATAATGGTACTGCATGTCTCTAATTGTATTAATATTCAGCATACCAATATCAGCCTTCTCATCTCTATATGTTTGCGGGGGTGTTGCTGGCAGGTCTCATTCACTACTGGGTGGCCTGGTTGGTAGCTACTCAACACTCCCCTCCCTTGCCAAGCGAAGAACACTATTGGACTCAGTGAGGTGGGGTTAGAGTGTGTGTACTAGTGTGTGTTTCTGTGTGTATGCATGCCCGTGTGTATATGTGTGACTCAAGCTTAATTATCACGCCCTCATACCATGATCTGATACAGTCACACTATAGTTGAGAATGTAAATACTACCTTTTGTTGGACACCAGACTAATTGTCACATGGGGATAAAAGAAACGCTGAATCCAAGTGGACTGAATGGCTGCAGTGGATTGGCTGCAGATGGTGTGTTGAACCTGGGTTTGGGATCTGTTGCGCTGGGCTCTTTGTTGTGCATTTCCCCCAGCTTCTTTTTTCTTCACTTTCCCCTCACGGTTTCTTTTTGTTGTTGGTTAAAATTGTGCATCAATGCAGTGTAAGGCTTTCTCAGTGAAGTGACCCGTGTTTAAATGTTCTGGGGGCGTTTTGTTGAATTGCTCAAGCAAATTGCTGTTGATATGAAGATGTGGGGTGGTGTCTCTATTGGTCTGCAGGTCTGGAAAGCATTCACATAGCATTGAATGGCAGATCTGGCTGAAGTTGAATGGGCTCCAAACATGTCAAACATATCAAAAGAAGATGAGGGGAATGAATTCAATTAAAAAAATCCTCCTCTAGAATGACGTTGAGAGAAATGTCATAACCCGGCTCTTTAGACCATGACAAATACAGCGCAGACAACAGCTGAGGGTAACTTAAGATGTTTATTCATGACAAGAATAGTTACCTCCATGGAGTATGGCCGTCAGTAATATCAGTCGTGTCAAGGTGTGTGCGTGTGTAATGGAGTGTAGGTGTTGTCAGCGGAAGCACAAACAAGAAATCCGGAAACAACGGCCTGGGATCACCCCGCATTTCGTCCGAGAGGAAAACCCGCGCCCCGAGCAACGCTACCGCAGGGCTTTTATGCCGTCCACCTTCCTGGACCAGGTGCGCCGCATCACGTAACATGCTCCCTAGGGACAACAGCATACATGCAGTGATTAGGGGCAGGGACCGTCACAGAAAGTTCAATCAAGAAGGCTATCTCCTGTCAAATTCTGGCTCATGTGTGCAGATTGTATGTTGTGTTCATTCAACACACCATGCAGCAGTGGTCGCTGCAGACACACCTGGTGGAGATCACCTTTCTTTCCTTTAGTCTGTTTCCTGTTTTATTGTGTGGTTCACTCCTTGTATGTAATGTTTTACTTCCTGTCTGTGTGTTTTTCCGCCTTTGGGATTGTCTGCTCCGCCCTGATTGGTTTCACCTGTGTCTAATCACCCTGCCCTCATTGTGTGTGGTTTGTATGTTTCCTGGTTCATTGTCAGTTTACCGTGTTTCCTCTTGTCCAAAGAAGCCCAGCCTGTTTCTGGTGTTATTGGACCAGTGTTTTTGTGTTCCTGCTTGGATTGTAGTGGTTAATGTTCCCCAGAGAAGGACGTGTAGGGTTTTGAACCCTGACTACTTCTTACCCTATATGTGAGGTGGTAATTAGTCACAATCTTATTTTGTATTTTTAATCTCTGTTTATCATTTGTAGGTTCACCTGCTGCTGTTTTGCCGCCCCCATTTTGTCTGTTTTGCTTTCTCCATTTTGCCTGTTTTTGCATGGTTTGACCGTAATAACTTTGTTCTGCATAACTTTTAACCTTTTTATCCCCGCTTAAGTCCCGTCCATTTTTCTCATAAATTCCGAATGGTTTGGGGTACCCACACTAAATACAGAATATATCTTCAACCACAAGGGCTATTTGAATAATTTCAAAAGGTATACTATACAGAAAACACTTGTGAGACTAGTTAAGTGGTTCATATAGCAGTATATGTGTTACTAGTTGATGACGGAACACAGAAAGAAAAAACACAAGTAAACACATTCATTCATTGACGCCGAAAAGGCCACCCGAAGAGCTGTTCACCGCTCGTTGTTCCGCTTTCTGTCCAACGAGCGGTGAACAGCTGTTTGTGTCTTCCGGTCTGTCTCTTCCTAGTTCAGATGGATAAAGGAGTACTGCGCAGAAACCGTCGCCATCTGAGACCCCTCCACAGCCCTTCAGAGACTTTCCAGGAGGGAAGGGACAGATGTATAGTGAATGATGGAGAATTGAGCTCACCGGGTTTTGATGCAGAAACCGCTCCAGTTACATCTCAAGATACTGTGACACAGACTTCAACATGCACAACCTCCAGTGGCAGAGTGGTAAAACCACCAGACCGATACGGAGAGTATGTTCAGTAGTTAGGACGTAGCCTGCATCATGTGGCAGAATAATCCACTGCAGCTATGTTGGTGACTGGTAGTCCACCCAGATCCCAATAGTTCAAGTTTATGTTTAATAAACTGTTATGTTTCATTAAAAAAAAAAAAAGCTGTTAAGTGCCAGTGCCACAACAAGTTTAAATCCTGAAGAGATTTTGAAAGTAAATGTATGTTATGAAACTGTGTTACTTAATTGAAGATTTGTTGAGTTTTACAAAGAACAGTTAGTCATGCAGAAGATGTTGACAGACAATATTATACCATTTTGCAGCATGTCTTAAATGACTCAAAGAAAGGGTGATGTAATGTAATGGTACTATTTTATTGACATACAGAGCGGAGTGATCAGGTGTATGTGATATCAGGGGGGGCGTGTTCGGCCCGGGGTCCGCACTTGGAGTTATACGAATCCAGTCAACCACAGTCTCTGTGTTATGCTAATGTTGAGCTAATAAAGTTAGCCGAAGATACAACGGTCTCCCAACTTATTCTACACATAACACCACATGTGGCATCAAGCTAGGGATATGTAGCCTACATTGATATTTTTAAAACTTAGGGAGCTCTCGAGTCCTCTCAAGTCATATTCATGGTACATGTTAATATTTATGCTTGAATTGTGTTATAAACATGTAAAATGGACTTATATGTATGCTCTTGTAAGGCCAGGCTTTGCAGTTTCTTTTGCTGTCACGTCAGTTGCTCTGGTATCGATTCAGTACGAGGACTTGGAGAGTGGGGAAGAGCTCCTGATGAAGTATTCTGCCCCCTTTCATCACTTTGTTACTTACTTTGGCCCCCTGTAGCTTTTAAAATTACTATACTGTGACACGTTATGACATACTATACTATGAATCTTGACTTTGAAATTACTTTTCAAAATCTTCATTCTATGGTAATAAACACAACACGTCCTTGTTTCAGAGATTTTTTATTCTTTTTATGAATAACATTTCTGCCAAGCTCAATCCGGTGTGACACATTTGATATAAGTGTCCATGATATGTTCCGCTTTTAGTAGTGCTGAACAATGGCACTGAGCTGTGATACAATCGTAACACACCCGGCCTGTTGTGAGCTACAGCTTAAGTGCCTCTTCCGGTAACTAATGGGTGTCCAATTAAATTTTAAACTGTATCCCAGAAGCCCAAAGAAGTGGATTTGTGCATTTTGTGGTTAAAGTCTGGAACAAAGATTGCACAGTAGAAGTAAGTGTTCTGTTTGTCTGCGCCCCCCCCCCCCTCCCCGTATGTCACACAATGAGTGAGAAAGCCAACTTTTCTGTGAAAATGCATGAAGCTATTAAATGCATATTTCACTGCTGAACATTTGACAGCTTTGTCCTCTTCTCTCTTTCCTTCATTTTTCATTCTGCTTCTATCCTTTCTGTCATTCTGCTTACTCTTTTGTATTCCATCTACTCTCTTACATACTACAGTTCTTTCAGTGCACCTATTTAATCTCTTGGCTTATTTTATCAACCACTCGCAGCACCTTGTAAAGTACTGTTGGTAGTTATCCTGGCAACAAGTCTTTTTTCCAGTGTCCCAACTGGACGGCAAAGGGATGTGTAACCCCTGACTCCAACAACCAATGGAACAAAGGCGGCCAATCCCTTTGAAGCATCTTGCTTGTTCTGGAGTCAGTAGGCCAGAAGGATCGTGGTTGAAGAGAATGACCTGTGGCCGTCTCGTCAGACAATCCAGTGCTGGAGATGAAAGGTTCTCCATTTCGTCTTCTGGAAGGAATCTCTCTCACACCATAGTTTACATCTTACTCTTGACCTTTCAAAAGAGTTTGTCACTGCATAAAATGGGGTTAAAATTGTTTGGGTGTACTTGCATCACCACACTCATTGCACCGCAGAAACATGCAACGCTTTTTTGAGGAATAAATCTGATACGTCTCACCAATCATAGAAAAGTGAATGAAAAAAGGAACATCTTGCCTCTGAAGCAGCTCCTCCACCTCCAAGAAATAATACAAGTTGTATCCTCATCAAGCATTCCCCCTCTGATAATGTTGTACAGGGCAACATAAATAAAGGACTTGACTCTGTTTGAAAAGCACAGTGAGTGTTTGCCAGCCTCTTTGGGTGGTCATACTTTTTATGCAGGGCAGTTCCTTTAAGCTTCTAATGACGAGTGACCCTTGCGTGAAGGGATTCTTAGAGACTAGGTCAGGCTTTTAGAGTCAGGGGAGTTCCTAGTGCACCGAGTCGCTCACGCCTGGAAACCAGGCAATCAACTGGTGTATGAACAGACCCTACAACCCATATAAACTCCTTTTTATAAGCCCATAATACATTATTGTTCTTCAAGCAGCATGGGTTATTAAGACTTTATGATGGGCTGATCATTCATCTTTAGCCAGTGACAACAGCAATCCAATGTTTTGAAATGAGGAGATCCGTTCGTATTGTAAGCTCGGGCGCAGAGTGACTTCTAGAGGGGACAAAGAGGTGTGAGTTGGTATGCTAAGAGCGAAGCCCCAGGAGCAACTGCTTTGACAAAGGGAAGCAGACGGTTGACATCAATTCATAAATCAAACAGGGTCACAGGCCTCTTTGGAGATCGAGACTTGTCTTCCCACAAGTCTTCAACCAACAAGGACCTCAGGTGAATAAAAAAAGTGCAGACAGCTGATAACAATGTCTTTGATAAACTAATAGGAATGCACCATCGGGCCGATACTACGTTAAAATACTCATACTCGTATTCGTTTTCAATTGCCGATACCAAGAACCGATACCACTCAACAGTATTTCACTACAACAAACTGGTCGCGCTTTGTGGAGAAAATTTTGTATTTGTTGTCCTACCTGACTTCAACGTCTAGGGCAGGGGTCGGCAACCCGCGGCTCTTTCGTCGCTCTCTTGCGGCAAGGTGTGTAGAGTAATGGTGCGTTCACACCGAACGCAACGCAAATTTTTCGCACGACCAGATTACATGTAAAGTCTATGCACAGACGCGTGTGGTTGCGACAGACGCAAATTTACGCCAGGCGGCACGTTAGACGCGAGTAACGCGACGCGTTTGACGCGAGAGTTGAAATATTCCATATTTAATATATCTATAATTGAGAAGCTCTGCGCGTCATCACTGCCGTCCTGCCGGTTTGAATCAAACTGTTGGCAGCGGCCTCATTCAGACGCTGTTGTGCGGCTACGGATGATATTATGAACCCGGACACGGGGGCGTTTTATGGTCCGACATTAGAGGGACTTCCACAAGAAGTTTAAAGCTTGGGATAGCCTTCTGTTAATTTTGTACTATAGGCTTGACATAATCTGCAGAGGATAAAATAAAATCTGCCTCCAAATTAATTGCACTTTCATGGAGACCAAATCTAAGAAGTATCGGTATCGGTACTCGGTATCGGCAAGTACACAAATAAAAATACTCGTATCGGTTTGTAAAAAAGTGGTATCGCTGCATCCCTATAAACTAATATTTAAAGATGCTGATATAACGGCAGGGCTCTAATGCAGATTCCATAAAAAAATATTTTATCATATTGTTATTAACAATGTGTAGGCAGCTGTAACTTGAGACACCAGTCAGGGATCTTCTCAACTAATCTTGTAGGCAGGTAGGATTAAATGTCCAATTTGTGTCAGATTTAGGAAAAACAGTTTTACACTCCAGACACAAAGTCTCACTGCAAAAGTCACTATTCAAAATAATGCAACAAGACTTCCACAAATATATGGTACTAACATATAGTGCATCAACCAATAACGTTACAGTATGTCCGTTTGGTGGATTAATTCAGTGCATGAATAGCTGTAGTGGTAACACTTCTAATCATACAAAAATAAGATAAAACAAACAAAGCCACGTGCAGTTAATTCCAATACAACACAAACCATTTGATATGTTAATATCGATTGAAATGTCCACATGTGGAGGCGGTAATCAACCCCATTGAGCACAACAAAAAGAAAATAAACTTTTCAAAAATCGTTTGGTATCATGCACAGACACTGAATGTCCTTGAACATGAATGATAACAAAATATATATCTGTAAGATGAACCTGTTTGGCTTTCAGGAAGTATGAGCCTTGCAGTCCTCTCATGGGAACCATGGGCGCTTTCAGCGACTCCTATACAAACCTATTAATGCACGTCTTGTGACCGTTTTGTACATAAATAACATTGTGTATGTACCCACATGGAAGAGAGCTCAACTGGTAGGGCTACAGGTGAGTCCCTCCAAGGACTCTTCACTTCCTATTCTGTTTTTCACCTGTTCACGCCCCTCTTAACTTTACTTCCTGTAGAGCGCCGCTCAATTTAGGGGTACCCGAAAAGGCACAGTGCCATCTAGTGGCGTTAGTGTGAACGTCACATTATGCACTAGGCTACACAATGAGGACTTTAGCTCTGAAAACGCATTATTCGTTTTTTTTTGTTAAATCAAGATTTAAATGTGAACGCACAGGTCGAAAATGGATGGCAGTATCTAAAAGCTGACTTGAAGTGAAGGTAAACCTTTAAAGGAAACTTCTAATTGTGAATCGTGACAATGGGCCATGCCCACTTTGCTAACTTGCCATTTTCGTCGGAGAAATTCTGAATTAGCCATTTTAGCGCAGTGCACGGTGATTTACTCGCCAACTTGCACTTGCCAGCTCACCAACCTTGTTGCCATTTGTCTGCACACACCCGTGTGTTTACACAAGGCTGCCAGTCTTTGTTGATTCAGTGTGTGATTATTGTGAAAATTAACATAATTATCTGAATCAGAAAAAGCATTACCAAAGAATAGCTGTACATCTAGTGTTGTCTGACAGCTGCATGCTGAATTTTCAACTTAAAATGAATGTAAGGCTTAATATGTAGCCTACAGTTTGTGCATTAGGGCCCTTTTGTAAAGCACAATGTTTTTTAACATTATGTAAGCAGCGTCTGATTGAGTTGTGTATGCCATATCTCACCCATGCATTTGTAGACATGACGCATTAATGTAATGGGGCGGCTGTAATACAATAAGCTACTTAATATTGTTTAATTTACAGAAAAACCCCAAAGCTCATGCTTCAATTTACGACAAACTAACTTTTCTCTCGCGTGTCACCGTCTCCTCGTGTCACCCTGCTCTCTCTCCGCCGTGGTCGCGCTGATGCGAGAGCTAGATTTGTTACCAGATGGCTTTTATCCAAGTGGAGGCGCTTGAGAGTGGACCGCTTGAAGAGTGGGAGCGCAGTCGCAAGTTTTCCACTGCCTGGAGCAAGATCTACCGTCCCTCTGTCACGTCTGGGATCTTCCTTTATATAGACGGTAGATTCTCCAGCACCACTTTACACAACGCGGATCCAGATTGTTCTCATTTTCCTCTTTTGCCCCCCTCTCTCCTTTTTTTTCTTCACCCCCCTGATCAGGCTTAACCACCCTGTGTTTTGTAAAGGCAATTGTTTGTGCGCATCATCGCGGGAGCCAAAAAGAGGTTTGCCACTGTTCCATAGGAGACCGGTGAGTAAGCGAATGATTGTTTCATGTCTTTGATTTCTATGGCATGATCAATTATCTCTTTTTTAATTGACATATGACCCAATTTCTTAATAGGCTGCTAACTTGCATTCAATAAGTACAATAGCTTTTCAGGTTCACTGCGTTTCAACAAATTATCAGGTTGGTTTTTCGATGCTACATAACAATGGGTAATGACAGTGATATCAAGAAGAAGAGTTGAGCCACTATTCACAAAAGTTAGTGGGTCCGTGCAAGTTACAGCTTGTTTTTTTTATCTGCCTACTAACATTATCATGCATGTACAATGTCTTTTCTACTTTTTTATTCGTGATGATGTTGTCCTTCAATTGAATTAATAGATGATGAGGCGTCACACTAATTTCGCCAGTTCTTTTTTCTATATAGAAACATGGCTGATTAAAGGGCCATGTAGTTGCATAATAAGTGAACATTTATTGGACTTCAGCTGATTTGAACCTTCACATACATAAGTGTGACCTTTTCAATGGGCATGCTTTTGCACTGATGGGACGGTCCCATTCAGATGTTGCAGGAAAACTCCAATATCCAGTTATGGTCACCTTTTACAATTCTTCTGTCCTTTTCCCTCTCTCTCTCTCAGCGGGCTGCTGGAACGTCATGACAGCTGAGAAGAGCGGGCCCGTTGTAAACGGTAAACCGGAGGATGGCAAAGACCCGGAAGGGTCCAGCTCCAGCCTAGACAAGGGGCAGTACAATGAGAGGGGCCACTGGAACAACAAGATTGAGTTCGTCCTGTCTGTGGCTGGAGAGATCATCGGGCTGGGCAACGTCTGGAGGTTTCCTTACCTGTGCTACAAGAATGGAGGAGGTAAAGAAGTTTCAATTATCTGTGGACATACACCAAAGAGTCCAGGTGGTAGGAGAAGATTTTGTGTTAGGAAATCAGTTGACATAAGATGAGCTGAGACGGAAAAGGCAAGATTAGAAAAGAAACACATGTGAATATTGCCTGATTAGACACATAAGTCAGATATGATATGATCATTCAAATGTAAAAGGCAGCTTCCTGAGTAAAAAAGGTAAGACAAGTTATGTTATCTTTTAGCAAACCAAAGTGTTTCTAGGAGCTCTGACTTCATACAAAAAATGACAAGAGAAGTTTCAAAATATGATGTCCTTTATTATTTCATCCATTATGCACACTCATGAAAGAGGTCGGTTCCCTCATTACCATTAGACACCATTAGACAGCACAGTATGGATCCTCCATTTATCATATGAAAAGGTCATTTGACATTAGAGTGTGTCATCGTAGTGAGTGCTTTTATCTAAATCTTGTGAATCGCTCCTGTCGCACTCGTTTAAAGTTTTATCGTTTTTTATTGATTCATGCTCTGTATATATTTTCTTTTGTGTGCCTAAAGGTGCATTCTTCGTTCCATATGTCATCTTCTTTGTGTGCTGCGGTATCCCTGTGTTTTTCCTGGAGACTGCCCTGGGTCAGTTCACCACTGAGGGAGGCATCACCTGCTGGAGGAAAGTCTGCCCGCTATTTGAGGGTGAGAAAACCTGCACTTCATATCCTTTATCAGGGTGTGCTCTTATTTTGAAATAGAAGATCGGAAACTATAAAAAGACAAAGTAGTCGGGGCTGATTAAATGTGATTATTGTACATGCACAATAAACACTATCATATAAATCTATTTTCTCACGATGATCCTGAGTAAATCATTTGGATCTTACACATGTCTTACTGATATTATTCACTGCAGCTGTGAATACTTGCAGGTTACAATCATTTGAAGATACAGCCCATTCACCTGTAATTGTTAATTTATCTGTGTCTCTTTGTCTTTTCAGGAATTGGTTATGCAACGCAGGTGATTGCAGCTCATCTTAACGTGTACTATGTAGTGATCCTCGCCTGGGCCATCTTCTACTTCTTCAACTGCTTCACCACCGAGCTGCCGTGGGCCGCCTGTGGGCATTACTGGAACACAGGTAGGAGGAGGGAACAATGGATTCAAGAGGAAACTATTCTTGTGGGCAAAAATAATCATCTGCATCTTTTTTGTTTCAAGATTAAATAATATCAAAAATGTCATATCTAAATCTCTACCTGCAAGACGTACTGAAAAGTAATGCCATATTGTGTATTCACAGAGAACTGTGTCGACTTCTATGGAGATAATGCAACCAACATTACAAACATCAATGCCACCTCTCCAGTCATTGAGTTCTGGGAGTGAGTCAATTTTTCATTACATTTTTTTCATGTTAGGTCATATTCATTAGTCTTTATATGAGATTTCACGCTCTGTTTGTGTGTGCAAAGTCCCATTGGAGGGCATACTGTGATGATGGCTTTCATCTCTGTGCGTATAAAGTATTAATGGTATCACAGTTTGTATAAAAACACAACAAGGAGATGCTTTTTTAGTTCAGGCAGTCTACACAGCATCTCCTTTAATAATGTACTACAATGTTGAAAATCTGAGCTTCTGATCGGTCCAGACTTAAACTAACCCCCCTTAACATTTCCCCCAATAATTAGTCAGCCCTTTTCATATCTGTGTGTCAACAGGCCCTGGTAGGCCAGCTGTCTCCCAGCTAGAGCCATGTGTGTGGCAGGAGATCAAGCCTTGTCAGTGTGTAATGCTGACCACACTTCCTGTCTCGCTGCCAGTGGCTATGTTTACACTGCCTGGTCAAATGTAATACAAAATATATATACTGTATATTGCAGTCAGATGGCTGAATTCAGAATGAGATATATATTTGCGCGTCCAAATCAAAATTAAGTGAGATGATTTGTGTAACAAGAATGCAGACATTAGATCTGAGCCATGAACATAAACCTAACCCCGGAGACAGACATGCCCAAAGGAAACGGCCAAAAAGAGAACCGCCATGTTGCTGGCAAAAATAGAAACCGACCAGGCTTTGTTTAATCCATGCCAAGAGATGCTGTCATGTTGTGTACTGTATATACAGCATCAACAAACATCAGAGCACTAAGTTAAAGAAGTTGTATTTTGTCATCCGTTAGAATGTTTATGTTGGTGCTACAAAATAATAATGATTTACCATTCTCCTAAAAATAAAAAGCTTAATCACTGAAATTGAGTTTGATGAAAGACTCACAAACGACCAAATTCTTTCGTACATTTGCAACTCATTTTGTACATATGTGCAATGATTGTACCAGTGCATCACTAAAGTAGTGATATGTCTGGACAAATATGTTTTAATGTACCAAAAAATAAGACTGGACGCAAATTATCAACGCAGACGTCTTGGGGTCTGTTAACCAAGAGGATGCAGTAATGTGTTATTTTTTACATTTAAAAAAAACTAACTAATGGACCTGATTCACTTTATGATGGCTATTTGTGGGACCACCAGGTAGAAGCCTTCTGCTTGCTTATCTGTAGTTTGAGCCATACTGAAACACTCAAAAATGACTAGATGTCATTGTTTACCCTAGAAACTGCACACCTACTCTGTCGCAATCAAACACACAGTAAAAAGCACTTTATGCCCATATACAACCGATTTATATACGTTTTAGATCGCACAAAAGTATATTTACACACATTAGTGTTCACATCTTGCCCTCTCGGCTAACCAGGGGGGCTGTGTTGGACCTAGCCGGTGGCCGGCCACCAAGAACATGTCACGATGATCAATGGCTGGTCAGGAGCTCCGGGGGTGAACTCGGTGGCAAAGATTTGGCAGCACCATGTAGCTCTATGGCTCTGAGTCTCACTTCTCATCCACCATCAATGCTGTTGCCTGGCTTTGCTTCAACAAACAGGAAACGCACTGTTGATTCACCACCGCTGACGAGATGATGCCATAATCGCTGACAACTTGCACCTCCACCGTTACACCTGTATTGCAGGGAAGAACATTATAGTTGTAGTAGACCTTCACTATTACAGGAAAACACTACAAGCTCTCGATTGGATTCTATTGGCTTGATGACTCACTACTGCTAGGCAGCATGCTGAAACTCTCACTTTCAAAATATACTTTGGGAAATTTGCTTTTGAATCCACATTGCAGTTCCATAACAAATTGACGAATAAACGGCACAGAGCAAATGCTGACAGCTGCTCGACAATTCAAGCTATCAGATGGCAGGTGTCAGGTGGACAGTGACTTAAAAAATGTAGGTAGAGGGTTGTATTACCATGTAGTTGCATCATTAACTACCAGGCTAGCAACAGGATGAGGTCATCCTGTACTGCTGGTTATTCCCCTTGATGTCATGTGGCTCTCTGAGTCGTTGATAGAAAGTAGATCAAAACGTTAATGACTGAGCTCCACTCATCCTGAGTGGGGAACCAATAAAACACAATAAAGGCCATTTGGTGATCAAAGCAAATACGAAATAGAGTTTAGTTTCCCCATTTAATTACGAATCTTAGATGAGTTTTGAGGCTCAATAAAAAACATGATGTTGAGGAGTAGACTAACATTGTGGGGTCGGATAATGCAAGTTAAGTTAGTTAAGTTTCACAGTTTTTTCACAGGTTTTATCTGGACACTGGTCCAACCCGACTCCTACTGCTATTATCATCATTATTATTATTATTATTATTATTATTAGTTGCATTGCAATTAATATTGTCAATACCATTACTGCTTTTATTAGGGTCCGAGCGACTCCAGCAAGGACCCTATTGTAATTGTTATTCTACTACAGCCACTGTGGCTGTTATTTTTGGTAACTTTTTCATCATGCCTAGTACTCATTATATGAATAATTAATATTCATTGAATGTGTTGTAACTCTCTTACGTTGTTCATTCTGTACACATGCCATCTAATGCTTCTGTCCATCCCAATAGAGGATCATCCTCTGTTGCTCTCCTGAAGGTTTCTTCCTTTTTCTCCCTGTTAAAGGGTTTTCTGGAGTTTCTCCTGAACCGATGTGAGGTCCCGGGTCAGAGGATGTCGTATGTGTACAGATTGTAAAGTCCTCTGAGGAAAATTTGTAATTTTGGGCGACACAAAATAAATTGAATTTAATTGAGTTTGCACCTAATACCTATAGACTGAAGGTTCTATTTTCAATACATCCACATTCTGTTTTTCAGAAAGAGGTTATGCCACACAAGAGTATTAACTAAATTGTAAATCACCTGTGCTCTCTGTGCCAAATCAGACGCAGAGTACTGAAGATTTCCGATGGCATTGAGCACATGGGGGGACTCCGCTGGGAGCTCGCCATGTGCCTGGCCCTGGCCTGGTTCATCTGCTACTTCTGCATCTGGAAGGGACCCAAGTCAACTGGCAAGGTGAGACAGAGTAATGCATGCTTACTGTTATGTGGAAGTCATGCGGTTGAACTGTGAACACCACACATAAGCATTGCATGGTGTTTTCACACGCTAAACAGGAGGACATATTTGTGTAATGCTGTTATCACATTGTCTAACTCATGATGGAGGGATTTGTACATGCGTATGCAGGAATATGTGTGCATGCTACTTTGCCGTTATTTACTGGAACTGTTTTAATTTTCGTTCTGAACACTAAAACATAACACACGATGCAGAACGTTATCTTGTCCTTAAAATAACTCCATCACAAGAGGCTACATGCATCCATTCATCCATCCTTTTCTATCTGCTTATCCGGGGTCGGGTCGCGGGGGCAGCAGGTTTATGAGGGTATTCCTGATGCCCCTCTCCCTAGCAAAACTGTACAGCTCTTCCTGGTGGACCCTGAGGTGTTCCCAGGCCAGACGAGATATACAACCCTCCAGCGTCCCTCCAGTTGGACTATGGAGGGAAACTTGAATTCCCTTGGGGCAGTGAGTCACTCCCAACCCAGAGGGTGCAATCCATCATTTTCCAGCAGAGAACGAAGGCCTAAACTTGGATGTAATGACTCTCACCCTGACCTCGTCACACTCGGCTGTAAACTGCCCCAGTGCGTACAGAAGGTCACGTTTTGAAGGAGCCAACAGAACCACAATATCTGCATATCTCCTCCCCCCGGCCGCTCCTTGAAATCCAACACCCACTGGAAACATGTTTAACTTTGTGCAGAGTATACGGCCACAACTCTCACTTTGGCTGTACAAGTTTTAGTTATACAGTATATGTGCCCCCCCAAAATACAGGATAAAAGATGTGTCTACACCAGCTACTTCTACCTTTCCTCCCATCACCCTTTCCATTATAAATCATGTCCTTTGAGTCTCTTTTAGCAGCTTTGAAAGTAAGGCGATGCACCTTGCTTTGGGTGCTCAGCTCCACTACAGAAACTCCTCTCAGATTCAATGATCCAGAATGAGTAGAGTGTTAGAGATGTAGGGGGGAAAAAAGAGAGGGAAGAAAGAGAGTAAAGAGGAAAAAAAGAGAGGTGTGTGTGTGAAGAAAAATGAATGGGTTCACATTCTACATGACGGGGGTGGGGGAAACAGCCAAGCGGCAATGCCTATATCTCCCTGAAGTGTCTTTTGTCTGGCTGTGAAGTAAGAGGGGAGAAGGCTTCTTCATGGCTGGGCTTTAGCAGCCGGTCCAAGATTGATTCCTGTATTCACTGGAGGAAAGGAGAGCGTTCATGAGGGGCATGCAGAGTATACCCTCAGCCTCCACCTCTGCTGCCTCTCCCTCTCTCCCTCTCTCTCCTGCTATGAGAAATAAACCACAGCCACCCATTGCAAGAGAGAAAAAGTGCTTTCTTCTCCACAGACCCTACAGCCCATTCAGTTCCGACTCTGCTAAGCTGTTTGCTTTTGTTGGCTGTGTTTGCCAGCCATTCTCGCTCTTAAGCCATCCTGTTAGATTTACGGTGAGGCAGGGGCAAGTTTGACCAGTAAATTTGCGGTGGCTTAAATGTTTACCCGCGGTGAGCTGGATCGAGCATGTGGAGCACCAAAAGTGCATAGATTGAATATTGTGCTTTTCATTGCCAGAGGGATTGAGAGAAAGAGGGCAAGAAGGTTTAGGATGCGTGGTCGTTTTATTTGACAAATTAAAAGGGGGATTTGCTGGGCAGGAGACAACGTTTCCCACACTTTCCCCTGTTGGCCACGCTAGGATTAAAAAAAGCTTACTGTGGACAGCCTCATTAAGTCTTGTGGACCCTTACTGTTCAAGCACTACCTTGGTTGGGAATTAATGTTTTTCTAAACATTTGATTCAGGTTTTTAAGGTGAAGGATATTCAGTAAAGCCGAATGTTATACATTTCTAAATCGTGGAGGGCGGAATAAAGATTTGACTGGCATATCACATTGGTCACACATGACCCACACATTTGGATAAAGAAATTCAATACATGAAATGCTTCAAATCCAAATGCTGCTTGCAGCTATAATGGGACTATGCTTGCACAGGTAATTGGAGTGTGCATGCGTTTATGGATGTGTGTTTAGGCCCGCATGTGTGAATGGTCTACTTTATCTTTGTCTGTAGTGTGTGCACACCCATTCCAGTGTTGTGAATGAAGTTGTGTGTGTGTTCACTCATGCACTGCTGTACGTGCTTCAAAGAAAAGCGCATTTTCCCACACTGCCAGCATCACTCCTCTGGGCTTCTCCTGTTTAAGAGACGGGGCCAGAGGAGCCTTCTTTTCTTTTCAGCCTCCTGGCTGGCTCTGTTCTGTCCTGTTCTGCCCTCAATTGGACTTTGACTGGATGCCAGCAAGCCAGGGGATGTATGTTGCCCGCCTCTGCCTTCCAAGAGGCCAGGGTCTTTGTTCAAGGGGTTTCTAAGAGTCTTGAGATGTTGAGCACAATTCTGCAAAAACCTGAATGGTTCAATAAAAAAGGAAGTGTTGGTTTGATGGTTAGCTACTGTACCGTACTGAATTTACTACCGTGGAGTTGACTGTAGGGCTGTGCATGAAACCCCACCAGGTGTTGTGGAGTACATACTAATAATAATAATAATAATACATTTTATTTGGAGGCGCCTTTCAAGTCACCCAAGGTCACCTTACAATAAAATACAGGATAAAAGATAAAAGCATGAAAGATAGAAACAACATTAAAACAGAACATCAACATAAAAACAGGTGAAGTGCACAGGATCCAGTTACAAAGAGTATGCCAGTTTGAACAGGTGAGTTTTGAGTTGAGACTTGAATGATGTGATGGAGTCTGACTGTCTTATGTGTGGGGGGAGGGAGTTCCAGAGCCTGGGTGCTGAGCAGCTGAAGGCTCGGGCACCCATGGTACTGAGGCGTGACGTGGGGATGGTTAGCAGTCCAGAAGAGGATGAGCGGAGGGTGCGGGAGGGAGGGATACAGGGAGGGATACAGGGATACTGTATACAAAGAATATGTATAGAGTCACGAAACATGGCCATGTTGGTTAGAGCCCAATAATAATCAGCTGCGACTATTGTTGGCAGGTTTTTTGCTTTCACAGCTTTCCTCTGTACACATAATAATAATTCAAATCTGCATATTCATGCTTGCAGGTCGTGTATGTGACAGCTACATTTCCTTACGTCATGTTGTT
This sequence comes from Cottus gobio, assembly GCA_023566465.1. Lineage (NCBI taxonomy): Eukaryota > Metazoa > Chordata > Actinopteri > Perciformes > Cottidae > Cottus > Cottus gobio. The sequence goes on along the minus strand of CM042222.1, from coordinate 18,456,663 downwards.
GGTCCTGCTGATCAGAGGAGTGACGCTGCCGGGAGCATACGAAGGCATCAAGTTCTACCTCTACCCGGACATGTCACGTCTGTCTGACCCTCAGGTAGGCTTATTTATAATGAATCTCTCTCATCTATGGCAAGAATTTGCCTCCTTCAAAAAAGTAAAATGTTTAAAATGTAACCTTAACCTTTCCCACACCTTGCAGCTGTGAAAAAAAGAATTGTCACACTTATTGGCTGCAGGGGGCTCACGCCAAGGTTTCAGAAGCTATTGAGGTCCTTGCTGGCATATCATGTCTACGAACACAGCTGTTAGATGTGGGGGGATCGATACAGTATAGTGGTCCCATATGTATAAAGTATCGATCTTTTAATATTGAAACGATTTATATTGCAATTAGGGGGGTCGGGATTAACCGATTTGGCTGAAAGCTTTTACATAAATCACGGTTTCATAACCATAAAAATGAAGTAACTATATCTATGGTGTCCTGATTCCTGCATGCTTGTGTGCAGTGAAATCTGCTCTTGCGTGAGTCACGTAACGGGTGCACCGTTTACTTCTGAATGTTTGAGAGACGTGCCACTCACGTGAAGCGTTGCTGTAAACATTTCAGAGGGAACCAACACCCCAGCCTTATATCTGCCCAAAAATTAAAAAAATCTGCAGTGTTTGGCTTTTTGGATACAAAAAATTACCAGGGATTCATGTGTACCATATAATTATTACGTAGTTTAACCATCAGTGTAATACTACTGCCGATTGCTATTGCTAAAAATATCCAATCTGGAGAATGGCATTGATGCTTTCTAGTTGCTCATCTGATAATGATGTGAACAACTAAACCCTGTTGAAATATAAAGGGAATATAGATAATAAGAATAATAATGAAGTGCAAATAGATAATAAAAAAGAACATTGAGACAACATATATATAAAAAAAACTATCAGTCTGAACTGAACGTTTACAGAGACTAGACTCATGGGAATGAATTTAAAGCCCCGCCTCACACCACCTGTCTGGAGCTGAGTAGCTGCCAGGAGGACTGGTGGTGTTATTGCAACTGTAATGTGACGGGAGTTATTTTCTTTTACTCCTATCCTTATTTATGTACTATATTGTCCAACTACATGTTAATTTACAGTATATACAAAACAACTGATTGTTTGGCTATTTAATGCAGAAGTAAACTGTTTGCCAGATAGCACCTCTCTTGGCTGGATACATTTTAAAAAAAGCAACTGTTTCATACAGTTATAAACATTTGGCTTCATGTATACGCTCCTCTAAAGGGGCTTTGGCACTACTGTGGCTTACAGTAATAAAGAGCCAAGAGTATCACAGCAGTGCCGACACTTCCTGCTGGTGATGAGGTCATCAGCGGTCAAGTCAATAGTGAGTTTTCAGAGCTGTTGACGGTTCAGGATTTGAGGCTAATAGAGGTGGAGCATTAACATATAACTCTGACGCTCACGCAGAGCTGTCTCCATGACCTCGTCTGGAAAAGACAGACCGCTTGGGTCGCTAGGCAACAGTGCAAAAGAAAACGTCAGTGGATGCGGGTGTCATGACAACGTGAATTGAGATAGATGTCAAGTTTGAGTGAGTGAGACAGGAAATAAAGGAACATAGAGATTGATGGATCGATAGATGGACAGATAAATGGGTAGATGGATAGATGATAGATGATAGATTGATGGATGGATGGATAAATGGGTAGATGGATGGATGGATAGATGATGGATGGATAGATGATAGATGGATGGATGGATAGATGGATGGATAAATGGGTAGATGGATGGATGGATAGATGATGGATGGATAGATGATAGATGGATGGATGGATAGATGGATGGATAAATGGGTAGATGGATGGATGGATAGATGATGGATGGATAAATGGGTAGATGGATGGATAGATGATGGATAGATGGATGGATGGATGGATGGATGGATGGATGGATGGATGGATGGATAGATGGATTAATAGATGGTTAGATTGATGGATGATGGATAGACTGATAGAAAGACATGACAATGTAAAATGTAAGGAAGAGATTACAGTGTGTTTACTGGCTGTAATGCATGCACGGCTAACTCTTGCACATCCAATAGTAATCTATCGTTATCTCCAAGGCCAAGGAGGTTATTATTTAATTTTCATGGGTCAAACAGCTTTAGGAGAATATCCTGTAAGTATCACTCAAGTGCACACTTAAGGAGTTGGGTAGACTGTGTTTATGAAACATGTTGAGTAGTAAATCTGATAGTTATCACTGTGAACTCTGTATGTGTGTATGTACGGCAAGTAGCAACAGTAGGGAGGAGGGGCTTTGCAGGTGATTTGAGTTGGAGACTAAGGCGCCCACTTATTATGCAGCTTCAGTGCGATATAGTGCCTGTTTTCTGACTATGTCTCCTGTCTTGTCATGCTTGCAAAATAGTTAAATCTCTTGCAACTTGCACATTTTATAACATATCACAAGATAAGATATACATTCGTTGGAATTACAGCAGCAGAAAGACGGTTTTAAACTCTTAATGGCAACGAGAAATTAAGTCAGTATAAGCAAGACTTGGCAAAGTAGCTCCCTGTGGTGAGAAAATGTGTTAAGAACATACAGTATCAAGCCATGGATGATATAATGCACTATATAAAGTCTAAAACATTAACTGATAAACTGCCGGTTACCAGGTATACTTAATTGGTATATCCATGCATTTGCAATGCAAAAAAGTAAGCCTATAACATGATGTTTGAGTATTTTTTTTCCCCATTACCCAGTGAGATGATTTTTGCATCTGGTAACTCAGTTAAGTTCGAGACAGACAGAAACAGTGATACAGACAGATGGTGAAGGAGTGAGACAAAATGGATCGACAAACAAAGACACAAACAGAGGCACGGAGAGAGTGCACAAGGAGGGAGATAAAGAATTGCTGCTGTTTGGCAGAGGAAGACATTACTTCTGACACCGATGTTAAATTGGCTTTCTAAGGGACAATCAGGGCTCTGTTCTGTTCACTAGGCTGTGTGTGGCGGTGTGTCACCCACTCTTTTTACACCCCTGACCTTCATCATGCATTACCTATTCTCTTTCCCCTGTATACCTTTCTCTCCCCCCCGCACTGTGCATCACTCATCACTCCTCCTCTCTGCACTTCACACTCTCTCTTCTTGCTATTTGTGTCTTTACTAGTCAAACGTACCGTGTAACGTTTCCAGCATCAGGATATGTTCTTCTCTTAAAAAACAACAACAGCAAGGCCCAGCATGTTATTGTGTGTGGTTCAGACATCAGCCAGACAGTCCTGTGAGATAAGCCGACTCAGTGGATGTGTTAAAAGCTCACAAGTTCAAGTGCAGATAGTCCCTTCAGGGTTTGTTGTTCAGATCAAAACTTGCAATAGTAATGTCATTTCAAATAGATTTTATTGAGATGAGTTTATATTTAATTTATATATACAACCTTAAAGTACGACAGTCTGCAAAATGTAATCTTTGCAGTATTGTATTTTTGAGTTTATCTAAAGCATTTTATCAACACATTAGTTGTAGAAAACTCAAAAGCATATTGTAAAGAGTAGATTGTTACATGACGGCATCAACGTACACATTTCTAAAATGATTTGATCTGTTCCTTGATTTCACATCTAATTCTGTGATGGGTAAAATCGGATGTTTTGCATGTTGTTACTTTACTGGGATGTTTGACATTGAAGCAGAATGATGTACATAGAGTTTGACACTACAAGACCGTTGACACATTTATCTGCTGAAAGGTGAAGGTCTTCACCTTAAATCTGCATTTAAGACAAACAAAAGAAGTAGAACAAAACATTTGACTGTTTATCTCTCATTGACTCCTGGCTGTAGGCCTGCACCATCTGTTCAATGTAATATAACGTGATGATTATTCTTTAAATTATGTTCATTGTATGGGCGAGTAAATAATAAACTGATTCATTTCAGCCCATTATCTTGCTGCACTTCACATAACAGCATTGCCTACTGTATGGATATCATTTACACAAAGAGTGCAACGTCAGGAGTACCAAGCGTGGAGTATTTACATTACAAGAAGGCTATCTCAGCCACTGTCATCGAACTTTCACACAGTAGAAGCGTTTCGTGGAGCCACAGTCTCAACATAACCAAACACAAGCCGGCCAAATTAGGCACAACATCAACAAGTGATTCTCTCTGCGCCTGGGCCTTTAAGGTTTTCCTGCGCTGTGCGGCCATCAGCCGAGGTTGAACTAAAGGGAACATTAATGAACATTAGGAGAGAAAGGCCTGTTCTACCACAGGAACAGTCCTGTGTTTGTGAGGTCACAGAAGTTACCGTGGTTACTCTCAGGAGGGAGCGAAGCCCGTGCGTTTGTTAATTGTTGCTCGGTGGGGAAATGAGATTAGTGGCTGAATGGTGATGTGAGAGACTTTTCAAAGAGCCATGCTGCATTAAGTTTGAATTTGCTTGCACACCATGCTATCCCGTGTGTTCAGGGCTCTGTGCTGAACTACAAACTAGTTTCATAATGTGCATTTTACTGCTTCACTGTCTCAGTGAAGGCTCTTGCACGTGTAAACTCCCATGCAGCCTGTGAATTTAAATGCTTTGACCCATGTCCACAGTATACCTAAATATATAATTGGCCGGGATAAAGAAGGTGATAACGGTCTTGCATTAAACATCATCTTTCCTTATCACCAAACATTTGCTTGCAATGTGATTCTGAATTGTTTTGCATTGAAGCAGGGACCTAACTTTGACGTTTCCCTTCAATCCGGTGTATACTGGACTAAGCCACGACCCTAAAGACGGTTACACTGATAGAAAAACTTGAGAATTAATTATCTTTAATTATCCCGTTATATAAGAATTCACTCAGGAACATCTCAGCGTAGCAGCTGATTATGGAACTACAATTAATCATACCTAAATTAAAAAAAAAGGTTGATTGTGAGTGTCAAAGTCACAATACAATGAGGTTGTGTGAGGTACAACATTGTCACGCTCGTTGCTGCTTAGAGAGGACGGTCGTTATTTACTTAACCACAATAATGTGCTCATCTTCCTAAATATTAATTTAGGAAGCGGAAGAGTTTGTGTCTACTTATAGGAAGTCAGTCCATGATTCATGCTGCTCCACTGTTTTCCTCTTAGAGGGCAAAGAAATAGGTTGATCTGAGCCATGATTTCATTACAGTCGGTGAGACGAGGAGTAACAAAAGAAATGTGGGGTTTCATTGTGAGCAGATAAGAGTCCCCTCTTAACGTTTCATGGTAATCTCTTTTGAACAGGACACTCATTGTAATTCTGTGATTTAATTCATCAAAGCAATCTCACAAAACAATATGTTGTCAGTGACATTTATAGCTGTTCTCTCTGCTGGAAAAACTATTTACTTTCTGTTATGTATTACAATGATTTGTTGTTGACCTGTTTATGTACTGTACGTTTATTCCCACAGGTGTGGGTGGATGCTGGAACCCAAATCTTCTTCTCCTATGCCATCTGCTTGGGCTGTCTCACTGCTCTGGGAAGTTACAATTCCTACAACAATAACTGTTACAGGTAAAACTACAAGAATTCAGGATGAGAAAGAATGGATTGCCACACACATTTCCGTTTCCATTCATCACACTGTAGTTTCGTGCACGAGAACGTACACGGCAGAAAGTCTGCGTCGCCTTTAGTGTACGGTCCGGGGACAGCTCTTACAGTAAGTGTGATCTCCTTCTCTGTCTGTCTTGCTCCTCAGGGACTGCCTCATGCTGTGCTGTCTAAACAGCGGCACCAGCTTTGTAGCAGGTTTTGCTATCTTCTCTGTGCTGGGCTTCATGGCCTACGAACAAAATGTTCCCATCGAGGCTGTGGCAGAATCTGGTGAGAGAATAACAACAATGATGCTTAATCAAGTCCCAGAACTGTAGTGTGGCCGTATACTACTATATGTAATGCACACTGTAGACTAGAGGGAGCCTGTCTGAACCGTGTGGTAAAATGGACAAACATAGCCAGTTATATAACGCCACACTCTTCACCGAAGCTCTTAGACCACCGTGTTATGATTTATTAAAGTCCGTATGAATGATTTAGTGAATGTGACAGAGCGAGAGATTTGAAGAGCATGGTGAGGACAAAGTTCAATGTTTTAAATAATGTGTCACAAAATGTAGGTATTAAATAACACAATGGCATTCCACTTCTTATTTTCAATCAGTTTTACAACTGGATCTCATCTCATCTCTCTGTTTGTTCCCGTACAGTATATTTATACGTCTATCTGCCTTTAGTTTGTAGGCAGCGTTTTTTAAGAGATGTTTAAACCACTTTGCCAAGTTGAAGTTTACTAGCCTCTGCATTGTTTTTTAATACTGTGTTTCTATTGGAATAATCCTGCTAACACCACAATTGTTTGCCAATGATAAAATGAGTATAATAAATATTAAAGATTAAAGCTTTATGTGGACTCCTAGGAAAACAGTGTTCAAGGTAAAGCACTGTCAAATAGACAACTATAAGTCCAAAGATCAACTGATTTAACTAAATATTAAAAGAAATGTGAGCAAAGGTTAAATAGGGTGTAGCTGAAAAGTGCAAGATGTATGGACCAATCTATGATTATTGCTATTAGGCCATCATCTTGTCTTGAATATTTTGAATTCTCTCACCTGCTCTAATACGACTACTGTTGTGTTTTTGTGATACAGGTCCTGGTCTTGCATTCATTGCATACCCGAAAGCTGTTACTATGATGCCTCTGTCTCCACTTTGGGCCGGTCTCTTCTTTTTGATGCTCATCTTCCTCGGCCTGGACAGTCAGGTGAGGACCACTGGTGTCAGTAAACTGAGGATATAGGGAATCTTTAACTTTTTAATAAAATTAGAAGGTTGCTAAAGATGTACAAGTAATATTTAGTGTGTGTGTGTGTGTGGGGGGGGGCCTTATAAATATGTATTGACATCATCTTACATTTTAATTTTGTTCAGTTGTTTAATCATAAGCCACAATGGAGTAACTGTGTGGTCTGTAATGTACCATAGTATTGTTTTGACAACTAATATGTGACTAAACTCAAGGATGTTTCCATTGAAATAATTATCTTATCTTTTTTATGTTACAGTTTGTGTGTGTGGAGAGTTTAGTGACAGCTGTGGTGGACATGTACCCAGAGACCTTCAGGAGAGGCTACCGCAGAGAGCTGCTGATTCTGGGCATGTCCATCGTCTCCTTCCTCATCGGACTCATCATGTGTACGGAGGTAAGACTCGGCTATGGCTACAGCTTTAGCGTTTAAGGTAACACTAGATTGACTTGTCTATAATATTTTTTTTTATTAAGAACATTTATTTATATATCATTTATATATCAAGCAAAATAAAGCAAAAAAAAGTAGAACGTCTTCCCCAAACTACACCAAGAGACTAAATTATTGTTTGGCATTACATTGCTACAATCCTACTTAGTATTTGAGCAATGAAAAAAACATGTTGATATATTATTGTGGTTATATGAATGTCATGTATTGTGCTGTTAGATTGCTGCTAGACCGTCCCGTTAATACAGGTGCGTGCCACCCTGTGTGTGGCTAGAAAGAGAGAATGTTTTTTTTAATGTTTGCTTTATTGCCTTAATACAGCTGCAGAATGATAGGAAAGGGGATAACATTGGTCAGAATTTGAATGGGGGGCCGCTGCCAATGACTCAGCTTCATGGGGCCAGAGCTCCACTGGTGGGCGAGAGGTCAAAATATTTTTGGGTGAAATTGAGTGAGTGAAAATGTTGTTTTTGAAAGGCTGGAGGCAAACATTTGGGGCGACTGTGGCTCAGTGGTTAGCAAGTCAGTCTTTCAATCAGAGGGTCGGTGGTTCAAACCCCGGCTCAGCCAGTCCATGTCGTTGTGTCCTTGAGCAAGACACTTAACCCTAATTGCTCACCGTTGCTGTGTATACTGTATATCATGTAAGTCGCTTTGGATAAAAGCGTCAGCTAAATGAAATGTAATGTAAAAACATTTATGGATTGACCAGAATATTTAGTTTGATGAAAACATGTTTTGAATCTTTGAATTTTGGATGTTGGAAATGATTATACTGTCATCAATAGATTCTGACTTTTAGACTGAACAAGCCCCTGGAGTTATTGAACATCATACGAGTCAGAAACAGCTGTACGCAGGCACCACTAGAATCTAATTCTACACTATCAATATCAGTGAAGGCTAATCTGTATCTGCAGCTGGGCTTAAACACAATTATTAGACATGCACAAAAAAAGGTGCACAACATTCGATTGTTGATTTATGTCAAAGTTATGAATGAAGCTTTAAAGCTTCAAACTATTCGGTACAAGAGACGCAAAATGAGTTTGTTGAGTTTGTGATGGCTTTAGTTAGTTGACAGATCTTTTTACATTCATACACAATATGAAAATTAATCATATGTCAAAGTGCACACTCAACCTTATTTCTGGGGAGTTTTTACCTTCATGTTTGTCTTTTCTTTTCTATGTGGGCATGTCAGCATCATCGTCGTCGTCATCATCTTCATCATCTTCTTCATCATCATCATCACTACCACCAATTTACAGTCTAAAGTCTGAGATGAAACTCAGCCAGGTACATTCTAGATAAAACAATCTATATGATAGATAACATGTGGACCTGTTGGATTAAGATAATTTGATCCAGAGAGTATCACGTTTCAATCCTAAAGGAATGCGATCCATTTAGAGCTACATCCATGTCACCAGCTCTGCTGTGCTTTTCAAACATTTCATCTTTAAGTCATAATAATGGAGGAGAATCTGGTTCCTGACACTATGAAGAAGGTCCGTCGTCCACTAAAAGCTTTTCATTTGTCCGTATTTACTCGTCTTTCAGCACCTGCACTCTTGACACTTTATTCCTTTCTGCCACCAAAGAGCCATCATGAATAAAATGTCACAAGAGTTCTCGGATAGGATGAAATCACCGCTCAGTGGGTCGTCTGGGAGTAAAGTTCAATACCCATGTGAGATTTTATTCATGATGGGCCTGTTAGTGGCGTGAAAGCACAAATGAGTTGTCTTAAGTGGAGGTGGGGTAGGTAGAATGGATAATAACATGTTCGCACTGTGACCAATGGAACATTTAAAAGATTTATGGGAAAGTATGAATATTTACTTTCTTACTGAGAATTAGATGATACGTTGGAAACCACTCTCATATATATGTTATGTCCTTTCAAATCTTAGCCTAGTTTTAACACAAAGAATTCAAACAGCGGGAAACGGTGAGCTTTAGACCTACTTTTTTTTGTTGTTGTTGTATTTACCTGTTGGCAAAATCCGGCTAGCTTGTTAATTGAATCAAATATAACGCAGTGGCTTATAATGAACAAAACAAATGCTGGTGGCTAAAGTTGCTTTTCCACAGTACGTTGTATTTAAATGTTCTCAATGTATCAGAGCTATAATGGACCACTAAAGAACAGTGTGTTGTTTGGGTTTAAATAGCCCTCCAAAGAAATACCTGACTACTGCATAGATGCTTCCTTAACACGGCAGCAGCTCAGCACCTCTTGAGGCAATGAACATGGTCATTTTGGGACAAATCCTCATTTTTGTTCCAAGAAATATCAGTGCAGAGTTACTTTTTGCACCGGTTTACTATATGTCACGATGACATTGGCCCCTAAAACCAAATTAAGTAAACATGAATTATTTCATATCTGATGTGATCAAACCAAGGCGGGTGCAAACTCAATGTCTGTGACAGAAAACTGACACCTGTCTTGTCCCATCAGGGAGGGATGTACGTCTTCCAGCTGTTTGACTCGTACGCTGCCAGCGGGATGTGTTTGCTTTTTGTGGCCATATTTGAGTCCGTATGTATCGGCTGGGTGTATGGTAAGTATTGAAATGCAACCAGAGATCTTCTGTGTCACACATTTAAAAACAGAAAAAGGCTATTGCACAAACATTGAATCATGCTTTTACCTTCTTTGCTGAAATAATATTTATTCTCTGCCCTCTGCTGGAGAATGGGCACAAACACATGCATCTCTCACTTATTAGTGTTATACAAGGCACACACATATTTTTAGTAAGATATTGAACTTGATATTATAGTATCATAGCAGTGTGACGTTTGAGTTTGTGGCTTTTATTTCTGAGAAGCATATTTTCCATGAAGTAAAGCAGAATGTCTGTTTCTCCTCAAAGAAAGTTTCCAACAAAATGTCATCCACATCTATGAGCAGCTTTGTTTAGATGGCCATGCATCTTTTAAACCGTCAAAAGACATCAATCTCATCATTATTTTGATGGTACATAAAGAAACTCTGAGTGACACGTGTTTGCATTTCAGGTAGCGACAGATTCTACAAAAATATTGAGGACATGATTGGCTACAAACCTGTCTTCTTCATCAAATGGTGCTGGATGATCCTGACCCCGGGCATCTGTGCTGTGAGTCCGATTGCAGACACAAAATCAAACATCAGCAGGAGAATCGACAACATATCATGGAGATGAGTTTAATAGTGATGATGGACAGACATATTCAGATGGATGCTGGGTTTCAAATTAATAATAGCACTATTTATTTATTGAACACAAATGTTGAATTTGTTATTTGTTCAGTTTGTAAGATACTTTCTCACTATGGGTGAACAATTAAATTGTATCCTCTGGCTGTTATCCGCCTACACAAACCCATAATGTTTTTAGATGTATGTTTCAAATATTTCTTGATAGAAAAACTGTATCACAGATACAGCTTTTGATTTATATCTGGGTTATTCACATGACTTGTACTGTACATGAAGGCTCTACTGTGTGTGGCCTTACATTTACTAGAACAGTATTTGCTACAGAACCTTACTGACTCTGTATTCAAAGTGTGCGACCGTTAGTCATCAATAAATGCATTTGTTTCTTACAATTTAAAAAAACAACTTTTACATATAGTATTATAATTTCTACTTCTGCAGGCAATTTTCCTGTTCTTCCTGATTAAATACAAGCCGCTGAAGTACAACAACGTGTACATCTACCCCGACTGGGGCTACGGTATCGGCTGGTTCATGGCCATGTCCTCGATGGTCTGCATCCCACTGGGTATGGTCTGGATGATCTGGAAGACTCCTGGCACCTTCTCTGAGGTACAAATACACATATGGACCAATCTTACAGGGTTTTCTTTCATCGAAGAAAAACAGTAAAGTTCATGTCTTATTGCATGTAGCTTTAATATAATGTCAAATTAACTTTAATACCTTAACATGTCAGTAATTACTTTAAGATGAATGAGGCAATGCGCTTGATGATCATAAGCCTACGACTAAACCCTGCAACTTTTAATCTTGAGAAAAAATATTTGTTTCCCCACATAAAAAAACGAGTGTTTTCTTCTTCAAAAGGCCAGAAATGTGAAGTAGTGTTTACGTGGTTTGCACAGAAGATAGACAGATATGGTCTGTCTATTAGAAAGATTATATTGCCTATTTTTTATGAATAACCTTTACAGTAGTCATGCAGGATGAGCTGCAACTGTAACAGTTCGATAGAACTTTCCTTTGTGCTTTCAACTAATCTAGCAGGTAATTTCCCCGAATTTAATCCTGTGGCAAACATTGTCCAAATGCAGTGTAGATTACAAGGTTTGTGGCCACGGGTGTCATCATTAATAGGTGTACCTCCCAAGCAAAATATTAGGAAGATAACGCAAAGCCAATATCTGTTAGCAGATCATTCCTTGCTCAAAACAGCAATGGACAGTGTGACCACACGTTCTGATTTAATTCATAAAATTGATATAGATAAGACTTTATAGTCATAAAGGTCATACAAGCAGAACAGCATTAGTAACTGTTATTCCATGGATGCAACCTGTATTACCTTGTAATGAGGGAAATTATCAAATAATCCAGCTCTTGTATCTATCTGACTCTCTCAGAGCGATGTTGACACTGCTGATCTCCCATCGCTGCTCGAGGGAGGGTGAAATAAATAAATTGCAGGTTTCTGACGTGAGATGATCAATAATAGCCTCTGGCTTTCAAAGGACTTATAGGAATGATACCAGTGATGTGTTGGTCATCATGTCTTCAATAAATTACACATAGCATACAAATGCTTTTTGTATTGAAGAATTATTAATGTAAATGTACAATAGGGACCCGTGTTCGCATCCCGGTCTGGGCAGTCCTTCTGTGTGGAATTCCTCACAATTAGCTTTGGATTAGCTTTTAACCAAAGCGACTTACATTCTATACACTGTAACCACAGCAACGGTGAGCAAATTTATGTTAAGTGTCTTTCTCAAGGACACCGACATGGGCTAGCGGAGCGAACCACCGATCCTCTGATTGAAAGCCGGACCTGCTAACCACTGACCCACAGTCGCCCCATGTCAGTGTGGGTTCCCTCCGGGTTCTCCGGCTTCCTCCCCTAGTCCAAAGACATGCAGCTTAGGTTAATTGGACTCTAAATTGCCCGTAGGTGGGACTGTGAATGGTTGTCTGTCTATATATGTGTCGTGTGATAGACTGGTGACATGTCCAGGGTGTACGATGGGATCGTCTCCAGTACCCCGCAACCCTAAAATAGTATAAACATGGATAATGGAATGGAATATTTTAATATGCACTCCAGTAAATGGACAGTGATTATTCAGTTAGTTAGTAAATTAACTGGCTAGTTAGTATGACATTGAAAAAATAAATGGAAGACATACTTTGTCATTTGATAGGATATATATACAGTCTGTTATGGAACAAACTGGGTGAGTGTCTTAAAGCTCTTCTATTCACTTGCATAGCATACTGTAACTGAATAACAAAGAATATTTGTCCACAAAGGAGTTGATGGTTAGTTGATATTGCTCAGAAAAAGCAGATTCACTGTATTGGTCAACAATTGAAATGCTGGCACAGGCATTTTATATTTGGATATATTTTTTTGTGGATGCATTTTTAGTTCCTTCAAAGTATGACTATATGCATGAACTGTATTTGCCTAATACTGGTATGGTGGGAGATGGAAAGATAACCTTGTTTCTCTCTCTCGATGCTCTCTGCAGAGAATAAAGAAGTTGACGACTCCGAGCCCGGACCTGAAAATGAGAGGGAAGCTCGCCGCCCTCAGTCCTTATGCCGCCAACGATGCAAAACTTAAGGTTGATGGGAAATTATCCACCATCTCAGAGAAGGAGACACATTTCTAACCAACTGCCTGACTGACCGACCAAGTCTTCAAGTCGAACGAATGAAAACTACAGCAGACAACAACAACATTATCCAGTACTACACAAAACAGGAAATGAAACAAATGACTCAAAGTGTTATTTTTGTTTTGTAAAAAGAAAAAAAAAGGGGAAAAAGCAAAAGCTATCACGTTATTTGTAGTCTGCTTCTGTTTTGCACAAACTTTCATAACACATTTGTTGTTGTTTATCAGTTAATATTGTGAGTAAAGCAGCTGTTTCTTTCTTTTCTAACCATTAATAATTTTTAAAATCTGTTTGACGACATACAATTTATGGTTAAAACTTGTCTTGGTTCTTCATCAGTACCGGTCACAGTGGTGTCTGGGCCTGTAGGACGATACCAATGTGATGTGTTGAAAAAGACTTACGCTGTACATTTATTGGCAAAGTGTTGTGCCTCTTTATTAGGTACTAGGTACCCACATGTGACTCTATGTAGCAGCTTGGAGACCATTCTATGTAGTTTTTTGTTCAGAGAATACTGCAGTATGTGTTAGTACTGAGGCCATGCCAGAGTACTGAGGGCATACCCTGAATACCCCTGCAAGTCAAACTCTAGTTGTATAAAAAGAGTTTTGCCATCGTTAGCTGCACCAGCCGTGACAGTGAGGGTTTTTAGGCCTTCGTGATTCTTATTTACTTGAAATCAACATTGTTTCAAAGCAAACTCTGTCCTGCTTACTGGTGTAATTGAATATTATTAGGCTATTCATCATCGAGTTATGGATTTATTAGGCTGTTGAGGGCTTTGCCGATTTCCAACGCACTGCTCTTTCTAATTAGGCATCTCTGCTCTGGAGGTTACAGAGTAACGTTGGAGGAAAAATGAAGAGTAAAAGCCTTCCTCTTTTAGAAATCTTAAATTTGACATCTATTGTTTTGAGTTACAACGCTTCACATGGCCACAAACACTGATGGACTCGCAGGCTGAGTCTAAAAGCACACCTCTGTCTCTCCTCCAGCTGCCCTCCTACAGGTTGTGGGTATCTGTCATTTCACAGCAATTATACTGAGCCTAACACAGAGTGACGGACAGACGGGCTTCCCCCCCTGCATTTTTATTTCCTGTTCCGCCTGTAAAAGAAAAGCTGCACGCCGACCGGACGAGCATTTCAAAACCCATCTGTCCTCTTTTGATTCTGTACCCTTCTCTCCTGCTCTCTTTTCTCCCCGTCCTTCCTCTCATCCTCAACCTCTGCTTGTCCTCTTCCAATGTGTTTCCACTTCTTTCTTTGACTTCTCGTAATCACTGCTTGAGCAACGACACTCGCTTGTATGAAACCGTGATGCTGCCGAAGGCTTTGTGTTTCGTCGTAGACTTATGCATCAGCGATAGCCTTGCTATTGATAGTCTTGCTATTGATTGGTGTTTCTCTTGAACCACACTGAAAATAAACCATGATTTAATGTTGCTGTCTGAGGCAATGCAGGAGTGAAAGCGCGGTCTGCTCCTGTCATCCATTTAACTGTGGTGAGAGTCAATGAGCTGGTCTCATTGTTCAGATCAATCTCAGTTCATCACCGCCTCGTCCAATCAGCCCTCGAATGACGTTGACACTCGAATTAGGAGTTTTGCTCCTGCCTCCCTTCCTTGCTTTATCTGGCTTTCTCACCTCCCATCCTTTCTTCCCACTGTTCTTTGTTTCCTGATGAAAATGCAATCAGAGGAGAGCATCTGAGGGGATGGAACTCAAATATCTCTCTTTACAATTTTTCAGGAGGAGGCAAAGAAGGCAGGGGAAGAAATAAGGAATTGATGAGCTGAGGAAGTGCGTGATTGAGTAAGTAATGAGGGAAATTGAGGAAGTGTTTAGTGACTGAAGCCCCTCCTGTCTAAGCTGTGACATCCTCTTAAACATGTGATTGGTCCTGCTGGCGCGGTTGCATTACGACGTTGGCACCTCCTCACTGATGTTTGTGCAAGTTAATAGTTGTATGCATTGGAAATTATAGCCTGCTGTTTAACACTGATCTCGTTGATGTATATTTTTACATCTCCTTCTAGAAATCTGTGGTCTATGTCTTGACATGAAAGATGTTTTAAAAAGAATTGCTGTATTAAAAAGAATACGACCTTTGACTTTTGATATGTTGCTCAAAAGATCTTGTTATAGAAATATAATGAAAGGTGTTTTACTGTTCTGTACTGTTCTATACACATTTTGGTATTCACAGGACACATGAACTGTCTGCTTACTCATTTTTAAAAATAAATATTATAAAGGAAAACAGAGTGTTGGCTCCGGTCTTTTTATTTAAGGTCAGCATCACAGTTATCCTAAAGAGAAAGAAAATACTCTTAGTTACTGACAAGTAGTTTGAAAGGATCTAAATGCCTCTAGTGTGTCTATAATGAGACCTTATAGACAAAATTATGGGATAAATAAGATGGAATTGAAAAAAAAAATGGATATGCATATTGCAAAAGATTTGCAACGGCATTTGAAAGACGGATGACTAAATGAAATATGTCCTAGACAGCTAGACGAGCACTGCAAAGGACATTTCTAAATGAAAAATAAAATCAAACATATCAAAACCCCCACATACCCATGATCCATACTGATGTCTTCCTCTCTCTCATATGAGGTGCAGTATGGACCTTTGATGCATTCTTTCTTTGCCCTGCATTTCTGTATCTCCATTGTCACCACTATAGTTGTTGTTCTCAATCTTATAAATCACGACAGAGGCCTCTGAAATCCTGATTACAGCCAGGAGTGTAGGGCCAGCAGCCATCATTCTTTCTATGATCTTATTGGATGATTTTGTTCATGGATCTCCACATGACTAGTCCAGATTTGATGAAATCCCTTACAGTATGTTGTAGGCCTGTGTGTGTTTTTCAGTGTGTATCTGTGCTGTGTGTGTGTGTGTGTGTGTGTGTGTGTGTGTGTGTGTGTGTGTGTGTGTGTGTGTGTGTGTGTGTGTGTGTGCGTGTGCAGTCAAGCACAACACCAACTGTCACACTTCAGAAATCAGCTTTACTTTCTTTGACTTGGAGGTGACATCTTGACTTGATCCGGTTGATGATGTGAAGTAAATCTCCTTTTGTTGTTGTGTCACGTTGCAACTGCATGAAAAATCCGGAGATCACTTTATGAGCTGAAAAAGTTTCTGGACTTTTCAGCCAAGCAAAACCCTTTCAGAGAGTAATGTGAAGGTTACAAGAAAGCGAGGGAAATCTGTCGCTTTCAAATGCCGTAAAATGTCTTCTTGCGTTTCTCTTTTTTTCTTTGAGGAGATAAGCTTTTATCTAAAACCCTGATGTAAAACAGTTCTGTAGACTAACATGCACAATAATACAGTTTAGTAACAGTACCCCTTAAAAACAAGACACTTCATTCAAGGGGTTTATCCTGCTAATAAATACCTAATCAATTCATTATGAACTAGGGTTACCTAGTTCATAATGTAATGTATTGTAGGGTTACTCATGGTTGTATGCCTCGGCCAACCAGAAAAGTTGCAATTTATATTCTGTCCAAAATGTCATCACTTCATCATTTTTTCTAATGAGACATTTGTGTGAAATTGTCATAATTAGCATATGAATTATTGATTCTTGAGTTATGGCCAAACACGGCATTTGTGATGTCCCATTGACCTTTGACCTCCAAAATCGAATCAGTACCTACTCGAGTCGTAGTGGATTTGTGCCACATTTGAATTTATTTTCTTGAGTTCTTGAGCGTTCCAGAGAATAGATCAGACATACGTAGTATGTGTGGACAGTCAGAAGGACAACCAGAACACATAATGCCTCTGGCCACGGCTGAGCCTCGGTGCAGTGGCATAATACAATTTCCCTCCAAAGGGTTGTATTATTCTACTCTCCCGATGATTGTTAGGAATGAAGACAGCTGGCAGTCGACATTAAATAGTTTTCCTGGAACCTACAGATCGACCACTGCAGCAGCAGAGTAGACGAGGCAGAAGGATAGCAGATTTGGAAAACATATAACCATTTTATTTTAATCTTTAAAACAACATTGATTGTGTTCTGGTTAGGGTGCAAAAAAAAACATAAAAACTAACTCGCAGTTACACAGACATGGATTATAAAATATGTTATGCATCTAATGCTCAAATCCATGGCTAACAGAGTGTTGGCAGTTGGCTTCATAGACAATTAGCAGACATAGAGCATACATTTTGAGTCTTGATTCTGGCTATCTGAAGAATGTAAGTCAAATATGTGTTTGCTCTGTTTGTTGTCTCTTACACTTGATAGTTCATGATCAGCTAGTTGCCAACTTTGTTTGGTGTTAGGATATCGGTACGCCATATCTGACCAGACAGCGTTGATGAGTGGAATCATGGAAACAACCATGCAAGTAGATGTGCAGGCAATAACACTAACATAATTAGCTAAAATAGGCTCATAAAAATTATAATTTTCTATAGATTAATAAAGGTTAAATTGAGATCCTGTACAAAGAGACAAACAGAGGTAGATGGATGTTACAGACCACAGCAGTTGAATCAGTGATAATAGCATGAAGAGAAACAATCAGGTGGGTGAGAGCGAGACAGCTAAGCCATCAGGATGAAAGACAAGCAAACAAACACCATGCTATTGTATTGATACGGCGACAAGTATACAGTACGTACAGCGCAAACAGGCAGCCGAACAGGCTGATTTACAGCAGTGATGGAGAGACGGATGCCATAAGACAGATGAAGAAATAAGAGAGAGCAAATAGAACAGCAGTCAGTAAGAGAGAAAGACGGGAAGCAGCAATCTTCCCTGCGATTATGGAGAAGGCATAACAGATTAGTTGACTCACGCACTGTGTTCTGGGGCGGCGCTTCAGGACAGAGCCAAGATAGAAACGCAACGCACCAAAAGTCAGCCTTGCCTAAAGATTAAAGCAACCTAGATATTTTTTTCATGATCTTTTGATAGTGAGCGATTAAAGAAAAAAAAAAATGGGCAAGATAATGTGAATAGATGTCACGGTTATTACACCAAACCCTGTTACTCTTGAATTCATTACCGTGGTAGATGTCTAACTGCTACGAGGGTTTGGGGGTATCAATCAATCAATCAATCAATCAATCAATCAATCAATCAATCAATCAATCAATCAATCAATCAGTCAATCAGTCACTTATTCACTCACTCTAGTGTTCTTGGCAAATAGACCTTTATGCATTATTCCATGAAATATGTGCCAAGCCCGACCAAAAAAGGAAATGCAGTTTCTAATTTGATTCAGGTATTACAAGTCTCTGCTGGCACCACCGCTTTGTGAGTGTTGCTCTTGGCCAACAATTTATTGCATTGTTGATGGACACCAAGAGGCAGGATCAAGCAAATCCTTATAAGATGGAAGGATTGTCATGAATATGACTCTTTTGCTCTGCTTTTCCCAATCCAACAGGAAGTGATTGAAACATCTTTTAGAGGCTTGCCAATGCGCTACAAATTCCAATAGGAGGTAAATGAATGCGTGAGACCACTTTAAGATTATTGTGAAACAACTTTCTGTAAAAGCCTAATCAAAATATGTGAGACATTGTGATTAATAAAAGCCCAAAATATGCAGAAAAAAGCAGTAGTTCATACAGCATCTCTGATAATGCATACAGCGTTTATTAAACTCTGGCTCGATGCCTGAAATCAGCCAGAGGTTGCGTTATTGGTTCTGTGCTTTAAAGATATCTACTTCCAAACTAGAATCAGTCAGTTTTGGTTCACTTTTGATCCCCCGCTGTTGACATGAGGCTAAAGTTATTATTTTCATTGCAGCAGGGGGCAGCACATTCCAAACTACCATGACTGAACAAGCTTCAGCACCAGGTGACAATACCACAGCTCATTTGCATATTTCTGTTGTTGGTGCCTGTGCTGAGGTCTCTGCATGTGGCTGCTTATGTTTTTACGAGTGTGCGCATCTCTGTGCGTGTGCAATGCATTTTCTGCTCTTGACAATATATTTGTGTGCTTAAGCATCACGTGTGCATCTCTGCCTTCAGGGCATTGTGTAATTTCAGGTAAATTCCATCCTTGCACGCTTGATGCTGGCAGCCAAAGAAAATCAAATACATAGACCTCCGTGTCATTGTGAGCAGGCCTTTGCACATGCATGTCTTGAATGTGTCTATGCACATGAAGCATTTCCTGCATTGACCTCCTTCATTGGGAGATGTAATCATGCTTATCATGATATCCAAAGGTTTCACAGGCACACAACCTTGTAAAAAAAAAAAAAAAAAGAGTGAGCAAGAGTGAAATAGATTGAAAGCGGATGACCAATACTGGAATATACGGTTCAACTAAAATGTGAGGAAAGAGAAGGATGGGAAAAGGAAATGAAGAGGGGAGGGGCATCATGAGAGTAATCTGCTGTGTGATGAAAGGCAACACAGAGAAAATGGTTTCTGTACCTGGTGGGAGAAAGAGAGAGCAGATGATGGACAGAAAACTCAGAGGTCAAAATGGGTTACTGTTCATTGTCCTTAGAATGAAATCGCCAGATACAGCTCAATAAAACAGCTGATGAGAATACCTCATTTCCATTGTTGTTGTTTTCAGACTGAAATTCAAATTAATATATATATATATATATGTGTGTGTGTGTGTTCCATTTGGGGGGAACACTTTTTTAATTATTCAATGAATAACAATGGATTCAGTCTGTAAATATTGTATAATTTGTAATCTGCAAGCTTTTAAAAATCAATTGATTAGATTTTCTGTGTTTTGTTGAGTGTTATGTGTCTAGTGGATATCTAATTTTGAAAACAGAAAATCATCAGAAAATTCAGAGGTACACAGTGAAACATAGCAGTTGATCTTTATACTCACACCCAAACATAAAAGTGGGCGATGAGAGAATTAAAATCAGACCCCAAGTAAGAGAGCAATTATATTACAGTATGTTGCTAGAGCTTTTCTGTATGTCTGCAAAAGAAAAGAAAAAAACGTCTGAATATAGTTAATAAATACCAACAGATAAAACAATTAGCTGAAGAAAAACTACATTTTACAGGAAATTCAGTAGATAACACAATATCAATACTTCAAGCTTGAAACATGTTTCCATAAGATGTTTACATCAAACATTTCTCCTGTTTGTATGACGTTGGATTCCTTAAATGTTTGGTGCTACTAATTAAAGGTAACTTTTATTAATTGCTCTCTGCTTCTTTCAGTGATTCAATTTAAAGATGTCCTCGTGACTGTAAATAGAGTCATATATAACGTTCTGGGAAGAAAGACAACGTCCAATGCTGCTCACGTCGAGCATAATGTGTGTCTGTTTCAACCAGTCACTCAATCTACATTTACACCGATTTAGTTGTATTGTAATGTGGAGAGACGTCAAGCTGAACTGTGGAGCCATTTAAAATGCTCTGACATGACGCACTAGATTCATTTTTAATAATAACATGTTTCTTTCCTCTATTTACTTATTATGTGCTGCCTATATTTGTTCTCTAAATGACACATTAATTTCCAAGGACATTTTGAAAAGCTATAACACTGCATGGTAAAATCTGCCCTACACCTCAACGTCTTCGTTGTATAATAAAGTGCAGCACACATTAGAATTGTGTGTGTGTGTGTGTGTGTGTGTGTGTGTGTGTGAGAGAGAGAGAGAGAGAGAGAGAGAGAGACTATGTCACAGGGGTAAGGATTTCAAAAGGGACCCGATTTGGCACCTTCTTTGAGTTCTCAGTTCATGGTTCAAAGGAGAAGAAGCCCGATTACACTCCAGGCATCTTTCCTGCTCTCCATCGCCCTCCCTGTCCTCTTCAGTAGGCAGCAAATGAAGTGTAGACTGGAAAAAAAAATCACCATTACCACTATCTATCATCATCATTACCAGCATATTTAATGCAATCAAGGAGTGATTCTAGACTAACCAAAGGGGAGATCCAGTGACTAGTTTTGGTAGTGCCTCACCTCGTCGGCTCAGGTGGTGGGTGTGCAGCTAGCATGCTGTGAAGGGTCAAACTCATTCTCACTCTCTTTGTGAATGTGGGAGGTAGAGAATTGAGGAGGGTCAAAACATCTTTTTTTTCTTTTCTGCTTACAGTAAAAGTAATATTGTTTGCTACTTAAAGGTTCTTATTCTCCACCAACACCATGTCATGGTTGGTTCTTTGTGTTAAAGTGTAACGAGGCAAATCTCTTTTCTATTTCACGTTTTTAGTTTGAATCATGCGAGCGACGTGAGCACTGCAAACATTTTATTTACACAAAAAAATACTGTGTGGCATGAAGAAAATATATGGAAAATGTTGATCACAGGCATGGAATGTGTTAGCATGGCCAGTGTGATTATATATTTGTTTGTGTGTTACAAAGTGTATACACACACATACACACACACACACACACACACACAGAATTGTGTGTGTTTGCTTAGTACACTCAATGAGTGGTCTATGCCCATTGGGTAGGCCCGGTGTTGCACGGTTCTGCAGTAATAGGTTTTGGCAGCTGTGTAATTTCTGTTGATTTACCCCTGACCTTGGAAAACTCTTCTTCTGCAGTGCAGGTGTCATTTGTAAGGCATGCACACACACACACACACACACACACACACACACACACACACACACACACACACACACACACACACACACACACACACACACACACACAGACACACAAACACACACAATTACACTTTATATGTATATATAAACAATTTAATGTACATTGCGACTCAATTTGATCAAACACCACACATATTCATACTTACACTCGCCAATCTGCAAATGCACACCCTCTCACATTCACCCCCACAACTCTCCATCTCGGCACATTCACACATACATGCACACACTTGGTGTTAATAGGTCACCAGCCAATGACAACGTTTCCAATTTCACTGTCAAGTAATGTTGACTGGTTGAATGGGTCACTGGTTAGGTGGGGCACCAGCTCCGTGGGGCTTGGGAGAACACTGTGCATCACTCTGGGCCTGGTTTCTTAAAGTCAAGGAGCCTACATGGAACTTGTTATGATAGAAAAGAAAAACAGTAATATAATAGTATTAGATTAATTGCAATGTCTCTTGATTACTTAATGTGCAGTATACAGACCTTGAATAGTTATGTTAAGGCTATCAGATTCAAAATCATTCTCCACAATGAAGGTATACCTTCATTTGATCATAGTATATGTGCAAAGTATTAATTTGTACTTCTACACGTTTATTTTTGGCACAAGCCCTCAGAAATGACAAGTCCAATGTATATCAGATGTTTATGACTGTATAGCTTTGAGTTTAGTTTTGCTGAGACATCTTACCACCATAAAAACAATGTCACAAACATTGGACAATCGCTATGATAGTGTTGAATGGAATGAGATCAGATCTGATTGTACAGTTCCCCTGGCTTTTCTCTCACTCTCTTACTATTGCATCTTACAATCCTGCTTTCCACTCATCACACTTTTGTCATTGATCGCTTAAACAGTCAATACCCTCTTACTTGTGGTAGCATCATTATCGCACCTCTCACTGCTTAAACGGCCTGTGAGTGTGTGTGTGTGTGTGTGTGTGTGTGTGTGTGTGTGTGTGTCAGGGAGACCTGATCAATGGCAACAGTTGAAGGCAGAAGAGGAGTAAACACATCTTCGTACACATGCCTGTTATTGTGGGTCGAGACAGAAGGTGTGGTACAAAATGTTAATCGAGCAAGGTGCTGCACCGCTACTTCCCTTTATATTTAGATCTTACAATACATATAATATAGTTTCACACTTTGTTTCCTATTTTCAAAATATGATCCACAATTAACCAAAACATACTTATGACTGGCGACTTATCCAGGGTGTACCCTGCCTTCGCCCAATGACAGCTGGGATCGGCTCCAGCGCCCCCCGACCCTAAAGAGGATAAGCGGTTCAGATAATGGATGGATGGATGGATACTTATGACAATACTACGCTGTTAACAAAATATATACATAAAGGTAGAACCAGGATTTTAGATTGTTCAAATTCACTGAAGTGCAGTAATGGCTTCATAATTCTATGCAAAATGTGGATTTAAAGGTGTAATGTAAAGTTTGTGTCACGACGGGTGTAGTGGGGCAGAGACTCAGGAGCCGAGGAGATGACGACAGGAGTCACAGTGTGGAAAAAGTACTCCACTAATTCAAAGTTACAGAACAAAGGAAAAGACCAGTACCGGAAACAAGAAAACTTGAAGGTGAGAGCATTATTAAAGCAGCAAACACCTATTTGCGATGGATAAGATATGGTGGAGTAATCTCTACCTGAGCAGTGAATGAAGTTGCCCCTTCTGTGCCTGTGGTAATCTGAGCTTTTCTGGGGTTTGTTTACGAAACACACTGGAAGTAGTCTGCAGAAAATACAGCTTAATGAATCCTTATGAAGTCTAACTACTCTATACAGAAATTGCCAGTGGCAGCATGACATAAAGTAAACTATGCAGAGCAAGAATATTGAATTAGATAGACAGAACTGATGTTTGATTGTGATGAACATTACGATCATCATTATATTGACTTAGTTTCCACATAAGAACCGATTCAGCTCAGAAACCCCCGATAAAATAGCAGAATGTGTGGTTTTACCTCTTCAGGCTTATAAAACTAACAGCTAGTAGTCCCGTAATGATGTACTTCACCTCACACACTATTAATGCAAGCTGTTTTAAAGGAATCTCTCTGACAAAAGTGTATGAATGTGCATGCATGATTATCTATGTTTTTATAACCTCAACATTTATTAATAACTTATTAAATGTGGAAAACCCCCCTCTTACTGCTCTAATGTTCTTTTTATGTTACTGCTCATGTTCCAATAGCCAACCCCCATAGGAGCATTAAGGACCTGTAACCGTCTATTGAGTTTCAAGTCTTTAGCTCCAAGCAACATTACACATATCTTTGTGCAGCTGTTTTCAATTCCATTTTTATTATCCTGTCACACCAATATGCCTTAGGTTGCAAATATGAACCAATTCCACGTTCTCAACAAACTAGAACACTTATTCAGTTTTTATAGAAGCTGGTATCCATTATGTCATAACTTAAGAAATAATTATTGTATCAATCAGTAGGTCAACCAATCAATCTGGTGTTGTAAAATATACAAACCGGGACATGTACCCTCTGTTTTGTACACTATGACACTTTTTGTTCCAGGATGCTGTGTATGTGTTGTCGGTGGGGTGAAGACGTTTTCTTCAGTTGCTTGTGTATTGTCTATTTTAATGTATTTTCTTAAGTTGCAGTGTGATGACACTAATATTGTCAATAATAAGTCTTACTTGTCTGCTTTCAACTGCTTAAACATTTGTGACATCAAGTTTTGAGTACCGTGGAGAGCTACAGAGCATATCAGCAGTAGCAAGGGTAACATAAATATATACCAAATCTGTCTATTTTGGTATGACTGGCAACATAAGACACATTGAGACATGTTGGGGTTTGTCATTTGATGTTTCTTTGTAAACACAACACACACCCGCTGAAGGATTGATTGCAGTGCTGGTGATGGGTAAAGTGGCTAAGTGGTTAGCAAGTCAGTCTTTCAATCAGAGGGTCAGTGGTTCAAACCCCGGCTCAGCCAGTCCAAGTCCTTGAGCAAGACACTTAACCCTCATTGCTCACCGTTGCTGTGTCTACTGTATATCATGTAAGTCGCTTTGGATAAAAGTGTCAGCTTTTAGAGAGAGAGAGAGAGAGAGAGAGAGAGAGAGAGAGAGAGAGAGAGAGAGAGAGAGAGAGAGAGAGAGAGAGAGAGAGAGTCCTTTCCATCCAAAAACACCTCTGGCCATGCTAAAACGAATCTCCTCATCATGGCTGTGACCTCTAGCCCCAGTTGTAAAGCACAGGGTAATTGAGGTTAACAGTATAATTTGACCTTTGAAGCTTCTGTTGGAATGTTTCCTGCTAAACTGTGGAACTCTACGAAACAGCCCCTTTGAATATTCTTATCCACAGCTCCAGAAGGATTGTAATGTGAAGCGGCATATTAAATCCATGCCACTGAGAGCGAACATCCCGTGGAGGGTATAGATAAAATGTTTTATAAAAATAAAATTGACTCTCAACTGAGTGCCATGATTATGGCTTGTCTCTCTCTCTCACCCTCATAAAAAGAGTTAAGATGAGTTTCTCGTTGTGAATATCCATATCATCCAGTGAGTTAAATGTTTTGGGCTTGCCCCATGCACATTTGCCTCCCTCTTTCTTTCGCTCTCTCTCTCCCAAGAGGACATAATAAACTACTCCTTTCAGAATCTCTGAAGAACTGGTATACAGGTGCCTGAAGCACTACAAATCTAACAGCGTCACAAGTGGCGTAACACTTCACAGACACAGCAGCACACTCACATGGACTGTTGACACCCAAATTACAAAAGAAAAACACAGAAACACCGGGCCATGAACGTGTGGCACAAAGCACACACACAAACACAGCTACACACACACACAGTCCAGAGACCTGGAAACATGCATGTTGATGAGTTTGGCTGCAGGCAGAGACACCTCCCAGTGAGTCACTGCTCCTGCCACTCGTTCCCACCGCCCCACACCTACCACTCAGAAAGGTCCCCATGTAAAGCCAGCGGCGAAAGAAAGAAATGAAGTTCTTGGGGTGACATTTGTCTTGAGGTGTGGGTATGTGCAGTGTTTGGGTAGAGTGTGTGTGTGTGTGTGTTTACGTCGCTGTTCCTGGTAATTTGGTTGTGATAACCAACAGTTAAGTCGATTAATTATGTTTTGATAGATAAGATGCTTTATAGTGTAAGTGTATGTGCATTGCTGGAGGAAAAAAAGGAATGAATGTGTCATGTATCTTACAGTTTGTTTAGACATGCACAGAGAGGTGGGCTAATAAGAGCATAAACTTGGATTGTCAGGATAACTCAGACTGATTGTGTGTTCCTATCCGCTACTGTTGTGTGAACATTAGGAGTTGCTTCACCTCGATAAACAGGTGACGCTAATCCTCCAGTCAGTTGCCATTAAACAAACAATGTATTAAATGCTCATAACATGCTCATGAAACAGGTGGATAGAAACGCGTTATGCACACAGGCATTAGAGCCTGTCGGTAAGAGATTACTCAAATAGATGGTGGTATCAAAATACACTCTACTCACTCTAAAAATGCCTCAAATTAAATAACATGCCAATGTGACGGTGAACTCCAGTGTGTGCAGGTGATCTATGACTACTTTTTTTATAGCGACCTCCTTATTAATCCTACATCTAGTATTTGTCCTTTAAAATACTTAGTAGTTGTGTGGATGTAGCTAAGGCAATGATGGTTAGTAAGTCGGTTGCGTAAATGGACCAACAAATATCTCTGCAAATATTTTATGAATGACCCTGAAATTTTATAGATATATTCATACTCGACAGTGGATGTATCTCACTGACTTTGGAGACCCTTTGACTCTTCATCTTGAATGGATGGAGAAAACATTTTGGACATATGTTTAAGTCCCTGAGAGGCTAAATGTTAATAACTTTGGTGATTCCCTGACTTTTCAATTAGCATGCCCTGCATGTCAAAATCTTCACTGATCCAGTAAAATATCTCAACATATAATCGACTGATTGGCAGAACACGTACCTACCTCTGGTACTGGACACCCTATGCTTGCCTCCCTTTGAACCCTTGGCACTCTATTTCATGTTTACTGACTGCCAGAGCTCTTGGTCACTCGGAATTTCGTGAACTCGAGAGAACATTCCGTAGACGGATCTCCGGGATGACACCGGAACTTCTACCCAGCTGGGGTCCTCCAAGGTCACATGTGACTTTGTTGACTCAACCTACGTGTGCGCGAGTCAGAAGATATCTAGTGTTAAGCACTGCCTTTGGCAGTTATCCGGGATTCATAAAACCGTAGTTACATCCGTAACTTTCAATTCATGAAGTCATTCTCAGTGTGCGGGAAGTCTTATGGTGGCCTGCACTTCCAACTTTTACACCCAGAGTCCCTCTTCTACTGTAATTCTCTCCCATTTTTCCTATCCCCTCTATTTACCTTTCTGTCCCTCTCTCTTGCACTCTGTCATCCTATTTTTATCTCTTTTCTTCCTCTCCGTTTCCCTCTATTTATATCGTACTGTCCCTCCCTCTGAATGAAGTGTGAAATCAAATTAATATCAAGGAGAATAGGTCCCTTAAGCATTTGGCAATCTGATAAGAAACTGCTCTAATTTTAGGAAATTATTCCTGTCTGATATATTGTAATCTGTTGAGAAGTGATCTCCTACCGAGCTAACAGAGAGATACAAATCAGACATTTGCAAAATATTTCTTACATATGATCAAAATACTTTTAGTACTTCAGTGCCTTTTTGGATTTGCATGCCAACACATGTCTGATAAATTAACTTACATGCTAATTATGTGAAACAAATTTAAAACTTCTCCTTCTATACTTCAGAGAATCCTTTTAAGGGGTATTAATCTTGCCTGAAACACGAAACAATTCCAGCTAGTTTGAGCTTTCTGTCCACCCACAGAGTCTGTGCATAATCCAACTATTATCTGACCAAAAAAAGGCAAGATAGTGTTTGCATGAAAGTAAGAGAGAGAATTGATAGCCTGAAGATAGAGTGCCTCCCACAGTTGTGCTCAGCAGCCGTACAATCATTACGCATACAGTAAAACTACAGTACTGTGTCTGCATCATTGCATTTTTATGTAAAACACTCTGAAGATCACTCACAGTTGTAGACTGGGGAGAGCTGAGCTTTTCAGGGACAAATCTGTGAAACATTCCTGATTTTATAATTCACCAGCAACAGAGATTGTAGAACAAGGGGAGATTACTAATTCCACATGAGAAGAGAAAAGCTGATTTAGCGACTGGCTTGCTTCAAAACGATTGTGTCAAAAGAAAGTCATGCCAAAGTGAACTATCGTGCCAAACCACCTTTCTCTCCTCATCAAAGGGACACAACTTTTTCACTGGATTCAAATTTTGATACTGAATTATTTTCCACCAACCTGAAAATCTGTTTAACTTCAGTTAAGCAATTCGAAAAGGAGCGGGCCAAAGGGGCCTCCGGTCCCAGTGCAGTGAACTGGAGTGTGGAAAAGTTGGTCTGCCAGGTCAGAGGAAGCAGACCTGAATAGCAGCATCAAAGCTAAAGGAACATCTCTCCTCCTCTAGAAGTTCATTTTACACTTAATCCATTTCTCTTTCTTGCTCTGCCTCTCCCCCACTTGGGTCTCTTTATTTCCTCTCATTTTCTCATTTGCCTACTTCCCCTTTACACTTAGTATTGTTCATTATTTTTGCTCTTTCCTTCTCCAACTCTTTCCCCACCTCCTTGTTTTTCACTTTGTTTCATTCTGTTTCTTTCACTTTTCCTCTTGTCAGATGGTGACTCACATGGTGCAGTTTTGTCCCATTAGTAGAGTCCTGTCATATCATAACTCACCTACCATTATTAAATCCGAATAATGAAGCGAATAAGTCATTTTAACAATGCCTTAACAACATGCTTCCATTTAAAAAAAAAAAAAAATGTTTAGTTCACTTCTTTGTTCTCTCACTGGCTATTGCATACATCCCCTGAGATGAAGAGAAATCTACAAATGGTGGTATAGCACATTACCCAAATTCCCTATGCCTAATGGTGTGTCAACATGGATAGGCTATTACCGTATAATGATGTGCTTTTGTGATAACGAGTGGATTATTTGGTTTACTATGCTATGAGCAGCTACACGGAAATAACACAGGGGAGAAGAGAGGAGGCTAATTCGGTCCTAATTCGATGCCCGAGGCGATCTTATCTGTTTTGTTCTTGTATGTATGAAGGGCCTCTCCTCTCCTATGAGTGCAATATGGTGAAAAGCTATTTTAGACCCCATGGATGCAGTGCAAGCATCACATCCTTTTGAATTTCCTCTGCACACATCAAATAGAGGAAAGGATTCTGCTTAATTTTGCTCCGTACTATCAGCAAGTCACTTCATAAATGTTGTATCTCATGAGATTGAAATGAAAAAGGCAGACTGTAAGTGATATTTCAAAATGTTAAATCTCTGTTCTTCAGTGCACTAATATGAGCACTCAAATAAAAAAGACAGGTCTTTGGTTCTTGGTAGATTCAAAGTCAAGCAATGATGGAAAACAAAAATAAGGATATTTTGTTAAAACTAATAGTGTGTGGCATTTAGCTTGCATCACCATGTCGGTCTGACATCTGTCTATTGCTTCATCTAACTGTTTCGGACTCGGATGAGTTTAGGAGCGAGTTAGTTAAATCTTTGTTTATTTTTCGGCAGTTGCTTAGAAACATCTCACTTCTTGTTATCTATAATGTATCTTCCACTGAGCCTGCCAGGCATGCAGGCTTCACTAAGGGTGGTAATCTTTGGGAATCGTATGATTCAATTTGATTTCGAAACTTGATGTCAGGCACTTCTTATTCTACTACACGCCAAATCACTAATTTGTGGTTTTAGTGCACCGAATTTTAAAATAAAACACAACTGACATGTAGGTCAAATAGCCTTGACGGAAGTGTTTGTCTGCCCTAACTGAAATAATTCACAGTTGCCACAATGACTTTACACAGCATCACAGTTAGAGACAGCTATTATAGTAATCACTCTCCTTGAGGCTATTCCATATTTGGCGCATCTGCAGAGAAGCAATGGTGCACAAGAATGAAAAGATGCAAATGCTGCTGACCACATCCCTATGCTACTGTATGTCCAGGCGGATCAGTATGTCCTATCTCTGTGTACAAACGGTTACTCAACTGTCATGGCTGCCCTTTTAACAAATTGAGGTGAGATTATGTAAAAAGGGATGGCTTTATCAAGGTATTGTTTCATATCACTAGTTCATTGCATTTGTCTAGAGACTATGATGAGCCCCAGTGCCCCAAAAAAACTGGGTGCAGAATTCTTCATCAGGAGCTCTTCCTCACTCTCCAAGACCTCTTACTCCCATTAATCGATACCAGAGCCACTGATGTGACATAGCAAAAACAAACTGCAAAGCCTGGTTTTACAAGAGCATATAAGTCCATTTTACATATTTATAACACAATTCAACAATAAATATTAACATAAACCATAAATAGGACTCAAAAGTGACTCGAGAGAGCTCCCCAAGTTATGTAAATATCAATTTGTATATCCCTAGCTTGATGCCACACATGATTAGCGCAATACCGCCAAATCCCTTGTGACACAAAGCCTCAGCAAGACATCAACCACATTGCATTTTTTTCCAGCCAAAAAAACTGAAATATGACTTACTTATGGATGAAATGATATTCCACACAGCATTGCTTGGTGTGTATTCGTACATCTGCTTGAGCAGAGCACCTCTGTTGTGGAACCAGAGGCGTCCGAGGTTCAGGAAGAAAGTTAGGTCATTTTGGCTCTCAGCGGACCTAAACCTACGGTTCACGAAATGTGCACTAAATGAATTACTAAAAATATTTAACTTCAATTAATCAAAGTCAAACTTTGCAGAGATACTATTAACATATAGTGTTATTTTTATGGTATAAAAAAGTGATATGCAGAGGAAATACAAACCTGGAATTCTTTTTTTCTTGATCTTTTTTTCTTTTCTTTCCTGTGTTCTCTTATCAACGAATAACCCAGCAACACAAATCCTGCTATAAGAACCTCTTAACTAGTCTCACAAGTGTTTTTGGTATATTATACCTTGAAATTATCCAAATAGCCCTTGTGGTTGAGGAAATATTCTGTATTTAGCATGCAAAACCAATTGGAACTTTTGAGAAAAATAGTTGTATGGATTGCATATGGATTCTGCCTCGCAAAAAAAAAGATTAACATTAACCTTCTGATGGATTTTCTTTTAAAGAAAATAAAACATTGTGCAACTGCTGATTGAAAGGCTTATTCAAAAACAGCTTTTGCATATGTGGGCTAACATTTTTCTTTTTTTTTAAATGTTTCTTTCAGATTTTCTGTCTATAATTTAAGCGAGAGGGAGCTTGCTGATGTTGAATCGAAGAGGTCCAAGAATGGAGCCTTGGTGTAATGTTTGTATGCTGAAGGTTAAGATAGGATCAAAGTGTGTCATGCTAATTTAATTGGTTTTAAATTGCTGCAAGGACAATACAGACCCTAAACCTAATATGGTGGAACAGTTTAACTAAATGTTCTGAATTCTGAAGGAACCGGATGAGGCAGATTCATTGCATGAGTTGGTGCAAAAAGATTCAGGGGCTAAAGGCACAAGATGGTTTGTCTCCCCGTCAACAGCTGCAAATATGGTGCATGCATTATTATTGTTTTTGGCATAATGTCAATTCTCTATATATTTCATAATAAACCGGAAGATTTGTTTTTTTCCCATCTATGTTTTTAGCCAGGGAGGATTTATGGGCAGTGAATACTGCTTATGAAAGTATCTCCCTCTAATAATAATTAAGCCAATGCCAAGCTGATTAGGTAATCCTAATAGTTTGTGTTTATAAAGTCATCAACCATGAAGGGTATTAAACACTTTTTGATGTCAAATTCCATGAAAACAAAACTGCCAGTGTAAAGCATTAGTGCAGTTATCAGCTGGGCCAAATGTCCTCTTCTTACCCTTTCTAAATGACACTGTGACGAGAGCTGTTACTCCAGGACTAATGACTCAGCAATGCACAATCATCTGTGTTCATTTAAGGTCTACATGTTACCCTCCCCTTGACTCAGTCCCTCTCTGTTCTTTGCTTTTCCTCCAGATTTACTTATCCCTTCAACTCGTGTCTTTCCACCACCTTAAATATGCTTCTTTCTCCTTTCTGACCTCTTCTGTTTGTTTCCCTTCTTTTACTTGCTCTTTATTGCCTCTCCATCTCTCCTCCTCCTTTTGCTACAACGAAAGAACGCCAGTCAGAGCCTAGTAGGCAGAACTGTCAGTAATGTTCATGGTAACCTTTCAGTGATGAAGACATGCAATAGTTAAGCCAGCAGCAGCGCCTAGCTGTTATTAATTCTCAACTGGCAGATCCCCCTCCAACCCTTACTCCTATTCTCTCTTTCCCTCTGTTTAGTGTTGTGCCTGTATCTCTTCATGAGCCATTTTAGTTTTACTTTGTCTTCCATGTTCCATGCTCAAATATATTTTGCAATCCTCTTTTCACTCCATATTATAGTACATTTCTCTCTCTCCATTACCATTTATTCCATCTACTTGCAGATGACAACAAATGTAAAATGGGCATAGATATCCTCAGCAAAGGAGAGACTTCTTTTTCAGTATCTATAGTGATCCTCCTAAAAATGCATGCTTTCACAAATACAGTAGATTAAATGAGATTAATAGGATCTTTTTGAAAATGTGCTGTTGTGCACTAAAGTCATTAAATCCCTTATACTGTAAAGGGCCAGAGCAGAAACCGTGCATGTATGTTGAGCTGGTAACCAGTAAACAGGACCCGTGATAATTGTTCTCCTCAATCATCTGAACTGCTTACAGTTGGACCAGAAGAAGACATGTCTTGGAGCTGTACTCAAACAAGAAATGTGTAATACATTTTAATTTTCAAGCAACTGGCAAGACCACAACTAATGAGCCTTAGGAAACTTAGGACACTTTATTATTAAGTTCAGTAGTGAGGAAACGCCAATCGTACAGTTAGCTAATATAGCTAATCTGTTTTTAAAAAACAGAAAAGTTTATTGGACAATTTAAGAAAAAGATTATTAACTATCACGCAAGAAGTACAACTACTATTGCTACCAATGCTATACTAAATAGGGAGGTACAGGTTTGTACTATAAACCATAAATAGATTCAGTGTCTAAAGCACCGGCTGGCAAGGGCCCATATGAATGTGAGAGTGAATGGTTGTCTTGATAAGTAAGCCTGTGATAGACGGGCAACATCTTCAGGGTGTACGCGCACAATGTCAGCTGGAAAAGGCACCAGCGGATATAGATAATGGACACAATATATTGTTCTTAATCCAGCAGTGCCTTTTCACAAGCCTGTTGGTTAAGTTCTTCAGGCAAGGTTAGGTCCTCATGTGTGCTCTGCTTCAGCAGGTGGTTCAGCCACAAAACGCCCGCTGGAACTTTTTTCCCTTGTCATTGCCAGTCTACATCACAAGTTAGCCAAACAGACAGCCATCCAGAGAGCCATGTCACAACACATCTGCTCCTCATACTAAATGTCTATTTAGAAACTCGATACGCAGAAATGCCTGTCTTTTCATCAAGACAGCCAAAAGATACAGCAGTAGAAGGGAATGGATTTCACCGGTGATGAAAAAGATCTCTGTCTCTTGAAACTGATGTTAAGAAAGCGGCACAGTGCAACATCTGTTTGCCACAGGGCTAGAATGAGCCTTAATGTACCCTGTCATCATTCAGAGAAGATCATTGCTCCTTCGTCTGTTTTTAAGACGTTGTCGCTGCTAATTGTTAGCATTAACGTTTGGTAAAAATTAAGGATGCCAGATGGGTGCTCCTAAAAATCAGTGTGTGACAAACTCAAAAAGTGACTACTTTATTATTACTGATGATGAAACTTGCCCTGCAATAAACTGGTGACCTTTCCCTGCCTTCGCCCAGAATACCCGCAAAGCAGCCGGCCCGGACTCTGTCTCCCCTCCACCCTGAAGCATTGTGCTGATCAGCTGTCCCCGGTGTTTACAGACATCTTCAACACCTCTCTGGAGACATGCCACGTACCAGCCTGCTTCAAGGCCTCCACCATCATCCCCGTCCCCAAAAAACCTAGGATCCCAGGACTCAATGACTACAGGCCCGTCGCCCTGACCTCTGTGGTCATGAAGTCCTTTGAGCGCCTGGTCCTGTCCCACCTCAAAACCCTCACCGACCCACTCCTGGACCCCCTGCAGTTTGCCTACAGAGCCAACAGGTCTGTGGACGATGCAGTCAACATGGCCCTCCACTCCATCCTCCAGCACCTGGACACCCCAGGAACCTACGCCAAGATCCTGTTTGTGGACTTCAGCTCTGCCTTCAACACCATCATCCCGTCTCTGCTGCAGGACAAGCTCTCCCAGCTGCACATGCCCGACTCCACCTGCAAGTGGATCACAGACTTCCTGTCTGACAGGAAGCAGCACGTGAGGCTGGGGAAACACGTCTCAGCCTCTCGGTCCATCAACACCGGTTCCCCCCAAGGCTGCGTTCTTTCCCCTCTGCTCTTCTCCCTGTACACCAACAGCTGCACCTCCAGTCACCAGGCCGTCAAGCTCCTGAAGTTTGCGGATGACACCACCCTCATTGGACTCATCTCTGGTGGGGACGAGTCCGCCTACCTGACCACCTGGTGACTTGGTGCAGCCAAAACAACCTGGAGCTCAACGCTCTGAAGACAGTGGAGATGGTTGTGGACTTCAGAAAGATCTCAGCCCCACCAGCCCCTCTCACCCTGTGTGACTCCCCCGTCAAAGCTGTGGAGTCCTTCCGCTTCCTGGGCTCCATCATCACCCAGGACCTCAAGTGGGAACTAAACACCAGCTCCATCGCCAAGAAGGCGCAGCAGAGGATGTTCTTCCTGAGGCAGCTGAGGAAACTCAACCTGCCAAAGACAATGATGGTGCACTTCTACACTGCCATCATCGAGTCCATCCTCTGCTCCTCCATCACCGTCTGGTACGCTGCAGCCACTGCCAAGGACAAGGCCAGGCTGCAGCGCATCATTCGCTCTGCCGAGAGGGTGATTGGCTGCAATCTGCCGTCCCTCCAGGACTTGTTTGCTTCAAGGACCCTGAAGCGGGCGCGGAGGATTGTAGCTGATCCCTCTCACCCTGGACACAAACTGTTGGTGTCCCTCCCCTCTGGCAGGAGGCTGCGGTCCATCAGGACCAAGACCTCACGCCACAAAAACAGTTTCTTCCCGTCTGCCGTCGGGCTCATCAACAGAGCCCGGGTCCCCCACTGACTCTAATGACTCTGTCACCCCCAGACAATTCCCACCGGACACTCCCCTGCACATACCCTTATACTTATACTTGACTTGAATACACTTGACACCTGGGCATTGCACTTGCCACTTTCACACAACACTTACACTCATGCACATTCCATGCACTTTATCTTACTTTTGGTATTTTGTTATGCTGCTGTCTCAATGTAGATATTCATTCATCCATTCATCCTCATTTATTGCACTGCGTTAACTGTTAAATGTGTATTGTTAAATGTTAAATGTATGCACCTTCCCGCCAGGACAAATTCCTTGTATGTGTAAGCATACATGGCAATAAATGGTTCTGATTCTGATTCTGATTCTGATTCTGATTCTGATGTCAGCTAGGATTGTCTCCAGCGGCCCTGTGACTGTAAATAGGATAAGTGGTTTGGTTGAGGAAAAGGAAGGATGAAACCTGTTTTTAAGAACAGTTTTCTTCATCATTCATTTTCAATTTGCTCTATAAAATTAATAAATTCAAGAATACGTTCTGTAAGAATATGTTTTGTGGCCGGCATGGGCTCTGAAAGTATTACTTAATTTGAATATATCCATATCGTTAAAACTGAAATAGGGCAGAAAGAGTCTGTTTAATGAAAAAAGTTTCACGCCAATTATATTTTATCTGTGTGTCATCTCTTTTTGCCATCAGGCTATTATAACTTATCATCTTTGATCACAGACTCACGGTTATTAAATCCCTGATAAGAATAAAACCAACCAAAAATCCAAGTGCTAGCTTTTTGACTATTCTCTCTTCTCACTGTTTCTTCATATGGACATGAAAAGATAGAGTTAATTTACGATTTTCCTCACAAATACAAAATTACAAAACAACGTAGTGCACTGCATATGCTGTTTTCGTTATTTTTTTTACTTTCAGCGATCTGGAAAGCAGCTTAATGAAAAATAAAAACATGGCATAACTTAGGGAGCAAAGTCAATCGCTACTGCCGCAAAACTTGTTTAACTAACTCTAATAAAAGAACCAAATAAAGAAAACTGAAAGGGAAAAATGTTGCATCCAAGCAAGCTGCAGTAGCAGGTATTTTGAGGTTAAAGAAGGGTTTTGGACTGAAGAGCACTGACTGCCACTCTGTAAGATGGGCAGAATACCGAAGGGCTGAGGCTCTCTGAGGTGAAGTATCAATCAAGGCTTCAGTCAGGGGCATGCAGACTGAGTGAAACACTTGACATCACATTTAAAGATAGGCTCCTAGAATGAAGGAGACAGTTAAAGACAATGTTTCAATTGAAGGGCAAGAGCTGGGGCAACGTCTGAGTTTGGGGCAGAGAAGTAAAGCAGAAAGGCAGAGACAGTGCACCAAGGCTGTGTCTGATATGAAGGACGCTAAAACAGAGCTGCTATGCTCCTCCAGCTCCGCCTGGGCTGCTGCTGCTACTGCAGCCGCTGCTGAAATAGGCCTAGATTGTGTTTTATAGGAACGCTCTTATGGTAATAACCCTATTATTGTTGTTACTCTGATGAGGTTTTGGGGGGTTATTTTTTAATTTGGTTTGCTCCATCAACTGCTTTATGTTGTTTGGCAGATTAAAGTCCGTCGGCTTTCATGGTCTCATGGTTGCTAAAACCTGAAGGGCTTTCATGCTAATTATACTTGTATGCTAATTAGTGCAGCAGAATATTTTTCAGAATATTTTTCTGGATTTTATTTTAAAACAATGTTATTTAGACAATTAATGTCCATACAACAGATGTTTACTAAAGCAAATTATATACAATAACTAGCATGTATTGTGTCCAATCACGTATTGACCTTTAGGGACAACTAAAGTGATTGATTGAAATTAGTGCAAAGTAAATTTAACAAATACACTATGCAATGGGATTAATATAAATTACCAACATTCAACTGGTACAGATTATCATGAGCTTTTCCACAACTGTCACTGCCTTAATATTTATTTAGGTTGGTTCAGTTACATTTTGTGTTATCAGAGGTTGTAAGTTTTAACGGTTAACATTGTAGTCCCCTGCAGTACGCAGAGAACATGAATTTTGCATTGCTACGGCAGTACATTTAATTTGTATTTGTTTTTTTAACCATTTCTTCATCCACGTCTTCCAATGTCATGTATATTTGATTGTAAAATGATCCTAAGAGGAGGAAGGAGCACCAATTGAAGGAGGTACTAAAATGTGTTCTTCATGCAGAGTTGGAACATGTGTTATATTTGACACCTCTTCTAATCTAATCCTTTACTGTACTGGATCTTTATTCCTTCAAAGTGACACCTGTTGGCAGCCCACGCAGGTTTCAATGTGTCTGGGGTTTGCCATATAACTCCCATTGTTGCCTTCTAAAAATGCACATACACATGGTGCTAGAAGACACCTAAATTAAAACTTCTGCCCATTTCCACCTGGACCTTTTCAGAATTCAGACACAATACATTCTGCTGTGATACAATTAAGTATTGTTTGTGGGTAAGTAGGTATGAGATAGTCCCAATGAATGAATGTTTCCTAAAAGAGCCTGCATGCTTATGAATTACAAAACAGGCTCTCTCTCCATACCCTGTGCTGGGTATATCTCTCTTGGGATATTTCATATTTTGTACTCATCACTTTTGCTCTTTTCAAAATGGCATATACAAAAATTTGAATGCAAAAAGTAGCTTTTAAGGCATTTATTTCCTTGTGCAGTACTCCACACCTTGAATCTGTTGCTTTGTAAGCCTAGCTGGACAAGGAGTAGTTCAGTAGGATGTAGGTTAGTTCAGCATAATTGGCCGTGTAATGATCCAATCACACACCTCCTACACTCCACTAACTCCTAGCTTCCTCTCGCGCAGGATTGTTTTATTAGACAATTTAAAAAAAGACGAGTATGCTAAGTGTAACGCGGAACGTTAGAACCCAAGCGCAGGACGAAGGACTCGGGCGACAGAGGACTGAGGTGAAAGCTTTTACTGGAGCCTCGGTGCACAGATAAACAGTTCAGTGGATAAACATAGGAGCACGAAGGTGACCGGCTGGTTCGGATCCTGGCGAGCCGACGGGAGCGTCGGGCTATCGACGTGCTGGCGAGTCGGAGAGTCGGGGACAGGCGTGGTCGGGTACGAGGAGTCAGCCGGAGATTCACTGTGGACACGAGCAAAGACATTGGACGATCTGGCAAAGGGTGAGAGTGAGACAGAGGGTTAAGTATGGGTCTGATTACGTCAGATTGGAAGCAGCTGAGTGTGCAGGTGAGTGGAATGACACCAGGTGGTGGGCGTGGCCAGCAGCCAGGCCGAACTGGTGACAGAACCCCCCCCTCAAGGGACGTCCCCTGACGTCCCCATCATCAACAAGCCAGGGTGGGAGGTGGGGGAACCCGGACGGAGGGCTAAAACTCAGGCGACCCTGAGACTCCGTCCCCCTCCTGAGCCGAGGGCGGGCCCGCTGCCGGTCCTCCGGCGGAACGACCCCTCGCCCGATTACCAGGGCCGGGCTGGTCTGGGTGCTGCTGGTGGAAACGCCGGATGATTCCCCGATCCACGATGTGGCGTGCAGGAACCCAAGACCTCTCCTCCGGACCGTAACCCTCCCAGTCCACCAGGTACTGGCAGCCCCTTCCCCGTCGGCGTGAGCGGATGATCCGGCGCACCGTGTAGATGAGACCTCCATCCAGGAAACGCGGGGGCGGCGGCGGAGGTTCCTCCGGTACCAGGGGGCTCTCGTTAAACGGCTTGATCCGGGACACATGGAAGGTGGGGTGCACTCGCATCGCCCGCGGCAGTCTGAGCCGGACTGCCGCCGGGTTGATGATCCTCACAATGGGGAAGGGCCCGACAAACTTCGACGCCAGCTTATTTGCTTCTACCTGCAGCGGGAGGTCCCGGGTGGAGAGCCACACTCTCTGGCCCACCTGGTACTCCGGGGCTGGCGAACGGCGCCGGTTAGCCGTGGTGGAGTAGCGGCCCGCCGCCTTCAGCAGGGACGTCCTGGCCCGAGCCCAGGTCTGGCGGCAGCGGCGGAGGAACACCTGCACGGACGGGCACGAAACCTCCCCTTCCAGAGCCGGGAAGAGCGGGGGCTGGTACCCGTAAGCCGCTTGGAATGGCGACATCCCGGTAGCGGAGCTGGCCAGCGTGTTGTGGGCGTACTCGACCCATACCAGCTGCTGAGACCACGAGGAAGGATCCTGGGATGCCACACATCGCAGGGCCGACTCCATCTCCTGGTTCATCCGCTCGGTCTGCCCGTTAGACTGCGGATGGTACCCGGACGTTAGGCTGGCGGTGGCCCCCAGAAGACTGCAGAACTCCCTCCAGAAGACAGATGCGAACTGCGGCCCTCGGTCCGAGACCACGTCCACTGGAATCCCATGGAGCCGGAATCCATGGTCCACGAGGAGCTGAGCGGTCTCCTTGGCGGACGGTAGCTTCGGGATCGCCACGAAATGCGCCATCTTTGAGAAGCGGTCCACGATGGTCAGGATGGCCGTCTTCCCATCCGACGGGGGCAACCCGGTCACAAAGTCCACCGAGATGTGTGACCAGGGTCGATGTGGCACCGGGAGTGGCTGCAACAGGCCGGACGGTGCTCGGCGGGACGTCTTGCTCCGGCTGCAGGTCTGGCAGGCCCGGACGTACTCCCGTGTGTCCTCCTGTATGGTAGGCCACCAGAACCGTTGACGGAGGACCTCCTCGGTTCTCTGGGCCCCGGGGTGGCAGGTCAGCTTGGAGGTGTGACCCCACTGGAGCACCTGTGACCTCAGTGCGGGAGGCACAAACAGGCGACCATCGGG
Source organism: Cottus gobio (assembly GCA_023566465.1). Classification (NCBI taxonomy): domain Eukaryota; kingdom Metazoa; phylum Chordata; class Actinopteri; order Perciformes; family Cottidae; genus Cottus; species Cottus gobio. Next base: position 18,416,747 of record CM042222.1, on the reverse strand, counting down.
GCATGCACTCGGACCCGGCTGACCCTCCGTTGCTGCCGTCACCCTCTCCTCGATGTCCCAGGTCAGGGACGCCACGACGCATGACTCCGGCAAGATGGTCTCGGAAGCCTCGCTGCCCTCGTCCTTCAGGAACTGCCGGGATAATGCGTCCGGTTTGACATTCCGAGAGCCGGGCCTATAGGAGAGGGTGAAATCAAACCGGGTGAAGAAGAGAGCCCACCGTGCCTGCCGGGAGTTGAGTCGCTTGGTGGACCGGATATACTCCAAGTTCTTATGGTCGGTCCAGACCAAGAACGGCTGCGTCGTCCCCTCCAACCAGTGCCGCCACTCCTCCAAGGCAAGTTTGACGGCCAGGAGCTCCTGGTTGCCGATGTCATAGTTCCGTTCTGCGGAGGAAAGGCGTCTGGAGAAAAAAGCACACGGGTGAAGCTTCTCGTCGCTAGCCGCGCGCTGTGACAGCACGGCCCCTACCCCCACTTCCGATGCATCCACCTCCACCACAAACTGTCTCTCGGGGTCGGGAACCTGGAGGATGGGCGCCGAGCTGAACCGTTCCCTCAAGACCCGGAACGCTGTCTCCGCCGCCGGGGACCACTGAAACGGAACCTTGGGGGATGTCAAGGCAGTGAGCGGGGCAGCAACCGAGCTGTAACCCCGGATGAACCGTCTATAAAAGTTGGCGAAGCCCAAAAACTGTTGCAGCTTCTTACGATTCTCCGGGGTGGGCCACTCCTTGACGGCGTCCACCTTAGCAGGATCCATCATCAGTCGTCCCGGAGCCACGATATACCCCAGGAAGGCCACGGACGACTGGTGGAATTCACATTTCTCCGCCTTTACAAACAGTGAGTTCTCGAGCAGCCGCTGGAGTACTGCCTGCACCTGCGGAACATGCTCCTCGCGGGATCTGGAAAAGATAAGTATATCGTCAAGATACACAAACACAAACTTATCAATCATGTCCCGGAGAACGTCGTTGACCAGCGCCTGGAACACTGCCGGAGCGTTGGTGAGCCCGAACGGCATCACCAGGTATTCGTAGTGTCCAGAGGGGGTGTTGAACGCGGTCTTCCACTCGTCTCCCTCCCTAATGCGGACGAGATGGTAGGCATTGCGGAGGTCGAGTTTAGAAAACATGGTCGCCCCCTGTAAGAGCTCAAACGCCGAGGAGAGGAGGGGAAGGGGGTGCCGGTTCTTGACAGTGATGTCGTTGAGGCCCCGATAGTCGATGCATGGCCGTAGGGTCTTGTCTTTCTTCTCCACGAAGAAAAACCCCGCCCCTGCCGGAGATGACGAGGGCCGGATAATCCCTGCCGCCAGGGAGTCGTTGATGTAGGTGTCCATAATAATAATAATAATAATACATTTTATTTGGAGGCGCCTTTCAAGTCACCCAAGGTCACCTTACAATAAAAATACAGGATAAAAGATAAAAGCATGAAAGATAGAAACAACATTAAAACAGAACATCAACATAAAAACAGGTGAAGTGCACAGGATCCAGTTACAAAGAGTATGCCAGTTTGAACAGGTGAGTTTTGAGTTGAGATTTGAATGATGTGATGGAGTCTGACTGTCTTATGTGTGGGGGGAGGGAGTTCCAGAGCCTGGGTGCTGAGCAGCTGAAGGCTCGGGCACCCATGGTACTGAGGCGTGACGTGGGGATAAGGCTCGTGCTTCAGGAGGGAGCTCGATCCGTGGCCGCACTCATTGATTCCGGGGCCGATGCAAACCTCATGTCCCAGAGCCTAGCCACCCAATGGCCTCTCTCTCTGGACCCGAGAGGGAGTACAGGCGGCCCTTGGGTGGTGAGGAGCCCGGCAACAGATCAATAGCGCAATCATAAGGTCGGTGGTGAGGAAGCGCTGTCGCCCTTGCCTTGCTAAAGACCTCCTTGTAGTCCTGATACTCCTCTGGAACCCCATGGATCACCGGAACGGCCTGGGTGGACGCTGGCTGGAACGGCACGAGAGCCCCCTTCAGACAGACCTCGTGACACGAACCTCCCCAACCGAGGATGGCCCCTGTGGCCCAGTCGAGGTGGGGGCTGTGCCGGCGCAGCCATGGGTACCCCAGGATCAGCGGGGCGCTGGAAACCGACAACAGGCGGAACTGGATTGTCTCTCGGTGGTTGCCCGAGACCACCATGTGGATTGGAGGAGTCTGGTGAGTGACCACCTCCAGAAAGATGCCCATCCAGGGCGCGGGCAGGTACGGGGGTGTCCAGTGGAACGGTCCCCAGGCCCAGTTGGGTGGCTAGGCTCTGGGACATGAGGTTTGCATCGGCCCCGGAATCAATGAGTGCGGCCACGGATCGAGCTCCCTCCTGAAGCACGAGCCTGACCAAGAACCGGGGTCGCAAACTGGTGGGGGAAGATCTCTCTGCAGTATGGCTCACCCGGACTTCCCCGGTCCCGAGTGAGCCGGGTCTTTTGACGGACATCGTGCCACAAAATGTCCAGCTTGCCCGCAGAGCAGGCATAGGTTCCCGCCCCGGCGGCGTGTCCGCTCCTGCGGAGTGAGCCTGGTGCGCCCCACCTGCATTGGCTCCGCCTCCTCTTCCGAGGCCGTCAGCTGAGCCGGAAAACCAGAGGTTGGCCCCCCCACCGACCCGCGGGTTAGGGCGTGATGATCCCCTGTGGACCGTCTCCTCTCCCTTTCCCGGGTCTGGATGCGGAGATCCAGCCGTTCCGTCAGCTCGATCAAATCCTCCCACGACGTCGTCGGAGGGTAGGCGACCAGCGCGTCCTTCACGTAGTCCGCCAGCCCATGCCGATAGGCGTCGCACAGCGCCGCTGGGTTCCAGTCGCTCCGTCGGGCTCGGATCCGGAAGTCGACGGCGAAGTCGGCGACGGACTGGTTCCGTTGGCGCAGGGAAAGCAGATCCTGTCCCGCCTCGGGTCGAGCCACGCCACCTCCAAACACCCTCCGCACTTCCTCCGCGAACGCCTCGAACGACGCGCACGCCGGGGTCCTCCTGTCCCACTCGGCCGTTCCCCAGAGAAGCGCCCTACCGGTCAGATGGGTGATGACGTATGCCACCCTAGCCCCCTCCGTGGCGAATGTCCGGGGCTGCAGGCTGAAGAGCAAAGAACAGGAAGTTAGAAATGAATTGCAGCGCTCCGGATCTCCCCCGTAGCGCTCGGGGCTTCCCACCCGGGGCTCGAAGATCCCTTCGGTCGGTGGCGTAGCCGGGCCCGGAGGTTCCGGAACGGGAGCTGGGGCCGGCGAACGGGCGGATGCCACCAGCTGCTGCACCTGGTTGGAGAGAGCGGTTAGCATGGTTGTGCTAGCCTCCGCCGTCTGGCGAGCGAACGCATCAGCTGCCTCAATCCGCTGCTGCTGCTGCTCGAGCACGGCCTCAATTCTCTCAAACCGGGGTCCTGCTGGGTTCATTTTTGGCCAGATCGTTCTGTAACGCGGAACGTTAGAACCCAAGCGCAGGACGAAGGACTCGGGCGACAGAGGACTGAGGTGAAAGCTTTTACTGGAGCCTCGGTGCACAGATAAACAGTTCAGTGGATAAACATAGGAGCACGAAGGTGACCGGCTGGTTCGGATCCTGGCGAGCCGACGGGAGCGTCGGGCTATCGACGTGCTGGCGAGTCGGAGAGTCGGGGACAGGCGTGGTCGGGTACGAGGAGTCAGCCGGAGATTCACTGTGGACACGAGCAAAGACATTGGACGATCTGGCAAAGGGTGAGAGTGAGACAGAGGGTTAAGTATGGGTCTGATTACGTCAGATTGGAAGCAGCTGAGTGTGCAGGTGAGTGGAATGACACCAGGTGGTGGGCGTGGCCAGCAGCCAGGCCGAACTGGTGACACTAAGGTCACATTGAGTCTCAACATTTGACTGTGATATGTTATTATGCGAATGCAGCTGGCAATCAGGGATATACAGTTCCTGTCTCCCCTCGAGGATCACATCACAACCTGATCCACCTGGTGTTGAAGTGTGTGTTTGTGTGTGCTTCCGCATTTCACCATGCTACACCTGCTTAAGAATAAGCTGAGATCCACAGAGGATGATTTACCACGGTGTCTTGAATTATGGATTATTTAACATCCTGCCAACAGTGTATCCACCAACTGAGCGGTATGTCGGACATGCGGCTGACGAGTCTATGAAGATGTCCCTAGGGACTACGATGTCAGCATTCCTGGACATCCTCTCCTGCACTTACACTATACCTTCTGTTGTAAAATAAATAAGCTAAATGTGTGGTTTGTAGGCCACTGACAGAGCAGGGAATTACTATCAGATAGCAAAAATGAAAGCAGAACTCCATGTTCCTGTACCGAAGAGAAGAAAACCTTGCTGATTATTGTAATAACACAAACTAAAAATCCAATTTTGGAACAAAGCCATACTCAACATGTGTGGTGTACTCTACATGTCTATACATAAGGGCCATATTTCAAAATGAAACAATCCGACACCATTTCCCATAAACCCAAGAGCATTTCATGTTAAAACATTGTGGCTCAAGAAAAGAGTAATTTGCTGAGTTCAGACACATCTGTAATGACAGCAGGCCAGAGATGGCCGATTGATGAAGGAGTTTTAGACAACAGAGGCTCCTACAAGTAAAACGTAGGGAGAAAGACTTTAGAAGACAGTGATGATGAAATATTGCTGCATACAGTAAGTACCAGCACTGCCAATGTGATACACTTTCATGATAGCTGTATTGTTCTGAATGTTCACAAAGTAATTGGGCTGTAGTGGATACCAATTGAAAAGTAAACCCCAAAAACATGCTTAATTATTTCAGGGATATCAATGAAAGAAATCTTGAATGAGAGAGTGTTGAGAGACTTAACAAGAGGTTAGCCCAGAAGTGAGGTCATGACTTCAGTTCTCCGTATCAGCTCAGACTCCTTTGGAAGTATATAGCGTGCCTTTTATGAAGGACAGCAAAAGGGAACGATACATGTGTGCGGTGTATGGTTTTTGTTTTGAGTCTTTATACTTTTGCTCCAATTATGTGTGCTGTTATTTTGACAAGACTTAATTGTATCTCATAATATACTACAGAAACCATTTTCTATGTCTCATAACAAAACGTAACAGACACATTTCCTGTGAATTTGTATCCCTCCTTTTATTTTTTGTTATCATCTTGTTTGAAAGGATGAAAATTAAACCAAATAACTGTGCTTTGCACTGAGAATAGGGAGGCATTTTCACAGTTTTGGGTTAGTGAAGTGCAAAGAATAAAAGTGAACAAAGTCCTTAAGACTTGCAGAAGCAGATACAATCTGCTGATGTTTTACATTGCCTGCAAGCAGTACAGTTACTGACAAGGCCTTAAATATACTATTTGATTGTGTGCATGTATTCACAGTTACATCATGTTTATATGTTTGTGAGGAATTTTACAGTATGTGTGTGTGGGAATGGGAAATGGAGGAGAGCAGGTGTCAGCAATCTCTCCATGCGCTCCTACTTATCCCCTATTCACCCGGGCCGTTTCTATGGTAACGAATGAGTGGATTGCCACATGGATGATTGGTGCCAATCCACCGCTCATTGGCCTCATAATGGACACCCACTCAGGGAAATAATAGTAAATTAAGACTGAGCAAAGCCTGGTATGTATGAAATACATCACCGAGGGATTTGAAACTTCTTGGTCTCCAGTTTTAACCGCTTTTTAAACTCACATCCATTTCAGAACATTATTAGACAAAAATGTTCAATGATCGGAGCTGACAGTGTTTACCTAGAGTCCTTAGGGCAATTAAAAACGCATCTGTGTTTTCACAGGATATCTTGCAAGAACCTTATTACAATTATTATGTTGTACAAGACTAAACACATGCTTATGTTTGATGATCTTCCTTTCAATTGGTAACATATTGAAAGACATGATCTAGTTCTACACAGCATAGATATAAGAAGGCACTTTCAAAAATCAGAGTAAACAATAGCTACTTGTTACACTAAGGTTCAAGCTTCCGCTTGTGAATAGCTTTCAGCACCATAGTGGAGTGGACAGCTCCACCTCAAGATAACCACAGTTTACAATTTACAATTACTCCAGGATAATAATACAATAGTACTACTACTAATAATAATAATAATTATAATAATAATAATAATAATAATATAAACCATGGCCACTTACCAATTGCATTATATGCATTTGGGATTTAGGAAACAGGTGTTGTTTTACATGTCTAACTTAGACATGTAAAAAAAGTAGTTACCACCATTGTATGAATTGTATCTTCTAATTCCACTCTTTCGTGTTAGTAAATGTTTTGCATTTGTAAACCTTCACAGAATAGCTTTAAAGACCCATGGATTATGCTAACAACATATTTAGACACTTTGTCGCTGGAATATCCAGGGAGGACGGCTGGGTAACCGAACTGCCTTTGAACCAAACGCTTGAGAAGGACGTTTAAACAAAAGTCATTCAATGGCTGGAGTGTCTGATTTTGGATTCCTTTTTGTTGTTGACATTTTTGAAGTGGTGGTTGAGTCTAAAGCAGCTCTTTAAATAAAGATTACTTTGTCTTTGAAGGGATCTTTGCATGTAAGGACATTTGTTTTTAGGATAGAGGATTGTAGTGGTCTATGCCTTTGCACGAGAAAATCACTGTCCTTAGTGTGACAGCTTGTCCCTGTCCGCCTATGTGACAATTAGAGTGTGGAGACTCTAGACAGATGCATAACTGATGACCATGTGAGGATGTCTATTTAGGCAGAGACATACAATCTCCACCATCCATCATCCGATCAATCCACCCTAAAGAGGGAAAAACACTGACTGAAGAGGGAATTTTAACTTTTATGGCGGTTCAACAAGATGCCTTTGTGCCCTTCATGACTCTTTTGTTGTAAGGTGGCTTTGCACTTTGTAATAAAGGAGCGAGGCCACATTCCTCTGACTGAAATATTTGCTCTACATCAACAGTATGATGTTGATGCTGATGAAGCATTTGCAGAAAACATGTCTGTGAAAACAGCTCCACTCTCAATGGCAATCAATGCTATCAATTAGAGAGCTATATGAGGGTGTTAAACATTGCATTGATCTTTTCCAACATGCTAAGAGTTCATTGTATGAATGTAGAAGTCAATAACCGTGCAGAGTTATGGAGTAAGCAGCCTTTTGATGAGTAGACACAAGGAAACAAATGGATCACAACACCTATCTGTTTTCCTATAAGCAATAAACAATGAACATAAAATATATAGTTTTGAATTGAGACTTAATTTATGAGGAAGACCCGATTGCTCACAACAATGTTGTGGGTTAGGGTTAGGTGAAAAAGAAAAGTGAAACAATAGAGGAGCAAATGGTGAAACAATTATTAAGGGGAGAGTCATTGATCCCAGCTCCACAGTCGAATGCCCACCTTGCCTCTTAGGTAACCCAATTGTCTTCAAAGTGGACCGGACAGATGTGGTCAAACGGCGAAGACCGACCAACCAAACAGCCCACAGCTCTGTTGCTTAGTAACACATGATTGAATATTTAATTTATCACAGCAGGGATTTGCATTTAAACTGTTCTGATTGAACTGATCTATTTTGCTTTTCAAAATGTTATTGATTCTTATGTTTTGCCCCAAACCCTTTTCGCCTTTGATCGAAATTCAATGGTGGAATTCAGTGAACTTCAGCGTCTCACATTAAAGTTACTGTAATCTGCCCAGGAGCAAAAAACTAAATCCTTGGAAAAAAGGATAAGAGCAATCACAATCTCTTCTCTTTCATGCATCCTCTGTGGCGGCGACATCAGTCAGCCATGAGTTTGAGGGTGCAGGTGTCGGCGGATGCAGATTCTCCAAACGCCATGGAGACTAAATATCAGCCCTGACTCATGGATCACATTCTGTATGCCTCAATCACCTTGACTAAGGTTAACAACCCATCAAAATGCTTTTTGGGAACAGCGTTGAAACCCATAGAAAGGATACATCTTCCAATTCCTTTAATTTCTCCTGCAGAACCTTTGTTACAAACACATGACATTCAACAGAGACCCGTTTGAGATGAACATGCCAGTTATGGCTCCGACCTCTGAGTCTTATCTGAGACCAGCAAGCTTGTCCGTCCTATGATTCATATTTCTGTAGCTTTGGCAGCTACAACCCAATCAAACTCAGTCATCCAGCATCTAAAGCCCCCACACTCTGCTCTGCTCAGATGTTGTATAAAACAGCAGAATGATGTGGAACATTAATACAGGTTCACAGGCAAGAAAAATGTTCGCTGCGATAAATTATAGTATAACCAGGGGCCAAAGTGTATTGATATTCCCATAACACAACCCACTGGCCCACTGGATAAAAAGAAAAGCATTTTCATTTGATCAATTATTCTTCCTGTGCTTTCAGCCATACTGACAAAGATCAATATCTTACATTGAACTGTATCCTTCTTTTAGATCAATAATGCATGCTAAAGTATTAATGTTTTCATGTATTATATTATTTTATTTTCTAGTGAGCAGATGTGACTGAATAATATGAACGATGACCAGTAAGAGAATGGGTGCTTCTTGTATTTTCATTACGATTTGTTTGTTTCTACTTTGTTTGTTTTTCACTTTCATTTACTTTTAATTAATTTTGTTTATTCTTCTTCAATTACCAATATGATTATGTGAGAAAAGTCAAATGAAACAATAATTGTGTTCATGTTTTTGTTACACTGATGGACTCTTTCATAATATTCATTAATTCAGATTTATAAAAACGTTGAATTCAGATTATATTTTCACCACTGCAGCAGCAAACCAAATAGGCACATTAGAGTTACTTATGTGGGGCAAAGGGCACAACTGCATGGTGATGTAACAGTCCCATCATGTACTGTGAAGGCGTGTGTGTGTCAAAAGATGTACATGTTAGCAGATCATAAACAACGCACAGTACAGTCCTCTGACCTCATAGTTAACACAGCAGGAAAAATGCTGCCACAGCAGTTTCCAGAAAAAAACCTTTTGTAGTTGTACAAGTTACTAAATGTCACAGGCTACATTTAGAATACACAATACTTTTTTGGTTTCCAGGTGGTTGTTGGACCTCATGCATCTATCTCTATTTCACAAAAAACACTTGACAGAAGATCAAACCAATTGTATTTAATTACAGAAATTGTTTGTGCTTTGTAGTGCACAAAATAAAGAGCAGTGCATAAATCAAACAAAGCAGCCGACTAATGCTTAGGACCTTGCAGGTAAGAATATGTATCTTAAACCCTGGTATCGTCGTCCACACATATTTTCTGCCGTGCTTGACATTTTTTACTCAAGTCCCTTGAGGATCAGCGATTGAAATGACACAATTCAGACACAATTCAGAGATGTGCCAAATTAACTTTCTCACCATGCTTGTCAACAGTAAAATTGTCTTTCCCCCTCCTGTCAATGTAAGAGTCCCGCTGGACGCATGTTGTGGAGGTAAACACATTTAGGGTCAAAGTTCAAATTAGTTGGTGGAAAATCTATTAAAAATGCTATTGGAACAGTATATATTACAGTAGGTCTTGCTCTGAGCAATACTGACCTTACACATTTCTAGTAAAAGCACTGCTAGTTGTTAGTGGTTGATGGCTACGTGTTAGCATGTATTCCAAAACTGACTAGAGCCAGCACCTAGTGCATATGCAATACTACTTATGTGGTTGATGTATAAAACGTTGTCTATTGTTGAAAATGGACGTGGTTCTCTTTATTACAGGACGAGGATCCATCCCAACCCTCACAGCCGTGCAGTTTAAAAAAAAGAAATTGGGCTTACACAAAGTAATTAGTTAATGCCTCAATGCACACCTATAAGACATACACCTGTTGTCTATGATGAATTTCTCATTTATTATTGAAAGCAGTCAAGTCATTATTTCAATGTCATGAAATACCTTAAGATTTTTGATTCAAGCTGGAAACATTGTAATTTAATGTTCTTCCTGTTCCACATCCGTCCTGAAGTTGGGATTTCTGCATTTCAGAAGTTTTATTTCTCGGAATAGTGGTGTTTATTTCTTCTGTGGCAGCCAAACAATGGAGCCTATAAATAATACAGGGTTTCAAAAGGCATAGAAACAATAGTAAATGGCACTGAGACAAAATATGTGAATCCATAAGCTAAAAAGGCTACCACCTACTCAGACTGGCTCCTATTGTATGGTAACCCACACAACGTCGGGGTCTATACAGTTTTATGTTGAATTCATTCGAACATCAGAGATTGATGCTTTGTCTCAGTGTCTCCAAGCAACAGTAGCGAGAGGTTGTAATGAGTAAACAAATATGTAAATCATTTTTAATTACCATTTTAATGACTAATTTTATTCATTCAAAAGCTCTTTCTCTCGTGCATGAATACAAGGACATTAGTGACACAAACGTGGTCACATACTGAGCCTGTTTAAATAGAAACAACTTTCACGGTCCCAGAGGATGAAGTCATCTGATTTAAGTGATTCCTCATTTTTACTCAAGTGCATTAGGTTAGCATTTTAGTTTTTTTAGTTAAAGTTAATGGATGGATTGCTGTGAGTATTGTGCCAGTAGAGTATTTTCATAATACTAGTGGGTGACTCCTGGGCTGGAAATGATGGTCGGCCCACCACTTATGTCCAGATTTAAATACTGTGAGATGGGAAAAATATTTTGGCACATTTTTCCCATGTTTAAGTTTAACTCCAGATATTCAATGTCGTGGGAAAAAATGTGGCAGGTTTGGCAATGCAGCTTGAATTACTAATTATTGTCATACACACACATAATCACACAGTGTAATTAATATGACATAAGCCAGCTCTGTAATCAGTCATTGAAAACAAGCGCTTCTTTCTTAATTTATCTTTTATCACTTAAAATGCCATGTTGCATAATCCACCGCTGCACCTTGGTAACCTTTTGCAACCTGTGTTGCTGATATTATAATACATCATGACAGGGGTCAAAACAATGTCACGGTGCATTTACAGACAAAACATCATGCGCTATCATGTGATTTGTTCAGACACCCAAGTGTCTGATCATATCTCTACTGGCTTGACCCTTCACTGATACGTGGACCATGACAGTTGATTGATTTAGGGAAATATTTGAATACATTTGCAGCTATTAAAAGGAAGGAGATGCATTAACTGTCAACTGCTTTGTTCATTTAGAGTTATCCCTCATTTCTCTAAACATTTTCTCAGAATAAAATTTCAGATTCAGTGATTATTTGAATCTTCACGTTCATGTTACGATGCAGTTCTTAAAGATGTTGCTACATTTAAGTCTGGCTTTGCAGACACATTTTGGCTTCACTTTCCCTCCGTACTCTCCTTCGAGGACTTCTACATTCCTGCCCGGCTGTGAGAAGAGGGAGGGAGGGAGGCATGGAGGGAGGCCAGTATTTGTTTTACTTTGCCGCTGTGTTTCCATCCTCTCTTTTTTTAGAAAGGCACCCTGGGATCTTTTTGTGAATCACCCGGCAACAGACACATCACTTTGTCTCCATCTTTTCACTGTGAGCGGAAACGTTGCACCGAGGCTCTTCTGGAGAGGCCTAGCAGCGTCCTACCTGACTGACTTACCAATGAAGAGCCAGACACATTCTATGGGCCTGCAGTGTTCCACATAACTGGTCCTGACAACAGTCCCGCCCTCTCCCCACCACCCGAAAAGAACAGAGGCTTTTAGGATTAAGAGACATGGAAAAGCTACAGTACAGGGCTCTGTCTGTCTGTTTGTTTGTTTGTTTGTTGGTGTGTTGTTCCGTTTACCTCTCAGTATTTATCGCTCTTTCATATGCCCAAACATGCTCATTGATTTCCATAAGCTCTGGAGGGCTAAGCCAACATACAACGTAAAAAAAGAGATGTTATTCAAATTCGCTATTTGAGATGCTACAACTCACTTTAATTGGCAAACACTGAAACTGACTTGGAAAGTGACGGCAGACGATTCATGCAGTCAATGTGAAAAGGTCAATGTGCTGCTAGAAACAAGTTAAAATCACTGTCCCCAGAAGAAGTATGGATTCATATTTCAATCATGCTTTTATTTGCTGTTCTATAATGTCACCTTTTCAAGAACATTTTATTTGGTCTCTGTGTGTTTGTACAACAGTGTAGTTTTTTAGATCCCCTAATTCTCTCTAGCGCCGCCATGAGGTTGACAATCTATTACATGGATGAAATGTGGTTGACATTTGAATGCCCCTCTCAGGATTAAATGTAAACACTTTGGTGATCCCTTAATACTTTGGTTCATGACCAAACAGTTAAAAAATAAATGATATTCTGAACTTTGTGTTTAGCATTGCAATTAGAAAATTATAGCATGCTAGAATGGTAATCTAAGATGGTGAATATAGTAAAGATAATTTCTACACCCAGCATGTTATCATATTCATTGTGAGCATGTTTCCTGCTGGTTCGGCTTTAGACTCTCCTCATATGAACGTTAATCCACAAGACGTCATTCCAGTTTGTCAAGATACAAATACTTCACACAGACTCAAATCCTGCTTGTTGCAGTTTTCTAAGAGGTATACTTGTGTGTTATTCATAGTCATTTTATTTATGGCGCAAATAAAGAGCCTCAACATTTATGCAAAGCCTCATAGAAATACGGAAAGTGAGAGGCAATATAAGGCTCTGTAAATATGCTTGCATTATAGAATGTATCTGTCATCATTACCACTGTCATCATCACCTGCATCGCCATTTTGTCTTTCTCACATGAGGAATAATCTGCTCTACAGTTTCACAACATCACTTTTGTCCCCTATGTCTGTGCGGTGAAACTGACAGGGGGCCAGCTGTCTGCCTGTGTGTTTGCCTGTACTCTGCTCTCTATTACTACCACCTCCTTCTGTAATTACAAGCTCCACTGCACACGGTCTCACCATCAGGTGGGGCCGGGGCCACAAGCGCAGCTTCACCAGCTCTCATCACTGTGGCATTTTGAAATCCCCTCGTGCGAGAGCTGCAGGCTAGCTGCAGGCTAGCTGCAGGCGAGAGCTGCAGGCTTTCTGCACATCTGAGGTGCTGCAGCCTGCAGGCCAATCAGCCAGTTGGGATTCAAAATGTTACATTTTGTTTCATATCATTAGAAGGTTAGCTCACCCCCTCATTGGTTCACCATCTGGACGTTTTTTCCTTCCCTCTCAGCGGTGTGGCTGTATCAGCACCGCACAGCCTACAGCACGGCGGATGGAGACAAAAAGAACAAAAGATGGAAGGGAAAGATTTGGGCAGATGAGCGCAGATGAGCACGGGATTGTGTGGGACAAGTATAATATTTTAATATAATCAAACAATTCGGAAAATAAAAAAAATTTCTTCAACGTTTTTGATACAGTCCAGAATTGCAAGCATCCATAACAACAACATAAACCATGACATTGCATATGATTCCACTTGACATTAAAATGAAGCTGCTTTGACACAGAGCTATCACAACACGGTGTTTGTTACCTGACAGCTTTACAACAAACTTCAAATACGGGAGAAATGAATCAGACGTTTCTCATTCCCAAAGGCAGATTTTCTTTTAATATTAACACTGGTTTAATCCTTACTCATTTTCCCAACTCAAACTTTAACTGTTAAACCTTGCGAGAGTCTAATCTCCCAGTGAGACACTAATAAGTTATCTCGATGTGGGAGCTAAAGTCTGCATTAAGACTGCTCATTTGGGATGTTCCACAAGGGTATTTCCTTCTGGAAGACAGCTGGCTAAGAAGATTATAAGCAGAGTTTTCAATTTATCTCACACACCCTGACTCCCTTTATTGGCTGGGACCCTCTTCTCATGTTTTGCCAGGAGCTAAAGCAGCCATTGGCATCTTTCTCTATATCTGCTACTTATGAATGACTACTGCTTTTGGTGCAACATTACACTTCATATGTGTATCCATAGCCTGGCCTTTCTGCACAAACCGCTTCATGTTCACCACCCACAAGTTAATTGGTTTAGAAAATAAAAACTGATTATGTGGTACTTAAGTGCATATGTGTTACTTATGGCAACTTGATGGAATCTATTTATTAAGTTGTTTAGTTAGCATTAACTGGCCCCTGGGTGAGCCAAAAAGGATACATGAGAGAGAGAGGAAGAGAGAGAGAGAGAGAGAGAGAGCGAACTTGCTGATGTAAAAAAAGAAAAATGAAAAAAAAAAGCAGCAGGAGTAAGGATATAAAACCTTGAGACAAGAGGATGCTCCTCTCTCAAACCCGCTGCCATTTCAGTGGTGGAAATGTTGGAGTTGGGGAGGGTCGACTTTGAGGTGACATTGACGCTATGTAGATGAGAGTGAGGATCCTGCGCTCCATGTTACGTCCCTGCTCGCTTCAACTCAGACGGCGGCAGCTCCTTTCCCCGTCTTCTCTTCCTTCCTCTCTTTCAGCACCACTCCTTCCAGGACAGCACCTCGCTCTAAAAGACGCGTTTGTTCGCCAACTTTCCCTCTCAGGATCATATATTTGCCCACTTTCGTCGGATGCGAAGTTTTCACCTTGGTTGTATTCTGTAAAAGTGCAAGGAAGTAACTTTTTAAAATTCGGATTTTCCCATCGGGGAAACAATCTGGAAAAGCAAAGACATTCATTGTAAGTATTCTGTTTCACAGTATGCATGCATTTATATGAATCAGGAATATGACGTACCTATTACAAGCGAGGATCATTGAGGAATTTGGAATATGCCCGATGCGCGGAATTTAACAATGTGCACGGATGTGCGACTGCACTTATTGACGACGCAAGAGACTCATCTCAGGAGACATCAGCGAATTTGATCCTTCAATCATGCAGCCAACTATTTTAAATGTGCGATATGTGTGTGTGTGTGTGTGGGGGGGGGGGGGGGGGGGGGAACTGCACATAATTCTTATTTCACTTAATTTCAATTTGTCTCGAGGGTGTGTGTCTCTTTGAAGTCAAACGTTACATGAATCTCAAATATCATTAACAGATTGGATGTAAAATGCTTGCTGTTTAAAAAATCAAAAGATTTGAAACCGTGTTGCCTCAGAGACTAATGCCTTTCACTATTACGCACGCGAGTTGATGGAGAGCGCAGAGCGCGCGCTCCATGTTCCATTTGTTCAATTATCATGAGCAGATGTTTATTTTATAGTTTGAAGTACAAATACATAGAAATGAATATCGTAAAAGCAGAACCTGACTAAAACCCTGTGCCTAAACGATGAAGCATATTATTTGCATCACTGCAGATTAAAAAGTAAGTCAAATACATATATATATATATTTAACTCTGTCGCGCAGATACTTGATGAAAATGTCTAATCAAAAACTGCAGTGATTTATTAGCCTCTCCAGGTGATTAATTAGACATTATCGTCGCGCCTGACTCCTAAATGTGTTTAATTGCTCGTCTCTTGTACCGGAGCAGTAGGAAGTGGGCCATTGAATTTAGAGCATAATGACTCAAGGACGAGAGCAGGCTCTAAATTTCTGCTAACATGCATTCACTCCAGGCAATTAAAAGTGATTTTATTGCATGAGAAGTCTTTATTTGATCCCGTGGGGTTCACGGATCGTAGGGCACATTTTTGTATCCACCCTAGAAGAAATGTCATGGAATTAGAAAGGATGCATGCACAGTTATCGTGGAAAATTATTCAACCGGTAACATACAACTTATTCTTAAGCATGGCCACTTTGATACACATTTTGATCAGATCTTTAACCTTTATTTTATTTCATTTTTTTAATAAAAAAACAACAACAACCAATTATTCGGTCAATTAGGAACATGATTCCAGTTTCATTTTGTATGATGTAAAACATGCATAATTACGCCTATTATCCCTCATTATTATAACCTGACATTTGACTTCATAAGATAAAGTAGATTTGCTTCTGTTTTGTTTTTTTGAATTTGTATATGTATATGTGAACATAATTATGTTTTCAGGGAACTGGAACGGTGCTAAGCTGCTCCTGATCACTCTCATAAAGCCGATTTTTCGCCTCTACTCGACACTGTACCGGGTGTACAGGACGGAGAAGCTGCTGTTTGCCTGGACCGGTGCTGAAACCCCCTCTTCTTCACTTGTCAGGACTATCCGACACTCACAGTGACCATGGCCACCAACGGGACCAAAGCAACGGACGGACACGTCTTAACGGAGACGGTGAATGACGCGCCCACCACGCCAAACGACAAACCCAAAACCTTGGTGGTGAAAGTGCAGAAGACGAATAATGAGCTACCCGAGAGAGAAACGTGGGGTGGAAGATTTGACTTTCTTCTCTCTTGTGTCGGATACGCAATCGGACTCGGAAATGTCTGGAGATTTCCTTATTTATGTGGAAAGAACGGAGGAGGTAATGAGGACTTTTTTGGCAATTTTCCATTTATCCATGCACAAAAAGGAATGCAAAGATCTCGACATCAAAACCTGCCAGTTTGCTTCCGGAGGTTTTTAATAAAATAAAGCTAAAGTGTATCCCCATTTAAGCCGTGCGTAATTGCGCACAAGCGAAAGCCTGCATCGCAGTGAAATGCCCCTTTTACCAAATATCTTATCTGAATTATGATGAGTGACTGTGTTACTAGTTTATGATTCACGTTCACTTACACACCTTTATCTTTCACCATTCAGGGGCCTTCTTGATTCCATACTTTTTGACCCTCATATTTGCTGGCATGCCTCTGTTCTTTTTGGAGACGGCTCTTGGTCAGTACACTTCTATTGGAGGACTTGGAGTGTGGAAGCTGGCCCCCATTTTCAAAGGTAAAATAATGTGTTACTTTAACCTTAAGGCCTTAAACTATACTCTTTAGGTTAGCTGCCAAGTTGATTAACAGATAATGTCTGTCACTATTTCTTTGTAATCATGAAACAGAGGGCCAAAGTTTATTCCTAGGAAAAGACCAATACTTTAAAATAAAACGTACATATATTTCTAGTCCCGTTTTATGTCAACACAAATATTTTAACACAATTAAACATGCCTGTATTCTCCCGTTGTTGCAGGTGTTGGTATGGCTGCTGCTGTTCTGTCCTTCTGGTTAAATATTTATTACATTGTAATCATTTCCTGGGCTATTTACTATCTGTACAACTCCTTCACTACTGTGAGTATTTGATTTTTATATGCATGTGGTTTCCTAATAAAACAATATAATAATACTTGAATACCTTGAAATTGTAGAGGAGATAAAGTAGTCTAGTTTCCTTGATTCCTTCTGAAAAACATTTCACAACTCAAGTGCCCCCTTTAAATTCCAACAAAACACCGATTTTATTTGTTTTTTCTTGCCCAAGGTTGTATTTTCTTTACATAGTAACCCTTGAAGTTATGTGGCAGGTTATTCTTTGCCAGGAGCTCTTATATAGGGGTGAACAGCTCTTAACAGAGTATGACATTTATTACTTCCTTTCCCACATAATTAGCGCCTTACACAAGGTATTGATAAATGCATTTGGCGATGAGGCATTCACTCCAAGAAAAGCATGAAATCTCAATGAGTATCATGGTCTTGGCTGCTTGACAGCCACAGAGAATGGGACTCGGCGGTGGGAGAGTGGTTCAAGTAAAAAGAGCTGTCTGTGTGATTTTTCTCTCTTTAATTTTCAGGAGCTGCCATGGCAGACTTGTGGCAATTCCTGGAACACAGAGCGCTGTTACAGCAACTACAGCCTCCCAGACACCAAAAACCTCACCAGTGCTGTGGTGGAGTTCTGGGAGTAAGCTGGACATAATAGTTTGATTAGATCACAATGATACTGCTTTGTAATGAACAGATTTAAGCTAAGGTCATGGTCCCTCCTGTGCACAATCAAGTTCAGGCTTGAAGTCTTATATGAGCAAATCCCTCAATATCCATCCATTCAGATCATTCTGGAGGCGGAAATTGGGTGAATACAATAAAAGGTCTCAGGCAAACCTAAGATTTACATTTTTTTTATAAGAGCAAAACAAATTCTGGTAGACAAGCAAACATGACTCCATTTGACTGTGAAGCCTTAAAAAAGCTTCGGGGGTGAGAAAAAAAGCCAGGGAGAGGGCTCTCTGTGAGTATCTAGACACGTGCGTGCATATTTGTGTGTGCACCCATGCATGCTGCGTGTCTGAGTTGAAGGATGTATTTGTGCATTTTAGTAAGTCCATTTTACTCCCCTGCAGACGTAACATGCTCCAGATCACCGATGGTCTGGAGAAGCCTGGGGAGCTCAGGATTCCACTGGCCATCACACTCGCCATTGCATGGGTGCTGGTCTATTTCTGTATCTGGAAGGGGGTCAGCTGGACTGGCAAAGTAAGTAGAGGACAAACAGGGAAACTAAACAAAGTGGAACAATTAAATCCACTTTAAATAGAATTTGCATCGTCTTTATGCTCATGGGTAGGAAAGTCAAATTGACACAATGACGTGTAGGATTATTGGTTGAAAGTAGGGATTACATAACTTCTTCATACTATTTTAAAAGTGTATGTTCAGCGAAAATGTAAATTCAAGTGACCATGTTTTCCTAAGGCGTCGTGAAATATTTAAAATGTATATAAAACAACATTTCATCCGTTCTTGAGTGAGACAATACAGTGACTCTCTGTCCGTGTCTCTTTAAAAGGCTATACAACATTCAACACATCCAGTATCCCGTTAATCCAAAGCACCCTAAGTATGGCAAGCACCAACACGTTCCACAAAGGGACACAGAGGCCTACATTTGACTGCTGTGAAGCCATGCTCTGCCCACTGAGCTACACAATTAAAAAACCATAACACTTTTCAGCATAATGGTTGTTTATGGCAGATTCATCATTGTTTTTTTTTATAAAAGGAGTGTCAATGACAGTATCTCTGTTAGTTCATTTCTTCTTCAGTTTATTTTCTCATGAATGATGTGAACTGTGTTGACTTTGATAACACAAATTAGTTCAGATAAGGAGGGAAATAGTGCACTGAGAGTGTGCTGAACCCAACCGTTCTGGGGTCATCTCGCCTCCAGGGAATAGCAGACTAGGTCACTGTGCTGCTCTGTGCTGAGGGGATGGTACCACGCAGTACTGTAACACTGTTCATGAGGAGTTGAACAAATTAGCAGTTTTCCCTTCTTCTCCAGCTCCATTGTCTTGCAGGACAAATATTCAAAGTTAAACAATGCTCACTAGCTGTGTGATTTAACAAGTTTGAGTTTATAGGGAATATTATTTTTTTCTAACAATAACTCTGTGTCCCACAGGTGGTGTACTTCTCAGCCACATACCCTTACTTTATGCTGTTCATCCTGTTTTGCCGTGGCATCACTCTACCCGGTGCAATGGATGGAATTCTCTTCTATATCACACCAAACTTTGAAAAACTGAAGGAGTCTGAGGTATGCTCTCTGTTTCTGGCCTAGATGTATACAACATATTTCTGTTCAGGGATACATTTATCTATTTATTTAGGTCGCTCATGATAGTTATGTCAATGACTATTAATGACCATGATGACCAGAAAGGATGTCTATTAGCACACTGCTATAAAACAAAATAAAAAAATCTAACTTTGTATATTCCAACTATATCCCCTCGAGCAGCAAAGCAATATGCTTATACATATTTATATATATAAATATATATAAATCATATTATAAGTACACAGTTGGTCTCACATAGCTGAAAGGGGGAAGTTTACCAGTTGCGGGTTAATGAAAATCCCTATAGGATAGTATTGTTTATTTTATGACGATGTTATCTTTTATTCTGTGATGATTGTGACTAAATTACTTAGCCACATCGTTAAAGCTCATGAAGAACATGTGCTGAAGCTAGATGAGGTGTGGAGAGACATCATTAGACATGGCAAGGTCTTGCCGAGTTAGGTCAAGATGGGATGCAATGGGTCAGATCGGATCAAGTATAACAAGACAGCATAGCTCTTACAAGTTCCTGACACAAGTATTGTTGCCATCTCCTGCCATTGGCATCAAAGGTTTACAAGAGGCAAGATGCCTTTGTGCATATAGCTTGATCAGCCCAACCAGTGAAATTGGCAGATAATGACAAACAAGGCTATTTCATCAGTAAAATTAAATGAAATCTGGTAATTTTTTAAGGAAATATCTCTATTTAGCATCAACTTTGTGTTTACACCTTGATGTAAGCTCTTTTTTTCTCTTTTCCGTGATAGGTTTGGCTGGATGCTGCCACTCAGATCTTCTTTTCGTATGGGCTGGGATTAGGCTCTCTGATTGCTCTTGGCAGCTACAATCGTTTCAATAACAACGTATACAGGTAGGTAATTATGATATGTTGCATTTTCAATTCCTGTTCATAGTGTCGCGCACCAGTCACTCAAACGTCACTGAGCGACTGTGGCTCAGTGGTAGAGCAGGGTGGTCCTTCAATCAGAGGATTGGCGGTTTCCCAGAAAGACACTTAACCCCACGCTGCTCCTGCAGGCTGCGCATGAATGGGTGTGAATGGTTAGTCAGGGTCCTGGTGGGCAGGTGGCACCTTGCATGCAAGGTAGCCATCAGTGTATGAATGTGTGTGAATGGGTGAATGACATCTAGTGTTAATACTTTGAGTCGTCGGAAGATTAGAAAAGCACAATACAAGTAAAAGGCTGCTTCCATTTTTTTTTACTTTTAAGGAGACTGTGCAGAATTCTCTTCCTGTTGTTATTTTTGGTTTTCTGGCAACATAGTGTCTATTTTGGGACTATTTTAGCTTCAGTCTATCAGTCTTATCATTATTTTGTCAGGTTTGCCGTAGCCTCGGTCATATTCTCTGATAAACACTGGTCTGCAGGCCACATATACACATCTATGGTTCCAGCTATTTTGTAACAGCTGGAGCTAAGTGCCATTTTAAAAGAACAGGCCAATATACATTTAATCTGCTGCTGTGCTATGGCAGGATGCAAAATGTCTCTCCACCCCGCCTCCCCCCTCCACGCCCCGGTGCATCTCGACAATGTGTGACGGGTAGATAAGGAATGGATATAGGCGTGACAATGGCTGCCTCGTGCTTTGTCTCTCCCCTACAGAGATTCTGTCATTGTCTGCTGCATCAACTCCTTCACCAGCATGTTCGCTGGCTTAGTCATCTTCTCCATCGTGGGTTTCATGTCCAATGTAACAAAGAGACCTATCGCTGATGTGGCCGCCTCAGGTAATTGCAATCAATGTTGAAAGTCGATAGTAACAATCGGCACAGAGAAAATTAATTTGTGCAAAAATGTGCCCTTGAAATTGCAAGATGTTATTCTTTCAGTCGAAAAGAGAGGTTTTTAGTTTGGCACTACGAGAAAAATTGCCCAGTGATTATGAAAAAATGCTCTGTCCTTTATAAGCATTCATGTTTGACATTCAGCATTCACACTTTGTTCTTTCCAGGACACTTTGGATTTATCAAGTATTACAGCTACTTTACAGACGATTATGTGTATGAAAAATGGAAGACATGTTTTAAAATGTACTTACTTAACTTTCTTTTTTACCTTATTGACAAATTTCTTTTAAAACTGATATTTAATTATTTATTTTACCATTGTAAGCACACAATGTCACAATGTATATGAAATGTGTCTTTCTTTAGGACCTGGTCTGGCCTTTCTGGCTTATCCTGAGGCCGTGACCCAGCTGCCCGTCTCTCCTCTTTGGGCCATACTCTTTTTCTCTATGCTGCTGATGCTGGGAATTGACAGCCAGGTAAAGATAACCCCCAAAAAAATTGTCTAAATTGTGGCTTATTAGCCATAATGATATAGCAAAGTGCTAATGTTTCAGCTTCTGCCAAGCAAGGCTTTAACAAATTAAAGTAAAAATTAAATAAATGAACACAACTGTTCATGTTTAAGGCAAGCATTCAATTGATTTATAATGTGGCATGGCCATGTAAATGCAGTACTAAAACATAATGTAACATTGATTACATAGTTTTAAAACTAAGAAATTGGGCGAATGCATTATTTTGACGTGACTCTGCCATCTTTCCAGTTCTGCACAGTGGAAGGCTTCATAACTGCTCTGGTAGATGAATTCCCTCACATCCTCCGAAAACGCAGAGAGATCTTCATCGCGGTCGTCTGCCTTATTTCTTACATCATTGGCCTGTCCAACATCACACAGGTAAATCATTATTTCTTCTTATATAAGCCTCCCAGTTAATGACATGGTTGATATATGTTGCCATATTCGGGTCATATTAAGTCAGTATTTCTACAGTTTATCAAGTTTTCCCAATGTGGGGACCTGCCCTCCCTTCATAATGTTGGCAGAATCCAGTAGAAACAATGCACAATGTCAACATGTTCACCTTTAATCAACTGGCTAAACACTTGGCAGTCATAGGATAATAAAACATTTTCCACAGACTTGTAAGCATCCTACAGGACACCATTGGTGTGACCTCGGCAGCTGACCCAGTAAACTGCAAGAGTGTTAACTCAGCTCTCCAAGTGGCCGTCATAATAAATCCAGCGAGCATCTAAGTAAAAAGGTCAAAGGGTAATATGCCCTCTGAGACTGTAGCTCCTGGCCAAAGTGGTTGAGGTCATCTCGCATCATGTTGCAGTCTGTAAACATGAAACAACATGAAACATAAGTTCACAACCATGATTTCACTTATTAACAGCTGCTGGACCAAAGGATAAAAACACAGTTAGTTTGTCAGTCCAACAGTTTTGATCCGAGGAAGATGTCACACCAAGAGGCCAGATTCTTAACCTCATGCGTCCCAACCATTTTTCAACCAAAATTGCGAATGTTTTTTCTCATACTAAATCCTGATTATCTCCTCTTTCACAAGGTCTATTTGAAAAATTAAAAAAGCTATAATACACAGAAAACCCTTGTGAAGATAGACAATAAGGCCATATATGTGTTAGTGGTATATTGGTATAATCAGTCTCAGAGGTCAAATCCAGACCCCCCCCATCTGGGGGCATTCGGGGCGCATAAGGGGTTTCATAAATCATATACTATGGGGCAGATTGCTATGAAATATTGAACACTTATACTGAACACATGCATGCTCCTCGGACAATTAATCATTTTGTGCACGTTATGACCCAAGCCTGGCTCCTACGAACGCTCCCATGCTGCACTCTCTATTAAGTCCCAGATTACGGTCACAGGGATTGACAGGGGTTAGATTTAGGCCGCAAAACCACTACTTGGTTATGTTTAGGAAACACAAGTACCAGTACTTGCTCCAAACACGGTATCATCAGTCTCCAGGTTGAAAGCCCTGTGCTATTTGACCCATCCACCACCTTGACCTCATCGTACATGGACTTCAATCTCATTTGTTACTTGAAAAGACAACATTATACAGGACACGATTCACAATGCAGTTTTCTTTGTATGAGAATGTCATTTTTATAATTTAGCAGGCACGATGGCAAAACATGTGCCAAGATACTTCAAATTACTTTGTTAATGTTTAACTAATTATGATTCCGATTAAATATTAGTCTGTGAAAGCAGCACTGGTCACTGCTGTTTAACTACCAAATTTGATTTGGTATAAAAATACAATTTTGTAATTTCATAATAATTGTATAAGTCCACTGTTATCTCCAAACATTAGAGAAAATGCTTTATTTTAAATGGTTGGTATGTTCTGTTTTGGACTACAGTGCAATAGGTCAAAAGCGACACTTTAAGATTTACCCTATCATGCATTTTAAAACACCACCTCACAAAATGACCACTGACGCTACAAGACACAGCATTTTTGTCACAGTTTGAAACCAAAGTAAAAAAATGACCAAGTGAAGGAGCCAACAGGCAGCAAGAAGTTGGCAAAGAGGCTTCAGCCTCGGCTTGCTCGTCCCTCGGTTCCACTTGACTGATTCAGTTCTGTGCTGCACACTCAACACTATAATTGCTTCTTCAACATTTTCCCTTCACCTTCATGTGTCTTATCATCTTGTCTCTTGTTTTCTGCCTCTCTCCTTTTACAGGGTGGACTCTATGTGTTCAAGCTATTTGACTACTACTCAGCTAGTGGAATGTGCCTGCTGTTCCTGGTCTTCTTTGAATGCATCTC
This sequence comes from Cottus gobio, assembly GCA_023566465.1. Taxonomy (NCBI): domain Eukaryota; kingdom Metazoa; phylum Chordata; class Actinopteri; order Perciformes; family Cottidae; genus Cottus; species Cottus gobio. Next base: position 18,392,761 of record CM042222.1, on the reverse strand, counting down.
AATTTCATGGTTTTATGGTGAGCCACACTAATCTATCTATCTATCTATCTATCTATCTATCTATCTATCTATCTATCTATCTATCTATCTATCTATCTATCTATCTATCTATCTATCTATCTATCTATCTATCTATCTATCTATCTATCTATCTATCTATCTATCTATCTATCTATCCATCCATCCATCCATCCATCCATCCATCCATCCATCCATCCATCCATCCATCCATCCATCCATCCATCCATCCACCCACCCACCCATCCATCCATCCATCCATCCATCCATCCATCCATCCATCCATCCATCCATCCATCCATCCATCCATCATCCATCCATCCATCCATCCATCCATCCATCCATACATCTGAGATGATACATTATAACTTAAACTGTATTCCTGACGTTTCATCTTTGGTTCCAGGTGTGGACAAATTCTACGACAACATTGAGGAAATGGTTGGCTACAGGCCCTGTCTGTGGTGGAAGGCCTGCTGGGTTGTTTTCACTCCGCTCATTGTGGCTGTAAGTGTTATCTGTGGTTTACGTGCACGTGTCCAGACAGCAACATGGCAGAAAAAACATCCTATCAAGGACAATGGTTAGGCTTATCCAATGTGTTCGCGTTCAAGGACCCTTGGCGTCACGTATAACGCACCATGGCGCTCCACTACCGTTGCTTTAATCACATGGTTTTGTTGGACCTTCCTTAGGTTTAGGCATCAAAACCATTTAGTTAGGTTTTGGAAAAACATCATGGTTGGGATTAAAATAAATATGTGTTCTAAGTCAAACTTAAACAATGTAATATAAGCACTGAAAATGCACAACCTTTAAGGTTGAATGTCCTGTGTTTGTTTAATAGTGTTTACTGTCAGTGCTCTATGCTTAAAGTGCTTTACTATCACACCACACCGTCATATTACATCACAACGTGCGTCTGTTCTGTCCAAAGAGCATCCAAGACCAAAAGCTTGTTCTGTAGTTGTGCTATAATGTTCATAGCCTATAATGTACACTGTGTGTCAAAACATGATAATGAAGAAGATGCTGAGATATATTTCCTTGTCCCTCTTGTCCAGGGGGTCTTCTTGTTTAGTGCAGTGCAGATGGTTCCCCTCACCTTGGGGGAGTACGTGTTCCCGGCCTGGGGCCAGGGCGTTGGATGGTGCATGGCCCTCTCCTCAATGACTCTCATCCCTGGCTACATGGGCTACATGTTCCTTACACTCAAAGGCACATACAAAGAGGTAAGATCAATGCAAATTCAGTCAAATAGTGCATTTTACTTCAATAATACTATTTTACCTTATTTTTCGCTCCAATGGTATAATGGCGTAGAATGGTATATAAATATGGAGAGTTTTGCTCAGTGTAATGCAAATACGATAGCCGCAGATTTCCCAGAGCACATCACTACACCCACGTCGGAGCATTTCACACATCTACTGTATTAGCTGGTTTGAATTTTAATCTGCAGGCGGCAGCGAGGCAGGCTCTGTGTTAAGGGTTTCAAGTGGATTACTTTTTGGCTCAAATATATTATTACATACGGCCAATCCAACACAGAGGGGGCTGATGTGTAGTGGGGCTGATGTGTAGTGAGGATAATGTAATGTCGAATAAGCCCTGCAGATTTTTTTTCAGTTTTAACCATGATGGCAAGAATACATTCAAGGTCACTCTGTCGATTCTTTCCCCCGACTGTCTGGTTCAAACATGTTTCCCGGAATATACTCATCCTTATATCATACTCACTTACATTAACACTATTTGCATAATGGCTAGCTGCGAAGGTAGTACTTGATATGTAATTTGGCAGCAAAAGACTCTTGATGTTAAAATGCTCAGCTGAGCCCAATGTGATTTTGATCTCTGCTTCATGTATATCTATGCATCTGCTGTGTAATTAGAAAACACATGCTCATTAAAGATGAGATGAATCGCTGTGAGGAGTAGAACAGTGATAAAAGGATTAGTAAAATAGAGTTTCTAATTAGTTCTGTTAAACATTTTTAGATGTGTTTTTGCTTTACCAGTTCTAAATAAATTACATTAATTTGAATGCAGCAGAATGGTACTCTGCTGTTTTTATTGATCTGATGATCCCAATCAGATTTGCATGCCATTTACTTTCAGAGCATTTTGATTTGCAGTCATCCATAATGGGCTGCACAATAACATTACATCTATATGGTCCCCAGTGAGCGATATAGCTTTATAGCCATCGCTGGCGGAATAAATGGGCCATAATTGCAGGCAATGCAACAGAGGCTGTCAGATGCGATGTGCAGGTGTCAGATCCTGCAGAACCAGCTGATGGTTGATTGTCTAATTGTAGCAATCAGCAGAGCCCTGCACACAGACACTCCACATAAATGCTGCAGAATCCCAGGTCCAACACTGCACCCAGAGTACAGATCATTTAAAAGGTTGAGGGTGGTTTGATTAAGTTTCGTGGGATCAGAAGTTTGGGCCATGAATTATTTATTAGTTGGATGTCATGAACATTAGCTTTTTTACATTACATTACATTTCATTTAGCTGACGCTTTTATCCAAAGCGACTTACATGATATACAGTATACAGTCGACCGTAGACACAGCAACGGTGAGCCACCACTGAGCCACCGTCGCCCTTTTAATTTCCTTTGTCAGCCATATGTCAGGCTGTATTTATTCATATAACAATACATCACACATTTTTTTCGGAGACTATCTTGATGTGCTTAGACCCATTCATCAAGCTCACAGCTGTGTAGCTGGTGTGTTTTGTTACAGCTTTTTGGTTCACACACTTTGCAGCTGTTTGGTGCCTGCTAATGCCGTGTGATAGTGTCTCATTGTAAGTTCAACACCATCAGCGATTTCTTCATCTGTGTGATATCCGTGCTTTATTGTTTCAGCGTCTGCGGATAATGTTCAAGCCTGTGACACTGGCGAAGGCTCAGGAAAACGGCCCCGACCAGCAGACGGAAACCCAGAATCAGAACCCTGCCAACGAGGAAGCCTACATCTAGAAACGTCTGCCTGTCTCGCAGAACGGCGATCTACACAGAAAAAAAACATAATCAAGGTTGGGAACGACCACCAGACTTCCATGTCTGCTTTTATTCACCTACCTCCTGGGGACACGTGAGACCAACCTGATTACAGTTATTTTTAGGGTTTTTTCTGTTTGTTTATTTGTATAATACAGAGTTATAAAACTTATGAGGAAAAAGCAAATTACCCAGCAAAACTGTTGTGATATTTTGAATTTCATTATGCAAAAAAGTTAGACTTTTTAGAAAAGGAAATGTGACTTAGAAAATTACTGTATATTGAATATATAATTTAAATTTGGAGGCCCGCGTTGATTCAATAGTATTGTGCTACTTTGAAGATATTAATTAATCTACTAAACTACAATTACTGTACAAAGAAAAATATTGGTTAAATGCATTTTGCTTGTTCATGAAATACATACATTAAAATTAATGCAGTGTAGTAGGTGAAAAAAATGCAATTTGAAAGTTTGTGATGTGAAAATTGAATACTGACCAATTTATGGCAAAGACAATATGGGAATGTGCAACAGGTAAGGCCAAATCTGCTTGTATGTGTAAAATATAATTTAGCCAGACTATCACTCCCTTGCAGGATCCTGCCGTTAACCTGAAATGTTTACCACCCATGTCTGGGGCTACCTTTGAAAAGCACAAGTACAGTATGGGATTTTGAAGCGTCCAGTTTTTATTTTGGCTCAATTGAAACTTGTGACAGCAAAAATAACTTACATAGGATACATAGCAAGAGACTGTTATAATTGTTTCTTTGTTTTCTAAAGAACAATAACTTTGTATGTTGTTTGAATCTTTTTTGTAGAATCATTTTTAGGTCATTTTCTATATGTGAGTGTGAGAAGGACCAAAATCATACTCACGTTAGAAGGATAGGTGCAGACATTTGACCCGCTGAATACTTAAGGATTAAATCAAGCAACTCCTTTTGTCTCTCTGAAGAGCAACAGAGTACAGTAGCAAATACAGCATCCATTACATTACAAGCACAATTTTTGGATCTGTAAACTACCACCTCTAACGAGTAGCCAATACACAAATCCCACGTTTGCATTGTGCGTACAATATTTATGCCGGAGATTATTTGGGAAAAAGTAGAATTTCCTTCTCCTGACAACCAGTAAAGTTTAAAGACAGAGTTATGTTGCAATAAGTCAATCCTATTTCAGATCTATATTTTAAACTGTGCGATTGAATAAGCTCCAGTGGCTGCTGCATTGGAGACTGCATGACGGATTTCTATGATTGCTCCACTTTTCCGACTGGAACCGTTTACTTGTTTATCTATTTAGTAACCCACTCCTCAGGAACAAAGGTGGAAGTGACCAAATTATCTCAGCTCTCAGATACTACCATTATACACTGAAACAATTAATGCTATACATAAAAAAATGTCAGCAAATCTTTCCCATTTTCTCCCATTATTCCGACATGTTACCTTAAGCGGTAACAAAACATCAACACACAATCCATATACATATACATATATGTATGTATTTGTATGTGTGCGTGTGTCTGTTCGTGTGTACATGGGCACACTTTGAAAGCTGATCCAAATAGTTTTCTCTTTTCTGTGTGCTATTCAGATAGCATCATTTCTTCAGTGTAAATGAACTGTGATGGCCTTCACTCAGTCCTTTTAGTAGAAGCCAAGCTGTGTTTCTACGCTGTGGCTGGTGCAGATTTCCAATATCAGATAGGGAGAGAGAAACTTTGGCTCAGTCAGCGGACAAAGCCAGCAAAAGCACTGTTAACACGACAGGACATAGCCAGATGCTATATACTGTAGGCCAACACCACTGAAACTACTCCTTTTCATAGGATAAAGATAAACCTATTGTTACATATCAAGTTTGCTCGGCAATATAAAAACATTGTATGTAGATGCTGACTTTGGGACAGACCACAGATATCACTGTATTACTATGAAGAAGGATCAAGACAATTTGCTTCTGTGGCAGCTACATGCGACAGGAATCAGGTTGAACCAGTCCCGTTTATTTTATTTTATCTATGTTCTTTTTTCAAAGATATGTGAATTAAAATGTGCAATGACAAAGGGTTCCGTGAATTTTGTATAAAGTTACCATACTGCAGTTTTCTCTCTTGAATGATGTTGTAAACTGGACTGTGTAATACATGTATCTGTGAATGTCGGTACAACCTGAGTTTTTCTTTTCTTTTGTCTAAATGTTGAACAAAAAAAATGAGATATCATTTGTTGTTTTCTGCAATAATATTATTATCTCAGAAACTAAAGCACATATCTCTCTCAACTGTAAAAAATATAATTACAATAACAGAGTAGAGTAATAATTAAGATGATAATATTAATAACAATAACAATAATGTAATAGAAATGTCTAGTCAGAGAATATTGTTTTGTATATTTCTAGCTGTTTCATGGGCCTAATGTAAAATATTCTATGTAAAAAACATATAATAAATGTCTTTAGATGGTGTTATATGAAAAAGCATGATTGCAATATATGTTCTCTGCAAAAATAAATAAAGACCTATAGATTATAATATTTGTGTCATTAATTTTTAAATGCATACAACATATATGTATTTTACAAGCAATACAAATACACAATAGGTTAATTGTGGAAAATACAAACACAATTTCTTAAATGGATGTAACTTCAAATAACTACACGTGCTGACTATACAAATGCTCTTCCAACCTGTGTTCTGCATTGTTGAGTGAGATGGTTCTGCATGACAATGACCTGCTCAGTGGTATGCTAATGCTAAAATCAATACATACTGTAATTGGAAATGAATATACAATCAGTTCCATCACCGCAAGAGATGTTCTCTTTAAACTTAGCTTATAGTTTCTGGCAAAATGTTTTATATTCTTATATCCGTGTGACACCTGCACTGAGAGCTGTGCCAGCCCCGACACTATAGCTGTCCTGGATAACAGCCAATCCCTCCCGGTCACAGCGCAGCATCTATCTCCTGCTGTTATGCTGTAGTTAGCCGACGTTTGTTATGATCTAAATGCACGTTGGAAAAGAGGTACAGATTGTGGAGGCATCTTTACTTTACGAAGAGTTTACGGAAAGGGGACAATGAAATAAAAACCCTGACGTTGCACATAAGATATAGAAAAGCATGTAACACATATTCGAATTACGTGCCTGGATTACATGCTTGTTCAGTGTTTAGAGGGAAGCTCAGTAATCTCAAAATATGATGAGCTTTGTTTTTCAAACATTAATCTCTTCTGGCTCTTTCTTACTTGAACACTTGGTATATTCATGAAATATTTGAATTATTGTTTTTGTCCTATCCAAACACAGCCAGGTTACACCTCCTCCAGTAATCCAATAGAACCTAGAATATTTATGGATTTGTTTTCTGGCACATTTAAATCAATATTTAACTATTTACACATATACTTTGCTGTTTGTATCAGATTATTTCCTAATTCTTCGGCTCTGGGTCACCCCATCTGTTTGCCTATAGGCACGCATATCAAAAATGTTATACAACTTTGGATGATATAATCGATTGATTTGATCTGGTCTAACTATTCACAATTAACAATTATAAGTTACTCGTTATCATGCAACCAAGACTGCAAAAATAAAACTTTTCTTTTTCTTTTTCCTCTTGAGGGGCAGCTCAGCCAAAGAAGGCAAATGGGCTGCTCGTGTTCTTTAGTCTGGCCTTGTACACATACTTGATTTGAAGCATGCCGATGCTGATTAAATGCTGTAAGAAGTAACATTTGAAGTAGCATTATCGTCAGAGTTATCTGTTGGGTTTTCAGGTGAGCAGTGCAGCAGCAGGCTTGGCAAATCAAAAGACTAAGCAGAGCAGTGACAGCTTAAATACATGCTCTAATGTCTGCTGGATATGAAATGCTGCAAGAACTGTGTGTCATGTGAGAGTATTGTAGCAGACTCCAGCGGTCTTCCTGCACTATAGCTCACAGACTTTACTATATTTCACTGAGCCTAATCACGTGGAACAGATTATGTGAATGCAATTTATAATTGGCATCTTGGCAGTGACATCATCATTCCTTGCAACCATATACAAGCTCAGCACAGCAGAGATTGTGGAGTGTTGATAATAACATCCCTCCAAAAACCGCATTAGACACCATTATCTGGAATCTTCTACATCGTGTGTGTGTGTGTGTGTGTGTGTGTGTGTGTGTGTGTGTGTGTGTGTGTGTGTGCAGCTGTTGTAGCCATTTCCCTGAATAACACCTCACTCCACATATCTAGTGAGCACTGGTGGCTCAGTTGAACACATCAGCCAGGCATAGTATAGCTGCTCTCCAGCTGGACACCTCAGATAATGAGGGGACGATACATCCGTTGAGATGAAAAACCTTTAAACCTAGCTATCAAGTACAAGGGGTAAGGTTTAGTTGGAGTACAGTAGACGTTAAAATATCTGGAGGATTTTAACCATGTGAAATACTACGATGCTCAGCAAACAATATGAATTAAAATAGTTCATTGCCATGTTTGGGTGTCCTCCTTAAACAAGTAATATCATGCCTGTGTGTTGCCTCAAGAGAAATTTAGAAAAAGAGAGAAGGTGATTTTATACCTGGTCGGACACACATCCTCTGTCGTACTTTAGTGATGATGACAGTGTGTTTATGAGCACGTGAGTCTGTGTGCATGCATGCATGTGATTCAGCATGCCCGTGTGAGTATGCATATATATATATGTCTGTGTCTGCTCATCTGAGCATACTAGAAGTGTCAGTTGTGGTGATGACACAGACATGAGCGGAGCCGCTCTGACAGCTCCAGTCTAGCAGAGGTAGTAGCAACTCAGAGGTCAGCTCGAGGGCCCCAACAACACACACACTGTGGAAATGGTAATCCGGTTTCCCTCCCTGCCAGCTTGGCCAAGGCTCCCACTTGCATCCACACTCTCCAACCGAATCACAATCAGCGGGCGCTGACATGCGCAGCACGATGGGGGCATAAAGAAGAGAGAAGAACATACTCTGTTTGCTCATCTTATGGCTGCAAGGCTGTAGTTTTCCACAGTTGTTTCATGTGATGATGCAGTGAGGTTATGCAATAGACATTGCAATAGGAGACAGCATATGATATTTGATGGGTATATTAATGGGGGTTTTGTTGGAGAAACTTAGACAGCCAACCCACCAAAAAATAATTTGCTTATGAAAAACCTCAATAAAAAATAAAATTGTAGTAACAAAAATAATCTTTTTTAGCCAGTATATAGAGCTAATTTTGATGTTTTACTGATGAAGCACTTCATGGATCAGATTTCAACAAGGGAGATCTTTGTATGTTTCCCGTTTTCCAACAGACAGTCAACATAGTTTTTTTTTTTAATTACCTTGATGAAGTGATGAATTTTAACATTCACAAAATAGGTAATCACAATCTTTCCCTTAACTTAGTAAAATCGGATTTGTGGGACAAATGATGTTGTCCTGCGGATGAGGGCGTCAGATCAGAAAATACTTTCATGTGTCATTCAAGAGGGCATGGACAAACAATGCAATCATTTTTGATTTCCTTTTTCTGGATTTTTCAGCTTTTACACAGAACCTAACCTTTCACAGGCTATCTAGCGTACATTGCCATGCCTTTCCTTCAACTAGGATCCCTTTTTCTCCCGCTGACCCAAGCTGAATCAGAATATTAGTGAGCCTTCATGCTTTCCCTCTGTTCACCTTTACAACAGGCTAGTGATAGCATATCTGCTCCCAGCAGAATGACAGGCACGGAGAAAAGAAAATGCCCTTATCACTGCCTGCCATATGATGGGATTAGCTTGAGTGTTGTCAAACAAAGCATTAATGAGAAGTTTTAATTGCCTGCACAGCATATCCTGCCAAGCCCTGCCTGAACCACACACACACACACACACACACACACACACACACACACACACACAAACACACACACAAAAACACACACACACACTAACAAGTGATACAGAATGTGGTGTATTCATCACTGGAGTACAAATCGTTATTGCTGTCATTCCAATACGTTGGTGTACAATGTGACAGAGAATATCACTTTAAAGATGTTAATTTCACCTTTGTTCACTCCCCCACACAATACAGACTTGATTAAAATCAATAGATGTTGTAGCCTCACTGTAGTCAAAGGCCCTCAGCACTGCCGTGACCTGAACATCCCTCCAATCACAATAAGGCAGAGGGCAAAGTCATTGGATTCAATTTCCAAAAATACTAGAAATACTATTATATATAAAAATCAGTCATGTTTGATTGGAGACCGGAATCTTAATCAGTTTGTGATGAGGGGGCGATCAATTCAATTCTCTATCTCAATTTTTTATATTTAGCAAACTGCTATACATTTTACTTTTAAAATAAGTATAATGTATTAATATATATCTATATACTTTTGCATAGATTCAAACATTATTACAGTTATTGGAAATTAGACTCAGGTATACATTATTTTTGTAAGATGACTGAGAGCATTGCACTTAGAGCTGAATGCATAAGTATGCATGCTGACATATTGATGTTTAGTATGCAAAGTCCACAATCTTAGTTTAGCATGTAAACATTCTATCAAAATAGTTAATTAGTGATAAACTCAAAGTGCAGCTGGGCCTGATGGAAATGTCATTAGTTTTGCAGGTATTTAAAGCCAGGGGATCATCAAGTTATTACAATGCAATGGCAAGCCATCTAATAGTTGTTGAGATATTTCAGTGTGTTGGAACAACTGACTTCACATCATCTTCAAAGTCCTTCTCTTGCTATTGGTTTGATGGAGAGATTCCTAAATGCAGAAATCACACACTGTGTGTATAATCAGGACCAACCTACCCATTCCCTACAGTAGCTTAGCTTTTATATAACAGCAGTTGTACTTGTCAAACACTTCAAGAGGCTCAGTCCAAGGATGTGGAACCGGTCACCATTATACAAACATCCCAGAATGGTCAGCAGCCATCGGACACCACCACTCTGGCTAATAATTAAACAGATGGTGACATTATATGCTGCTGGTCTTACTGCACAGCACAGGAAGTAGGCCAAAAGTATCCCACACTGCTCAATCAGCACAAGGTTTTAGCTGCGTTAAAGGTGAAGAAAAAGAGCCTTGAGGCAGTCCTCTTACAACCAGGGATCTGTCCTTCTACCATCTGTGGTCAAATTGTGGAAAAACTATTGTGAAGCAAACATGAAGTAAACATTGGGATCAAGAAAAGCAATAGGATGACATTTAAATACATGTATTAGTGTAAACTGCAGCAACTATATTTTGTATCAGGTGAAGGTACGCAGCAGTTTGGGGCTTGAACCAACTGTGTTCCTCAGACCCTCTCTGTGTTTTAGTGATGAATGGAGACAGAAGAGGCTTGTGTGACAGAACAGGGAGCGTGACTTCCAGCTGGAAACAGCTCCTTTCTCCTGGCACAAAAGAGTAAAGAGCCCCAAACAGAGCTCAACGCTCATTGTCTTTGCTCTCTTCGGCTCCTTACTTAGTCTCTGCCTCTTCCCCACATATTTTTCTCTCTTCTCTTCGGTAGTGTGAGTGATTGCCATACCAGAGCCTCAACCAATGAACCCATCCTATCCCTTCCAGTTTCTGAGGTATTTTGTCATGCCACATTTATCACCAAATGTAGCGGGAGTGCTGGCGTTGCATCTCAAAGCTTGGACGAAGTCCCCTTACGCGAGGCATCGTCTTCAACGTTTAAGCAGAGAAATCGATGCACAATGTCGAGGAAACACATATTGCATCTGTGACGGAGATAAGGTAGAAAACGTGGAATGTTAGGCAAGCAATTCATATATATAAATTTAGCATAATTTGTACGTGTTTCTATTCATGTTTTTTTACCTTGACAGTGCTCAGTGACACTTTAGTCTAGAATAAACCATGTTTTTGAGATAATGTGGTCAGATTGGTCATCATATGCTAAAACCATATGATGAATGGAAACAGGAGGTTTTCACTATAAACCTTCTTCAATAGTACAATAAGCCTGAACGCCTTATTGTACTATTGAAGGTTTATTTATAGTGTTCCTTTTTGCTGTCAAGAGCCATCACCTCATCAACCCAATGCAACTTGGTTATTAGCCAGGTTATTAATGGGCTTGTGTCTCTCAAGAAACATCATGTACTTGACACCATTTTCTGAAGAGTACTATCAACACAACCGACAAAGAGGCTAACATTGCTTCAAAAGTATGTCTGTTCATGGTGGAAGGGGAAAACAAAAAGAGAGAAATGAGTTCAGTACCATGAACGTGAAAACTTCCTGTTTGAGATTGAGCCGCAGTCGCGGCAGTGCTAACACTGATCTCCATCACAAGTGATTCACATGTGTTTTGTTTTGTGAAAGGTTACAGCGCCTCACAGCAAGTTAACGGAGGTGGAACATACTGTAATATTGATATGATATTACATGGTATTTTTGAAGCCTCTGCATCATGGTGGCTTTCTGATGTTACTGGTCTTGTAAACTACTTATTTTCAAGCATACGCCAATCGTGCTAGGCTATTGCCAATTTGAGGCTACTTTGGCACAGCGTTGCTTTTGAGCTAAATGCTAAAATCAGCATGCTAACAGGCTCAGTTTAATATGTTGATTCTTCACCATGTTCACCGTTTAGAGTGCTGCATACTGATATTTGCTATTTAGCATTAAACACAATGGACACATGTAGATGATATGAATGTCATTATTTTTGCAGGTATTTGGTTATACACCAAATATATACAAATTAGGATTTTGGCCTGAAGATGGAGATGAGAAGTTAAAAGATATTACGATTCATCAATTGGGAACCATAAGTGTTGAAAGATTCTGCTCGTTATCCCGGCCAGTCCGTGGGAGAAATGCTCAGATATTCAAATTTATATAATTAAAAGATTTAATAAAAGATGATGACAAAACAGTTATACATTACTCGATTCGAGGCCTTCCTCCTTTCTGCAAATTCACAGACTGTAAACAGTTAGCTGTCGCATTCGCGTCCAGAAGAGAGAGGCCGTACAAATGCCGCGCTATTAGTTTAAATACTCTCAGTCACGGAGCTTAAGGCCCTCTCATTGGTTAGTTATTCTTAACATCTTGATTGTCCATAGGTCCATTTGCTTTCGGGAAGGCGGAGGCTCTTCATCCTCCAGGGACAAAGGAATAGTCCATCTTCCAAGTATCCATGCGCGCGTCCTTCCGGTCCCAAATGTCTGTGTCTCACTCCACCTTCCCCAGCAACACATGAAGGAACCACTTCTTCTTCAAGAAACAGTCCCACATTCCTAACTCCTATAGAATCATTATATAAAAACCCATTCACACCTAAACAATATGACATACAGTGACTTTCTTAATACATACAATTACATATCCTTCATAATGCCCTTCATTATTCATCATATCCTTCTTATGCATTGTAATGTACACTTAAACAATCCTTTATTACACATGTACAGGTAATTTCAAGCTCACTAATCTATTAGAACTTAACAGTGTCCATTCAAAATGTGCCAAATTATTAAGTAAACATTGAAATATTTCACTTGAAAAGTGGTTGACCTGCTGGTGGTTCCAGATAAACACCAAGGGAAAGGTCAAAGTCAGTAGGACTGTAACACATTTCAGGACAATCCATCATTCATTTCTTTTTCCTGTGAAAAGGGTTTTCACTACTATTTTTAGGGGGAGTTTTTCCTGATCCGTTGTGAGGTCCCGGGACAGGGATGTCGTATGTGTACAGATTGTAAAGCACTCAGAGGCAAATTTGTATTTGTGATTTTGGGCTATACAAAATAAACTGAATTGAATTCATCCATTCAGTTTGGACAAATGCACAACCGACTGATATTTTCATCCTCAAAGTCACAATGCCAGCTAAACTCTACATACAGTCAATGCATCTTCATACAACAGTTCTTAAGATATTTTACGATACCTCCCTCATTTTTCCTACAAAAGCCAGCAACAGTTTGGCGGCAAGTCACATGACTACAATACTTGAGCCAATCCCCCAATTGATATATTTCATTGGAATCAAGACACAACAAATTAGAGGGCCCACCCTACCACCTTTAAAGTAAGTGTGTGTTCTGTAAGCAAAACCCATATTAGGGGAAAAAGAGATGCTAAATTATTTTTTAAAGTATCCTTGAATAAATGTCCTCTACAGTGCAACGATTCATTGCTCAACAGAACAACATCCGACCAAGGATGCATCATATGTCAGCACCCCCCCCCCCCCCCCCCCCCCAATCTCTCTCTCTCTCTCCCTAATGCTACTTATGCAGAGAGGAAGAAATCTGATGTCATGCCTGCATGCCCTCGGCTGTCAAGCCCTCTGACACACACAAACACACATACATACACGAACAAACGTTATTTACAGTATAATTACTTCCATGACAGTTCATATGCAAGCCCATCACTCAGTATTATCAAACTATTGGTGCGTGTAACAGTCTATATATAATACAGAGAGGGAATGAAATAGTTATATCACAAATGCGAACACATGACCAACTACACACCAACTGCAATTGAGCAGATTTCTACTAACACATTGATTTCTATGGTCATCTCAGTAAAAAAAGAAAATCTCATAAATGAACCTATAGCAAGTCATGAACTCATAAAGAGAATTTCAATAACATAAACCCTGGGGAGCCAGAATAACCCAACTGGATACTTTGTCCTCATCATTCCTATTATAATTCAAATTCAGGCTAGTGTGCAGATTTTGGCAGGAAATGGCAGGCAAGGGATATTTATATGGGTTTCTAAAGGCTACAGTTACTATGCAAATCAAGTGCAGATGACTGAGTGATTGCACGGAGACTCTCCCATCCTGCCGCTCCCTCTCTCCCTCTTTCCCATTCCACATAACCTGAGCCACCAGAGCAGAACATGCACTTGTCTCTGCTTTATGCTTCAATTCTAACATTGCCGAGGGGCGTGCTGAGAGAAATCAGTTGTAATTAGGTGGATGTTCGAGAGGCAGTTGGATATTAACATGGGTTTCACTACTCCACATGGTGTTGAATGCCAGACGCACATCTCCTGCAGTCACTTTATGTTTGTAGACAGATGTTCTTCAAGGCCCCCAACCATGAAATTGTGGAACATACTTTAGCACTTATTGTAGTTCTTGTACACATTTATAAAGAAGATAACGTGGTTTTTGTCTTGTTGTTTCTTGTTTTGAAGAGAAGTTTGATCATAGAAGACAGATAGCGTGCCTGTCTCCTATAAATAATGTTATGTATTATTTTCTCCAAACATTATTGCTGCCGCGATTTTGTTCACTGGCAACGGTTTTCCAGTAAATGAAATGCTAGGTTATTTTACCAAGCAAAACGTAATGTGGGCAGCATTATGTTTCTCTTAAAATGTGTTTGTTTGGGGAATTGTGTTGTATGTGAATGTCATACTGACATTTTTTTCTAGGAAAGCATATACAGAGTCCACAGAGACCATGCCCACATGTAGTAAACAAAACCAAATGACATACATAAGGGACAGATTTCAATATATACTGGTTTTATATTGAATATAAGATTCACTGGGATCGAATGTAATCTTTAAAATATCTGATTCTTTTTTTGTTATAACTATCTCTGCAGACATGGTTGAAGATAACAATATGTACCAAATATTGGGATTGAGTGAACGTGGATTCAAAGGGAGTTTTATGACTTGACATGCTCTATCATGAATGTCATGCAAACAAGGACATTTAGTATTTGTTTTATTTTTATGTGGTTAAAATATAAATGTTCTACTTTCTTACTTGTGCTACTTTTGAGCTGAGTATTGGAGTTACTGGTGGGAGTGCAACTGAGAAGAACACAAGACGGACACAACAACAACAAAAACTGAATAGGATATGCTTCGAAGAAAAATGGCAGAGACAGATTACAGATTAAGCGTGCCACATCCAGCTCTCTAACTGTCCTCCCTGTCTCTTTTCTCATGGTAAATGCTTTCCTTTTCTCTGTTTGGAGAAAATAGTGGGAAACAGTGAGTCAGGCTGGAGTGCTGGGAGCTGGACTGGACTGTTAATGCCGCCTAATGAATTAAGAGTTGGTTCTGCTAGTTTACCATTTGAATGACTGGGAGGCTTGGGAAGGTAGCGGGCTCTGGGCACAAAGAGATGCTTCACAGCCCGAATGCACTTTGGTTCACATCTACATGTCTAAATATTTGCTTCCAGGGTCAAAGCATGTTGTGCATAAGTGTAAAGACATTATACTATATGACAACATCAAAAGAAAAGAATAAAACAATTTTAATTTGTTGTCTAATTAGTATTTGTAAATTGGTTAATCAATTTACAGCATTACATTTTTTAAAGAGTGGCCTAATCTCTAATCAAACACATAATTTCCACATAAAATAATCTAATTCAGAACCACAGTTTTGGGTATCAACGGTAATATAAATGCATTAATGTCTGGGAGACTTTCTCTCCCCTGGAGGTTTTTTCCCAGCCAACACTTACTTCCAAGCTGCGTATCGCCTAATTCTGCCCCCATCTATCAGAGCCCTGAAAGTCCACCTAGTTCAAGAGGTGGAGCTGTCCATCATGTTTCGGGTGTTAGCTGCTCACAGAGTGTTTCCGCCATTACTCCTTCATGTGAGACGATTGTGGTGGCGGTTCACATAGCTTGACTGGGTTGTATAACATAACAAGGATAAGTCCCCCAGAGACCAGCCTACAACTGTTCCATCCATCCATCCATTTTCCACCGCTTATCCGGGGTCGGGTCGCGGAGGCAGCAGGTCAAGCAGGCTGACCCAGACTTCTCTCTCACCCGCAACATCTACCAGCTCATTCTGGGGGATCCCGAGGCGTTCCCAGGCCAGCTGGGAGATATAATCCCTCCAGCGTGTCCTGGGTCTTCCCCGGGGCCTCCTACCAGTTGGCCGTGCCTGGAAAACCTCTAAAGGGAGGCGTCCTGGAGGCATCCTAATTAGATGCCCGAACCACCTCAGCTGACTCCTTTCGACACGAAGGAGTAGCGGCTCGACTTCAAGCCCCCTCCTGATGTCCGAGCTCCTTACCCTATCTCTAAGGCTGAGCCCGGCCACTCTACGGAGGAAACTCATTTCGGCCGCTTGTATCCGCGACCTCGTTCTTTCGGACACGATCCAAAGCTTGTGACCATAGGTGAGGGTTGGGACGTAGACCGACCAGTAAATTGAGAGCTTCGCCTTCCGGCTCAGCTCCTTCTTCACCAAGACGGCCCGGTGCAACGCCTGTTTTACTGCTGCATCCGCACCGATACGCCTGTCGATCTCCCGCTCCATTTTACCCTCACTCGTGAACAAGACCCCGAGATACTTGAACTCCTTCGCTTGTGGTAGGCACTCTGTCCCCACCCGGAGGGAGCAATCCACCGGTTTCCGGCAGAGCACCATGGCCTCAGATTTCGTGGTGCTGACTCTCATCCCCGCCGCTTCATAATCGGCTGCAAAACGCCCCAGTGAATGCTGGAGGTCATGGTCCGAGGAGGCAAACAGGACCACATCATCTGCAAATAGCAGAGAGGCTATCCTGAGATCTCCAGACCTGACATTCTCCGCCCCATGGCTGCGCCTAGATATCCTGTCCATGAAAGTCACGAACAGGACCGGTGATAAAGGGCTGCCCTGGCGGAGGCCAACACCCACCGGGAACGTGTCTGACTTACTGCCGAGGATACGAACTCATCCACCCCCGGCGCCTTGCCACCAAGGAGCTTTTTGACTACCTTAGTGGCCTCTGCCAGGGAGATAGGTTCATCCACCCCCAAGTCTTCAGGCGCTGCCCCCTGTTCAGGGGACATGTTGACCGGGTTTAGGAGTTCCTCAAAGTGCTCTTTCCACCGCCCGACAATATCCTCTGTCTGGGTCAGCAGCCCCCCTCCCCTGCTGATAACAGCCTGGGGAAGGCCCTGCTTTCCCTTCCTGAGTCGTCGGATGGTTTGCCAGAACCTCCTTGAGGCCAACCGAAAGTCCTTCTCCATGGCCTCCCCAAACTCCTCCCATGCCCGAGTTTTAGCATCCGTGACCACCGCAGCTGCAGCCCTTCTGGCCTGCCTGTACCTGTCAGCTGCTTCAGGAGACGCCTGGGCCAACCAAGCCCAAAAGGCCTCCTTCTTCAGCTTGACAGCTTCCCTCACCCCCGGTGTCCACCACCGGGTTCTCGGGTTGCCGCCACGACAGGCACCGATGACCTTCTGACCACAGCTCCTAGCGGCCGCGTCCACAATAGAGGCTTTGAACATGGTCCACTCGGATTCCATGTCCCCAACCTCCCTCGGGATGTGTGAGAAGTCCTTCCGGAGGTGGGAGTTGAAGACCTCCCGGACAGGATCCTCCGCCAGACGTTCCCAGTTCACCCTCACTACACGTTTGGGCTTGCCAGGTCTTTCTGGCCGACTCCCCCGCCATCTGATCCAACTCACCACCAGGTGGTGATCAGTTGACAGCTCTGCTCCTCTCTTCACCCGAGTGTCCAAAACATACGGCCGCAGATCAGATGATACGATTACGAAGTCGATCATTGATCTCCGGCCTAAGGTGTTCTGGTACCAGGTACACTTATGAGCCACCTTATGTTCAAACATGGTGTTTGTTATGGACAAACCGTGGCTAGCACAGAAGTCCAACAACGAAACACCACTCGGGTTCAGATCAGGCAAGCCGTTCCTCCCAATCACTCCCCGCCAGGTTTCTCTGTCGTCGCCCACGTGGGCATTGAAGTCTCCCAGGAGAACTATGGAGTCGGCAGGCGGCGCCCTTTCCAGGACCCCTCCCACCAACTCCAAGAAGGCCGGATACTCCGAAATGCTGTTTGGTGCATAAGCACAAACAACCGTCAGAGCCTTACTCCCCGCAACTTGTAGGCGCAGGGAGGCGACCCTCTCGTTCTCCGGGGAAAACTCCAACACGGCGGCGCTCAGCCGGGGACTCGTGAGTATCCCCACTCCCGCCCGGCGCCTCTCACCCTGGGCGACTCCAGAAAAGAACAAAATCCAACCCTTCTCCGGGAGTTTGGTTCCAGAGCCAGCGCTGTGCGTGGAGGCGAGCCCAACTATATCTAGCTGGTAACGCTCCACCTCCCTCACCAGCTCCGGCTCCTTCCCCGCTAGCGAAGTGACGTTCCACGTCCCTAGAGCTAGTCTATGTCGCCGGCGATCGACTCACCCAGGCCCCCTGCCCGGCCCGCCGCCCGGTCTACATAGCACCTGACCCCGATGTCTGTCCCTGCGGGTGGTGGGTCCACAGGGTGGCTGCACCATGATGTTTCTTCGGGCTGAGCCCGACCGGGCCCCATGGGCGAAAGCCCGGCCACCAGACGCTCGCCGACGAGCTCGCCTCCCGGGTTTGGCTCCGGGAGGGTGCCCCGGTTTCCCTGGTCCGGGCGAGGTAGCTACAGTCTTTGGGCTGCTTATCATCGAGGTTTTTTTGAACCGCTCTTAGTCTGGGCTCTCCCCCGAGACCTGTTTGCCTTGGGAGACCCTACCAGGGGCAGATGCCCCGGACAACATAGCTCCCAGGATCATTGAGCCACTCAAACTCCTTCACCGCGTTAAGGTGGCGATTCGCGAAGGAGCCTACAACTGTTGTGAAGTGTTAATGTGTTAATTGTGAAGTGTGCACATAAAACTACATATTAGGATTACAAAGGATAACCTGTAATATATATTTTACACACAAAAAAAAAAAAAACATTAACACCTACAACTGTTGTGAAGTGTTAATGTTTTTTTTGTGTGTAAAATATATATTACAGGTTATCCTTTGTAATCCTAATATGTAGTTTTATGTGCACAGGTGGGAACCTCTTATTATTTGTTCTGGCACTCACACCAGATCTGGGTGCGATGGCCATTTATATATCTGTATATATAGGTGTATTATTGAGCTCATTGAAGTCTGTGTTCACAGAGGGGATACAACGTCCACTTGGTCTTCTTTATAGAGACCTTTTTTACAGGGTGAAACTGATTGTGGGTTGTAGGGACGGAGTAAACAACTCCAAGCAGGTGAGCACTTTATTCCCTACTAGGCGCGTTCACAAACCTTGTCATCAGTGAGGCGAGCCTATCAACCGAGTCCTGATTACAAAGAGCACTTTACTGCAGCCTTACAAAAAACCCGCTGAGGGTGCTATTTATAGAATCCAGATGTCAAAATCATATTTCAAGAGTAACTTTTCAAAGTTTATAGTGGGAAGCAGGCAGTTTGTGATGTATATCCATGCATTCTAATGACTTTAACGACGATTGCAGTACTGTGTGGCAAAAGACTACAGTATACAGATCATATTCCATTTTTTTTATTGTGGGATTGTGTTTACCATGTAAAAGGGGAGTGTAACACATCCTTCTACTTGGCTAAAATACAGATCATGGCAACACAAATATTGCTACTTATTAGCTTGAAGGTTATTTAATATTCGGACTATATAACACGTTGGACTGAAATAAACCAATTTAATGATCTCTACCTGAAGCTTAAGCACATGTTTTTCAGATACTTCATAATACCCTTATGCCATGTAATATACTTTATACTGTATTATGATTATTGTTACGAAGTATAATGAATATGTATGCACACTTCTATCTATAATTATCCAGTGCTATAAGCAGATTATACCACATTTTAAGAATGTTTATGTCTTTTGGACATTCCCGTCATAGAAAGTGTTATTGAAGTGTAATCCACAAATCACAAAAACTAAAATGAAGACGTTACGGATCAGCATGATCCAAATAGCATGGAACTGGTTGCATCTGCTAATAGCACAATTCATCATACAGGCCACCGCATGTGACACATACAAAAACAACACATTATTTTCATTTCCGCATGGCACAAAATTCCCCTCTCCCACCGACCTCGCTTCCTCGTCTGCCGCAGGAATATCTCCCGGCAAGACAATGGCGCACAATTACCCAGAGCAGAAAGCACTGTGGCACTGACAAATGTAGTTTTTACTGAGCAGGAGACATTATGTTCTCACATCAGAGTTAAATGCCTCCTATTTATCTCAGACAAGGCGAGGGAGAGAAAAGAGCAAGGGAAAGAGGAAGTCAGCGAGAGAGAAAGTCAGAGTGATCAAGACAGACAGAGAGAGGGGGAAGTCAGCCGTCGGCTGTGGAGACATTGCGAGACGTTCCATGACAACCAAGCAGGAGGATTCTGAACCGTTTGGTCCGATGTTCCTAAAAGGAGAAGCACAGTGAGAAGGTGCAGCTGCGTAATGACCTATAGCTTATTTCTCACGCGGGGATGAATGGTGCAGGCTATGTTGTGCAGCTCAACTGAATCAAAACTGATGTAGTTCAGACACATTGGAAGACATTTTCATTGTACGTCACAAGCAAGGTTTTGGATCACTGCTGCAAAATGTTTTATCCCTTTCTTTTCAGGATACATTACATGGTTTCATCTACATTGTTTGTTCTTTTTAGAGATGGAGAACATTTAGCTTATAATGCTTTTTAAGCTAAGAAGAAGTTAAGTAATATAAGATTGTATTTTCAGACCTACATGCTAGTGAACTAATTGATCATTAGTCATGGTCAAGTGCACTAAATGAAAATAGCTTAATACACTGTATTTATATGAAAAATACACATTGCATCTCCAATAAAGGCATTCACAAACATGTACAAACATAAGGAAAGATACAAATAAGTTGCACAATCTGTGTGCATACCCACGCTGCAGTCTCATGATCTATAACCTTGCCTCCTTTCTGCCACAGATATATTCATACACACAAACAGTAATTTGTGCTCATGCATGCCGTCTTACATTTACACAAAAGACAAAATGAAGGAATCAAAAGTCTCTGTGTTTGCTTTATATTGCATTTTAACTTTCTTTCTATGATTTGGCAAATATTAATAATGAAATCATCGTAATTTGTTGCTTTTGTGTCTGCAGATGAGGAGTGTATATATATACATATATGTGTGTGTGTATATATACATATATATATGTATATATATATATATATATATATATATATATATATATATATATATATATATATGCAACATCACTGTTTGTAAGTCAGTGAGAAATAAATGGGATTAATTTGACTTCCAATAGAAAACAATACATTTTCCAAAAGAAGTTAAAATATCCTTAAAATAAGCATCAATATGTGGCACATTGAATAGATAGCAAGGTCAAAAACGTGCATATCGTATTAAACTTAACACAAGTATAATGCAGCAACATGATGTTGAAATATGAAAAGGCAAATATTCAGAAAGAGTTTTGAGTCTAAGGAAAACAGCTTTCCTTTCAGTTAATATGACACAATATGCTATAGTATATATTTTACAGTTATTTCTTATAGTTATTATATGTTATTATTCTTATGTACATAATTCAAACACATAAAGATTTAAACATTGATGTGAACTCTGTTTGTAAATGTTGCTCACCATGAAGCGGATCTGTTGGGAGGAGCTACTGCCTCCTTTCTGCCTACCAACTCGTGAATCAAGGTGTTTGTGTCGACTGTGACCATTCATTTGGAAAGGGGTCATTTTGGGGGTCTGGGTTATTATTGTTCTCAAATAGCTTCCTTGCCTTGCCTGCTGGGTGAATTATAGCTTGCTTAGCTCAAATTTGGACAGCTGCCCATATTCTGAGGTCCTTTATAGTGAAGAGGTGTTACATAAATTATTGAGCACATGAAGCAATGAAAGAAAGTGTGTGCACAAATGTAGGTGATGTTAGTCAATTGATGTCAGAGATCAGCCCCTTCGAGTCAAAACAAGAAGAAAAAATATATAAATGACTCTTCAATATAATACAAATTATTGTTGTTGTTATTATAACGTCAACAACCGAAACACTATCCTGAAATATTATCGCTACATGGTGCCCTGGCTCACTATCCTGCCACATTATGTTATTCATAATGACATTATAATCCAAGAAAACTAAATGCATGTCCAAACAGGTGACATCAACATTACTGTCACACTGTAAGGCGTGACTTGATTTTCTGGAGCAACCAATTTCACAGTGTAGCTTGGACTGTCTGTGGTCTTTCATTTGTGAAGGTTATCTAAATAAGACTGAAACGCTTCCCAGGCACGGCTTCTGTGTGTGTGTTTGGTTGCTCTCCAGCAATCAGAGGTCCTCTTTCTCTTGTCTTCCTTTCATTTCGGAAGACCAGCACTTATTGTGTAAGTCTGGCCCCAGTAAATTACCAGGGAACACAGCGGGGTCAAGGTCAGTCACAGCTTCAAGTGAGGTCGAATGGAGGAGGTTCAGCCCCATCTCCAGTTTACCCAGCTCCTCTGCAGTAGCAACCGCTGTGATTGCAGATAATTACCTCTGAAAGGTGTGACGTTTGGGGGGTTCTACTGTCTGTTTGTCCCCTGGCTTCTTTCTTTCAAATATTTCCAGTACTGTATAACGTATATGCCCTGTTCTCATTATCTCTATTTTATCATCGAAGTATTTGCTATAAAGGCATGCGTCATCAGTTAAACACCCACCATGTTTTGATGCTACTAAATAGTCTATTCATTCGTGATCTCATGAAGTGGTGTGTACCTCCAGCCGGGTCGGCAGGTAGAAATGTTACCATGTTATATTTCTGTAAACCACGGATATGGTCAATTTGGACAGTTTTTATGATGTGACGGCCCTCTGGCTTTAGGCAGGGCCTGCTGTGTGCGTGTACCCTGCCGCGTGCGTGTGTGTGTGTGTCTTGCAGGTTTTGCAGGGCGGAGCTAATCAGCATAACTGGGATCACCTGGCCAGAGTCCCCGAGAGTGTTTGAGGCTTGTCTGCTCCAGCGCTCGTGTGTGGTTAATAAATGTTCTTTTCCTGCTTAAAACCACGTGTGTCTCCCATCTTTATCGTGACCTAAGAGCCAGGTTATGACAATTAGCATTAGTATTTTTTTCATGTGGACATCTCTGTGCTTTGTTGACATTGCTGAGCATTCGGTCAATGTTTGTGCGTGTGAGCTTGCTGTTCTTGTTAGCTCTCTGCCGCCGCTCTGCACTGCTCTCATACGGCGGTTACAACTGATGATGCTGAGACAGACAGCATTGTGGCAGAAGAGTAGCACCCACCCTCATGTTCCCCTTTAGGTAAACACTGTTCTTTTTTCTCCTCAGCACTGTTAGCATTGTTAGCTTTGTTTGCACCGTTAGCGGCGAGCTGCCGTCCCCATGTTAAGAGCTGTTGATATAGAAATGCTCTTAAGAAATACTGACGAAACCTAACTATTCATTTCATAACAACACGTTGCATTGTGAGTTTCTGCAAGGGTGATGCCAAGCTGTCGTAAAACATATTCATGAAACATATTTTGGGGTCCAAAACGTCAATATTTATCTGACGACTAAGTCGTTTTCTCCCTGTTGCTGCAGTTCTTTTTTTATTTCCCATCAATATTTTGTTTGCTAGTAGTACTTTTGGAAATGCAGCTATATTTTCTATTGTTCTTTGGGTGATATAGTCTAAAAAGCCCACAGCTATATACACCAAACATACAGTGGCCACTCCCAGAAAAACTGACATTTGGACAATGTCAAGTCTTCCAAACAACGTTCATCTTTAGTACAGAAACTCGTCTATTATAATCTCTGTGTCAGTGTGTCACAGTTTGTGAGGCTCTCAGGGCTCTCAGTGAATTGAGGCATAACGCAAGAGGAGCTGAGGGCGATGGGTATTTGAAAAGAAAGCTCTCATAGCATTCAGTCTTCAGCATTTACTGCATTTCATAGTGCAGTGGGCACCAGGGGGCTGTAATCCATGGCCCTTTTCATAAAGTTAGTGAATGCCCTGAGTGGCGCTAGGAGAAAAGCACAAGGCCCAGCAGCGTTGGGAACTGATGATCCATGATGCCTTTATACTATGCTGGTCTGCATCACTGTGCCTTCTTCTCCAGCCCCTTCATCTGCTCTAGCTGTATATGCTGAGGGAGAACACTAGACTGCACTCCATGAATACAGAGAAGCTGTCCAGAAAGCATCTGCTCAAAGACCCTCAAACCTCAACGTTCTTTGTCTTTCTTTTTGTCCGGTGTTTACAGCTCACTAATGCATGGTGGCGTTAAATGATAAGGCACATTACCCTCAGTGTAAACACTGCACACTGCTGGAGCAGTGTTAATATTTGATATGCTAGAAGTAAGTACAAGTAATAAAGCATCATCTATTTACCTCACCATGTGTGAAGGTGAACGGTGAGCTAAACACACTTCAAGTGGTGTTTTTTTTAGGTTTTCAAGAGACAATAAATTCAAAGATAGTGATTACATATTAGAAAACACTATAACAAACATAACAAATGTAGAAATAACAAATGTAATGAATTAGTATGCTAACAAGGCAACGGGTTCACAGAAGTACAGATTGTGGAGACACGCGGCAATAAATTGCAAATCTATAAATTGTGGAGCATTGCATTGTGGGAATGTCACCAAAAACTAGTGTCCATACCTGTCTAGTTTCATTATGTCATTTTTGAGGACACTATATAATGGGTATATTTACACACCCGGAATTTAAGTGCAAATAACATGCTGAACAGTGAATGCAGCACATCATACATAGAGGGATTTCTGATACAGCCAAAGAACAAAACTAAAAGAGTAAAATACATAACAATTAGCCCAACCGTACATTAACACTCACGTAGACTGCTGTAGAAGTAACACGCCAGCTTGTATGGCGAGTAAATCATAAATCATCAATCACAAAACACTTAGATTCACTGAAGTTGCATGCAATTAGGATGCCTTGCACAAGTCTTTTATTTTCTAGAGTATGGCCTTTTCAAGGAGCAGAGGTCTTATTCCTGCTTTTTCTTTCCTCCTTTACATGTACAATATAGATAGCTAAGAAGATACTAGTATTGTATTAAGCTGTGTATATTTCCTTTAGGCTTGCAATGTCGAGTTGCCTCAGCCATCTTTTTCTATTTCTCTTATGTTCTTTCTCTTGTTCTCTTGAGCACTAGTGAATCCTGCTGAAACCTATTTTTATATCAAAACACAGCTGAGAGGGTCAAGATTACTTCAGTGCAAAAGTGCATTTGGTAGCTCAGTGTGCTGTCCTAAACAGAGACACACTCCAAATTTCACAATTTTTAGATCCGTTGACCCAATGTTGCAGAATTTAAGAAAATACATCAAAGCCAGCAACCTTTTCCAAGCTGAAAGGCTTATAGATACAGAATGACAAAGAGCCCAAAACCGTTCACTTGCAGTTACAGCCTTCATCACAAAATACACAAAAACTAAAGTCTTCTTTTCACTGTTCCTGCCCATGTGTAGAATTACGATTATGTTTGATAGGAGTTCTTTGTGGTGTGTTCGGCTCAATGTAACTAAAGTTTATACCAGGCAAGCATTCACTTATTTTCTAATCCACAGAACACAATTTGAGTTTGGCTGAATTGTTAGTTGACATAAGCCATTTCCTTCATTTCAAAGGGTTTCTAAAGGCTGCAAAACCCCAAGATCCTCAAATGACCTAAATGTGGGGAAATGTCAGAGCAGTTGTTCAAGTAATGGTCATGACTTGGATGGAAATGTTTTGTCATCATGTCCAACACCCTTCAATACAATGGATACAAATATATTCTGTATGTTGATACTGATAACAGCCACAGCAAGGATGATAATGTGATACATTAAATACAAAAGTGTCTTTATACCAAAATGTGCGACAGCAATTTTCTTCAAAAATAATTTGATCTTGCTTGAGGAAAAATCAATTAAAATCCTGTTTTATTCAAACAACACACATCAGTGAACCCCAGTCTGTTTGACTCAATAGTTTTGGCCCCATAGGGTGAAAGGCATTGGATAATTGTTAAATTTTTCCATTATCACAAAGTTGTATCATAATTGACAATTAAATGATCTAATATACAATGCACAGATATAATCATGAAATTGGTAAACATGGTGCCTGAGGCACATTGAGATAGCGGCACTGTTCATTTTAACAATCTCATGCTGCAGTTGACTCATTACACTTATTATTGTTTGCAGGCTGCTGAGTCTTTCAGGCCCACGGGACGTTTGGTTTAGGTCAGTGTGCAGAAACTACTATTGTTGTGAGCTAATATACATGAAGACATGGAGTCGGTTTGTCACATATTGTAGCGTACATATTTCCAGATGGAAACCTGAATTCTTTTGGTCAGGGTCGATATTATCTCCGACTGTATGATGTTGTGAGTCACCAAAGAGTCCGGTTGGTCTCTGAGCAGACCATTTCCTTCAACCAGCGGTGCCTGAATCTAAATTAAATTAAAAGTTTCTTATGCAGAGACTTACAGGTCAGACGTGCAGTCGGGCAACAAGTGGCCAATCAGTGCTGACTCAACAGCAGACCATGCTCTTTTCACTAGTAATTATGGGATGAGAGGTGCTGGTGAAGCACCAAAATATGAGGCATGTCTGACACATTTTCCAATGACATTTAGAACAGAAGTCATGTCTTGGGCCAGTTCATCCTCAGATGTCTATTTTTAGTCTGTTTCATTAGCAGTGTGCCTACCATTAGCATACACTTCCTTACTGTACATCACAACCAAGATGCCATGTAAAAAAAACATCTACAGAAGAAAAACTGGTGAGTGGAAAATTAAAGGAAAAAGCTCAAATAAATGAGAAATGGAGAAACATTCATACCAGATTTTGCCCCAAATAAATTTCTGATTTAGAAGCAATTCCTTTTTTCTGATGTTTTTAGTTTGCATCCACACCTAACTAGTACACAATGGCCCCCAGTTTCTTGGCCATATATGGGCTTGCAGAAATACATTAGTATGTGCAAAGTCATCAGTAAGATAGAAAAGATAGCACTAATTAAATATGATGTTATTGTCCCTCTACCAGCCATCTCAGCTACTGATATATTATTACAATGTAACACAACTGTATATCTTAAATATCAGTCTACCTCTCTGTAGCCTGATTCATTCTGTTACTCTGTTACTAACTCATGTTATTTTAGATCCAATTCCACCACCTCCCCCACCCATTTACTCACCTGATGCCCATCTCCACTAAACAATCCAGTAGTATTTATATAGGTTCAGTTCTTGTTATTCGAATAAATCCTACAATACTTTCCCTACATTGACTACATCTGTGTCATGCATTTGGGTTCCTGTCTGTCACCAGCATTGCATCACATTACATCAGCAATACATCAGCAATGTATCTGGACCAGTAATTCATTCAGTAGGAGCTTGCTACTGCGCTAATGGATTGTTAGTAATGTGTGTATATATATATATAAGAAGATTAAAGATGCAATATGTACAATAAGACTTGAATATTAGTATAAAACATTACAAAAATGAACTAACATGATCAACAGAACCCAAACTGGTTACAGTGTTGACATTATTTTTAATTAGTCATTTTGAGTAATTTTCTCGAAGTTACTATTATTTTCCTCTAAAGTAGTAATATTTCATCATTTTGGAGCGTAATTACTAGCCGTAGCCAGTAGAGTAGGAGCGAATAATCAGAATAAAATCTATTGGAGTAAAACAGCGTGACCACGGCCACCACGGTTCGTTAATTAAGTTTTGTTTCTGCCGCCATGACATCTCGCTACGCTTGAACGAGCTGTCAGTTAATGGGACGGAGGAGAGCTGAAGGGAGTTGAATCCAATTCTATATAGAATTCTATTTAGAGTTGAATCCAATTCCATATAGAATTCTATTTAGAGTTGAATCCAATTCTATATAGAAATGAATCCAATTCTAGTAAATTATCATTATGTAGAGTTAAATATATCATCATGTTGAGTTAAATATAACACTGAATAGAGTAAAACATACTCTGAATTATTAACGCTGAGGCAAGAGTAGATTTTACTAGTTAGTTTAGTTAGTACTTTTTCTATAACATTTGACCGTAAATTTAGATTGTATAGATACACTATGGAAGTGAAATGCTTCAAACTATTTCTTTGGTGCTTGTGGTCAGATCTTAAACGATACACTTTTAAGGGTCTCACACTGTGTTATGAGTCAGACCAAAGTTTCTGTCTGCTTGAATGCTAATCTGGTGCTGTATATGAGAGAACTCAGCTAATGTTGATTGTGCAGGTTTGTCCATATCACAGTACTATTAATATAATAAATGAAAGAGATACAACATTTATTTAAGTTAAAAAATAACTGTTTTGCATGTACACAAAGATGTTGCGGGTGAGAGAGAAGTCTGGGTCAGCCTGCTTGACCTGCTGCCTCCGCGACCCGACCCCGGATAAGCGGTGGAAGTAGGTTTTGCTTGAATGTCAGGTTGTTTCGTTGTTGAGTGACCCATTCCAAAGTACTCATTAAACTAGGTCCATTACACCTCCAGAAAGGTCAACACTCCACTCCCCCCCACCAGCTCTTGGCTCACTCATCCATACTCATCCAGACCCTAAGACATAGCAATATAGGTCATGTATTGCATGCATGTATTCAGATTCAAATTTAACATTATGTTAGCATTAGAACACTGGAGTAACTGCTGCCCTCAAACAATGCAGCGCCGGATATTTGTAAATCTACTTCGTGCCAGTCTGTGAACTGTACCATTACATGGGATCTGCTGGAACTGATTCAGCCTCCAGTGGACCAGAGGATGCAGACTAGCCTGACTGCCTCTGACTCATGGACAGAGAGGGAGGATGGAGAATATGACCCTGAGTCTCCCCTCCATCCATCCCTCACTATTCATCCATCCACTCTTAATGGGATACTCTAACCTGGCTGTTTAACACACATTAACATCAGAGCTCCCCTCAGCTGGAAGTCTGGCTTTGGAAGCTTGTGGCTATAATGGCTTAGTTGGAAAGACATATATGTGGAACGCAATTTTGTTGATTTAAACAAATGAACCGCTAGCTCTAGGGACGTGGAACGTCACCTCGCTAGCGGGGAAGGAGCCGGAGCTGGTGAGGGAGGTGGAGCGTTACCAGCTAGATATAGTTGGGCTCACCTCCACGCACAGCGCTGGCTCTGGAACCAAACTCCTGGAGAAGGGTTGGACTTTGTTCTTTTCTGGAGTCGCCCAGGGTGAGAGGCGCCGGGCGGGAGTGGGGATACTCACGAGTCCCCGGCTGAGCGCCGCCGTGTTGGAGTTTTCCCCGGAGAACGAGAGGGTCGCCTCCCTGCGCCTACAAGTTGCGGGGAGTAAGGCTCTGACTGTTGTTTGTGCTTATGCACCAAACAGCATTTCGGAGTATCCGGCCTTCTTGGAGTTGGTGGGAGGGGTCCTGGAAAGGGCGCCGCCTGCCGACTCCATAGTTCTCCTGGGAGACTTCAACGCTCACGTGGGCGACGACAGAGAAACCTGGCGGGGGGTGATTGGGAGGAACGGCTTGCCTGATCTGAACCCGAGCGGTGTTTCGTTGTTGGACTTCTGTGCTAGCCACAGTTTGTCCATAACAAACACCATGTTTGAACATAAGGTGGCTCATAAGTGTACCTGGTACCAGAACACCTTAGGCCGGAGATCAATGATCGACTTCGTAATCGTATCATCTGATCTGCGGCCGTATGTTTTGGACACTCGGGTGAAGAGAGGAGCAGAGCTGTCAACTGATCACCACCTGGTGGTGAGTTGGATCAGATGGCGGGGGAGTCGGCCAGAAAGACCTGGCAAGCCCAGACGTGTAGTGAGGGTGAACTGGGAACGTCTGGCGGAGGATCCTGTCCGGGAGGTCTTCAACTCCCACCTCCGGAAGGACTTCTCACACATCCCGAGGGAGGTTGGGGACATGGAATCCGAGTGGATCATGTTCAAAGCCTCTATTGTGGACGCGGCCGCTAGGAGCTGTGGTCGGAAGGTCATCGGTGCCTGTCGTGGCGGCAACCCGAGAACCCGGTGGTGGACACCGGGGGTGAGGGAAGCTGTCAAGCTGAAGAAGGAGGCCTTTCGGGCTTGGTTGGCCCAGGGGTCTCCTGAAGCAGCTGACAGGTACAGGCAGGCCAGAAGGACTGCAGCTGCGGTGGTCACGGATGCTAAAACTCGGGCATGGGAGGAGTTCGGGGAGGCCATGGAGAAGGACTTTCGGTTGGCCTCAAGGAGGTTCTGGCAAACCATCCGACGACTCAGGAAGGGAAAGCAGGGCCTTCCCCAGGCTGTTATCAGCGGGGGAGGGGGGCTGCTGACCCAGACAGAGGATATCGTGGGGCGGTGGAAGGAGCACTTTGAGGAACTCCTAAACCCGGTCAACATGTCCCCTGAACAGGGGGCAGCGCCTGAAGACTTGGGGTTGGATGAACCCATATCCCTGGCAGAGGCCACTAAGGTAGTCAAAAAGCTCCTTGGTGGCAAGGCGCCGGGGGTGGATGAAATCCGCCCTGAGATGCTGAAGGCGCTGGACTTTGTTGGGCTGTCTTGGCTGACACGCCTCTTCAATGTCGCATGGGGGTCGGGCACAGTGCCCATGGACTGGCAGACCGGGGTGGTGGTTTCCATCTTCAAGAAGGGGGACCGGAGAGTGTGCTCGAATTATCGGGGTATCACACTACTCAGCCTCCCGGGAAAAGCTTATGCCAGGGTGCTGGAACGGAGGCTCCGTTTGTCGAACCTCGGATTCAAGAAGAACGAATTGCGGGTTTCGTCCTGGTCGTGGAACAGTGGACCAGCTCTTTACCCTTGTAAGGATACTGGAGGGAGCCTGGGAGTTTGCCCAACCAGTCTACATGTGCTTTGTGGACTTGGAGAAGGCTTTCGACCGGGTCCCTCGGGGCTTTTTGTGGGGGGTGCTGCGGGAGTATGGTGTGCCGGACCCGTTGCAATGGGCCATCCGGTCTCTGTACGTCTGCAGTAGGAGCTGTGTTCGTATCCTCGGCAGTAAGTCAGACACGTTCCCGGTGGGTGTTGGCCTCCGCCAGGGCAGCCCTTTATCACCGGTCCTGTTCGTGACTTTCATGGACAGGATATCTAGGCGCAGCCGTGGGGCGGAGAATGTCAGGTTCGGGGATCTCAGGATAGCCTCTCTGCTGTTTGCAGATGATGTGGTCCTGTTTGCCTCCTCGGACCATGACCTCCAGCATTCACTGGGGCGTTTTGCAGCCGAGTGTGAAGCGGCGGGGATGAGAGTCAGCACCACGAAATCTGAGGCCATGGTGCTCTGCCGGAAACCGGTGGATTGCTCCCTCCGGGTGGGGACAGAGTGCCTACCACAAGCGAAGGAGTTCAAGTATCTCGGGGTCTTGTTCACGAGTGAGGGTAAAATGGAGCGGGAGATCGACAGGCGTATCGGTGCGGCTGCAGCAGTAAAACAGGCGTTGCACCGGGCCGTCTTGGTGAAGAAGGAGCTGAGCCGAAAGGCAAAGCTCTCAATTTACTGGTCGGTCTACGTCCCAACCCTCACCTATGGTCACGAGCTTTGGATCGCGTCCGAAAGAACGAGGTCGCGGATACAAGCGGCCGAAATGAGTTTCCTCCGTAGAGTGGCCGGGCTCAGCCTTAGAGATAGGGTAAGGAGCTCGGACATCAGGAGGAGGCTTGAAGTCGAGCCGCTACTCCTTCGTGTCGAAAGGAGTCAGCTGAGGTGGTTCGGGCATCTAATTAGGATGCCTCCAGGACGCCTCCCTTTAGAGGTTTTCCAGGCACGTCCAACTGGTAGGAGGCCCCGGGGAAGACCCAGGACACGCTGGAGGGATTATATCTCCCAGCTGGCCTGGGAACGCCTCGGGATCCCCCAGAATGAGCTGGTATATGTTGCGGGTGAGAGAGAAGTCTGGGTCAGCCTGCTTGACCTGCTGCCTCCGCGACCCGACCCCGGATAAGCGGTGGAAAATGGATGGATGGATGGATTAAACAAATGTAAAATGTCGAGGTGTGATATGAAATATTTGTAGAAATGCATATTGTACGTATCTATACATTATTGGATCTTACTGGATCCTATTTTCCCATCCAGCCAAGACGCCTTTCTTATAGAGGACATTGAAACTTGTGAAATAAAGGTGTAACTCAGTTATCCAAGCAGTTGACAGTAACACACTTTGTAAAGGGAACACATGTCTTGGAAGTTTATATTCAAGCACGTAGTGGACAAAGGCAAAGTGGAAAACTGTGAATAGAAGACACGCAGTATGAAATGAGGTGAAACAAAATTGTTGTTACTATCTCTTTACAGTGATATTGGCCAGCCTACATCTTCACATAACAAATAAATACAGTAAATACACTTAAATGCAAAAAGTATAGCTATAAACTAAAAAACATGCTAGTAATGAGACAAGTTCCCTGTTTGTTTATCTACTGATGATGCATATACATTTTCTTCTTCTTCATCTTCTTTTTCTTACATTTATGGAGGGCAAAATTAAATGAAGTGCTGCTTGACACAGAGTTCATAATCTGTAACGAGAAACAGCGGGAGAGTAGTTATTGAGAACACGGCTCCCTGCTGTGAGGCTGTTCTGCTTGCCGGGCGTAATGATGTTAGTTTTACATTAACTTGATAATATTCTCTCCCAGAGGCATGACCAAATATGCTTCCATCAGGGAAGATTGTGATGAAACTAATTCGTACTGATGCTGAAAGTGTGCTTGTTTATCGTAGTATTTTTTCTTCTATTTTTTATTTTATTTTGTCGTATAGATGCATGTCATGCATTTGGCTGCTCGGATGGACTAAGCTTACATGCAAAAAGATAAATACTGTAAAAACAACTGATCTGAGGTATTGGCTTTGAAAGTGTTTAGTAACCTGATGAAGGTGCTCCATAATCAGCAAAGTGATTACAATCACCCTGAAGGGAACGTGAAGGTGTGCACCACATTCGATGGCAATCTATTAAATACATATTGAAACATTTCACTCAAAACCACAAATGTGAAACTCATGGTGGCACATTTCATATTATCTTTCGGGGCTGTGTGCATTGTAATTTTGTTGAATGAAAAGCTAGTGTCACGGCACCTTTAGCAGGCAAACAGGCCTGTGTTAAAACAATGCAAGAGTTGGTTCCACTGTGTAGTAAACACCACAGGTTATGTCACAGATTGTAGAATAGATATCCGCACATTTAAATTGATGCAGAGAACATTTCATTTTTAGCTTTCGATCTCAAGGACCTTCATCAGAGCATAAGCTTCAGCTGGAATGGCATCCCAATCACTGTATGCAGACAACGGTGCACACCTTGATGGTCGAGGCTCCGCCTCCTGTTAACTTCAGCTTTAAAATGCTGTATGTACCACTGAGAGGATTACAAGTGGATGCCACACTTACACAACACAAAAGGGGGATGGAGCACAGTGTATACACATAATAAACATACAATCTATAATAATATATAACTTCATTACATAGTCAATTATGTGTTGATGTGGTACTACACTAACAATCTATAGCAAGGTAACGATGTAACTTTTGGGTAACATGGGGATGAGCTTCCTTGGCTCCAAGTTATCCCGGATTTATCAAACATGCTTGAAAAGCACCAAAAAAAACTTTCCAAAGGCGATATTGAGGTTAATGTTAATAATCTCCGCAATCTTTAAGCATGCTTTCTCTTGCGTCTGTGTGTGTTTCTTGCCCTTTCTGCTAAATGTGACTGAATAACTAAATGTCTTGGAGAAATAATTCATATTAATTGGATTTCTT
This sequence comes from Cottus gobio, assembly GCA_023566465.1. Classification (NCBI taxonomy): domain Eukaryota; kingdom Metazoa; phylum Chordata; class Actinopteri; order Perciformes; family Cottidae; genus Cottus; species Cottus gobio. Next base: position 18,359,074 of record CM042222.1, on the reverse strand, counting down.
TCTGTAGGTTTATTTAATGAAAGCTTTGCCAGGTATATGTAGTAACCTTTAGCTCAAAGCAATACACCACAAGAGGCCAAGACTTACAGTGATTTTACTACAGCTTAGGGGCATTATTAAGCATTAATCCTCTGAAGATCATGAATCCATACAGTTGTTTAGATATTTCAGTCTGGACCAAAGTGGTGGACTGACCAACCAATTAAGATATCCACTAGCATGGAAAAACTGTATTTTTATGAAGCACCTCAGATATGAGACCAGGGGACAAATGGAGATAAATGCACATTAGTTCACACACCTTAACAGTTGCCCCTAATAACATACATCCTTGTCGTTAATTAATTTAGATCTTACTGTTAGGGACCCACCAGCCTGCTTGCAGCCCGGGCGCGCGGAGGCGCCCGAGACTTCGGCGCGCGCGGCCAGGGAGCTGCGCGCCAGGCGACGGGGACGAGCAGGGCGCGTGCCGGCGCACACCTGAAAACAATCGGCGCTCCTCGCAGCTGGAGCTGCGAGGAGTCAGTTGGCCTGCCACCCCGGGGTCCACCGGACTTTCTCCTTTCTGGCCCGGCACTTCTGGTGGCAGGGCATGAGAAGCGACGTGAGGGTGTACGTGCAAGCCTGCCCTGTGTGTGCCCGCAGCAAGCCCTCGCACCAGGCACCGGCCGGGCTGCTACAGCCCCTTCCAGTTCCGAGCCATCCGTGGTCCCACGTCGCTTTGGATTTCGTGACCGGGCTACCCCCCTCCCAGGGAAGGACCGTTCTGCTGACGGTGGTGGGCCGGTTCAGCAAGGGGGTCCACCTGGTGGCCCTCCCCAAACTCCCCTCGGCGACGGAGACAGCGGAGCTGCTGACGGCCCAGGTGTTTCGGCTCCACGGCCTCCCGCAGGACATCGTGTCAGACCGGGGCCCGCAGTTCACCTCTCAGGTATGGCGGGCGTTCTGCAAGGGGTTGGGGATCTCAGGGAGTCTTTCTTCTGGTTACCATCCACAGACCAACGGGCAGTCGGAGAGGACGAACCAGGTCGTGGAGTCGGCGCTCCGCTGCATGGCGGCCAGGAACCCGTCTGCCTGGAGCCGGTTCCTCCCCTGGGTGGAGTACTCCATCAATTCCCTGGTGAGCTCCGCCACAGGTATCTCCCCGTTCGAAGCGGCCCTGGGGTACCAACCACCGCTGTTCCCAGCGCAGCACGCCGACGTGGCAGTCCCGTCCGTACAGAACCATCTTGATCGGTGCCGCCGTGTCTGGGAGACCACCAGGACCGCCCTTCTCCGAGCGGCGGACCAGAGCAGCAAGGGAGCCAACCGTCGCCGCACCCCCGCTCCGGCGTACCTACCAGGGCAGAAAGTGTGGTTGTCCACCCGGGACCTCCCCAAGCAGCCGGATGCCAAGAAGTTGGGTCCTCGGTTCGCGGGGCCATTCGAGGTGGTCAAGGTGCTGAGTCCAGCGGCGGTGAAACTGAGACTGCCGGCGTCCATGCCGATCCATCCGGTGTTCCACGTCTCCAAGATCAAGCCCGTCGCCCACAGCCCACTGGGGTCGCCGACCCCGGACCCTCCGCAACCCGTGATGGTGGACGGACACCCCCAGTGGACGGTTCGCAAGGTGCTGGACGTCCGACGGCGAGGGCGTGGGTACCAGTTCTTGGTCGATTGGGTGGGGTACGGCCCGGAGGAGAGGAGCTGGTTGCCCCGCCGGAACATCCTGGACCCGAGGCTGCTGGAGGCCTTCTACCGGGCCCACCCAGGGAAGCCTGGCAGGTCGCCAGGTGGCTCCCGTAGACGGGGGGGTACTGTTAGGGACCCACCAGCCTGCTCGCAGCCCGGGCGCGCGGAGGCGCCCGAGACTTCGGCGCGCGCGGCCAGGGAGCTGCGCGCCAGGCGACGGGGACGAGCAGGGCGCGTGCCGGCGCACACCTGAAAACAATCGGCGCTCCTCGCAGCTGGAGCTCGTTAGAGCGGCTGCCGAGAATAAGAGCAGCGAGCGGACAGAGTTCGACGTGAGTGCGTGCTCGGAGGTAACGCTACACGTGTTGGACGACTGCAGAGAGGAATTCCGGTTTTCGAAGGAAACTCGTGAGTTAAGCAACACTGCCATTTAAGGAGGCAGGTGTTGCCGGGAACATTGCTGGTGGACTTATGTGTCACTGTCCGTTTTTGAGACAGTAGTTTTTCGTTCTTTGTGTTGGACTTTACTTACCTGTTGCTGTTAGTTTTGGAACAGTAGTTTTTCGTTCTTGGGTTTGGACTGTGCTTACCTGTGTTTATATAATAAACAACGCCAGCTCACTGGCTAAACTGGACATTGACTTTGTCGTGCACTTGGGGTCGGAGAAAAACCGTAACACTTACAGTCGCTGTTTTTGTCTGCATTGCCTTTCTCAGCTCCTGTTTGATTAATTTGAAGCTCTGACTTCCGCCACCCATGGATGCAGGTACTGCGGTGTATTCAGGGTTGAGCTGAAACCAGCAATTGATCTGTCACTTTCAAAACAATCCTTTGTGTATCAAAGAGGCCAGCGGGCCACTCAAACACACCCACACTCCCCACACAAACACATACAAATCCCTGTACTCCTCGGTGAAGTTACCTTCCACAAGCCCAGCATTTAGTAATGTGTGTTATTGTTCCAGAGAGGCTCCCCTGGTGCCCCGGCTGAATGGCCTCCTTTGGTTTGCAGCAGGTTGCTGCTCTCCTCTCAGGCTGTATGATTAATGGTTTACCCCCACAAATGTAGGTCACCAATGACAGCATTATTATAACATTATCTGAATAGATTGCCATTATTTATTTCATGAAAATTAGTTGTCTGTGTGGGAATATTGAGCATGTGTGTAGCAGACCGATCATGCAATTGTCAGGTTGTCACAATGGCTCTATAGGCAGTACTAAATAATGCCATATTTTATGATGAGGTGAAACAAATAAATGGCAATAGCCTATTTATCTGTGAGGTAAGGTAATGCACTTACATAATAGTCATCAAAGAAATGTCTTTTTAATGTCTCTAAAAGTAATTCAAGCTTCTCATTGAAAGATATTTATGAGTGGGGACGTGGACTTCAGTCATTTTGAAGTACATCTTTATTATGAGGAGTCATTTCTGATTGTATATCCATTCATAACTTAACATGTGTTGGTATCAGTGATCACTTTGACCTTTCATTTTAAAAGTGGTATTTCTTCTAGTGAATATTTTAAGATGTATATGAATACATTATTCTTTAGTTTGTTTTTCTCTGTTATTAATTTCCATTCTACAGTAATAGCAAGTACATTCAATTGTGGCTTGCATTACGGTAAGAATAAGAACAATCTGTTGTATTTTACACATGTAAAATACAACACAAAACTTTAACCATCAGAGTTAAAATAATAGAATGTTGCTCTGGAAATGCAATTTGCCATAAAACTAATTACAGTGATTGCTCGGTTTGCATGATAAAATAGCTAAATTAACAAAACAAATGTCAGTGAAGCGAGCCTCGTCTTTACTAGCAATGATACCAATATTCCTGTATATTGTTTAGTTTGAACTTTGCTCTTATTTCTTGCGTGGTAAAAATAAATTATATTAAAGCAAGTTGCTCATTTGGTAAGTCTTAGGATGGACTCAGTAAGCAAATGCTGGTGCATTTAAAGAAAAAAGAGTAAAAGGCTTGAACTATATTAGACACGTACACACATATAGGAGCTGCTCACCGGTCTTACATGATGAGTTTGGTGCCACGTCTGTGTCGTGTGTCATATATTGCGTCGGCTAAAGCAATGTGCAGCACCACATTCCAGAAATGTCAGAGTGGTTATTAAGGTGAAAAAAAGCATATAAAGGTTTCCAATCATGTGCCATTGAGGCTCAAGAGTCTGCTGGTTTCCGTTCCAGCCAACGCCAGCTGATTTCCCTGATTACAGTTTCAAACAGAGGCACAGAGAATGGGAGCTTTCAGCGTGTGCATTTTGCAGCATTGTTAATTATATTTCTTATGTAGATACTTTATTTCTTAATTCCCGTAGAAAAAACTAAATAGAAAAGCAAAAATGAAACGTCTTTTATGTGAAATAAAGAAAACATCCTCTTTTGTATGTTATATATAATTTGTCTCAATACATGCTTATGAGAGCCAACAGAGGTTTCAAGTCACAATTGATTGAGTGATTGAACATTTCTCCCTTTCATATCAGATGGATAGTAATCTTGAGCATTAAACAAACCCCTTGAGTGTGTCCCTAAATGTCTCAGACGCTTTGCTCAACCATCCATTCACCCGGACGTCCACACCCTCACGTCTCAGTGTGCTGTAAAAGTGTCATGAACAATGCCATGCTTTGAACTTTAACTGAGGTCATTTCAAGTTCTTTTAACCTTTATTCTCCACTTTGACACTTCCCCGTCCCCTGCCCTCCTCCAGTGGGGGCCCATGTGGTCGCTGACCTCCGGCCATGCTGACCAATAAACTATTGTGAAAGTAATAAGGTCAGGACATCATTTTAAACCCCTCTGCTCTCTGACTTGCTAGACAGCTGTCACTTCCGGTTTTGTTTCATTTAAATTAGGTATGCCTGCAGAGAGCACATCTCATTGTCCTTTACTTAAAAATAACAACCTACCCAACTAATGTGTTGGGCATGTCAGGCCCTGACTCATCACCTGGACATCCAGGGAGAAAGCCACCCTGAAGAAAAGTTGTTTGAAGAAGCCTCTGCTAAAACTTTAAAAATGTAAATATGGATGTCAATATATAGCTGTAAAACAGGTTTTCAATGGGACACTGACTGAGGGGCTTTTATGGACATTTTGGAGTGCAGTATCACTGGGAGAGAGGAGTATTCAGATGAAGAAGAAAGAAGAAGAAAGAAGAAACCCCTTTATTAGTCCCACACTTAGTCCCACAGTGGGGAAATTTATCCTCTGCATTTGACCCATCCTTTAAGGAGCAGTGGGCAGCCTCGTGAGGCGCCCGGGGAGCAACTGGGGGTTAAGTGTCTTGCTCAGGGACACAACGACATGGACTGGCTGAGGCGGGGTTTGAACCCCGGTCCTCTGGTTGAAAGACTGACTTGCTAACCACTGAGCCACAGTCGCCCCCATGCTTTACGAAAGTAGAAATACCGCACTGTAAGAATAATCCATCACAAGTAAAAGTCCTGCGTTCAAAATCCTTCTTAACCTTTTAAAAACCAACCTAATTTTAGGCCTCTACCTCAAAAAGTGCATACCCAAACTAAAAAAGGGTGTATCTCTACAACCACTACGGCTATTTGAATAATTTTGGTGTTATAATAAAAGTTCACATTATGCAGCAGACTGGCCCTTGTAATAGTTGTATTATTCTATGCTGTGCTATTGTACAACAATTACTGACACATAAATCTATATCTAGCACTTTAATGTTGTAGCTTGTCGGTGGAGCTAATGTAAACTCTTCACACGACTCTCAATTGTTCCCATTTATTAAACTTTGTTGTTGTCGTTCACATGGTGGGGTTTTGTTTCTTGGCATTAGTGATTAGTGGGTCTTTGTTCCCACTCATTTTTCATGTTGAACTCACGCAGTTCTAAATGATTAACTACCCTGCGGGCTCCGCTCACACATTTGATCCTTTTTAGCAACGTACTTCTAATTCAACCAATGTCAAACTTCTGAATATCTCATACAGGAAGCAAAATGTGAAACAACCTCAGATTTGTTTACAAACATGTCGCAGTCCAGCACTGCTTTGCAAACCATCTTGATATTTTGTTTACCTTGTTAACTCAAGGACATAATCACATTTAGATGATCTCAAATCCGTCACCCTCTTCATTGTTATGATAAACAGTCGATTTAAAGTATTCTGAGCGCTGTGCTGAATAGCACTGGGGTGCCTTTGTTGATGGGGAATAAAGCCATAAAAGGTAATAATTGAGTGTTTTTTCTCAGCCAAGATCTGGGCTCAAACTGACGCACAACAAAACACTATAAATCAAACTGTCACTCTGTGTAACAAAGATGAATTTGATTGCACGGTAAGGATCACTGACTCTGAGAGTGTGACAGGAAGAGAGCGTGTGTTTGTAGGGGAAAGATGGATATGTGTATGTTTGTCAGGAAATAAGTGGGGGTCATGTGATATGTTTTGAGCTACAAATATGTGTGTAGGTTTATTTTTGTGTTTAAAAGTGGTCATTGTTTTGTAGAGAAAACATGGTATATTTGTTAACATTTTCTTTACATCCTGACAGTATCAATAAATCAAATGCTCTGACGTAAAAATAAAAGAAATCTGGTATCCGTGGCTGTCGTGGGACTCTATTAAATGAAACGATTGGACGGGCAGTACTTGCCTCCCTGCGTGCTTTCTGCCAGTGCACTAATTGAGCGTCACCGGAGTCCTTTTCCAAGCTGCTAGCTTAACAGCTGTGCGTATTAACAACAGCCCTGTTTGTTGTTTACGTCCATTATGATTAATTTATTCATAAGGATAACTTTAGGGGAGTGAACTGAAGTCTTGCCAACTTTTTAACTAGATTCAGCGACTTTTGGAGCGAGTGCTGCTACTTTCATTGGAAAAGAGTTCAACTGGGCTGGGTTGTTGGGTTGGATTCTATTTAGTATCTACCTAACTCGAGCTGGTTTCTCCTGTGTTAACTACCCAAGCGGATTCATATTCATCTCCAGATTCACATTTGATAATGTAAGTACACTACACAGACAAAAGATGTGGACACCCATATGTGGTTGTATCAGTCTGCAGAGATTTGCAGCCACAGGATCATTAGGGGGGTCAGACACTGGTGCTGGGTGACGAGGGCTGGTTCCCAGTCAGTAAAAGGGTGTTGATGGGGATAAGGTCGGGCTCTGTGCAGACCAGTCAAGTTTATACAGACAAAATGTTAAAAACCCCTTTATTTATGGACCTGGCTTTGTTCACAGCAAACAGCAAAGCACCTTCCAAACTCTTGGCACAACGTTAGGACGCTATTATTAAAAAAAATATCCTCGCATGTTGTCGCATTAGTTATCTCAACATTGGAATTAAAGGCCTGAAAGCTTCCCAACAGTAACCAAACGGACCTTGTGCTGAGACCATTTACTCACCTGCTTTAACCAATGTTAAGAATGGACTTCTGAAATCTGAAACCTGCATATGCTAGAACAACACATTCTTACTCACAAAATAGTATTTTTTTGTCATACGTATCCAACATTAAAAGACATAGTACCACTTGAAGGAGGGTTGTTTTATCCTAATGAACATAATAAGAAAAGAAAAATAGGACAGATAAAGAGAGAGTGAGAACATGAGAGGCCATCTTCCTCAATAAAGTCACCAACAATAATCACTTTCTCTTCACATACGCAGACACAGAAAATGCACCATTCCTCGGCCTTCTTCTGCAAGTCTTTAAACATCATTAAAATTGGTTACGATCATCTGTCATTGTACAACATTTGTTCAACAAAAAGCAAATCAGTTATGTTTTTTCCTTCCTCCCCCCTTCTTTTTAAAACATTACTGTAATGAATTGGCTTGAATGACGAGAAGGAAGTGTAGTGAGAAGCCTTTCCCTTGTCTCCATTAGCAGGTCCTGTGTTTCCAGGGAGGCATCAAAGAGAGAGGAGCAGGAGAACGCAGGGGGGGAGGCACGCTGTAAGCTTCAAGCTGCACACAGAGATAAAGACCAGACATAGAGTGTGTGTGTGTGTGTGTGTGTGTGTGTGTGTGTGTGTGTGTGTGTGTGTGTGTGTGTGTGTGTGTGTGTGTGTGTGTGTGTGTGTGTGTGTGTGTGTGTGTGTGTGTGTGTGTGTGTGTGTGTGTGTGTGTGTGTGTGTGTGTGTGTGTGGGATTAGGTTGACTTTGACTGGCTCTGTTCCATTGTGACAGCAGCTCCTAAGAAGCTGCACACTGCCACATGACGGACAGGGCTTGAAATTGCACAGATAACGTCTGCCTCTCTCTCTCTCTGTCGTGCCTGTGTCTCTTAGCCCCAGGAAGCTTGAGCTTTACAAATTTGTGCGACTGAAAAAACATGCAGTATAGACACTGAAGGTTATTGGACCTTAAAACTGCAATTATGTACATTTGATTCTGAAAGAAAGTGTGAACGCGTAAGACAGAGCGCATGCATGGCATAAGAGAAACTGTCTTGGAATATTGGTCTGTTTTCTAAAAGATAGTGTAGATCTTAAAAAAGCAAAATCTGATAAATTGCCTTGATTGACGTCACTTGAGTCAACGGCGGGTCGGTCTTATGACGACACGTTTGAAAATAAAAAAATAAAAAAAGATCTGGAGGTATGGAGTTAGAATGAAGGGAGGTGACCAGCTCTTCATCTCTGCCTGAGGAGCCAGAGGCTCAAGGCTGCATAAGCAACGATCATAACACACCTGCCAAAGGCTGAGTTGCATTGTGGGTAATGTAGATGCCTGGTTTAAACAAGGAAAAAGTACAATAATAGAGTACACTGATAAATCAGTAGAATCCTCTTAAACTGTATCTTGAGTAATAAAAGTGAAAGAAGAAAAGAAATAAGTAGACTGAGATGAAAGGAAAAGAAAGGAGAAGAGAATACAATGAAGGAGAAACAGACCAAGCAAAAGCAGAAATGGTGATGCTTTAAACGTAAAACCAGCCCAAATAAAGCATCTTTTTTTCTCATGTGCTCTTTGCACAAGTGCATTAGACCGTAAGAGTTTTCTGCTGTGCTTTAGTTGGAATGACATAAGCTTGTTTCCCCGGTCAGAGTTTTTAATGTTTGACTATAAACCCTCTGCTAACTCCTGCCATGCCTGACCCTCCTCATTACCTTCATCACTAAATTAAATCAGCGGTGACACACACTGTAATAATTTTGCAGCGTAACCATGCAGCTCGCAGAGGGAACTGTGTGCTGATGCTTCTTCTTCATTATTCCACACACAGTACATATCCCTAAAAGAAAAGTCTGTGTGAGGGGTTCAGAATGTATCCGGTTTAAAAAGGTACCAATAAATATCATATTTTTATAATTGCAATTTGTATCAAAGGTGCTTGTGCTGAATGCCAATAGTTATAGTGCATGGTTAAAATTAGCAAATGAACCAAAAATATTAACTTGCATAGAATGTCAGTCTCCATCCCAAATTGTCCCATTATTTAAAGAAACTCTTTAAATGTCTCAATCCTCAACCTGAAAGCTTATCTCGACAGTCCAAAATGATTCTTTGTGTTCATGGCAAACCTCCCTACATGCCTTATTTGTGATGTTTTATTCTCCCACTGATGTCATTTGATCTTAATCAAAAAAGACAAAACATGCTGGGAAGATACATAATAAGTCTTTCAAATCGCTGCTGCTGGATCTGCTCACTTTAACTGGAGCTTTTTCTATTTGATGTTAAGGTTACATTGGTTATGTATTTGTTGAGAAAATGATCCCGCATCTTATTAAATGTACATATGAATGCATGTTGTTATTACATATTCTTAGGTTTGAAAAGAATAAGGGTTTTTTATGCCAGTTGCACTCTGCTGTCTCCGAGTGTCGTTTCCACTGTATCACAGTGTCATCGTGCCTCCCCTCCAGAGGCTCATCATATGTGACTTTATCAGTGGCGTTTGACATGCAGCGTACTACTGAGCTCAGAACTGCAGCGCCTTCGCTCGAAAACACATTTCAGCCTTCCAGCGCTAGCGTGACTTAAAAGTCGGCAGCAGGCGAGTGCCATCAGCACCACCGTATCGAGGAGTGTCTGCTTTGAGACACGCACAAGAGTGAACATCGACAACAACTAAACAATTCAACAAAAGAGAAGATGCTTGTTTTTTTTCTAATTATTTTAGCATGTTTACATATGTGGAGAGGATCTCCAAAATGTAAACACAGATACCACTCTGTGCACATGCTTTGTGTTTATTCTGTGTATGTGTGTGTCTGTGGAAGGCTGTGAGAGAGCTAGTAAAGCCCAGAAACTGTTAATGGGGCTTGCGGGCTCCTGAGCATGTGTTATAGGTTATTGTTTGTCTGCGTACCATGCATGACTGTGTGAATCAGTATGTACGCATGTTTGTGTGTGCGTGTGTGTTTGTGTGTGAGTTTTTTTTTGTTTGTGTCCAGTGCAGGGCATTATTCTTCATTAGAAACAGATGAGTGAGTCTGTCTATTCCAGGACTGCCCCTGGGTTCAAGTCAATCCACCAACCAGCCCCCCCTTCACACACACACACACACACACACACACACACACACACACACACACACACATTACTCATTATGCACCAAGTCTGTCTTGGACAACGAGTACTGAGTCAAATGCTCAGTAGAAATTTGCATTTTGGAGTTGTAACTCTGCCAGCATAGGATTTTCATCTCTGCATACAGACAGAGCGTATTTTGGCACATCTACGTTTTAGTGAATGCTTTTTATTATATAAATGTGGTTATTAACAGAAGGAACTGGCCAATCAGAGTGTAGCATCAGCCAGCTCTGACCAGGGTCTTCAGTCCGACCTCTGTACCACTGGCTCCAGACTCTCATACAATCATTTCAGATTTACTTTATTTTCAAGCTGGTTTTGTGGATTTCAAGCTAGTCATGGTTAGACGTTGTGCCTGGGGCACAGGTAATAGTGATACTTGGTATCCAGAGGGTGGAGGAACATATACACTGATAAAATGTCACATTTTTACATATGTTTTTGCTGCTGAATCACTGTGAGCTCCTGGATATATCCTTCAAATGCATATTATAGACTTTTCTGTCCCTCTGAAAAACAAGAAATTTATAATTTTCCTCAGGGAGGGCAGTTAGTGACACTGTGGGCACTGTGGTAGTATTGACAGTTGGAAGTAGCTATTGGGGGCGGGGCTTATCGAATGGAAACATCTTCTGATCAAAAATGGTCAAATATAAAGTCCATATATATTGTATTTCTTAATGTGAAGAGATTTGCGCTAAGAATTCCTACTGTCTGCAATTTAATTGATGATGAATGATTATTTAGGTTTTTGATCATATTTAAGGTGTAACTTTAAAATCCTCACCACATTTGGTCTTTTAATGAGTTTTGATGTCATCTCAAAGAAAAAAGTGCTTCTGGCAATGAATGGCAAATGCAGTATAATTATTGATCTACTCACAATTCAGAATATCACATCCACACTATAAAATATATACATTATTATTTATTTGGGAGCTCATGCACTGAAATACCTTAAGTCCCCAGCCAGTTGTCACTCAGACCAAGTTTTTCTGAGGTTTTACTGGAGGAATATAAATTGAATTTCAATATGGATAGACTTGCATGATGAGCCTCTCTGCTATCTATCAGGCAGCTTTGACTGAATATTGCCTACCTCCACATCGCCGGCTACTCGGTGGGATGGAATTATCCAGGATGCTAACGCTTCACTATTTCTGCTTACTCTGAACGGATAAAGCTTTTGCATTTGTTTGGATTTTTTTCACAATATTTAGACATTTTTCAACTGTAAAAATGTATTTTAGCGTAATATCTCATACAAGGATAAGAGGAAATGAGACTGCATGTGTGTAGAATTCTTCTTAATGTTCTAAAATATAGTTTGTCATTCAAATAGCAATATGCACTTGATTGATACAGCACAATCAGGATTCTTCTACATAATGACAAACAGTAAATTTGACTTCTGACCTCTTTATTGTCAAATTAGCACCAATCTAAAAACAAAGACCAAAACGGAGAGCAAGACAGAAAAAAAGAGACACTGTGTGAAGAGAGCAGATTACATAAGTCCTTCACCTCACATGCCTGACTATGTGACTGCAAAATGCCCAAGAGACTGAAGAATTGAGGAAGGCAGCGAGAGGAGAAGAGGTGGGGGAAGCGGAGTAAATTGAAGAAAATTAAGTGGAAGAGGGGAGAGAAGAGGGATTTGAGGGAGAGATGGGGTGAGCGAGAGGAAGAACGAGCGAGGAAAAGAGAGAGGGGGAGGCTGATGAGAGGTTTATAAAAAGGAAAGTGAAGATGGTGTAGAGGGCGTATGAATTGGGCCTCTCAACGACGGCAAAAAGACTGCCGCTGAAGAGGGCTCCGATATGCAGCCTGTCAAAAGCACTTATCAGATCCAGCACGGCTTGAAAAATGCTGACGTGCAGACAAAATGTTGAAATCAAGTCAACTGGAAGGCAGATTGATGACTCTATTCAAATTGTCTGGCTGACGCAACGTGTCACAGAATATGTTTTGTTATCATTTTTTTTTTACTCATTTCAAAATTGGTGCATTCATCCTGCACATTTTAATTAAACAAAAAATAGTCTAATGATGTGACGAAATATAGTTTTCTTTAAATTACTCCCATTTCCTTTTATGTTCCGAAGTGGGGTTTTTATTCTGAAGATAAATGTGTCATCAAAATAACATGACTAAGTCCGGAAATGATATGTTAACGCAGTTCTCTTTTTAAAGAGATTTGCTTCATGCTGCACAGCTACACAGCCGTAAATCCAAATCACTAGAGCTGCGGAGGATTAAGTGCGTTGCTCAAGGACAATTCAGAAGGACAGATGATGTTTTTGCAATTCCTCTGGTTGAAAAGCAAGCTCCCCACCAAGTATATACTCCAGTACTGTATGTATACTATTCGAATAAAGTGGATATATTTGATATATCACCCACCCCTAAGTCACACACATACTCATAAAAACAGTTTGCACATATTTATTTCTAGTTGCATATACAAGTGAAAAACACTTGATCTGTCAAGTCCAAATGAGGCCACTTGTACTGGAGCGTTTCCATTTCATGCCACAGTACAGTACAGTAGAGGTCAGAGGCAAATATTCTGCTTTTAACTCCACTACAGCTATAATGACTTAACTTATCACAATTTCCCACACATCTCATAAAACATAATGCAGAGATTGAAGTATTACGAAACAGAATATAAATCTGCAACTATCTTGATAACGGATAAATCATGTAAAAACTTTCTCTTCAGCTTCACAAATGAGAGATTTTTTTTGTTTAAAATTACAGTCAACAGAACTGTTTGGAGAATTAGATGAGACAAGCAATTGGAAGATGTCACATTGGGCTCTGGCTAACAATTTCTGGGAGTTTCACAAACCAAACAATATTTGGACAAAACAATCTGCAGTTTAAACCATAATGAAAATATGAATAACTTGAAATCTCTATGTAAAAAAATAAAATAAATGCAAAGTAGTATTTTTCACATTGTGCTAGAACTTTTACTGAAGTAAATGACCTGAATACTTCCTCCATCACTGCCCCTGTCTGTTAATGTTATCAGGTTTGGTTCCACACTGGCTAAAACAATATGAATTGAATGAATCTTGAGAGCATCTTCTGATGAGATCACACCAGCCTTGACCCTAAATCTGACCAGGGATGTGAATTAAAGAGCCAATGGCCCGTTCCCTACACCCTCTACTTCCGGCGCCCTTGCTCGGACCACAGGCATGTTCAAATCAGCTTTTGTTTTAATCTCAACTACACACCTGCAAAGTTTTTCTTGCACAGTTGTAACGCTATTGAGGTCACAACATATGTCCACAGACATATAAACACCTGGCAAAGTACTCAGACCCGCCTCTGTGGTCGTTCCCACGCCAGGAGGTGTCTCCGGGACCAGGATCTTTACCATGATGACACACACATAGACTCACAAGGTGAAAATAATACCAGCAGCGTCGCTGTTGCAGCTCTTCATTAAGTAAGGAGGGGTTGAAATTGGCAAGAGAAAAGAGAAGAAGAGAGAGCTGGATGGAAGAACAAATGAGGAGTAAAGGATGGAGGAAATGAAGGTCAACTCCACCTTCTGCTGTACATATTCTTAAATGAAGTGAAGGAGTCTTCTTAGCTACTGTTATTAAGGTTCACCTTTCTGCTCACCTTTACGAGTCGACATGTGATGGGTTTGTTTACAGAAGATGAACAAAGTGTTACAAAGTCACCTCCCACTAACAACCGAGTAAGTCTCCCATGTGACGGGAGATTAGCCAGAGATTTTCTCCTCTTATCAGTTATCACTGATCTACTGGCGAGGGCGATGAATAACAGTGGAGATTATATGACTGGTCTTGAGTTTACAAAAGCTTTACTGAAGGTTACGCTGATTATAGGAATGAAAAGGGAGCTTTGATTGGTTTTATGAGCTTGTGAATCCCCCACATATTGCCGCACACAAGATGATCGCTGCATTGCCGGCCTCTTTTATGGAATGCTCCAGCAGGTACAGACCTGGCCAGCAGATGTCCCTCTTGGCTTACAAAAAGGCCCAACATGTTTGCTTTTTTTAAGCGTTGCTATGGAAAAGAGTCACAAATGAGAAATGTGAGATTTTGTCTGATAAGAAATACTCAAGTTTAAAGAATTTTGATGCTCATAATAAATGTTGATGGTCGAATTCTATAACTGTGGCCTGAGATGGACAGAGATATTGAGTTTAAGCAAGTCATTTATGGAAATCTGGAGCATAAATAATAAAAGTGAAGTCTGTGACCAGTGATGGACTTCCATTAGAAGCTTCTGGCTTAATTTGAAAGATGAAATCCACCAAAAAATGCATTGTAATTGGTTTGTTTCTTTCCTTATACTCTGTCATTGTGGGCTATTATGGGCTGCCATAGAGATTGACCTTAATTACATTACATTACATTTCATTTAGCTGACGCTTTTATCCAAAGCGACTTACATGATATACAGTATACATTAGACCGTAGACACAGCAACGGTGAGCAATTAGGGTTAAGTGTCTTGCTCAAGGACACAACGACACAGACTGCCGGAGCCGGGGATCGAACCACCGACCCTCTGATTGAAAGACCGACTTGCTAACCACTGAGCCACAGTCGCCCCTTAATGAAATTAGGAAGACCTCTGACGCACTCATTCACAGACACATTCGCACATCCATGTGCACTGAGCATGCAGGACTACTACAAACACGCACACATACAACCACACAATAAATACATCAGATTACTACTTCTGCGCATTCGTATCACAGTCTGTCTGTTTAAATGTCTGTTTGGATCAATTTGACTACATTTGACACAGATTTTGAATGAATTATAGAATATAAATATTGATCAACCACATAAAATCCCGGGCGCCTCAATTGTCCCTGAGCTACTCTGCTGTCGTCCTGTTCCTGATAGGAATAACTCATGACTACTCGTTATCCAGAGGAGAACAAAGCATTCAGTTTGTATACAATGGCTGACTTCCTGTTTTCATGAATACAGTCAAGCTGTCCAGTTTTTGCCACAGAGCAGTTTGACTACCTTGATGGTGTTTTTTGATAAGAGGATTTTCCAAAGAGATTTGGGAGTACAATATCCAGAAATCTTGTGGTTTAAGGACACCTCTATCACCCCCTACTGTTCATGTATTGACAATTTTTTTTAAATGAAGTGAACATTACCTTGTTGTTTCATCCTTGTCCTAATACACACACACACACACACACACACACACACACACACACACACACACACACACACATACATACACACACACACTTCTGCCTTTCTTAGATCTTTTCATCTCCTGCGTATTTCCTTCCTCTCACTCTTCGCTCCCTTCTCCCTCCTTGTCTTCCTACCTTCCTTCCTTCCTTTCTTTTTAACACCTCTTTTCTCCTGCAGCTTTACCTGTAGGGGAGAACAGGGATGGTTACACTTTATTTATTTTTTCGCACCAGTAGTCCAAAAATAATTTTGTTTGTGCATCCAAGGCTGACGTAAATATAATGAATGCATTGTTATAACTCTCCTGCTTGAACAGGAGCAGGTGTGACACAAAATATACTCGGCAAATTAAACGTCCTGTTTTCTGTTGCACCCTGTCCTCACCAGACATCTGTCAACTGTCAATTCATTTTACGTAATTAATGCATCCAACACATCCCACACTTCCTGGTTTGTGCCAGTAACATGTGACCCAGAGCCTCCACTGCAGGTCAGGTCTGTGGCTGTCTGACGGAGGACTCACAGCAGCTGCTGATGTGCTGGTGATATGTTGCCTTCACAGCACAGCTTGAATGTAGAGAAGCTGATATTCTGAATAATTTGGCCTCCTCTCAGGCTGAAGGCAGAGTGACTTTTGGGGTTAGCTATGGTCACAGAAAGTTAAACTCCTGATTGGGTATTTTGTCTAACACTAACGGGAGCAACGATGAATAATAATCTATTGATATAAAATGTAGCCATTTTTCAAAATCTTACTTGTGTACTTAAGTAACAATGTCTATGCAGGACTTATAATGAAGTATTTGCTGAAACTATATAACAATTGTAATTTGAATAAAAACTAAAAACCGTCTTGAAATGAGATCACACAAGACGTGATACTGAATCTGACCGGGAGTGTAAAGTGGGAGGGTCAGTGTCCACGTACTCATTTTGGTGCTTTCGACTTCATCTCATAGTCTTCTTCAGCCAATGTAACAGGATCAGATGTCGTCACATAACCTATGAGTTGTTAAACAAAGTTCAGTTAGTGTTCATTTGAAAACTACTTGTTGCTTCATGTTCAACTCACTTAACAAATAACATGTGGCATAATTTAATTAAAGTTGATTATGAAAACTGGAGGCATAAAGAAACAGAACTAAACAAAATACTATAAAACGACAATACTGTGTAAGTTAATGAGAGTGAATTCTCACAAGAACATAACAAAATATCAATATCAATAAACAACATAAATAAGTTGTGTTGTCACTGCCACATCTTACCTGGACCAATCATGTGAATATTTTGATTATCATTTATACCGTATACTTTTTTTTAAATTAATTTATCTTCATATATGATGTTCAGTGTGCACAATTATTCTCCTTTTATATGATGTAAAAATAATGTGTGGGCACAATATCACACAAACATATCCTACCTTGTTAAAAAGTGTGGTTTTCAAATGTGTACTCCAGAGTTTTGTGGAACTATCAGGCAAAGCTTAGCCAAAACACTCATTTGTTATCTCAAGGTAATGAAAACATTATGACTGATCTCAAGCATAATAAGCTTAGATATAATTATGACAAACCACAGTTGTTCTAGTTGTTTTCCTGCACTGCATTATTTTGTTTGACAGTTTTATTTGTCAGATACTTAACATATCTTTACATATCTTATAAATATGAAGATAGTATATAGAGTATACAACAATAAAAACAGAGAAAGTACAGTATTTACAACAAAGATAATATGGTATTTGCTATATAAAAAAAAATACTGATGGTTATTCAAAACTGCTATTGGTTATGCAATGATACATTACATTACATTACATTTAGCTGACGCTTTTATCCAAAGCGACTTACATGCTATAAAGTAGACCGTAGACACAGCAACGGTGAGCAATCAGGGTTAAGTGTCTTGCTCAAGGACACAACAACACAGACTAGCGGAGCCGGGGATCGAACCACAGATCCTCTGATTGAAAGATACATGCACTTTAAGTTAATCTTTACAAAGTAGATGAATAATTACAATGCAACACTAATGGGGCACTTTGTTTGAGGTTTTTCACCCATGTGAGGTTGATTTAATGTTGAGTACTATTAGAAATATGAATTTCATTCTCTGCAAAAGAGTGGAGCTTTGTCTAGAGATTAACTTTGACCAGAGTGGCTTAAAATCAAAGACTCCTAAAGGTTTCTCTGTGGCCGTTCTTGTAACACCAACTCTGTAACTCTTCGTAACACACCTTTTGGAAATCTGTAAATGTGTATCTCTTGATACAAAAATATATACTTGCAATAAAAAGAAACTTGAGCTTTATGACCTGATGAACTTTACCCCACAGTGGGATGCTTCAATCAGGTCGTACACATCAGCTTTCCCTTTGGCCAAGTAGCCGTTTCACAATGGATCAAAACCCAGAGGAGCCCCAGATAAATCCCGAACTAATTCTCTGAATCAGCCCATTAGCAGCGTCATTGCATCAACGTTGGATCACATTCACAACTCAAACGTTCACCTTCTCTACTAGTTTAACATAGATACGTGGACACATTAAATGTGCATTTGAATTTAGTTGTAGACTACTTCTTCTGAGCCAACGAAACCAATCAAATTCAAACCTCACAAAAAAAAATGGATATTTCTTTTTTTTTTCAAAGCTGAGCTACAACTGCAGTTCTACACAGGCTGGTGGAATGCACCCAAGATAAACCAGTCATCCTTGTGTACGTAAATCCACATACTGGAGAGTGAGACACTCTTGGCGTGGGTGGACATGCTGCCCTATGATAGCTGGTGAGCCATATGGCCGGAGAGGTGGGCTCTTCCGGTACAGGTGGAATAATATGCTAAAGAAAACGTGTCAGCAACCCAAATTGACTTTAATATCAGGCTTGCTGAGGGAACTTGATGACATTAATAAGTGTGTTGGACTTTAGATAAACATCACAAAAACAACTGCTACTTGATTGACTGTGCTGGGAGGAATTCATAACGTTGCCATGGTCCTCTGCTACTGCTGTCCTCAGTCACCCCAATACAGCTCCCATCAACTCTCTCTGACACCGGCTTATGGGATGGCTCAGTTGTAAACAAAAGTGAAACCATTGAATAAAGGTGTTTCACACTGTTTCAAACGACTTTTACTGCAATTCTAGATAACGCTGGGTTCATGGCATGGAGGAAGTTACACGCCTCTGCTCACAGTCTGCCTGCAACAGTCTGGTGAATCATACACCGATCATAACGCGCAACTACATCAGTGGAAACCTGTTCCAGTAACCGGATCATTTTACGGCTACAATGGTTCAGCGGGATGTAAACTCCAAAGTCTAGAGAGAGAGAGGGAGAGAGAGAGAGAGAGAGAGAGAGAGAGAGAGAGAGAGAGAGAGAGAGAGAGAGAGCGCTCAAAAAGAGAGCGAAGAGAGAGAGAGAGAGCAAACAGAGAGCAAAAAGAGAGCGAAGAGAGAGAGAGAGAGAGAGAGAGAGAGAGAGAGAGAGGGAGAGAGAGAGTGTGTGTAAGAGAGAGAAAAGAATCATACACAATCATAACGCGCAACTCCGGATCATTTTATGGTTGCAATTGTACAGCGGGATGTAAACTCCAAAGTCAGTAGAGAGAGAAAGAAAGAGAGAGAGGGAGAGAGACAGAGAGAGAGAGAGAGAAAAAAAGAGAGAGGGATGCAAACGTTATCTGTTCTCCACTCGTCCTTCACTCGTTTTCTGATTATCAGACAGAATACAAACTGGAATTAAACGGACATCATTGGTAAGTCCAACTATCGACACCATTGCATTGACCTGAACTGATAAACTTAAGGCATCCGACAATGGCAATGTCACTATCCGACTTTAGCACACAAAAAAATAAAGATAAGCATGAGCTGAGATCCTAAAAGTTTGCGCGCAGCGGCTCAACAGGTGTCCTCTGCGCAACGACTCATTTAACACGACAGCCATTATTCACTTCAGAAATAGGCTCCATCAAGTCTCACCAGGGGAAAAGATGCATGTGTTCCCGCTCTTTTGTAATGAAATCATACAAGCAGTGGTCATTACAGATAATCTTATTGAACAATTAGCGGTGGACAAATACCCTGTCACAAGTATGTGCCGCTCCAACAGAACACACGCAGCGGCTCTGTGGGTGTTTTCTCCCCCGACATTCGTCCCCTTTGGATCTTGTTATTCTTTCAGAATTCGGTGAGTAACATACGGCTCCTAAATATTTGTGATACAGTGGCAGTTATTGTATAAACACAAAGGATGTGAACACAGTGAGATAAAGAGAAAAACATTTCACACATTTCAGCTCAGCTTCAGAGCATAGAGTTATGGAAGCGAATGATAAATCATCTGAGAGCTATAATTGAGTGCCTTCAATTCAAGTTTGCTATTCGAGGCTCAACATATGAAACATTGATTGGCAATACTATGTGTTCAGGAGTGACATACAAATAACTGTATCACCAATTTGAGGCTCTGGCTGTTGGAATATGTTCCTATCAGTGTTTCCACTTGATTTATTACACCTGGCAGGCAATGGAGACATGAACATCCATCATACCTGATATCCACAGGATAGTGCTATATAGTTAATTAACTGCTTCCAATACTTTCAGTCAATCTGCCTTATTTATTGAATTGGTGGAGGCAACAACATTTAAACACAGGGCCTGATGAGAGCTTAATCTTTATTATTCCAATGTTGCCCCATTTAATATAAATAATATTCATAAACACATCCAAATGTTAGCATGAGTCATTTTCTGCGGATGCAGTATTTTCCCCCCACGAAGCACTGAACACTGAGCTTGGTGTTTTTTCTTCTTCCTCCTCCTGAGTGTCATCTGTGATTAAGCAGGAATCGCAATACAGCATTACAGACAAAATAGTCACATCCGCTGAATAAATAGGGAGGAAATAGATTGATGAGAATTAAACTGATATTTCTCCATAATCAATAGTTACCTTCCTTTCTCTCCCACTTGAATTATTAAGATTTAGATATTTAAAATGTGTGTTGTTGCTGAAAAGCCAAACCTCACGTCCACATCCTTAAAGTTATTATTCTTTTATTAATTAATTTTATTCATAGCAGGGTGGCTTTTACTGCATACTCAGACATGAGCTGTTGTTTTTAACTTGGTGTGAGGAATGAGTCAATATTCATGTGATGGTCTTATTAGCAAAATAACACACGGTAATTATCTTGTCTCGGATAATGAAAAAAAAAAGGCTGAATGCATAGTTCAATTCACAGATTCCTCACATGTATATAAATGGCAACCTGCCTCCATGGCAACGGGCACTTCATATCAGTCTTCTCTTTAAAAAATTAATACCCCAAATAGCTGAGACAAGATTTCCCAGCAGCATGTGGATGTATTTTCATAAGCGATGTCTGTGCGTTGTACATTCAAACATGACAAGACAAAGATTATATCATAAGCAGCATTTCATTGCCTCCTTTCCTCCAGTCACGTCGTCTACTGCTGTGTCATTGATGGGAATCGTCATCCTCGCTTTGTGTGAGTGTTAAAGAAAGCCAGCTGGACAGCCAAAAAGCAAGCAGGACTTTGCATCCAAACCAAGAAAGTAAAAAGATTAGAAGAGGTGTCAAGCTGTATTTAAATATATACATATTATATGTTATAATATATCAGCCACAGTAGGCATTTGTTTGCTGATAATACGTTTCTTTTGAGCTTGGAATGTATGTATTGGTACTTTCAATTAATTAAAAGGGTATGATACTTCTTCCACCACTCAAGTTATATATTTCTTCCTCATTCAAATATTTTTCACATCAAAACTTTAACTGCTGGACACAAGATGTCTCCGACTTCACTGAAAAGTCCATTCTCAGTGTGTGTGCACCGAAGGCCTCCTGTTTCCATATCACATCTGTGTGAGTTGCATGTTCGACCATGATTGGCCTTCAAACAAATAAGTCCCAAAATTGTCACGTGCAATTTTTCAACTCAGATTTAAGGTGAGGACAGAACATGTTTGTCCTTCTGCAGATGAAGGTGACGAATGATTTAAGTGTCCAACTGCACTTAAATCATTCTGCACAGTGAAGTTCAGACATGATTGAGACACATTTTTGAGTGGTTAGTTCAATTTAGGAGGTAAAAACTATGTAACAAATGTCATGTTTTTTTCTTCTTCCAGGTGTTAACAGTTTGGATTTATATAACAAATGGACTGCCGATAAAGACGACATGGATTAACACCTTTTCCAGGACTTTAAGGATTACTTTTGTAAGGGTGAACTGGTTGTTATGCCATACACCTGCTGGACCCAAACATCAAACGTGTAAATACACCTCCCTCACCTCATACTTCATACCTGTTTTGGCCGACAGTTGAAGATACACTGTCCATGATATGACCGGCTCTAGAGGGGACCATCGCACTTTCCATGATGGAACCGGGTCCCTCACCTTTCTCAGACCCTCTAAACCTCAACACCAACAACTTTATCAACGACAGCAACAACAGCTGGAGTGGCCTCCTCGATGCTGAGGAGCTGAGGAGCAACCACACGCTGACCCTCCATGACCGCTTCCACAACGCCCTGCTGGGGGTCTGTCTGGGACTCATTTCTCTCCTCACGATCATGATGAACCTGCTCGTCCTCTACGCCGTGAAGAGGGAGAAGAGCCTGCACACCGTCGGGAACCTCTACATTGTCAGCCTGTCTGTGGCAGATCTGATCGTGGGGACCACAGTTATGCCTCTGAACCTGGTGTATTTGTTGGAGGACGAATGGAAGCTGGGACGGGCGGTCTGCCAATTTTGGCTTATCATGGACTACGTGGCAAGCACAGCCTCTATTTTCAGCTTGTTTATTCTGTGTTTGGATCGGTACCGCTCTGTCAGACAGCCACTTAAGTACCTGAAGTATCGAACGCGAGGAAAGGCCAGTGTGATGATTTCTGGAGCCTGGCTGCTGTCAATGATGTGGATTATTCCAATTTTAGGGTGGAGGTCTTTCACTCATGTAGACCTTAAACCTGAGGAGGAAAACAAGTGTGACACTGATTTCCGCTTTGTCACGTGGTTTAAGGTTATTACTGCGGTCTTCAACTTCTATGTACCCTCAATTTTGATGGTGTGGTTTTACACGCACATCTACTTGGCCGTAAGGCAACATCTCAGGGACAGAGAGAGAATCATTCATCCCACCGACTCATTTGGGGAAAATGAAATGGGACAAAATGCCCAAACGCCAGAGAAAAATGACTCCAAATCACCCAAGAGGGATTTGGAAGTTAAAATGAAACTGTCTAAAAAACAACGCTTGTTGGACCAGAACACTTTAGATCAGCCATATTCTCTCGAGGATCCCGATAAATCTAAAACTGCTTCATCCAGATCTCACCGGAAAATTGGTGTCAAGCGCCAAGAGACTTCATTGCTTTCCATGACAACAAAGCGGATCCGAATGACAAAAAAGGTCAAAAGCTGCTCCTTGTCTCCTGAGGAGAAGCAGCCAGACATTGAGATTCCCCTGAGTCAATCTGCGGTGCCACAGGATGTAATTTGCTCCGAGGGGAATAATGAGAACAAACTTCAAGCGTCTTTAAATGAATGTCACGTCACAGTGCCAAAGTCAGTGAGCGGTGTTTGTGACATTAGTCAGGTTTCCGACGTGCAGAGATACACTTCTGTGCTCTACAACAACTACGACCCCGGGCAGGCTCCGCCCTGGACTGAGGAAGGGGTCGAAGACGCAAAATTTAACCCAGATAATGCAGCGACTCTGAGACAGACGTGGCAAAGATTTATTGACCAATCACGTCAGCGCATCCAAAGCCTGAGGATCCATAAGGAGCACAAGGCAGCCAAGCAGCTGGGCTTTATAATCGCTGCTTTCTTGTTGTGTTGGATACCGTACTTCATAACTTTCATGGTCATGGCGTTCTGCAGAGAGTGTGTGCACCATGACCTTCACATGTTCACCATATGGTTAGGTTACATCAACTCCACTCTCAACCCTTTTATTTACCCGCTCTGCAACGGGAACTTCAAACGAGTCTTCAAAAATATACTTAACATGCATTTGTGAAAGGCAGAGCAAAGAAGCAGAACAAAGTCATCAGTGTCTATATGCTGCTGATGTTTATAGAAAAGAAGGGAACATCTGTTGCATTCATAAAATGTCTTGAACACCCTCACATTGGTGAATTTTTTTAAGTGTAGATAAAATGTTGAATGTATTTTGAACGTCAGTTACTTCAGTTTGTTCTAAATCTTATTTTTGTAACTTATTGCCCTCCAATTCAGACTCATGGCAACAGTTGAGGAAAACTCAACTGTGTGACTTTAATGTTATTTATTTTGTCTGTGTTAAGTCTCAGACCAGAGACCTTTAAACTCAAAAGAATGTAATCCTCTCACTCTCGTAAAGAGGAACAAGAAAATATTGGATCTGGTCCAGAGCGGAGGAAAACTATGTCCAAAAAGTGTTTTTAAAGAAAATCATATTTATTTGTATTTATTTTTGCACTATCAATGTACAGAACCAGAGATGTAACATGATACAATAAATCTAACATTTTTCAAACCTGGATTTGTCATTTTGTTTTCCCTCATCATTAGACCAGGATATGGAACATTAGTTCTAACTTTAGTCCAGGAAAAACACGAATCAAAGAGTCGGCTGAGCTGTTACCCAAAGGGGTCTGTTTGTTTAGTTTTTACCTCATTTCACCCTTCTTTTGAGAGAGTTGCTTTGCAAGGAGATCACCTTCTTAATAATAATCTGTAAAAATCTTCTGGTCTTTTTTGTTCGTTTGTGCTTTGTCAACTCTTAACTATCAAGTAGCATAGGCGAGTGTATCAGCAAATACATATTTATATCTATATATATCTATATATATATATAGATATACATAAATGTGTGTGTGTGTGTGTGTGTGTGTGTGTGTGTGTGTGTTTGTGTGTGAATCAACCATTTTCACACTTAACAAAACAGTGTCGGCAACCACTTGCACTTTATTACACTCATCTATTTTATGATGTGATGTAGCTCCTGACTCATGACACCCACTGGCCAAAGAACACCAATAGTTATTTCAAAATGCAGTGGAAAAGCAACCGTTAATTTGATGCTCGTGTAAGTGCATTTGTATTGAATAAATATTTTGAAAAAACCCACAAAGTGCACCCATCAGGCTCTAGAGACAAAGCCTCACAGTACAATTATGCCTGCAAATTCTGTTAACAAAATAAAGTGAAGTGGTTCTACAATTAACGTGTAACCTTTGTCAAATCGGTGCTCAGATTTCCCACATCAGGGGTCCATCACTGTATTTAACTGAATAATGCCGTGACTGCAACACAAATCTAGAGACCCGTAATGTTTCCTGTGTCCAGTGAACACAGACGGGTTCTGAGTCACTACTTAGCCAAATCAAACAAATCAGAGGGGGCTGGAAGTGAGCTGGAAGAAGTGTAATTGCACTCCGTCGTCTCTACAGTACACCTCAGTCAAAAACATGGAGCCAGGGTCAGGCTGGTATTCAGGAAAAACTACGATTTTCAGGCATGCAACGATGAGAAGACACAATGCTCCCGCTGGGGATTGCAGTAGCATTTGCGCTTTCAAAACTTTGGAAAACTATTTTCATGATAAAGACCCTTGTGTATTTCCCAAAAGGCTTGAGGTCACAATAGATTGCAAAACTGAAAAGCATCTCTTCTGGGATGAAATTGAAAACATCAAAATGCATAGAATAATAAACAATAGGATGTGCACCCTTGGAGGAGTTTCATTTAAGTTAGTTCCACCTTATGCCAATGTAAATGACACTTACTCCGGAAATAGTTTGATCCTGTTCTGTTTTTATGTCTAACGGCTGACTGAAAGCAGTGGGGAAAAGGAATTGGAGTCTGATTGTTTTTATCCTCTTCATACCCTACAGTAGTAACACATTGTCCTCAACTCTCTCTCTCTCCTTTCGGCATTTTCTTTTGCGTTCGTCATAGTGTAATGGATCGGCTTGTTTTGCTAACTTTAGCATAACAACAGTGTACATGTACCGTGCTTTTAGCGGAGCAGAGACTTACGTCTGGGCCGTTTCTGAATTTTGACGAAAGATGACAAGTGTGCATGCCTGCAGATGACCTTATTCATTTTACGGACCAAAGTTGTCAAGATCTGGCAGCAGAAACAAAACTGAACATATCCTCCTACCTAAACGACAGTGAAAAAACTCTCAATAATACAAGTACCGCTAGAGAACTTAGGTACATAACATGTCAAATAAGTCTATGTTGACTTTTGTCTTAACACGGTACAGAAACAGTTTGTTTAACCCATCCACTCACCTCAGCTTCCTCTGTGCTCTTCATACTACATCATCTGACTTAATTCAGTCATAATTACTATGACCACTAGAAGTGGCTACCTAACAATAAACCTATAAATGGATCATAACATGTGGCTTGCGAAAACCTTTACAGCCTTTATGGAGGGAAGAATCGTCGTCTTCAACTGAGGTATCTTAATATTCTGTCCCACAGTGCTCTCATCATGTGGCTACGGAATAATTGAATGATCATGATATGGACATTTCTGTCAGGATAAATTCTAACTGCCCATTTTATTCACTTTGAGTTTTATTACTGGCAACAGAGAGTAAAGGACTTGGTCTAGCACTCTGTCATGCTCACTTCTGTTTTTAATTATGCTTCTGGTTATGACTACCAGAGCATAGCTCTCATTTGAGGGATAGTATAATCTACCCCACCAATCCAAATGCGGCAATAGTAAATGCGCATATACTTTGTTTGAATATACTCCATTATTTACATGAAACATATTGAATCAACATCAATAACCCTAGTACCGCTTTTGTCAATTAGTTAGTCACTGTACATGCCTCAATTTCACTGTATACTTTATATACTTCACATTTTCTTTATTAATTTCTTAAATTGAATATGTTCTGCTATTGTATTGTATATACGTATTGAGTATTGTTCATACTTAATATTTGTATGCATCCTATGTAACATTGTTTGCTACTGCTACAAACCAATTTCCACCTGGGGATGAATAAAGTATCCGTCCATCCATCCCTGATGGATGTATAATGGATGGATAGATGAAAATAGATTTGTACATCTTACAAATAGGACAATATAATGATGGTGTCTAGGAGGTTGCCCCCCTTGGTAATTGGTAATCCAGCCTTGGCTACATAAACATTTATATTCCTTAAAGTTAATTGTATTTATACAAATCAAAAAATAAAATCAGAAAACCCATTTGTTTTTTTGCAAATAGAGAAATTTACATTCAAGATTGCAAAACGATAAGATGAGCCTTTATTGTAGGACAAATTAAAAGATCAGTAAAAATTCAAAATAACAACAAATAAATAAAGTGGTATACAACTAGTATACAAGTATAAATTATGCAACAACTACATACTAATGAACTATACAAGACTGGACTACACAAGTGCAATTAAACAAAGTTGCAAGGTAAGTGACATGGTATGAATAGTTGTGAGTCTAGTTTATATAACAGTGTATGTCATAATAATATATACAGTGATTAGGTAATAATACTTAAAAATATAATATAGTATATGATGTGGTAAGACAAATAATATCTTGACATATTATAGTATGATTTAGTACATTATAGTAGACAAGAGTACGAGGTACAATATATAGTATCAGGTACAATGTAGCCTATTAGTAAGAATAATATACTATAACATAATGCAATATAATTCATCAGTATAACAGAGTATCAAATGCAACATGGTATAGAATGGTACTGCAGTATGGTGGAGAAGGTGAAGGGTGTTTGATAAAGTATGGGAGATTAGGCTTGACGTAAGGGGTCAGAGGGAGGATGACAGTGTGTGATGAAGAATCAACAATATAATCCTGTAACCTGTATGTTTTACACATTGTTCTTTTGTCAGTCAGTCTTGCTTTGTATCTACCTTGCCCATTGTTTGTTTGGTTAAGCCACTGTTATATTGTAATTGGTTGTGTGGGAAAACAAGAATATATTATTATAAGTATAAATGATTAAACTTGAATAACACATCAACAGCCTAGATGAGCAAATATTAAAATATATTAATGAATCAATCTAATTAAATCACAGACTATATATAGGACTTCCATCGGTCCCTTTTTTCCAGCAGTGGTGCAGTTTATAGACGGCCCCTAACTAATTCCGGTGTCCAGGCGAAGCTAATGTTTGATTTTCCGGTAACCATTGGGATGAATATGAATTCGTTACTCCTTTCCCTTTGTTTTCGACAATGTAGACTTCTTTCCGCTTGAAGACAATAATGTTTCGTCAGTGACGTAACCTGGTTAAAGTCAATAAACCGGTTCGACGGATGTAACTCTAGCTGTTAGCGTTTAAAAACGGACACACGAACTTCTCGCTGGCTCGCGCCCCTCTCCAAATCTGTTCGTTTCCGACATGAAAAAAAACGGCGCTTATAAATTTTTGTCCGTTTTTTCGTGCTTCGTCATTTGCTTGTTTTTGTTTATGTTTTGGTTCTTTCTATTTTACTCAATGGCAGGTGCACCTTAAGACAACCGTGTTAGCTACTAAGCTAAACTGCCTGGCTACTTGCTTACCCACAATACATTGCTGTGTTGACAAGTCTCGCGATCACATGATCCACTTGACCAGGAAGTAAGGATTTCCGGTAAGTCCACACACTCGTATACATCCGTGCACAAACCTCAGCTTGTAACAGACGAACGTGTGTTTAACGTTGTCTCAGATTTAATCTGGTTTGAAATGCAGCTATTTCGTGTTATTGTGAATGATTTTGTCGGAGATGCTCGTCGTGTTTAAACTGTGAAAGCGTCTGCTTCCAATGAGTGGTCTGCATTAAAAGTGTAAAAGTCCTGATCAAGTGGACATGGATTGTGAACATACGTTAATTTATAGATGCACCTCAAAAGTCCTTAAACTATTTAAAGGTTAGAGATCGTGGTACTACATGTTTGCCAATAAGAAATATTTAAAATAACACAAGACTAGCATTCTTGCAGTGTGGAATAAGCCAAAATGGTATCAACATGTATAACAATTGGATGTGCTCATATATTCAGATCATTTAAATTATGGGAGTAATTTATTCTGGGAAAGGTAATACGTAAATCCCTAGTCCCTACCACAGAGCCTAAAGAAATGTACCAGCATAATTACAGTATACAAATAGCCATGCTTGGGGTTGATTTATGTTATACAGTTTGTCAAATCAAGTCGGCTGATACATCTTATTTGGTTTGTGCTTTACTAATGGACTGATTCCCTATTTTATCTCAATAAATCAGTAACTTTACTGTTTACTTTCCTAAGTTGTGCATTAAATACAGTAGCCTCAGAGTTCACAAGTTCAGCAGCTAATAACTTATATTGTATTCTTAAATGTTTATATGTGATAAGATGGTTGGTTACAGCATTCGAGGGAATGTAACCGTCATACTGAAAGTGTATTGAAGTTATGACTACGACTGTTTAATTTCACATTTTCCAGTTCTTGGCAGCGCATCCTGTTAGTGAAGTTGTGATGGCATCTGACACCAGCGAAGCAGCGTCCTCCACTCCAGACCTCAAGCTGCAG
The DNA here is from genome assembly GCA_023566465.1 of Cottus gobio. Classification (NCBI taxonomy): domain Eukaryota; kingdom Metazoa; phylum Chordata; class Actinopteri; order Perciformes; family Cottidae; genus Cottus; species Cottus gobio. The sequence continues at coordinate 18,330,005 of CM042222.1, read as the reverse complement.
TTTGCTCCCTTCAGCAGTGCTCTGGAGGCCGGCTTCTGGCATCAGCTCACTCAGAAGAAACTCAATGACTACAGATTGGACGAAAGCCCCAAATCTATTAAAGGATATTACTACAACGGTGAGTGTGGAGATCAGATGGTGACATTATAATGATGACTATTCAATTCATGTTTTTTGCTCTGACAACTGTAGACATTATATGATTCAAATGTTAATTATGCAGTGTCACATATATGAAAACAGTGAAGGCCTTTAAAACCCTATTTTATCCTCCATTCCTGTCCTATAGGTGACCCACTTGGTTTACCCACTCGCCTGACTTTGGAGTTCAGTGCATTTGAAGTGTAAGTTTGATTCAGCATGTTGATTGTATAAACCATATATTACCCCAAGTTCTCCTCATGTTATTTAGTCTTCAAAAAAAGCAATAAATAACACTAATGTAGATGAAAGGGTTCAAGCACCAACAGACAAACAATATTGGGCCTGATATCACTCTCCAATTGATTGAGAAGTCTTTTAGTACAGTAGACAATACACAAGTAATGAAAGTAAAAAATGTTCACGTTGTAAAAAAGTTTAATGAAGTTTTTGTTGCTTTGGAATAATGAAAAGATGAACTTTCCTTTAAAGTTTATCAGCCAGCTCAGTTTAGGTTTTAACTAAAGTTGGAAACCTTAAAAAAGGCAAATTGTTGCAAATTGAAATGAGACAAGTACAGTTAGTAAATACAATTTAATACAAATGTATGATGTTTTTTTCTGTCAGCGATGGCCCGACACCAGCCCGTTGCTGTCAAACTACTGGAACGCTGTATAACACCAACACACTCGATGCCTTTAAGACCGCCGATAAGAAGGCTCTGCTGGAGAAAGAGGCCAAGGAGGTAATAGACGAACAATACACATAAGACATATGGTCGGGATTTCTTTAAAATAGACCAAAGGTTACTAGATTGTGCAGCAGAGGATTTAATGATCTAATAAATGTGATTTTGTTTCCCCATCCTTTTTGTAGATATGGGATGCTATACAGTCTGGCGCTGCCTTAAAGGACCCATCCATCCTCTCCAAATTCATTCTGCTGACTTTTGCAGTGCGTATAAACATCATCTTATAAATATAAGTGTTAGGTTTGTATATTAATGATGTTGTGTGTGACAGTCTTTCTATTTCTCTTTGTCTCTTGTTTGCCATTTTTCTGATGACTTTTTTTAGGATTTGAAGAAATACCATTTCTACTACTGGTTCTGCTTCCCTGCACTCTGTTTCCCAGAGGGAATAAAGTTAATCCAACAGCCGTCTGCCCTGGAGCAAGTTTTCTCAGCTAAACAGGTCATTATACAACAGCTGGAATTAATATGTTCTAGTATTACCGTATTTATTCCTCTTTTCTATATTTTTCAAAGTCTTCAGGTGTAGTTCAACACGATACACTTGGATTCCCCAAATGTTGATGCTCATTACAAATTCTAGACATTACATTTACGGTTTAACTACTGATTACTGTTTGCTCCTTTCCAAAGATTTTCTATGACTTAAATTGACCAAAATATTTAAATATTATTCCCATTTCTGCCTTTTAAGTTTTCTCTTTCCTAAGATCGTCGTAACATTTGTAACCTCTTTGATAATGAGATGGAGGCAGCTCCCAACAGCAAGATTTGAATCTGTCCAATCTGTCCAATACTCTCTTGGTTATAGAATAGTATAATGAAGTGAGGTGACTTCTTATTTCTCAGGTCAGTGGATCCAAGGCGCGAAAAAGCCTCATTAAGAAAGAGGCAGAATGACTCGTGAACAGCGTGACGCCGTCTGACAAGCGTATAAATGAGTAGACACACTAAACATTTACAGTGTATGTGTTTAGGATCACTAAAATAATTCGTACACAGAGAGTTATCTTTGTAATGAGCCATAATATAATTTCGTCCATGCTCTAAGTTATATTTACAGTAACTATTTCAGCTATTGCAGATATTATGCTTCAGATAACCTCTTACGTTCCCATACAATAATACATTATAAGTGATTGTAATGTGTGATATGTGTCAGGAGGGAGTTCCTGCTCTTTCGCTTCAAAAGGATGCAGTTGAGTTTGTTTGGGGTGTCTGATCAGGGAGTCCTGGGTGCCTTCCTTTTTCCATGATGGACACATGGGTGGATACATATTATTTATGATTACCCTTTAAAAACTCTCTCTCCATATATGTATAATATGGTGGGTGTTGTAATGTATAGCACCAAGCTTTCTATAATTATGGCTTATCCCTAATTATTTCTGTCTCAGATCACAGCCTTGCAGGAGGCCTATGACGCCCTGTGTATCAAAAGAGGGACCACGGCTGAGCCTTACTTCCTAATGAAGTACTCAGCTGACACTGTTCAGATGGCTCCGCTCGAGGCCTGGGACACGTTCGTTACTGATACGAAGAAGGTACTAGTTAAATTTGTTCTTTATTTTTAACAGATGAGTTTGATAGAATCTAATAAAATGTTTGTAGCTTTCTTTTTTCCCCCATCTTTCCAAACATTCAAGTACTCTACAGTACGTTTTGTGGCTCATCTCTATCAGATTATATCTATTATAATTTTTTACAGTCTCTCTCGAACACACACACTCTTTGGGAATGTAAACACACCTTGTTTGTTTTTTCTAGGTTACTGTGGGCGTCTACGATCCGTGTACTCTGTCTCAACATCCGGGCTGGCCTCTTAGAAATCTACTGGTCCTCTTAGCCACCCGATGGTAAGGTGTGTGTGTGTGTGTGTGTGTGTGTGTGTGTGTGTGTGTGTGTGTGTGTGTGTGTGTGTGTGTGTGTGTGTGTGTGTGTGTGTGTGTGTGTGTGTGTGTGTGTGTGTGTGTGTGTGTGTGTGTGTGTGTGTGTGTGTGTGTGTGTGTGTGTGTGTGTGTGTGTGTGTGTGTGTGTGTGTGTGTGTGTGTGTGTGTGTGTGTGTGTGTGTGTGTGTGTGTGTGTGTATAAAGACAAGGAAGTTCTCTCAAGGACTTACTGTGGGTCCTTGATAAAACACATGCCACCTTTTGTGAATTTCTTTGACTGTTTTTCGGCTTACACTGACTTCTTCATTTAGGCACCAAGCCTCAGAGTGAAAGACAGGAAATCTCTGCCTAACTAATTTCCTGACTCTGAGTGTAGGGAGCAGGTCATACAAGCATCGGGGCCAGGAAGGATGCAGATCCAAATGTAATGGCTTAGTTCAAATCAAAGCTTTTCTGTCACACCCAGACTGAAAACCAACTGGTTGGCTGTTGCTTAGCCACAGTGCTGTTGTTAGAGTTTAGTCAAGATTAATTGACGGCAGCACTGGCTTGCAGAACATAACTGTTGCAGCTAAGATTGCAATACACGTCTCCAAAGCCGTTCATGAACTATGAAACTATGAAAGTTACTTTTTCTCAATACATGTTGCTCACGTCATAGTGTTAAAACCAAAGTCAGACTTTCCACTCAGTTTATTTTGGGATCTAGTCATCCCTGTCTGCAGACATCTCAATGACCACTTCATTGCTCGCTGAGTACATGCGTGAGTTATCAGGCACGTGAAATTCAGTATTACATGTCAGCATGTGAGACATCTTGTTTTTTGTTTTTTTTACATTTAAATGTAAGAGCTCATAAATTGCTCCAGGTTTATTGACTCAAGTTGCTGCAGCAATGAGGGTGTTATGTGGAAGCCTGTGTGTGCTTTCAGAGAGATATATTTCATAGAAATATTTACAGAGGAAATATTTCAGCACACCAGTGGGGAATCGGTGCAAATCGTTGGATTAAATATTTAGTAATACATCTAAGAATCACGGTCTGAGAGTAATATTTACACAAAGATTTAAAAACAAGTGATTTACTCTGCAGGTGTCTTTCAGACGTTGTAACCCCATGTTGGCTACAATTTAGCAATCCGGAGTTTATCTTGTGCAATGTTTTCAAAACCCTGTATTGCAGCTATAAGCAACCAACTGAAAAGCCTGATGCATTATTAGGAAAGTAGAAACAAAACTGTTAGACAATGATAGAAAAACTTCTATCTACAGTACCTAAAATAGTTTTCTATTTGTAATGCATTGGGTCCTTACTTACAGATATTAGTCTGCTGAGAGACTTTCCCATGTTTCCACTGTAGCCAGTTCCTGACCCTGTAGCAAACCAGGTTAGGGAACGTTTCCCTGGAATATTTAACCCCAAAGTCTTTATTTCTGCTATTGTGTGTTGGTTTTACCATACCTGAGCTTTTGCATGCATTTGCCGTTTATGATAATCATTAATATTAACTAATGTAATGCACACAATTTCTAGAGCATGCTCCCTGGTTTTTTAGTTAAGGATGTGTCTTCCTACATTCCAGGAAGACATTGTTTATTTTGATCAGGTTTATTAGTAGAAAACAATCCCCCAAAGAAGTGCTTTTTTTTCATGACAGAGTTAAATGTTAAAAGGTACACAGATAAATAACATAAATATGCATACCAAGGACAAGGGAACAAAAGGGAATTACCAGCTGATCCAAGCAATTTTGTTGTCTTTTTATTTGTTAAAAATAGATGAATAGTGCAGACGCAAACCTCAAATCAGCATGAAGGCATTGCTCTACCCTAGCAGCATAAAAACTGAACGCTAAGATTTAGAGTAATTGTTGTTGCTGTGAAATCAAAGTTATCTAATAAAGCTGAACGTGCAGAATAATTTACAACGGAACAGTAATATGATTTTGACAAAACTAACACTAGATGATGATAACTGATAGATTACTGATGTAAACAAGAGCAATAATAATTATGAAAATGAATGAAAACATTGTGGCATCCCCAACGTATTGCACCATCGTCTGAGAATGGCGGTTACATTTGGTGTAATCGCAGCTCCACAATCGGTCATTTTTGTCCCACTTTTCCCCAGAGAACATAGTTTGTCCTGGCACTTGTCTTGCTATTTCAGAAAGATTTTTTATTGGATTATTATTTTTCATTTAAACAAGGAAATCCCACATGGGCCAGTTTTGCAATAGTATCCTGCAATATCGCTGGCTTATCAGCAGCAAATGCCTTAAGAAAGTTTCGCCCTCCTCTCTGTAGTCAGAGGCAGTTTTTATCCAACAAAAACCTCATCAATCTTGTGCTGGACTTCTCTTTCAGTGTTGAACATAAACTGTTGATACTGGCAAGATTGGTGAAGATAGAATTACAATGTAGCCGCAATGTCTCGCTTACTCAGTTTTATCACTGGAGTTTGATTGTGTAATATGACTGCGGTCATTTAGTACCATATTAGGGAAATGTGTTTATGTGGATACGTGTTGATCACGTCTGTTGTTTATTGTGTTAGAGCGGGAGAGAGAGCATATTGCATGTCAAATTATATTTGTGATGTTTTCATAGTCACATATTTTATTTATTTTAAGCGAACACTTTGCAGCGTCCAATCTGTACAGGATGTGTGTGTTAATTTGCATTGTCTCTGCTTGATTTGTGTGTTTGTGCCAGGGGCTCCAAGCTGGACACGGTGGAGGTTCTATGCTTCAGGGACCAAACTCTGCAAGGAAGCCGCTCCATACAGCACAGCGTCATCTTCCAGATAAAGCTACCTGCGCTTCCCCTCAACTCGGGTAATTTCCTTTCCTTTATGTGTGCTTTTGCTTGTGTCTGTCCACATCATGGTGCGTAACATGTTCCAGTCTTGGTATGTTTCATGTCTGCATCTGTATGTGCATTTGTTCTTCTTCATTTGAATGCTTGTGAGTGTATCGTCACGGAGATCGCCTACTTTCTGCATCCTTTTCAAGGCAAACTAATCTCACATGACTCCTTCATTATTCTTTGTAGCTGTTGAATAAGGGATGAATGTCATTTAAATGGTAATAGCAGGATGGGAAAGGACGTGATGGCTTTTGTTGAGTTTAGACAAAGTGTCTTTGTTTACTCGGTCTACCTCTCCAGAATATTGTGGCTTTTAATTAACTCACAGAATATGTATTTATGCAACAAAAATAGATTTGGCTATTCTGTTTGGTTTTGCATGGATACATTTGATATTGTTTTGAAAAAGGATTAATCAATTGAGCCCAATTTTTCAGATGCACCAGGCTCAGTTCTTGTCACGACCAAAATTAGTTTTACTCTGCAGAATGATAAAATACCCTTCATGATAATTTAAGATTCACATATCTCAGTCCAGATTCAATATTGTATTTACCCACACGGTCCATTTTAATTGCCCACGTCCAGGGAATTTTCATTGTTTTCTTTGCACTTAACTACCGACATTTGTGCGAAGCAGTGTCCAAGCATCAAAACTGAACAGAGTGGACAAAGAAAGAAAGTGAGCTTTTCATGGTGTTCATTTGAGCAAATAAGTTGGAATTCTTTGAGTCCAACTTTATACTAAAATACAGCTTTCACTAACTTTCACTTTCTAACACTCTTGTTGGCCACAATACTGCTATAATAACTTAATAACCGATCCTCCGATTGAAAGACAGGCCTGCTAACCTCTGAACCACAGTCGCCCATTTTCCTCCTCTGGAAGGTAGTTACAATGAAAACAGTTAGCGATGAGGTTTGTGTGTAGTTCAGAATAATTGGGACATTGTCCCTCATAAAGTGCCGTAAATCCTGAAATTCCATTTGCCTCTATAGTGTTGGGATGGAGGCAGAAATGTAAAAATCAAAACTTGACCAAATTAAACCAAATAAATACATTACCAGATGCCACTGTAGTGGTAAGTGATGAACTGTCTTTTTGTCATTTGTGAGAATCAACACTTTCAAAGTTTTAATGTTTAATTTTGTTTTTCTTCTGAAAACTGTGTTTTTTTTCACAGCGTGTCCTAAGAGTGTAGGTTGGGAAAAGAACCCTAAAGGGACCATGGGCCCCAGGATGGTGAACCTCAGTGAATGCATGGACCCTAAAAGGTAATAAACACAGTCCAGTTTAGGTGTAAGGGTTTATCGGGACTATTAGCCTACAGACCAAAGCACATTTCAACAGTAAATATAAACAAAGGAAATTATTAAACTGCATTGGGCAATGTAGATAATCTGCATCAAAGTATTTGGTGATTTATGTTAAGGGCCTGGTTTGGGACAAATGCTCCTTTACACCTCCAAAATCAAAGCAAATGTATTTTTTTCTCAGCGTTATAGTAGTAATGCATGCTTTTCCATCTGTTGCTTTCAAACAACCTTGTCCGCCTAAGTTTCCACTCTGTTGTCTCCATTGATTGTCTGCAGGCTTGCAGAGTCATCAGTGGACCTGAATCTGAAGCTGATGAGATGGAGGCTGGTTCCTTCCCTGGACCTGGACAAGGTGGTCTCCACGAAGTGTCTTCTGCTGGGAGCCGGGACTCTGGGTTGCAATGTAGCCAGGACTCTCATGGTAAGAGTGGAAGGAAACACGGATTTAGGATTAAAATATGCAGGAATTAGACACTGTTTTTAGGACTTCGCAAATTGTGTAAAATTGTACATGAGCAAAAAGCATTTAGGAGTTTAGTGTTATCTTTGCTGTTGATCTTTGTTTAATTAGCAGCTTCCTATCTTGTATCTGCTGAACTAGAACCAGACTTTTTACGGCAATGTGCCTCCATACACATCAAAATCTATGAAGTGTTACAAATGAAGTGACATGAATTGATACAGAAGATTAATGATTAAAAAATACAATAGCATTGGAGAAATCGTCTGTTCTCAAGAAACCTCATCCAGGATCTCCTATCGGTGAGCTAGCAACACAACTTGACAGGATTTAAATGTAGAACTTCCTGTGAATGACAGTTTAATTTCCTTCAAATTCTGTGAAAGCGCATGCCAAGTGTCTTGATGTAAATGGCTTTCCATGCTGGAATAATCTTGGTTCAGAAACCTCAAGATAAGATCAAAATGGTCCTTTCAAAAGAGACAACCTCTACAGATGTAGTTCAATCAACTGTTGATGGACATTACATTACATTACATTACATTTCATTTAGCTGACGCTTTTATCCAAAGCGACTTACAATAAGTGCATTCTACGGTTACATACAAGAATCAGAACAACAAGAATCAAGAAGGTACAATTTCGACAAAAAGTTCAACTACAAAGTGCTATCAGTAAGAGCCATTTCAGTGCTACTAAAGTGCTACTTCCTTTATTCAAGGTATAGTCGGAAAAGATGTGTTTTTAGGACATCTTAGGAAACAGTCCAACCTGTCACTTTAATTGATTCAACGATCAAAAATATAAGTGGTAATTCAAACATGTTTCGTCCTAAGTGCTGCAGTCTGTGGAGCAATGCCTCAACTGATGTGTTTTTTGTACTGGTTTGATTGTCATATTGTTGTACATATAGCACTCAGTGACCACAAGGCCATTTTGATGAGCCATTTAATGTCTCTGCAAACACCAGCTCAGTTGATTATCATAAAGCGATACCAACTGTTGACCGACTCGTGAAATCGACAGATGGGACGGAAAGACATCAACCAAATTCATCTGTTTATTTTTTTTTTTTAAACTTGTCCTCGGAGCAAAACACAACACAAACTATGACACTTGCCTCAGATTCTCAAACATGTTATTTTACAATGTATTTTTTTATCTAAAGAGCAGAAACACAAAAATGTGTCCCCTCTTATGTTTGTTATGATGTAATGCTTTCCAGTAACCTTAAATCATCAACTTGTCAAAATACCTTTTTCATGGCAAGAATATTTGTTTAGCTTCATAACAATATAATTCAGGATCCCATGATTTTATCCACAGATTTCCCATGAAGTTTATCCAATAACATAATGCTAATTTACATAAGAACTCACAGTGTTTACTGTAAGTCTGTTCCCCCATCATCAAATGATGTGCTGTTCAGTGACTAGATCCAAGAGGCTGGTTCTCTGAAGAGTTTTAAGAGATTTGTCATACACCACACCAGTAAATGAACTTAAACTAAATTAACTTAAACTAACAAACTTAATACAGCACTATAACCACATTATAGTGCTGTCAGAGCATTGCTGCGTGCAGATACATTATGCATTATGAATGCATGTCTATGCTTCTTCTTGTTCTCGGCAGTTCCTGGTCTGAGGGAACTTTAGACACCCGGTCAGTTAAGCCAACCTGGTCGAATGTAATCGATATTGTGGCGAGACGTTGTGTCAACAGAGAGTGATATTAATGAACAACAGCTGGAATAACTTGAGGTTGTGCTACCTGCACACTGATGCATCCATTATTTCTAAAAACATGTGCATTTAGAAACGCACACTGGGTACGCAGACTCTCACTCATTGTCACTGAAGCTGGTTACAAAGTGCTGCTTAAGATGTAAAATAATAGAGTTTTTAAGTATTTCAAAAATAATGTGATTAAAATTATTCAATATGTTTCTCGTTTGTTCTCCAGGGATGGGGAGTCAGACACATCACATTTGTAGACAATGCCAAGATCTCATACTCCAATCCAGTTCGACAGCCCCTCTATGAGTTTGAAGACTGTCTCGGAGGAGGGAAGTTCAAAGCCATGGCAGCTGTTGATCGACTCACCAAAATCTTTCCTGGTGTGGTGAGTACCTAAAATCAAAAAATGATGTTCATAAAGCGTAATGTGAGCTCTTTTTGTACGTGAGGTCATACATCATTAGCTCCCTGGAAATCTGATATATTTTCTGTTTTTACTGTTCTGTTTTTTCACATTTATGCAGCAGATTTTACTGCAGTACAACTGCATTGACGTCATAATCTGATTTTGATTAATGCTCATATATCTGTATAATCATATTCCTCTTTGATTGGTCGTGTCTGAGATGTGAAGGCCAAACCATGCAGAAAATGAAGAGTCCTGTTTGCATATTAATGCAGGCAGTTTCATTACTTTGTTAATTAATGAGTGGGTGCTCCGGGGAGATATTTCGCTGAATTACTAAATTAAAAAGCAGCCCAACACTCACAGCAGGGCTCTGTTTTGGTGCAAAAGCAACCATCTCTTATTGGGCTACTTGGAAAAACATAGACCGAATGCATATTCATGGTGTGAATCATGTTTACACCTGTGTGCTGATTGATGCGGGCATCTTTAGTGATGCAAGAAGATGGAGGCAGTTCATATGAGGATCATTATTATTATTCTCGTTCCTATTGCCTGCCCTCAGATGGCATGTACTGCTGGGATTCAGGAGGTCTCGGAAGATCAAATCCAACAACCCAGTTACTAAATTGTTTCCCTTAAGTGTAAAGTTACAGCCCTTTGTATCTGGTAAGCCATCATTGGGTCTTCTAGCTCAGTGGTTCTGAGCCGTTTTGTCCTTAAAGGGATCAGTTCAAAAAGCCTCTCTCAAATAGTTTATTTTGAAGGATTTCTTTGGGGCCTGAAAATGTGAGAGCTAAAAAAAACTAAAATACATGTAATCTTACAATTTGTAGATTCTTACACATTTATTCTCCTACATATTCAAATTGTATTCTTACTCCACTATATTAATTTGACAGCTGTAAAGAATTAAGGTTTTACATGTAATCAGTATATACGTAGAATAGGATACATTGGTATCTACACTACCCAAATACAGCCGTTAAAATTGGCTCGACCGTAGCCATACAACATTAAAGAACTGCATACATGTTAATGCTTCAATGATAATTATCTAATAATATAACATTTCTGCAAAATTAGAAACTTTTCATTGTGATACATTATGTAGACTAATACCTCTAATACTTTTACTATACTTTTAAGTACGTTTTTGAATGTAGGCATTTTACCTACCATCGAGTATTTCTAAAGAGGGATATTGCTAATTTGCTAAAGTATTTCTTCTGTTATCACGATTCGGTAATGGTACACACACACACACACACACACACACACACACACACACACACACACACACACACATATGATTGGCATGCCATCAACTTTATATCCCAGTCTCTGTCTGCCCCTGTCATTTTCTGATTCCCTTCTATAGCTGTGGGAATAAAATAGAAAGTAAAGACCAAAGGCTTGACTATTGATGGATGTGTTTCCTTGACATCTTGTTTGTCCACCCCCAGCTGCATCCATAGCTGACCTCCAATTTATATTGGTGTGGATGTGGGCTTTTTTTCTCCCTCTCTTCCCGGCTTGTTTTCCTCCAAACACAGAGGCACCAGGTGCCAGTGTGAAAGATGGAAAGAAATATAAACACAGAGAGCACAGAAATGCATCAATTGAACCGAGAGAAGTCGGTTTGCACCGGGTCACAATGTTGAAAAGGTCGTAAGAAGATTTCATATTTTGTCTGTGGACAAATCCTGTCCCCTGACATTTAGAGGATAGTTTGTAGTGTTTTTTTTTTTTTCTCTTAAAATTTTGTCAACAGTGAGAGCTGTTGAAAATATCAACATTGTTGGATTGTCATGAAATGCTGTTTATCCATTCAAGAAAGGATTTTTCCACAGGAATTCTTTATCTTTGTCTTTGTTGGAGGCAAATTATAATAGTATCATCATCCCTGCAGCCTGAAATAACCTCCTGAAATGTAAATTTAAGACTTGGTCAACACCTCCCACTCTCGACACATGGAGAGCGAAGGCCGTCGATCCACTGATTTGGTGAAAAAGAAAATTCTTCTTGTTGAGTTCTCACACCTCGTCTTTGCCCTTTTCTGTCCTTCTCTTGATTATAAAATGACTCTTGACATTTCCATTCCCCTGAGAAAGTCGTAGTAATACATTTGGCAATGGATAATATCAGTCATTGAAGATTTTTTATGGAATTGGAAATGTCATTTCAGGGTTTTCAAACGTCATACTTCCATACATGCAGGCCTCAGGTCAGCTGTGGCGATAATGTGATGAAGCACAATCCACAGTTTGGCGACGCCTTCACTTCACTTATCTGTCTGCATATCAGACTAATATGTCACAAACACCAAAAGACTGATGTGATTTAGCTTAAGCTTTCAGTGTTTGGCTACTGATCATTTATTGAAAATAAGATTTATATTTTTCTGTAGTGTCAAGTATGTTAAGATATCACTAAAACACAAGTCATTGCATCGTATACACTGTTGGAAATAGTTTACATAAGGGCTTTTTTACACAGGTTTAAATTAAGTGTTTCTTGCATCAATCCATATATATATATATATATATATATATATATCCATGTTGCATCTGCAAGAAGACAGCTGGTGTGCTCCATCTGGAGGCAAGACTGAGGTGTAGGGTTTTTATTTGGCAGTAAAAGTTACTTTCTAGTATAACCAAACTTTAGAATTGTCCAGAAACAACAGTGATTATTTGAAATGTTTTAGTCAAGTATACATGTATGTTTGAAGCGCTTCATAATTAAAAGTCTGTTATCACATTTCCCTGTTTAAAGATGCACATCTATTGATAGATTAAAAACCAAAAGTTTCCATCATTGTCCAGGAAAAATAAATAACAAAAAGACTGTTTGCAAATTTGCATGTAAGCATTCTGTCTCAAAGGTTCTTCTCTGCCTCTCTCTTTGTCTTCCTGCAGAATGCAGAGGGTTACAACATGAGCATCCCCATGCCCGGCCATCCGGTGAATTTCTCTGAGGCCACTCTTTCCCAGGCCCAGAGGGATGTCGAGCTGCTGGAGAAGCTCATTTCAGAACACGACGTGGTCTTCCTACTAATGGATACGAGGGAGAGCCGCTGGCTGCCTACGGTGATAGCGGCCAGCAAGAGGAAGGTACGAAGAACCGACATGTTGTTTCCTGGATTTTTAAATGGGTAATGGTTTTATAATGCTCCACCAGCCAAAACCACTGGGGCAGTTCTTAGAAGAAAAACATGCAGTGTTAGAAAAAAGACATTAATTGATGCAACACACCAGACATTTGTCTGCAATGTACAATTACGTCAATTAATTTAAGGAATCAAGACTGAGGCTTTCCACAGATCTGTTTGCTTAAAGGAGCCAACGGGCCTAGTCGAGACAACATGCAGCACTGTGGCCGGAGACGTTTGTGACTTGTTTTTGTTCTTCTTCAAGCTTTAACTTTTACATTTGGAAACTGTCTCACTTATCTTCCGGGAAATTTAATAACATTGTCTGTCTACCAGGTAGAATTCTATTAGTTGCCAGGCAATGTTAGATTGTTGAACGTTGTGCCATTACTTTTTAATGCCTCCAGTGGTCTTGATGATGCAGCTTTTATATTGCTGTATGAAGTTGAATGTTTTTTGGACTGCTGATTAGGTTTTCTTGATGGCCTGCTCAGCTGAGAGGTTATTTGGCCATTTGTGCTGTGGGGTTGTTTTAGGCTTCACTGCAAATTGCCATCACAATTTATTTCCCTTGCTTCTTTGAGTGGCTAGATGCTTTAAACATTGTAAAGAGCCTATTAATGTGTTATGCCTTTGCTTTTTTGATTCAACCCATTGTGTAAAATGAGCAATTTTGTCCATTTGATTTGAATGTGCTGCTCGCGTTTGTGTTTGTGGCTTTGGATCAAGCCAAAGCCATTTAAGGTCTGCCTTTGCCACTGCTTTAAAAAAATCTTTTGTTTTCATGATTTACCATAATTGTTGTCTCTCACTTTCCAGCTGGTGGTTAATTCCGCTCTAGGCTTTGACACATTTGTCGTGATGCGCCACGGCCTTAAGGAGCCCGTCAGTCAGAGTGTTTCTGCAGGAGCCGACTCCTCCACTTCCTGTTCTTCTGCTTCCTCTTCGTCCTCCACACCGGCCGGCCCTGCGCCCTCTGTCCCAGCATCCTCTCTGTTCTCCAACATCCCAGGGCACAAATTGGGCTGCTACTTCTGCAATGACGTCGTGGCACCAGGAGACGTGAGGAAAACCCCACAGATAACAAGCATGCACTCATCTCGTTAACTCACGCAATGCACAGAGAACAAACACACAGCCTGCAAACATCTCTCTCGGCCACCTTCTTCGCAGAAAAGCAGCGATAAACCACCTGAATGCTACCTGGCCAGCACCAAGCAGTTAGTGACTAGCTAGTGTACATAGTGAGGCATGAAGTATTTAGCAGGAAAGAGTCAGATATTTTCTTCAGGAGTTGGTGGAGACCAAAACAAAGCTCAAAAGAGTGAATGTTGCACTTTTATTTGTCATTTGCCTAGAAACTCAAAATGATTGCTAATGTTGCCCTGTGCTAACACTTTCGTGAACGTTATAATTCTAATTTGATCTGTTGCCCCAAATTGATATATATATATATTTTAAACACAATCTACATATTGATATAGGTTTAAATTGCATGGGTTATGTAATTCTCTTTGGGGTATTTTATGATCATTGTCATAAGCTGAAATAATTGTAGCATTTTGAAATGTCATGTTTAACCATTTTGTTAAAAGGAAGGGGGAAGATGTTTGACTTAGCCTTTAGGTTTTCCTGTGTCCATGTAGCCTTTGTGACACTCGTTGTTTCTCTCTCTCGTGTTGGTCTTTTTTTCCCTTCATGACCTTTTGATATGAGTATTTTATGAAAGAAATCCATCAGCTATTGAAGGCGACAGTCTATTGTTGGAAACGGTGCTATTCAGCTCTGACGTCTATTAAAAATGCCATATGGCTCCATCCTGCTGTCAGGTTTTAGTGCTGCTAACACCTGAATTAGAGGCACAGCCTCCTCTCACAAAAGTGGAGTTCGCTGAATGAATGAATAGAACGTTGTCGATAATATAATTTGTATATAGAAGTTGTTTTGGCTTGAAGCAAAATGGTACATATCGGGAAAAACACGCAATCTGTCCCGACAGTGTCGTTGAGCAGTTGTTATAACAAACACTTGAGCGTTTGTAGCCGTGCATCATGGTGTAGCTCTGTGGATCTCGGTTAGTTGGTCCAGCCATCCGTGTTCCCGTCTGTTGGTTTGTGAATCCAGCCAATATCTAGACAACTATTAGATGAAGTGGCATGTAATTTAGTGCAGACATCAGTGGGCTTAATTACGAAAATAGTATGGCATCATTAAATGCCCCTCGACTAAAAGGACTCCCATAACAATCATCGTGTGGAAAATAGGCTGCGATCAAGCAATTTAGTCATTATTTGCCCACTCAAACAGAGTCCCTTTTAAATAACAGCATCATCTTAACCCATAGGAAGTAAAATGGAAAAATGTTATATCTTCCAATATGATTGGTGTTCAGCTAAATGCCCAAACCATCTTATCTTCCTTCCTTATTTTAGAAGTAACTCTCTGGTTTTTCCTTCTCGTTGTAAACAGTCAACCCGGGATCGGACTCTGGATCAGCAGTGCACAGTGAGCAGACCAGGCCTGGCCATGATTGCTGGAGCCCTGGCTGTGGAGATGATGGTGTCCATTCTGCAGCACAGTGAAGGGTGAGCACAGCAGACTGACACGAGTGATGTAGGCCACTTCTAAGAAGTAGTTAGAACTCATTAAATTGATTGAACAAAGGAAAATGCTGTCCTTGGTTTTAAGGTTTTCCTTTGATAACTCTGCTGACAGCTCCATTGTTAAATGTATGTTATGCACAAAATAATGTTTCATATGATCAAGAAAACATGGAAACAGCTGATCCTTTATGGTGAGCCTCTGCCTGGCTATTGCTATGACGAATGACCTCAATGTTCTGTGGCTGACAGTGACAGATACTCCTGCCTCTGACCTGTTGCTCTAGATGCAGCGTATCAAGTCCACGTCTCTTGCATCTTGCCTCAGGCTCCCCTGTTGCAAGCCCTGGATATTCTTCATCTTGATTGTTTTTTCCAACTAAAACGCATTCAGAGGTCTGCCAGGTCAGACACTCCCCTCCCTTGGTGAGCCCCAGGGTGTTGGGTACCGCACGCCAGGGTTAAAACTAAAGGGGATTGGGCGTTTGAACTGCCAGTACACTTTTTGCTTTTTGATGGAGCAGCCATCTTACTGCACTGCAGAAAGTGCCTTTTAATGAACTGTAACCCCAGAACCTGTGTTCACTGCAGAAGCTTTGTAATAATCCATCTCTCACTTTTATTCCTCAAAAGCTCGGACGATGTGATGCAGTCAGATCTCAACGTCACTTGGCAGTCTGTACTTGCCCGATACTTTGGACTTTTTCAAACATTGATGAGGCTGTTTTCAGGCTTATTAAGTGTGCACAGATGTGTCTTTTGTGGAAAATGTAATTGTGAGTGCCTGTTACGTTGAGTCATGCTAAAATTAAATTTTTTCTGGGAGTGTTTTGAGATGTTATAAGCTGTTACAGAGCTGCTTTCCAGGATAAAGAGCTTGGAAAGCAAAGAGGAGAAGGAGAGTTTTCATGTACACTGCGTACCGCTACAGTTGTGTAACTCCTTCCTTTACAACAACATCTTGCATCGGCCTTCTCTGTGTCCTTCTTTTTCTCTTCATTGCTGTTTGTTTATTTCTTTTTAACCCACTTTCCTCCATCTCTTTATCCCTTTTAAGGCCCTTGTGCCAGCGTTCACATGACCATGGACTTTAGAAGATTGCCACATGACGATTCGTGCTGCAGCAGTTTGACAGACATTTCAAATGTGCAGAACTAAACTGAGCTCAGTGTGAGACTTGATATTTTCCTCATTGTTATCCGCGCAGAGTCAAATCTTTTAAACCTGGATAGATTTACTGGCAAGCAGCAGCTCTTAGATCTCATGGAAAATGTCAAACTTTTTAAATGTTCAAGCAAATGGAATAACTTAGTTCACTATATAGGCTACCAAATTCACAGACTTGTGACATTTTCTGTGTAGATCTGCAACAACCCTGTATAATTAAAAATGAATCAGCATCTCCCATTACGGTGGTTTGTTGTTCTGTGAGGCTCGTAGCTGACATATAATGTGTCATATTGTCGGATGTTTAAGGAGATACATTTTTTTTCAAATATTTAACTCTCTCTCTCTCTCTCTCTCTACCTCTCTACCTCTCTACCTCTCTACCTCTCTTTCTCTCTTTCTCTCTCTACCTCTCTTTCTCTCTCTCTCTCTACCTCTCTCTCTCTCTCCACCTTCAGCGGCTACGCAGTGGCGAGCAGCAGTGACGACAGAATGAATGAGCCTCCCACCTCTCTGGGTCTGGTGCCACATCAGGTCAGTCTCACTCACATCCACCAACTTGTTTTATACTGAGGACACTCTGCTTTGTCCATTTACCTCCATCGGCCACCTGTTTCCTAAATGGCATATTTAGGTCTGCTATTGTGTACTGATTAGGTTGCTATAGAAACAAATTCCTCTGGGCACTGTGTGTGATGTAGTGCAGCATCTTCAAAACAGTGGCAAACATACCTGACGTCTTGATTAGTTACATAATCGCAAGTTAATGCAATCAAATACAACAGGTCTGCTGCAAATTCTACATTCCAATCTAAAAATTATTAAATAAATGCTTTGTTCCATTTACCATTTTACCATCTACTGCATACTGTGCTAAATATCACTAATGGGCCCAAATTATGTGTGAAATCTATTCAATCCCAAAAACTGTCTCTCGGCTTTGTGTTCTTAGCTGAATAAACACCTCTCTGAATGTTTAAAAAGATTAATTAAGGTAATATTAAATTCATTACTGTTCTGTATTACTGTACACAGGTGGTTATCTTCATGTCATGGGCAATGGTCACTTGATGTGTTTTTAAAATGAAATATTCAACATTGACACGAGACAAGATTCTTAATAAAGAGACTCCACGTCCCCTAAAATGTTAACAATTAAGAGGAGATCGAGCTAGTCTGACCATAAACAAGAATCTTATAAACTGTGAGATGAAGACATTTTATAATGCTATGCATGTCTCTGTGTATTATCTATGAGTCTATGAATCTTATTCTGTCTTGTGGCCTTGTGGCTCACCATAACAGATCATAACTATATTTATATATATATATATATATATATATATATATATATATATATATAGTGCTGCTGTTGTAGAGAACAACATGAATTCAGTGTCATAGCTCAAGGAGCAGTGGAGTGGAGTCGATAAATGTTCAGTGAGTTGGCTGGCTCATACTTCCTGAAGACTCTGACTACTGCATTCATGTTTATTTATTTTATTTTTTTGAGGGATAAAAGCCAGAGACAGTTCTCTGGGGTGACTACTGTGTTTTTATAGATCCTCTCCTCAAGTCTCTGGATGGGATTGGATTTATAAATGTAGTGATTCATTTATAGGTCAATTTACTTAAGACATTCCCAATAGTCTAAGGATTTTGTTTCACAAAACTATTTGTTAGTTTGACATAAACATCTGCCCAAACATCGGGGTCAATCGTGAGGTCGGTGAAGTGTGATTGCCAAGAACCTAAAACACAGACAAAAGAAATCAACACACAATTTCTTAGTCGACGAGACCTGAATGGCAGCTCTAGATTCCAAGAATCTTCTGCAGATTTCCAAGCTGTGCCCTTTTGCTTACTGCCTGTTGTCACACACTCAAGTATCTCACCCCCTCCCCATTTGCATCATCATCAGCATTCATCACCCTGAGAATCTGAATTTTTGCCATTTGCGCGACACCTCCGCCACTCGTGGTATTTCAACCAAATAATCCAGAGAAAAGTGGAATGCAAATGAGTGGTGTGTGTGTGTGTGTGTGTGCGTCTGTGTGTGCGTCTGTGTGTGTGTTACTGTAGAAAGAGAGAGATGGAGACCAGAGAGGGAGAGAAATAATAATAATAATAATAATGCATTTTATTTATAGGCGCCTTTCAAAACACTCAAGGACACCTTACAAAATCAACAAGGAAACACTCAATCCATTAAAACAACCAAACAGAGCAGCAAACAGTAAAAACATCAGAATACTATTAATAAAATGAACAGGCAAAGCAAAAAAGAAGGGTCATTGCACAAGAGAGCGAGTAAGCCTCTCTGAAAAGATAAGTTTTTAGATGAGATTTGAAAGTGGTTATGGACGTAGAGTGTTGAATGTAGTGGGGCAGGGAGTTCCAGAGGTGTGGGGCAGAGTGACCGAAGGCTCTAGACCCCATTGTAACCAGACGAGCTGGTGGGAGGATGAGCTGGATGGAGGAAGAGGACCTGAGAGGACGGGTGGGTGTCTTGATTTGGAGGAGTTCAGTGAGATACTGAGGGGCAAGATGGTTGATGGCTTTAAATGTAAGGAGTAGGATTTTGTAAATGATGCGGTGTTTGAAAGGGAGCCAATGAAGTTGCCGCAGGACAGGTGTTATGTGACTGATGGAGGGGGTTCTGGTAATGATGCGGGCAGCAGAGTTTTGGACTAGTTGTAGTTTATGGATGGATTTGTCAGGTAAACCATAGAGGAGAGAATTGCAATAGTCTAGGCGGGAAGTGACCAAGGTGTGAACCAGAATTTCAGCACTGTTGGGGGAGAGAGATGGGCGGAGGCGAGAGATATTACGTAAATGGAAATATGCTGACCGAGTGACGTTTTTGATGTGGGACTGGAATGACAGAGTGCTATCTAGGATGACACCCAGACTCTTAACCTGGGGGGAGGGAGACACAGATGAATTTGAAATGCGGGGTGGATAATATGCACCAGGGTGTAAATGCCTGCATGGTTGTGTGTGCGTCCAGTTGTGTCCCTCCAGCTATCTCCTGCTAATACAGGGCGCCGCTGCAGATCTTTTCCGTGGTCCCACAGTGACAGCTTATGGTGCTTTACAGAAACTACATAATGTTGTATTTATTTACAAATGTCTGAACAACAGGACTCTATATTTTTGAGTGGTGTAAACCTTTTACTCACATAGCCCAAAATCATAAATTGGCCTCAAAGGGTGTTAAAAACACCCTCTATCTTTAGACCCTTAATTTGGAAAAGGAAAATCTCCCCCCAAAACCACCTTGGTGATTAAACATAATGGCACCAGGACAGACGGACATATCTGTCATATACAGAAAAGACCAAAAAAAGCTAAATTACTTTTTTACAAATCAAAAATCGACAGACACTAACTGGAAACTCGTTGTATTTATTCACTATACTGAACTTCTTAATTGGATATAAAGGAAGTCTGGGCATGTCTGTAATACCAGTGGTCTTCTCACATTCATGTTATATTTATACAGCCTATTACTGCAGGGTTTTTTTTTAATCCATCTGTGCCTTTTTATGGTAAATCCTTGAAAGTGTCATTTTAGTTGAAATAATCAGCGCACAGATGGGAAGATATAAAAGACACAAAGACACTCAGAATAAATGAGCAAAAATAAATGAGCCTCCGGCGGAAGCTGTTTGACTAAATTGAAAGTCTTGCAAGACGAAGCAGGATAAAGCAAGACCTCGTACTTGTATTGTCAGTCACAGATGGAGAGATTTACATCTTAACCCGATAGCCTGCGTTTACCACACGGCCTCGGCTCGTGCACATTTGACCCCCAAGTGGGAGGGTGCATGAAGACGCCCCATTCAAGAACCAAAAGCTTTTCATTTTCAGCCCTGTACTTTTTGACCTGGTGTAGTTTGATGTGTTTTAGGAGGTAACACACACGTACTTCAGTGCTTTTTCCTTAAATGTTTGAAATATTAGTCAGTTCCTCCGATAATAATTATATTCAGGGAGTTACTTCACGCTGTGGTGTACATGCGTCACTGAAAACCTAATGAGTGAAGCTTTTATTAAGAAAACAGGAGGATGCAGGTATAAGAGAGGTGGACGTACGAGCGATGAAAGGAATATATTGATGACGTGTGTGTGTTTAGACAGTAATCAAGGTAATTAGCCATAATTACTGCAGCCATAAATAGGAGTGAAGTCTTTCTGCTGTGAAAGATGTGGTGAAAAGGTGATTTATTTATGGTAAATGGACTGTACTTTTCTAGTCTTCCGACCACTCAAAGCGCTTTTAACGTCATTCACCCATTCACACACTGATGGGAGGAGACTCTACAGATGCAACTGTTCCTTTTTGTATTCATAATTTCTAGTTATTTAAGGTAATCAAACTATCTGCCCTTCACCGATTGTGTTGTTCTAACCGCATTCCTCACTGATATTTCACCTTGATACATATATTTATAAAGATACCTTTTATGTTGATTTTAGGCTACATCCAATTAAACCGCTATGATGATGACACAATGCTTACAAATGCAAACACATGCTTTCGTCAAATTATTAATTCAATAACATAAAATAACACACTATGCCACATTGTAAGTGTTATTAATAGTACATTTATAAGTTGTCATGAGCACAGTTATGCTCATCTGACAAAGATCATAAAATACAGTCCTGTAACATCATCACAGTGCTATAACTAAACAATGGACACATGGTGCAGCTGTGCCACACATCCTATTTAATTGACGTCTCTTTTAAATAACGGATTGCTTTCTTCTCGTGTCTACTCGCCTCCTCCACGTGTATTTCTAATGGGTGGGGTTAAGACGTGAGGAGAGGATGCTAGGAAAGGAATCAAGGACATATGTTAGCATATTGAAAGGCACCCAGTGTTTCACTGAAAAAGTCTGTCCTCTCTCTGGCACCAGAGGGCGCTCTTGGCGTGATTTTTAAAATGTAGAAAGCACACAACGTTAAACTGCCTGCAACATCGTCAAGCCTCCGCTTTAATGTTTTACTACTTTAATACTCTTACATTCACTCTACTTGCGCAACATATTGGCCTCAAAGGTACTTTATTCTCACTAACTGAATACGTTCTGTCCAAAAGGCCCTTCTAACCTCCCGTAAACTCATATACCGCTCTGTTTTCTCTGTTTCCTCTTGAGTTATCTTGTGTTTTCATCTCTTTATGATTAGAGACCTTTTTTTGTGTTCTCATCATTTAAGTTTCCATTGTTTATGGATTATATGAATGTGCTTTTAAAGGACTGTGCCCCTGTGTATCCCGCTGTACTGTTCTGCACCTCTGTTTCATGTCAGTATTTGACGTGTGGATTTCTCATTCACAGATCCGAGGCTTTCTTTCGAGGTTTGACAACGTCCTGCCTGCGAGCCTGGCCTTTGACAAGTGCACTGCCTGCTCAGCCATTGTAAGTAGCACGCAGTGGAACTGACTGGTTCATATGATGCCTCTAAAAATCCAGTTTACTAACAAGACAGTGTTTAGACAGTAGGAGAAGGATTGGCGCGCAGCTGCGGATGAGCAGGTTCTGATTTTCTTATTGGATTATTATCTAATATGTCACAACATTGTTTTGAAGCACAAATTGCAACCCTCTCTGTTCTACAGCGTTCAGTCAGTGGAGCTGTGTTGAAATATTGCCCCTTAGGATACTGAACACACACACACACACACACACACACAGGGAAAAGCTGGTAAAACCATATGTTAACAATCAGCAGTTGCACATTGTCATGTGTCTGTGTGTGTGTGTTGCCTTTTTACCACATTGTCATTGGTCCACAGTCAACTGGCCAACTCTGGCCAATGCTCTAGCTTTGCTTAAGTTTTTCTCCACCCACGCTGCTTCTGAGAAGAAGAAAAAGTGTAAAGAAAGTTCCAGTCGATCTTAAGGTGTCATGTTTCTGCCACTGTGACTGATGAGATTATTTGGCCTGTTTGGAGGGTTCATGGGGTTTGATAGGGATTGGGGTAAAGCCCGCAGTCAGGAGCAATGAACAACACGAGTTAGGAAAGACGATCCTCTGCTGAGGCGGGATAAAGGTTATGTAGTGAAGTTGGTGAATATGTTTTGATTCCTTTAATCCCACCCACACATATTTCCCCCTTTTTTTCATTTGCTTATCTGCCTTTCTTTTTATTCTACCAGCCTACTTCAGTTCCTCTCTTTTCCTCTCCTCTTTCTTACCTTTTCTCCATTCGTGTTCTCCCTCCCCCTTTGTGTGTCCCTCTGTCCATGCATCAGTTTGTTCACTGTAGTGTGTGTCTGTGTGTCTGTGTCTGTGTCTGTGTGTGTGCGTCTGTGTCTGTCTGTGTGTATTCTTGCCGCAGTCAGCTGTGTGCTGCCAGGTCACTATGGAAACAAAACAATTCAGCCCCTGTCTGGGCTGGATCAGTTCCTGTAGAGTCGGGGCTTTTTTGTGTGTGCATGTGTGTTTCCAAACTCTTTGGGGCTGCAAGCCAATAAAACTACACACTGTAAATCTCAGCTGACGTGGTCTTAAACCATGCCAGCCACCTCTTACTACACCGACTTGTACCAACACTACTAGATATGCATTATGCTACCAATATTAATGGCACAATATGTTTTATTTAATTATTTTACAGATGTAGTGCAAAGTGTTAAAAAGACAACATAGCTAATGCATTTCTCCCTTCAGAATAACTAGACTGCTTGTACTGTTTTGTTCGTATACTTTAAATAAATTGTCCTCTTGTCGGACATTGTAAAGACTAAAACTGTGATATTCTAATACATTCATTGGTGCTCTAATTTTGCTGCTTTTCACAAATTTAGATAATTTTAAATTAAATGTCTTTGGGTTTGAGGCCCTTAGTCGAACAAAACAAGCAATTTAAAGAGCTAACTTTGGGCTGTGCAGGATATTTTATTCACATTTACGTTCTTACTAGCGATCACTTCCACACTATAGGTGCAATTTCTCAAAGTGCCATAACTTTAACGTCGTTTTAAAACATCACTCAGTGCTGTTTTTTTGTATGTTACGTCAACACACATGCATTGTACCGCAATCACAGAGTGCCAGCTACACACACTTTACGGGATGTGCTTCCTGTAAAGTGTGCTGAATGTATGACATGCCATGAGGCCTGAGCGGTTACACAATGAGTCAGTATGGAGTTTTGTGCGTTTTCAAGGCCAGTGTCTAACCTGGCGTATTGACTTTACAACTTAACAGAGGAAGTCAAACCCGTTGAATCACCAGGAACTGTTTACTCATAGCCTTCAGTAAGTGTCACATCATGGCAAAACCACGAACCAAGAACTTCTCAGCATTGTATTGATTGTTACGCATCGGCCATTGATTTTAACTGACTTTACATTTTTAAATATAATAGTCAACTCTGTTCTTCATGCTCACAACATTAGTTAAATCTCCTCTGAGCCATCAGGACCACCCAGTGTATGTTTGATATGTTTAAGGATGCCACACACACACACACACACACACACACACACACTCAGCCTACAGTGTCTGATACTTTCATTTAGTATCCACACAGTATGGATCAAACAGAAATCATCACGACTGTACAATAAAGCCAGAGGCTAGAGATTGATGTGGCTCCACGAGGAAGGAAGCTGTAGGACAAGTGCCCATGCACATGTGTGTATACATGTAGCACACCCTCTAATCCAGATGTTGATGATTCCTCGGTGCTGTGCGTCAACGGCACGCAATCACTACTGAAACCCACCAGTGCCTGATTAACAAGCACGAAATCTAGTGTAAACTTACATTATGTTTATGTTTTCGTTGCATTTTCCCCACAGTGGTTTTGGCACAGCGCCGTTTGAATTACTCAGATATTGGACGCTTCACTCCGCTATCAGGTTTTTTAACCCTACATTTTGTTAAATCTTTAAATACATATAGCATTTGGTGTAGGTACAATTAATTGGTCAAAATTCACAACCCTGAATCTTTCTTCTGAAGATTATTTTTTATTTAGCTCATAATTTGCAGAGAGATTGCCCTGGAACTAACTCACCACGTACACAATGCACAACACTTAATTGTTTTTTCCCACGTGACTGGATTGTGTAGAAGTCCTGATCTTGTCTACTCTTGATGTGGACATGAGTGAAGGCTATTAGTGTGCGTTGTGTGTGTCTGTGTTCATTACATGGAGTGACTTTATAAACCCTATCTCAAGATCATCACAGTCATCGAGTTGCTTTCTGTGTCATGAGCATCTATATTTCAACAAAGTGTGTTTTGGCCGTTGGCGTCTCATGTAACGGATCCCGCGGATGGAAGTGGAGAATCAAAGAAATAAAAGAGAGGGAAGGAAAGAAAAGAGAGGTTGAAAAGATGAACGAGGGACACGTCAGTGTGCATTGTGTGTGGTGTGTCTGGCTCCACGACTAGACGCCAGGTCAGTCTGCGAACACACACACACACACACACATGCACAGACGTTGATGCTCCCAGTGTGTTGATGTCTGAGGCAGAGGTAACCCTACACCTGCAGAGGAGGGTCTGTGGGCGTCCATGAAAGGCTGAGGAAGGTAGAGCAGAGGGCAGAGTGGTGTGTGTGTGTGTGTGTCTTTTGGAAAGAAGGTGTGGGTATTTGAAGTCAGTGCTGGTTGGAGATCAAGGTAAACACTGAGTGTTTCACAGGTTATGCCCATGAACCAGAGCGACTAGAGTGCATTTTTTTTAAATTTCATACCATTAAAAGATTTGTATCTGCTTTTGAGGGAAGATTTATCCTTGCCAACTCATAACATTTTTAATTTAAGAGAACAAGTCCTGATGCATTAGCATGACTCACATGGGACTCAAAAAGGACTTTCAACAAGCACCAAGTGTCTTTGACATTAATGTTTTATTTTGAAGTGCAGTTAAAGGTGAAGACATTAATTTATGGTAGCTGTTACTTCCACATCTTTCCACCGTCCTCCATTAAAATCTACAACTTGCTGTTTGTTGTGTGAATGTGTAGCCTTTTATAAAGGTGCCTCAGTAACTAACACAGCTACTTATTTTCTACCTTTTGTCAATTGTAGTACTCTGTTGGTTCCACATCATTACAAAATGTATGTTAACATTAATTCTAATGACAAATAGCAACGTAAAACCATATGAAACAGTTTGAAGCTCAATATGCACATGGACCAATACAGTGATATAATTGGCTGTGGTGGAAATGTTTCCGTCAGAATGGATTTACTATTAACCTTTCGATAGATTACATTTCCTGTTCAATCACTGAAAATTGTTGTTTTTATGTCTTCCAGGTCCTGGAGCAATATGAGAGAGAAGGATTCAACTTCCTGTCCCAGGTTTTTAATTCTACCCACTCGTTCCTGGAGGACCTGACAGGGCTGACACTGCTGCACCAGGAGACGCAGGCTGCAGAGGTAAAGCACACTCGCATACACCACCAGCGGGTTCAGACGACCGTTTAGTTGTAGTTTTGATTCTCTCAACGCGGTTTACAAGAGATGGTCAGTTCAGGTGAGAAGCTGCTGACCTTGAGTTGGGATACTGTTTGGTGGTGGAAGAAACGCTTTGAGCCACTTCTAAACACTTTGTGAAGGAGGCAGAGGACGAGGGGGGACCCTCGCTCGTCTTTTCTACAAAAGGTCATTAATAAATAATAAAAAGCACCGCAGAGGCAAAGCGCCAGGAGAGGATGAAATTAGCTCTGAGATGCTGAAGGCTCTGGAGCAGAGGCCGTGCTGGGCCTTCTGGGGAAATCTTTATGTAGGAAATGTGGTTGCAGCTCTTCACTCCTTCAAGCTTGTGTCGTTCCTAGGAGTTTTTCCATGTATTGTGTTGTGGAAGACTTATGATGGAGTTCTCTGGGCTGTCTTGTAGGGTGTGCTGTGATCATATGGGACCATAGCTAAACAGCATTTGGTATTTGTGTAACTAGAGTGAGTCCTCAGTGGGCATTGCACTTCCCCAATGTGGTGCCATGTCACCAATTCTAGAGTTTCCACTTTGGTCATCTCAGGATTGCATCTCTGCTTTTTGCAGATGATGTAAGATGTCAGGATGGAGTTTCGCCTCCAAGTCTCAGACAGCCGTTTTCCGAAAATGGTGTTTTCTGAATACAGAGTTTATGGTGGAAATCTTTCCTTGGGGTAGCAACTCGCTCACAGCTCGTAAAGCTCTTGAATTCCTTCCCAAGGGAGGGGAAGACAAAGAATGACAGGTGAATTGGTGCAGCATCTGCAATGTACGTTAACAGGGTTCAATATCCCGCCGGGCCTGGGAATGCCTCAGGAGGAGGCAGACGTGGTGGCCGGGGGGAGGAACTTCTGGGAGTTCTGGCTTAGCCTGCCGGAGCCGTGACCTGGGCCCGAATAAGGGACAGAAAAGGCTCGGCTGGATGGAGCTTTGCCTCCTGTGGAAACTGAAGTCTTTTATTTCTTAAATAAAATGTTTTAATAGGAGCTCCACTGTTTTAACTCAACAGCGGAGATTTTTTTTTTTGTCCCGTAATCTCGTTCTTATTATTCTGTTGCCGTAGCAGCACACAGTTGATGTCCATGGAACAACGAGGGGCGAAACGTTCCAACAAACATGCAGAATACTCGGTGGTGGAATATGGGTGGTTTTCCTCAAGACTCCCCTCTGACATGAGAGGGGAGGAGGGGAGGAGGGGGAGGTGGGGTTTGGTCTGACATGCCGAGCTGTGGGAAAATCCCATGTACTTTCTCCACAACTCCTACGCATAACACACAGATGGAGGAGGGTAGAAGAAAAGAGCAAGGACGCACGACGGAAGGGAGGGAAAAGAGGAGTGTAGATAAGGGAAAACGGTGGAGGGAGAAAAGACGAGGAGGAAAACCAAAAGAAAACAAAATAGGACAGGGGGTTAAAGAGAAAGAAAGTAGGAGCTAGCGAAGAAGAAAATATATGTGTATTTTTTTTTCTCTCCCTCATTTCCTCGATCGATCTTTACCTCGTCGTATCATTCTCTCTATCTCTTTGGATTGTTCCTTCCTTCTCTTCTCAACCCGCCCTCTCCCTTGATGGAGTGTGCTGAAGTGTCTGGCTCAGGTCCCTTTCTCCTCAATCAGAAGATAGAGAGATTGTTTTGATTGCTCAGCCCGCTAGCGCCGAAAGTCTTAGCGCCTGTTTCCTGTACACAGATTAGCGATTCCAAAAACTACTGCACTTGGAGGACGTCCCCTCAAGTTTTTTTTTTTTTATTCCCTATTCCAGGAAAGTATAGAGGTTCTTCTCCCACTTCTGAAAGCATATTATTACTTATTTCATGCGGGAACCCACTAGAAACAGGCCTGTGGCTCATTTCGGATCTTGTCCCACATTTTAAGAAGTACCGGCCCGAAATAATGACAATTCTCAATGTAAGAATTATGGGGAGTAAAGGGTCCTTGTGGGATACCTTTTTTTTTTTTATAGATTTGAATTGTGTACAGCTATGAGTCATCCTTGGATGATGATCATCACTTCCAGTTGCTTATTTCCTGCATCCTTTGTTTTAAAGTTAGACTTACTGTAGGTCTGTGGTTTTAGTGTCTGTCTAATGTTAGGGACTCAAAGGAATTGGTTATATTTTACTAAATGTTTGTGATTTAAATTACTTTATTTTTTGTTTTGTTTCTTAAAGCATTAGGGCTGAATTCATTACAGATTGTCTGTCTGTGTGTGTGTGTGTTATTGCGTGTTCAAGTGTGTGTAACCGGTCTAAACTATAATCTACGTCACCAGATAGCAGTACTATGTACTTATGGCCTATTTTGGGTGAGTTTGTAACCTGAGAACCACTTCTTATTCAGTCACCACAGGGTTTTGGGGGAGTTCAAGTTCGGTAAAAGTTTTGACTGACTGAAAGCGTGTGTGTGTGTGTGTGCGTGTGTGTGAGAGAATGAGTGCGAGAGCGTGCACAAATCAGTGTGAATGGCTTCTTTGTGGGATCAGTCCGATTGGGATTTTGAACCCTGGCAGAGTGGAAAAATGTACTATGCATCTGGCAAATTTGTGACATGCATTTTACAGTTAAGTATGCAACATGGATTATACATTTCAGGAGGGGTAAGGAAAGACAAACATGACGAACCATTTTTATATATTCATGGCATGAGCTGTACTTTCCCCCCACTTTTACTCTACATTTCGGTTTCCCGACTGCAGTCCTGGCAGCTGTTGCCTCCAGTGTCACTGCCCTCAGTTCCAGTGTACTTCAAACAAAGGGCTTGGCAGATCGCCTGAAGGTGGAGATGCACCAACTCTCTTTCTGAATGAGAGGTCAGCGGATCCTATTTGTCTTCTACGGAGAGCATGGCGATCCAGCCACGCGATACATTACACTAGTCTTGGGTGATGACGCGGGTCGCCTGGCCGCTCGCTGTCTCTTCATTTTCATGAAATGAAAATCAAGCTACGCAGCGCTGATCCAGTTGAATCCAGATTCTGTTACTGCGTTGCTTATCTCCGGCCTCAAATATTTTCAGAAATATATTTTACAGCATATTTTATTGAGGCCTTTGGCGTGCCACATGTCTCGGCCGATACGCGGTTTCTCCAGTTCTTTACTTTACTTTTGCCAAGTCATGTGGTCGGTTAAATGTAGTCAAGCATAAATAACTTTTCACAAATTGACCATTTATCATAGAAAAGCCTGTTCACCAAAGCTAAGTAGTGCCCAATAGTCAACATTGGTCCTTCCAGATCAATCCCTGTTGCATGTTCAGCCCTAACCAGCATACTCGAGGGTTCACCTGAACTGAACTCGGCCCATTTTGCTAAGCATTTAAACAAATGTTGTGTAGATACGTGTTAGCATGTTGGAACAGGGTGTTGTGTTGGCTGATTAGCCTTCCTGAATGTGCGCTTGCTGTAGAGGGCTGGGTCCGACAAATCAACACACAAAACACTCAAAGAGCCTGAGAGGAAATGAGTCTGTACTGGATGTTGTTCCTCTCCTCTGACGCATCCACCCTCTGGCGTGGCAGATGAAATGACATAAAATACTGTATATATTCATCCATACAGGCACTTAAAGGGGTCAGTCTGATTCGTCGAGAGAGGACAAAGGACATGGATTTTCTCCAGATAGAATCTGAATATTATTATAGCCCTATAGCCCTTATTGTATTACCTACACATAATAATGACGGGGTGCCTTTGCTTCAGTATAAATGTTATGCTCTAGTGGGTCAGTCTATGAAACATACAGGAATTGTCTTTTGTTTGTATTTTTTCAATTGTTTAAGTTAAAAATAGGGTTTGAAACAAAATCCAACACAGATTGTAGCCTTCAGAAAACCCCTTCCACTAACAATTAGTTTTAAATAATATAACAGTGATAATAATTTTCGTTTTCATAGCACAATTAAAAATATCGCAAGGTGCTTTACATACAGTGAAAACGATTATAGTACAGCCTTAAAACTGAGCAATATATTTAAAAGAAAAGTGTAATTATAAGGGTTGAAATAGAGTAAAATCAATTATAGATAATTTTTAAGGTTTTAAGTACAGTTAGAGTCATTACTCTTTACCCAGCTCCACCCTACTTGCTCCAGCATGTGATATCAAAGGAAGTCCTCCAACAATGGTCATTCTATATATGACAAATGTTCATCATCATTTTCGGTAAGCGACCCATGTGCTCGTGTGCCTGAATGTGAATGCCCCGTACAGAGCGGGTGACCCTCTCGGCACAAAGGGCCTTTCTGCAGAGTTCTGGTCCCGCTCCCGTCCACCTACTCCCACCGAGCGCTGCCAGTAAGTCACAAGATGAAGACGTTTGCGCTGAACTTCGAGAAGAATGTGTCACTTGTCAAACATTTGTCCTTCTTTGGTCGGATCTTGTGACACGAGTCACTATTCTCATTTGAATGAAAGGAAAAGCTACTGCTAAGTGATTCACGTATAATTGTTATTGTGGAATTGTTCAATGGGTGTCAAATTCAGCGTTATATTAAATACTGACCAGGATTGTACCACAGTTTTATGACTTTGTTAATGTAATTGACACATGGCTCTGTCCCTTTTGGATTCAGTGCAGACCTGGGACACACAGAGAGGGTGTCCATTGTGGATTTTAGTTGTTGAGGGTGTAACCTGTCTATGTTGCATTATGAAATGAAATCATTGTAAAATTACCTCAATCCTTACTTAATAACACGAGGCCCTCCTGGAAGTTTCCAGGTCCAGGACTCCTCGGGGTCCGGGCCCCCCAATTTGTTTTGTAGATGATATTCCAGATATCCAGGGCAATTTGCATGAGATCAGTATCTTGCTCAAGAAGTGTTCAATACATGACAACTACAGTTGGGCGTATTGTGTCCATGGTGAGTTAGTTCCAGGGC
The DNA here is from genome assembly GCA_023566465.1 of Cottus gobio. NCBI lineage: Eukaryota > Metazoa > Chordata > Actinopteri > Perciformes > Cottidae > Cottus > Cottus gobio. The sequence goes on along the minus strand of CM042222.1, from coordinate 18,299,162 downwards.
AAACTCTCTGCCAATCATACACTCATACACTGAATAATTTAGTTTTATAAAACTATGCCCTGAGTTGAACCAAACTTTTAAAATAATCTGTCTTGATAAAACAATTCCGCGTGCGGTACAATAAAGACTCCTCTGTTTCTCCGGATCTGTGCGTTTGGCTGTTTGATGGCAGTCTGCGCTCCATCAGATGCCACTAATCATCACCTTGAGTCATGCTAATGGGCCGGCGGAGCAGAGGTCACCCAACCGCCCACGCTGCGGTGTACGCAGAGCAGTGTGCTGATGATAAAGTAGATGTAGTTATGTTGGCTCATCACCCAGCAGCTTGGGAAACACACAAGAGGGAGCATGTATGCACGCAGACACACACACACACACACACACACACACACACACACACACTCTCTCTCTCTCCAACGCAGACTCTCACCAGTCCTTCCCTCCGTTCTCCTCTCTCTTTCTCACCCCCACATAAACACACACTTGAGCGTCAGAGGGCCCCATGGATGTCAGAGCTTTATCCAAACACAGCTACGGTTGCTACATGCTCCAATTATTACCAGATGGACTCGGGGAAACATATTAGGTCTGCTTTTTCATTAGCACACTGCACACCCTCCTTTGAGAGAGAGAGAGCGAGCGTGAGACCTTTTTAAAATGCTTTGTTTGATACAAATTCAATTTCATGCGCAATTGACCCTCTTCAACCATTTTCCCTGAATGGTTGTATACTTCAATTTCCATTTTCTTCCATTTATATCAAGTTTTTTATTGTTTATTGTTTAATGTTTAATGTCGGTCTATATCAAAGTCACACCCTTTTTCTATTTTGCAGTCTTAAACCCAAAAGTTCTATTCAATATGATATATTCAAGCTCCATTCAGTAAAAACGAGTACTGGACAAGGTCAATTATAACATTATAACGATGTGTTCAAATGCATCTTGTGTTTAGTCGAGGAATATGAAGCTATGAATATCAGTGATTATTGCTAAATTCACATATATGGGATACAACATGTCTGGACATCCCTATTACTGACACACACACACACACACACACACACTAGTCATCATGTATCCCCGGTACTAAGCGTGTGTGTATTTATGTCCCATATGTATGCCAGCTATGCCTGCTTGACATCGACTGCACTGCTAATTATAAATGTATGCTCTACTTTTAGGGATGTATGTTGGCTATGTAAAGACTCATCACACCTCCCTGCTTCCTCTCTGTACATAGTTTCTCTCTGGATTGCTGTCTCTCTCTCACATGCACACACATGTTCAGTACTATACATAGTTGGTCTAAATCTCCCCAGTTCTTGACGGGCTAAATTCAGAAGCTTTATGCCAGTCTGTGGCTTGACCTTTAACCTTGCTAACCTTTCTAACCCGCTCCTGAGTGGTTGAAGGGTTTTCTCTCTCATTTTGTGTGAAATATTTGGGACTCCCTAGGTTGGCATGTATCTGATTCTGTATTTACTATGGAGTGCATATTGGTAGTCATGGTACATGATATCATTTTTCATAAACAGCCACTTTCTCGAGCACATTTCTTCTGTGCAGTCCAGCGTCATGTCCACCCAAACTACATGTACACTGAATGCTGAAAAGTGGTTTAACTCTTTATGTGGGTCCTAGTATTACTTACTTACTTGTTGTTGTTTTTTAAATTATTATAGAAATATTGGATTTCTAGCTGTCTTTCAATTAAGTTTCAGAAAAGGCCTATTTTATTCCATTTGTTCACCATCTTCTAGGAATCCTATAAAGTCTATATTGCTTCTGGGTATTGGTGTTGAATGATATTCTGTTAAATAACAGACATTCTGTGACAGGGCAGATATGCATCCAGGACTTTGGTGAGGTGGGTCAGCTATGTCATCATTCCTTTAATACCCCCCCCCCCCCGCCCCCCCCCCCCATGTTTCCGTGGCTGAAGTAATATGAGTCTAACATAGCTGCTCAGTGTTCCCCTTATTAGAGGGTGCTATCTCAAGCAAAATACCAGTCAAATATAAATACCCAGGATACATACAGAACATATCAAAAAATAACTAATATTAAATATACAGTGAATGTTCTTTGTCATTTTGTCACTATGAGAAGCCCCAAACTATTTTGCACTGTTATATTTAACACTTTACCCTCTGGTATGGAACGTAGATTATATCGATGAAGAGGGTGGTGTGAAATATAGCAGGCGATAAGATCTGAACCTCTTTGGCCTGCACATTACTCCACCACAGAGGGATACTGCTTTGGTGGCTGAATATTAATAATACACTCGTGCACAGGGCTGGAGCGGTGAGGAGGTGGCCTGTAGGTGGGGGGCAAAGGGGATGCATGGCACCCAGGACAGCTGTCTCGCTTCTTGAGCCATTCAGAATTACCAATCATTACTCTTAGGAGAGTTATTTTCACAAGTCATAAATAGGACCCACCAAGCCAACTTTTCCTTCACCAGGTGGGAAAACTTACAGCGGCCCTGCTCATCTGCAGGGTCGCTCCTCCCCGGCGCCAGTCAGTCCAGAGTGATGCCTTCTTCTGGCCTGGCAGCTGGCTGTGTGCATGGACAGAGGACGGACGGACGGACGGACGGACGACTGCGTTGTGACAGACCAGACTGAGTAGTAGTCTAGTCGTCCCTGTTTAGCTCCTACTCTTCCTCTTCGGTAGCTTGAAACAACTATTTCTGTATCGGCTTTGCACGTTTATAGTACTCACTCACTCACTCACTCACTCACTCACTCACTCACTTATGATATATAAGATCAAAAGAGCAACCTTTTTATTAACTTTATATCTCTACCTCTACATTAAATAATAATGTCCCGTCTTTAGTTATGCTTTCAAACAGATTCGTGTTTACCTTGAAAACAAAAATAACTTTGAAAGACTCAAATACCCCAGACTATCTGATAGTTATTTGTGCTCTAGTTATTTGTTGTTACCATTTCTTGTTCCTAGTTTGGCATTGAAATGCAGAAAACAACAACAAAAAATCTTTTTGAAAAGGGAAGAATAAGACAAAAATCTATTTCTTAGTCGATTGCATAGCTCTCTATTTCTCATGACCTTCTGGGTGCTCAGCCAAAACAAAAACAAAATGCTTGTTGTTGTGGAAATGAAATGTGATCCAGGGAGCCCACTTCGAGTTTTTTTTTTTTTTAAGGCTAATCAGATTCCAAAACACCAGACAACGGTTTTACAACTATTATCAAGCTGCCAATCATTTGATTATCTATCTCAACAATCTCCAGGTAAATGGTCGAAATACAGTGTTCATGTTTCAAAGTAGTCGACCTGAAATGTGCACTTGCACACATAGTGAAAAAAAGATAAAGATAGTTTAAGAGACCAATGCTGGATTTAAAGGATGTTTACCTGCCCGACTTTATTGGTGAGCTCAAATGTGGCACCTGCATCCCTCAGGGTCTTGACTCACCGTGTTCTTTTAATGCTCCATTGTTGCACAAACTTACATTCACTTGATGCATCTACATCAGCAGTAACAGCAGAGAGTGATGGCCGAGGACCCCACTCAGCAGCCTAAATATGAAGCCTGAATAAAAGTGGTACCTCACTACTAGTTGTGACTCTAAGACAATCTATCACAGCTATTGCATCTTAAAATCTCTTTGCTTTTAATAATGCATAAATAAGCAAGCAAGCATGTAAACATGTAAACTTAGTCTAAGTATTTACACAATCTTCCTGAGTGCAGGGCTGTTTATTCCAGTGATCCTGGTTCTTTGATACAGAAACATTCTCCAGCTGCATCAAAAGTGTGTGTGTGTGTGTGTGTGTGTGTGTGTGTGTGTGTGTGTGTGTGTGTGTGTGTGTGTGTGTGTGTGTGTGTGTGTGTGTGTGTGTGTGTGTGTGTGTGTGTGTGTGTGTGTGTGTGTGTGTGTGTGTGTGTGTGTGTGTGTGTGTGTGTGTGTGTGTGTGTGTGTGTGTGTGTGTGTGTGTGTGTGTGTGTGTGTGTGTGTGTGTGTGTGTGTGTGTGTGTGTGTGTGTGTGTGTGTGTGTGTGTGTGTGTGTGTGTGTGTGTGTGTGTGTGTGTGTGTGTGTGTGTGTGTGTGTCTTGTAGAGTCTGATTCTGGTCTTCCTGGCTGGTTGCAGGTAATCTGCCCTGGAGCCTTGGCCTGAAAAAGAAACGCACGCACACACACACACACACACACACTCTCTCTTGTGTACATCTGGCCACAACGGCAGTTCTTATCTTTTTCCCCTGACGCTGTTCTGTCCAGCACATGGAAGAAGGTGATAGCATCAAGCCTCTGGTTCAGATAATTACTCACACAGACACACAAACAGAAATAATACGTGTGTGTGTGTGTGTCTCTCTGCCCCCATTTTTCTGACCAACTACAATCTCGTTCATGAACAAACGTTTCTGATTGGCATCATTTCTTCTGGCCTAATTTTTATATAAAAACAAAATCTGTGTATTGCCTCATTTAAATCATGCTAAAAATACAAAACAAATAAAGTACACTATTATTATTATTGACTATATTCACAAACATCTGTGTGTAGCCACTTGAGCTTCATGGTTCCCAGTGTTTGAAGTCCAAAAGCTGATGACTGTATGTTTTAAAAAGTTCAATTTTTTTCCCCAATCACCTGATGAACAAGAATTCCATCGTCAAAAATGATCTGTCACAGTTTCAACATGTAAGTGTTAATAAGTTTGTTTTGTTTTGGAAAGAAAGAAGTGGTTGTCAGTGATTGGTCCACAGAGTGAAGAAGTCTTTATAATGAAAGACTGACTGCCTGGTGCCCTGAGCATCAGATCAAAAGAGGGCCTAAGAGGGTTTAATGGGCACTTTAGTTAGAGTGTGTGTGTGTGTGTGTATGTGCGCGCTCGTGTGTGCGATTTGTGTGTCTGTGAGATTGTTAGTTAATTTTAATTAGATTTGTAAGTTGTCCTGTTTAGAACATAGGTCTTCTAAAACAACAGAAAAACCAAAGAGGGAAAATTTAATTTCCATTTCATATTGTTTATTCCCTTGAAGAGTGTTTGTTACACGTGAGTGTGTGTGTGCCCATGGGGCCCGACTGGTGTTTGATTGTTCCTCTGACCACACGTGAGTTGGCTTTGACTCACAGTTAATTAAACCTAGGGCAGGTCTGAACTGGCCACACACACACACACACACACACACATGCGCACAGCCTCTGAAGTTGATCTGTTATTGCCATTTGGTTAGTTGCACGCTCAAAACTGTTCATTAGGTAGAGTGTATGCTGGGTAATGCCTCTCCAGAGGGAACTGAGCTTAATTGAGGCTTCAAGCTGTTAAGAACATTTATTTTATCCTTTACAGCAATTATGAAACAAATTATCATCATTAACAAGAAAAGAAAAAAAAAACTCTTATATTGTCCTTCTTGTGTTATTTAAAAAAGGCTTCAACGCTGTCCACACTATATTTCAGCATTTTGTATATTTAGTATGACAAACTTTATTTAGTTTCATGAAAGACTTTTATGACTCGTGTGACGTTGTGTGACTGAAAAAGTGTTGATGACCTTCTCTAGTTTACAGGAAATGTGTCTGAGGGAAATGGGGGCCAGGCTGAGATACAGTGGGAGAGAGGAAGAGGGAGGCAGGGGACTGACAGATTAAGTGAGAGAATAAACAGAAAAGCAGAACAGGAGAGAATCCAAACTTTGAAGAGAGAAGAGCCGTGTTGTTTGACAAAGCCCGTTAAAGAGCAATACCTGGAATATGAGGGATTCATTCTGTGACGAGTTCAGAAAACAGGATCGCCGTCACTTCGAGGTTCTCTTATTTTCTGAGTGAGCAAATAAAAGTCTCAACATTTAAGAAGACGTTAAGGGAACTGAGGGAGCGCTGTCCTGAAAAAGGGGGCGAGTAGTCAGTCCGGGTCTCAGGAGAAACAACAGGACCCAGCTGTTGCTCTGCAGGCCACCACACCCAGCCGAGAGAGACTCCATTTGTTGTTGTAGCTGGCCTCAATGACTCTGAGAAAAAGAGGGAGAAAGGGGAGGTAATGATGGTGGTCGCAGAGTCTTAGAATAAAGTTCCCTAAAAGTATAGGACGAGCGTCCTTCATTAGGAAATGGGAAGAGCGGTCGCATCGCAGCATCACTTCCTGGTTTGGTGTGTCTCTGTTATGATGTTTGGTTCCAAGCTCTGCTATCTGGGTCGAGTGCCGGTGCGTTGTTTGATTACCCCGAGACTCAGGAGTTTATGGATACGCAGCCAGGGGCCGTGACCTCAGCTGGGACCTACAAACTTACTCTGTTCCCACCAGCGCTCCTCTAGACCGTCTCTTTCCTATTTCGTCAAACCACCTTCACTCCCACCCTCGTTATCCTTCACTTTCCCCGTGATGCCTCTTCTCTACGCGTGTGTTCAACGTTCGGCCTCTCAGGGTTCATTTCCTCTCAATCACTCTCACCCTTTGTCTCACTCTTACCTGCGCTCTGCCTTCTGATTAGAGCCTTTTTAGTGTCAGATCAGCACTATACAATGTGTCTGCATCGTAGCATGAAGCTCATTGATGTCATAAAATTAAAAGAAGAAGAATTATTATTTAATTATTCTCTGCATTTAGCCCATCCTTAGTATTAAGGAGCAGTGTGCTGCTGTGATGCGCCCGTGGGGTTCAGTGTCTTGCTCAAGGTCACTTTGACATGCAAACTATGGGGCGACCGGGGATCGAACCGGCTACCTTGTGGTTTCAGAACGGCCGCTCTCCCCATGAGCTACAGCCGCCCAAAAAAGCTCTGTGTTGGTATCATTTTCAGCCGATGAGTCACATTTGATGCATTTGAGTCTCACTTTATTTCACAGCACAAAATAAACAGCTAGAATGTGAAATGTAATGTTTACACATTTATGTACTGCTAGCTAATTATTCGGAGACTAACTTAACCGTTTTTATTTAAAAACAAAACACTGTCAAGATAATGTAAATACGGACGAGCCACTAATGTGTATTAATCCACGGCTGAAAATAGTCCCCAGAATATATACAATTTACTCATGTTTGAGTCGTAATTGCCAAAGACGACAGTGCCCAGCTGTTTTAGGACATTACTGGCCTTATTTCAAAGCCATATGTTTGTAGCATGTTCTTAAAGATCCAATGGGCTTGAGAGCCAGAGAGGGAAGTCAAAATGTATTTAGGGACTGATGAGGTATTGTTGATTTTGTTGTTTACAATAACAACATATAATAACAATAACTCTAGCTGTGTTTTTGTATCCACCACTGTACTTCTACTTCTACTTGCTGGTTTCAGTTGTTTGCAATCTGCAACTCTAGATGCAGCAAGATCCTACACACTCAACCTTTAACATAGTACTTTATGTTTCTGTTGGTTTAGCCCATCTTAAGGGGATTTGGAAACTTCCCCTGACTCCTTTTCCACATCAGATTAGAGAAGGATGTGTTGGGACATTTCTGTAACTTTCTAAAACTGTTCATTTATTTTTTTTTATTTAATGTTTCCGTCTTCTTGGGTGTAGGTCTAGTATATTGGTCAGTTTTGTATCAAACCCAGAGGACAGGACATGTGCTGCTGAGACTGCAGGTTAGTTAGTTGGTGACCCTCCTCTTCCTGTTTCCACCCATCTCCTCTTCCTTTTCCTGTCTCAAGTCTCAATGAATACAATGTGTACTCATTCACACACACACACACACACACACACACACACACACACACACACATCCGCACAAACACACGGACATATCCAACCTGTGGCCTGATCACTGTGTTCCCCCCTGAGAGCTGTAGGTCTGGAACAAAGAGGACACAAGAGAGAACGCAGAGGTTCGCTGCAGGAAATGGAAGAGCACAAAATGATATTTTAAGGAGGAGAAAAAGAAAAAAAAACGTAATCTGTGTGATCTCAGTCCAGATATACTGTAGAACTAGGAAGACGTTCAATGTGGGAAAAAGTTTAGATTTTGCTCGCTTAATCTAAGCGAACCCATAGCTAGTGTGGTGTGTCAGGCGGCTACAGTGATTTGAGTTATTCCGGCCTTGAGTTGTCCGACTCAGATTACAATGTTTTTTGGCAGGAATAGGAACATAACATGTAATGTTATGCTCTAGTCTACAGGATCACATGTATAGTAGTTTGACTGCAGAGAAAATATAGACACTGCCCTTCCAGCGAGGCCACACATTACGATTGTCAGAATCAGAATCAGCTTTATTGGCCATGTGTGTTTACACACTCTCGTTGTACATATATACACATTTACAATAAACAAGATAAATATAACAAGACATTAAAGAGAACAGTAGTCCGATTAGTGCAGATGGAGGAGTCTGATTAATTGTTCATCAGGGTGACGGCCAGTGGGAAGAAGCTGTTCCTGTGTCTGGTTTTGGTGTACAGTGCTCTGTAGCGCCCCCAGAGGGGAGGAGCTGTTGCACCAATCATATGGTGGTTATGTTTGGGGTGTCTGATGGGACCAAGAAGGACAAGAGTATTTCCCTAAATTTCAATTTGTTGCTCGACAATACAGGCGCTCCACACTGACTGTCAAGAATTTAAAATCTGTGCATGTTGGTGGAAATAGTTTTGGTTTGTGGGATGTTTAGGCTTAAACAAGCTGAAGGGCTGTAATCTGTTTAGGTGACAACCTCAATGTTCGAATCAGACCAGAGTACAGCTTGGGAATCTGGATCGCACAGTCCCAACAGCTCGTATCCACCGAGGCATCTGGAACTACTTTATCAAATGAGAGTTTTTACTGCCAAGCAATATTAGCCTAAGCTCTGCTTATTGTGTGGAATTGTACACACTGCCTGGAGACAGTACTTTATTAAACAGAGCATTAGGAGCTTTAGAGTTCTTCAGTAGTATGTTTTTACTGTTGGATGGCTGTGGATAGCCTGAAGTGGTAATGACTAGAAAATAAAGCCCTGAACAAGCAGCACACAGAGAGAACACGGCGGCCCTTCTCCCTCGTGGAATATTTGACAGATTAGTCATATTGTGGATGAAAAAGTTGAAACCAAAAGTTGCGCTAGCCATTAAAAACACTAAGGGAAAGTAGAGATGATGTCTTTAGTGGGATTTCCACGAAGGAAAAAAGTGCTCGTCGGTTGTGAAAGCCCGTCGCGCCTGGGCGTCGAGCTGCTTCTGTGGGAAATTGCTCTAAATCGAAGGAAGTTGCATCAGTTTGGTCTATTGTGGACCGCATCTCTAATGAGCAGTGTTTGTTTGTTGCATCACATGACGCAAATCACCACAAGCAACACTTGGCAAAGTCCAAATCTTATTTTGATTTGATCCTGTTTTTATTTTCCTTATTGCCATGCCCTTTACATTTCACACATAAGATTCGCGTCCGCTATTTGCGTCTGCCTATTCCACCGCCTGATTTATTTGGGATTAAAGGCGTGCGTTCATTGTTGTGAGTCATGCGCAGGACACATTTCAAAAAGCTCAATTTACATCAGCCCCGGCCAACCTCAGGCAGCTCAATGTGCCACCCAGAAACTCAAGAGCCTGCACAGTACGAGACTGAGTGTGCCAAGCGTTCCCATTGTACTTCTGCAACTCCGATGTGACCCGCAGCGTCCTGCTGGCAACATGCTTTTACAAACATATGAGCGCTCCGTGCTTATTGTTGCAACACAAAGACAGACAAGTGACAGATTAAAGAGAGAGCGTGGAGAAACGACACATGCAGATGGCCAAATGATTTGCTTTAGTATTTTATCCTCTCTCTGTCGCTGCAGCCTGCTTCTCTCCCGCCTCCACCATGAGGCACTCGGAAGTCTGAGACGCAGAGACTCTGGCCTCTGTTATTTTCCTGACTTTGTAAGCAATTTGACCTTTTACCTTTTCACCCTGCTCTAAACCGCCTCTCCACCAGTGAAAGCGGCACGCTGCATATTCCCGCCACATTGTGCAGGAATGACTGAGGGGAATTCAGGAATGTAGTCAGGAATGCAGCGTGCTGCAGCAGCAGTTGGAGTTTCGTTGGGCCGCATGAGGTCATTTTCTCTGCTCATAGTGGGTATGCACGTGCACTCATCAGCATCTGTCTACATTTGAGTGTGTGTGTGTGTGTGTGTGTTATCATTTAAGTGTGTTACTGGAAGACATAATAGGGTTTAACACTCTTAATCCTAGTTGATCTTTGTATGGGAACATGACACACTGTCTTCCCAGACAGAGATGTATTGGATATTTATTTAACCTATTCCATTTCTTGGAATGTTTTCCTATAATAGATCAGCAATGAAAGGCTACTGGATGATTAGGGACTTTAAATAATGTTGTTGTCAGCCTGTTTCACAACCCACAAAAACAAAAAGACTGTTCTCTCATGACCGAGCACGTTATGATTCTCTAATTTCTTAAGCTGGCTAATGTCTTGCCATGTAGAAGTTATTGTACACGGCATCAGATAAGTTTCGGTTTTAAAACCTTCACACACATGGATGCCTATCGGATACAAATTCACAATCCATCCTCTCCTTTAGTTCCTGCTATACTACTGCACTTCAGATGATGAAGAGAAGAATCGACATACTCATAAAAAGCAGAGATCCGACTCACACACGGGCACATGGAGGATGCTCAGACGTCATATAAATGAGTACCACCTGCTGGGCCTGGAGGCCCGACACAGCTGATGTTTGCACAGTTACTGAGATAAAAATGGGCCGCTGAGAGCTGCTGTTGTGGAGCCACGTACAGAAACTCTTGAGGAGCCTCATGTGTGACTGCAGATAACATGCAGTACTTCCATCCCGCTGACAGCCGCCGCTCCAGCTGGACAGGGTGTTGTGGGATGGCTTGAATCTCCGGCAGCTCTGTCCGCCTGCCTTTTTAATAACCCGACAGTTATTCTTGGTAATAAGCAGGACACCGTCGTATAAATGTACTGTGTGTGTTGCATTGTTGCCCTACGAGTCGAGTCGAACCAGATTGAGCGGCTACAGCCACGCTAGCAGCACCGTGAGGCGCTCGGCTCTGCTTTGAGCTCCCTTTCCTCCCTTTCCCTGATAAAGGCTCCGCTTCCAGCCAAACCAGATAACGCTCGTTCCCTCCGTCGTCACTCAGGTGATTGCAGAAGTTATCGCGTCGTTTACGTCCAAGTGCTGCCGCCTCACAGCCGAACACTGCTCTATCCATACTGCAGACTGGGTGCAGCCCCTCTGAGGGTTCAAACTACACTACTTATTTACATCAGTGTGTGTGCGTGTGATGTGTGGTTGTAATGTTAGTATTATTTGGTCAACACACATACCTGCTATTGTGTTTTTTGTTTGGGTAAAGGTGCAGTGTGTTTCCTATGTAATGTGAGAGTCTCCATGATTAGAGGAGTGTGGATAGTCAGGCCAGAGGGAAAGAACGAAAAACAGAGGAGGCATGTAAAGGAAATGATAGATGTAGAAAGAAAGCAACCGTTTTTATCTTAACTTGTATGGCCAGAGATGTAAAGGGAGATGAGATCTGACGTGTCAAAGCGTTTTGCAACCACCAAACTGCTCGGAGCAGAAAACCTTTGTAAACGAGCGTCTCCGCCTCAGCTATTGACTTCCGAAACAAGTTCATCTCTCTTTGATTGTAGCCGTGTTGTAGCCGCTGGGTGTGAAACCTGCCCTCAGGGGGCTTTATGAGGGGGGATGAAAGGGGAAGTGCCCCCCCCCCCTCATTACCATGATTCATCAAATGCTTCCCCCTGGCTAACAGAGGTAAGATCATTTGTTAGAGGAAACAGCTGACACGCCTTGTGGAGCTTGAAGGAGTCTGCTGGTGGTCAGACATGCTGATGGTTACAACAGTGTCTGAAGGCCAGTGTGTTGACGGTTCAGATGGAAACGCCGTGTGGAAAACCACCACAGTGGTGGTTAGCTTGGATCTCTGTTTTTTTTTAATTTTTATTATGATTTGCATGCATTCTTTTTTGAGTATTGAAGACATTTATTAATACTGAATATGAGCTATCTGCCAAAACTTAAATTAGTGATATTAAGAATGAATCGTTTCTGGACTTCCTCCAAACGTAACGTAGCTCAGTAGACAGCAGGAGAGATTAAATGTTCTTCTTATCTTTATCTAATGATTTATTATGTTATTAGTTATTTGTTGATGTAAGCGGCTTGTTGCAGTATATGCTCTTTTTCTCATTTATGACAACTCAATGGATACAGCATAAAACAAACGTGAATTTAACGTTTTGTCAACAAACAAACAAATCCTCTGGTCATTCTGTGCTGGTCACTGTCTGACTTGATATGATGGAAAAATGATCTGAAAGACGACGTTGATGAGAAACCGTATCGGGACATTCACTGTAAAAAGACGTTTCTTCTGGGCTGCATCAGTAATTAATTAAGTAGTGAAAACTATTTTCCCTGACTCGCAGCCTGGCAGCAGGCGCCTGGTTTTCACCGCGAGCCGTGTGGCTCTTTCTGTCATGTCTGAATTAACATGTTTAAGTAATTTGCTCATCTCCGAACGACAAAAAGCCATCAGGGTCACGCTTCCACGTCTGAAAAGATGCCGCATCTCTCCAGCGAGCAGTGGGGCTGGCAGATGTTGGTCACAGACCACAAAGTCTCTTAAGCCTTGTAAAAACTCACATTAACTAGAAATCACAAGAAGGAAACAAAAAAACATGGTTCGACTGGATTTTTTTCCCCTGAGCACACCACGGTTGCATCCAGCCGCCGTAAACCGCGTCACTCTGTGTGGTCCGCTAATTGCACATCAGATGGAGCCAGTCTCCGTGATGAAAGCTTGACTTTGCGCTTTGGTGTCAGTTGTAATATGTAAAGCAGATGTGTGTTTTAATATCAAAGCCCGTCCGTGGCTGTGTAGCGCTGCCTGGTTGAGCGGCTTTAGAGGCTGGGTTCCCGCTGGGGCCACCCGCACTTAGGAAGTATTCCTGTAAGCGGGAATCCTGAGGGAACGACAGCCCTGAGCCATCTGCCTGAAAAAGGTAACGTCCTTGAAACCACCTGAGAAGTTGCTTCTGGATAAAGTGCGACGCCGGAGTGCGAACACGTTGTAGTTCTGGCGCTCTGCAGAATGATGAACACCGAGCCTCGCGTCGTGTCTGTAATCAGCGACAGCAGAGAGTTGGCTCACTTCACGGCCTTCAGCTCGCAGCTACGGCCTCCTCTATCTGATCAGATCCCAGCCTTGTTTTCACATCGAGCCTGGATTAGAGTTGTCATATCAGCCGGAGCCCAACTGATTACAAACACATTCACACAATGATTACATGCAGCTTACTGTAGGACTTTAATGAGACATCCAGCAATCCTCTTTTTAACCTGCAGTGACTCTAGGTCCCGCAGCGATAAGGCTGCTTCAAAGTTAAAGATGTTGGTCGCTGATTGTGAGGCTGCCAATCCCTTTGAGATGCTGTGTGTGTGTGTGTGTGTGTGTGTGTGTGTGTGTGTGTGTGTGTGTGTGTGTGTGTGTGTGTGTGTGTGTGTGTGTGTGTGTGTGTGTGTGTGTGTGTGTGTGTGTGTGTGTGTGTGTGTGTGTGTGTGTGTGTGTGTGTGTGTGTGTGTGTGTGTGTGTGTGTGTGTGTGTGTGTGTGTGTGTGTGTGTGTGTGTGTGTGTGTGTGTGTGTGTGTGTGTGTGTGTGTGTGTGTGTGTGTGTGATATCTCTCAAGCTAGGGTTGCGACTAACAATTACTTTCATTGTTTCTAAATGTGTCAATTATTGTTTAGTCATTGCAGTTTTGAAGCACACATTCACAGATCTTCAAAATGATGGTCCTCTAAACTTCAGAAATTGTAGTTTATGTCGATAAAAATGTCATGTAGCATTTCATCTAGTATGTCACCGAAACGACATAAAACGTAATTGCATGGTATGTCATAAAAGAAACGATGTAATAAGTCACAGTATAGTATGTCATTAAAATGTCACATAAAAAGTCATAGTGCAGAATGAATTATATACAAAAATGTTGTATACAAAGTAAATCATCTCGCCTTCGCAGAACGCTGCAACAACACAGCTTGATCAAAAATCGCAAGTACTCAGCCGTGCTTGAAAGAGTGTAGTAAAGTAATTGGCTTCAGTTTGCTATTCACGTTACATAAGGTCTCTTCCCCCCTCCCCCCTCTCTCTTTCATTGTGCACAAAAGACTCCTCCAAACACACACACACACACACACACACACACACACACGCCATCAGTGCGGCATGGCAGCCGTCCAGAGAGGGGCTCCAGTGTCGCTCCGTTTCAAAGAGCTCTTTCTTGCTGTCCTTTTGATGCTCGCTCCCCAGCAGCAGTGGAGCAGAAATGCCGAACGTCCAGCTTTGATATGAATGTGTCCCTCATTCTCCACACTGCCCTGCAACTCTGCATCCGCACTCTGGAAGAAAATAAGAAAAAAAAGGTGCCTGCTGAGGTTACAGTGGCGCCAAACAACGCTCAGGTTGACGTGCTGCAGAACAGGTCGGGCAACATTTTGGGTTTAGAGTTGCCTCTCAGGGGATCGTAGCAGCACAGTGACCGTCAGTATTTTTACTTGTTCGTGCGGGCCGTTTCCTCCTTGATGAACCCAGATGGACATCCACATAACATAAGGATGGATGAACTGTTGACAGCACATATCTCTTAAACCACACGCCATTTTTTGGTTCTTATTTTAAACGAACAGAATACAGCTTCAGAAGGTGTGTTTTCTAACTTTAGAGGGGGCCACGCTCGGCGTTTCACCTGCTTGCAGTCGTCATGCTAAGCTAGGCTAATGAACTCCTTTCCTTCTGTAGTGAACTTACAAAGGAGAGTACAGTGAACCTGCCCATTCCGCTTTTGGAATGAAGGTAAATCGGCGTATTTCCCTCAAACTATTCCAGTGACTTAACGTTGAACATTATAGTTTCAGCTTTAAAGGAAATTGACTATTTTATTCTTTCAAAAACCCGCTTTTTGCAGCTTTCTTGTTTGTTTCTAATGAATTTGCACATCTTTTCACACAGAAAGAAGTACTGTATGTAATAAGATAAAATCTGAAAACACACATGCAGTGCGGCTACAGACTCAGAGGACTGCCACTTCAGCCCTGACGCATCAGCGATGAGTAGTTTTTGCAGCCTTTTCTGTGAAAGACGTGTTGCCTTAATGCATCAACCCGGAGCACCGTCTCTTTTCACAATGTATAATAGGTCCATCTCTGTTTTTTGTGTGGTTTTGTACTTTTTATATTGAACTGACGCACCAGGCTGATTGTTTCACACGGGCATGCCAAATACGGATCCGCGGTATAAATAACTGAGAGCTCTCGATGTGTGTTGTTGATGATGTGTTCTTTCATATTAATTTGCCGTGGGCCCTCGGCACACAGCGTGCACTGTAACGGTGTGTGTCGGCTGCTTCCTCTGTTCTCTCGCCTCTCTTCACAAACAGAGGATGGGTTTGAAAAACAGGTCTGTTATTTACTGTCTCCCAGGAACAGGTCATTCGGTTCTAATTATGAGAATTCCCATTTAAGGAATGGAAACCTATGTGAGTATATGTATGAAGTCATCAGCTGAAACTGACTATTTACTCACTGGATCAATAAGCAGAGTATCTGAAATGAATCTGCAACTATTGTAATAATAATTTTCTGATTTGTTTTTGTCAATTTTCCAGAAAGAATATCAACTAGGTTCCCAAATATGACCGTTTGCCTGTTTATTTGAAAGCTCTTGGTTCTGGACTGTTGACATTTGAAGTAATCACGTTGTGCTCTGGTAAAAATTGGGATGAGCATTGTTTTTACTACTTTCCAACATTTTACTGATCAAACGATTTCCCAAATAATCGAGCAAATAATCGGCATAATAATTATGATAATAATCGTCCGTAGTGGTTTCTTATTTTAGATGTTTTTCAAGGTTTATTTAAGATACGGGTTCTCTTAAAGCTCCTATGGTAATACATGGGGTCTGTATGTGTGCACAGTATATTCCCTGCTGCTACTCACTGCACAAAGAGAAAGCGAAGGGGCAGCACATTCAACGGAATGCAGCATGCGTGTGTGTGTGTGTGTGTGTGTGTGTGTGTGTGTGTGTGTGTGTGTGTGTGTGTGTGTGTGTGTGTGTGTGTGTGTGTGTGTGTGTGTGTGTGTGTGTGTGTGTGTGTGTGTGTGTGTGTGTGTGTGTGTGTGTGTGTGTGTGTGTGTGTGTGTGTGTGTGTGTGTGTGTGTGTGTGTGTGTGTGTGTGTGTGTGTGTGTGTGTGTGTGTGTGTGTGTGTGTGTGTGTGTGTGTGTGTGTGTGTGTGTGTGTGTGTGTGTGTGTGTGTGTGTGTGTGTGTGTGTGTGTGTGTTACGTCTCACAGTGAGAGAATGTGAGGAATCTGCTGCCATGAGAAGGCCGCTGTTGTTTACTGACACAGTGGTGAAAAGGAGGTTATTGTGTGTGTGTCTGTGTGTGTCACACATGCTGCTGTCACTTCCTAGTAAGCGACTTCTTAGCCGTGATTGTGACTAATTATTGTCAAAGTTGTAATACAATTGGATGAAAACATTCATGCAGTTACTCTGAGGTTCACACTTTGACCTAAATCAGTGGCTGTTGCTCTGCATTATGTTTTTACTGTGCAGTTCTGGTTACTCTTTGTATGTTCACAAGCATCTTCATGCATCAGTCCAGGATGACAATCGACGACTTTGTGTCCTGTATGTATCCGACCTGGACATGAAGCATGATGTGAAGGTTATTCTAACTTTCAAGCGATTCCACTGATGGACAATCTGCCAGATGTGCTGCAATAGAAGAGAGTGGGGAAGTGTGCACGCTAGACAACATGCACGTTCGGTGCATGTTTTAAAGTATTTAATAAATTGGCTTAGCAGATGTTTTTTGGAGGGGGAAGGAAATACTCTCAACGTGTTTGTTAGAGCTCAAGGACACGTCCATGCGTCGTGGTGAGAAACGCTGAATGAAAACATAGCTTGTGTTTGTTTCCATTCACACAGGGCACCTTTAAGCTCCACCTGCTAACCTTCTCAACAGCAGCTCACTGAGAAAACGCCACCAAAGTAGCAACTGGACCTTGAGTTAAGGCTATTTAGTCTTTGTTTGGTAGACAAAATAATGACCTCCCTGTTAATTGTTTCTTTCTCTGTTTTGTCTTTTTCTCCTTAGATTTGGGATATGAGCGATGACGAGAGCATCTGAAGGACTGGAGGAACAAACCGCGACTCTGAAGGGCCGAGCTCTCCAATAACCCTTCCGTTTCTGTCTGGTTTGTTTTTTAAGGAAGCGCACATTTGTGTCAGAGTGCAGGGCTTCACGTGCGACAGTAGACACACACACACACACACACACACACACACACACACACACACACACACACATATATATAGCTCACGTAACCAGAACCAACTGCATCACAAACACATCCTCAGAAAAGTCCTCAGAATCGAGCATTAATAAGGTCAAATAAACTGCAGTTTCAGTGATTCAGTGAAAATGCAGTTTTTCACAGAGATTGAACAAATGAAATGTTCCACATTGTGCGTCTGAAACTGTCGTATTTAATGGATAACGTACCTGTTCCTATTACCTCATGTTTGTAATCGGTCACATTCACTCATTGTTCGCCAGTTCAATTCCATATGACAAAACAGTGACTTCTTGTCTGGAAAGGCCTCACTGAATGGTCACAGGTTCAATCCCTCCCACAGTCCCTCCATCGACACATGTAATGGGTTTGCTGAGTCCTCTGGCACGACATGGACTAACTACATCTGTTCGCTCACTCAGTTTACTGCAGATGAATTATGAAATTACAAAAACACAGTCGACAACTCAGCAAATCCATCCATCTATCTCCCTTTCTGTTTACTGGCGACTGCGAAGCATTCAGTCCAGTTAATACTAAAACCAGCTTTGCTGATGTGAAAGTAAGAGAGCTGCACACAGACGGTACTATGCAACTGTGGCTTCTGATATGGAAATGATTTAGTGTTGCTGTAGACGGCCCGGAACCTACAACGGCACGGTGTAATCTGAAAGAGCCCGAGAACAAAGAGAAGGTCTGTTTGCTTTGTTTGTGTTGACGCATGCACTCGTTTGTCATGTTGCTTTTCTTACTCTCCCCCGTGCTTTGTGTCTGAACTGCTAAACATGTACAATATGTTCAGTGTGATGAAATGGACTTTTCAACAGCTGCTTGGATATTTATGGAAGACTATAAATGCAGTGTGAAAAAATAGCGATTTGAGATTGAAGTTAAAAGTTAGAATTTAGGGAGAAATACATCCTTCCAAAAGGAAACCCCAGAATCCAAACTTTAACTCCAGAGATTAAATAGATTTTAACTTTGTCTTTCTTAATTCTGACTGCTGTTCTGGTCACACTTTTGCTCTTCTGTAAGTATTTAACCAAAGACTGGAATAAAATGTTGCTTTATTAATTCTGTTTTCATCTGTGATCTTTATTTTTGCTGTTTTATTATAGTGGTTCATGTGGAATTCAGACTCCAGCACATCCTTTCATACACTCGATGTTGCATCTTTCCAAAGCCCCTCCACCCGTTCCCGGCATCTGTCTTCACCACAACACACCAACACAGTGAGAGGCCCACACAGTCACAGTGGTTTAAAAGCACTTTATTGTTCATCAAGGCTACTTTACGTACAAAAAAGGTGGCCTGCCAAAACCTTTTTTAGTAGGAGGAGACACAGAGCCACAAATTGACTGTTTTGATACATCTTTTTTCTTTTCTTTTTTTTTACAGTTCAGAGTATTACTACCACTAAGTACATGCTACTTCCACTTCAAAAAGGACCTGGAAAATGAGACACAGTCAGAGTAAAGACCAACTCCTCTTTGATTTATCTGCACAGGTTTCATGGTATTTACTTGATTATAGATGCAAAACGGCCTCCACAGATGGGAACAGCTGCATCAGATACAAGGGTGATGACACAAAGCTCATTTACTGCTGAGACCTCATCCTCACTGACTGATAACGGAGATGAAGCAGATGAACTTCGGCACAAACATTTTTACAAAAAATGCTGTCAGGTTTTTATCCATTGCTGTTTTCAAATGGACTGATGGTTTGACTAATAGTTCAGTTCTCATTTGGAGACCAAGAACATGGTCATCAAAAGACCTTCAAAATGAATGTCAATACAAGCAGTGGTGAAACGTTTACCTGCCTGCTAGCCCATGACTAATGTTGATTGTTATTCTATTTTTAATAGTTAAATGGAAATGATCTGGGAAAGGCTGGCAGGACTCACTGGGCTAGTGGCGAAATGATTCTGTTCCAGTAATGCAAAACGTGCTACTTCCTCAAGAGGTCTCTGAAAGGACAACCTCCTTTGTTCAGACGTCTCGGAAGCGGCGTTAAATGATTGCAGAACACTGGGGACCAATGGAAGTAGCGATTGTCACCAACACACCAGTGGCTTGTTGTGGTTTCATATACGTTTACTGTGTTCCTGCACTTGAACCTTTACTCTACTATACTATATACTATACTATAAACTATAAACAAAAAAGATCAACTTTTTTCACCAAAAAAAAAAGAAAATGCAATGATTACAATATAAGGACAGGGAAAAACAACAATTAAATAGCTACATATCATTAACAAATTAATTGTTCCTCAAAAAATACCTACGATTTCTTTCTCTGTACATTCGTTACGCACAGCGTAATGATGGTCTTATAGTTACTTATTATAAAAAAGTATTTTTTTATTTTTATTTTAAGTGATTTCCCTACAGGGTGTAGTAGGGAGTGTTTGCCGAAGCAGAAAGAGAGCCGCCTACCTACAGGGTGGTAGTGAAATGATAATGAGAAAGAATAATAATAGAATAACAAAATCCTCTGGACACTGAGCCCTTTTCCCTCGTGTATTCTAGCATGTCGCTTATTACATCCAACTTAATCAACGTCAACTGAATGTGAGAGGGGGTCGGTGGGGGCACTGCCAATAGACTTTCAGCTCAAAGTCTCCCAACTTAGGTCTAGCTCCCAGAAGCTCAGCTCCTGAAGCTCTGAACCTGCCAGCTGAAAATCACTATTCAAACCACTCTGATCCTTTTTTAAGGAAACACGTTTAAACTGAGAGTACTTATTTGCCCTGGGAATGAATTCACTGGCGGTAGATTGAAAACATTTGTGTATCCGAAAAGGTCTAGAACTTTCACAGTCAGTTCTGGTTCTGTCACATCTGTTCAGTTGAGGATGGAATGTGTGGACATTCTAGAACACTGACACTGCGTTCCATTTAAAGAACTCTGGTTTAGGTCATATTCATCAGGTGTGAGTACATCCATCACAAACTAAATATGAACCTTTTCTACTTTCAAACTCGGCTCAGACATTAAATGAATCTGTAGTTTTGATACAGAATGACTCGCATCACTGTCCACTGTTCCAGCCCCAGGTCTCTGAATTCTATGCTCCCAATGTTCTCAAAACATAATGTTTTTTTCCTTAATGATATGGTATGAATTTATGGCCAATTTGCTTGAAGCAAAGAAAAGCAAAAAGGGACACAGTAATTCCTGAAAAGACCCCAAAACCCTGTTGGCAGGGAACTCTGGGACAGTCGGCCCTGACTGGTTATTAGATACTGAGCGTGTATGAGGCCTGTACAAGGTTCCCTAGAGGAGGAATGTATGCCACCAGTCAAATACATGTTCTCAGACTGTAGCAGTCAAGCTTAACTGCAGCAATACAATGTTGTTCAGAAAAGAAAGCATTGAAGTACAAAAAAAAAAAATATCTGGACACCAAGTCAGGACACACAAAGTCAACGGATGAAGCTCGAGAGAGCTGTGACATCACACCATACATTCAGATAACCCTTAATTATCAGCAAGTGTTTGGTTTGCCATCATCTCTGAAACATCAACAAGATGACCATGATCAACACCTTGCTTCTCCAAAGCATCGTGGCATATTTATGGTACCAAGATGGGTATTTGAGCTTAGACTCATAAGAATAAAGACCGCTTGGGATGCTTTTAAAAGAAAACAAGGGCCCGTCGACTGACATTTGCCAAGTTGATGCCTCAGCTCGTTCCGGCTGAAGGTTGTAGCATCCTGTACCACCGATGGATCAACATCTTAAGAAAACCTCGTCGGGCTGCGTATCCACCGCTCTCACTGTTAAACAGAGCCTGTCCGGAGGCTGTCCCACTATAGATGTTTGTTACCATACTGATATTAATGGAAAACAAAAACACAAAGTTGTAATATAACAATAATAATATGGAGTACAACTGACCCAGCAGTGAGTGTATAGTGTCTATGTCTGTTACTGACAACGAAAAAAGTAACAACTAACGTCCAAATGGAAAAGGCTTATAGTAGTTAAGATTGAAATGCTGCTTAAAAAACATTAATAGATACCAGCTATTAAAAAAAAAATAAACACACAAAAAACATGCATCTGTAAAAACATTAGTTTACCTTCAACCTTATAGAAATCTACCAAACCACAGTGTGTAGGAGAGGGAGGGGTAGCAGGGTGTAAGCCACATATAATTACAACACCTGTGTTCAAAGAGAGACAGGAAGAGATCTGAATGATCTTCTCCTCCCGGTCGAGAAACCAGACTTTTCTTCTTCTTTTTTTCCAACCACAAAGTGACATGCAGAGTCATCTCTCTTCTCATCACTGTCAGCAGTTAATCCCGTGAAAGACATCAAAGCACATTGTTCAGCAGCACACTGCGGGTCGTGCAGCTGTGTTTTCAGCGCGGGTCTCTTCTCATAATGGCTCTGATGTCTATTGACACCACAGTTGGCTGATTTGATAACCTGACTGTGCTTGTAAAATTAAATGCAACATTTTGGCACTATTTAAGTAGTTTAGACCCAACAGTGGCAGAGCAAACAAGCGTTGTGTTTGTTTGTGGCTCACAGCTGCAGAAATCAACATGTAGCGGTGTGATTAAATCCACTGTTTACTGGAACAAATCTAAATGTGAATTACTTAACACATCTTGAAAATTGTTTTACTACCCAGGCATACTGGTATGAATTTTCCATTTTTCCAAAATGCATAGTAATGTGGCTTGTACAGTTGATGACAGGGCCAGTGTGGAATTACGCCCTGGTGGATTTTATGTAACGGTTAATGAGATCAAATAGAACTTCCAACAAAAACTGGATTATACCAGACTGTGTCAAAATCAGCTGCATCAGTCCCAGTGTGTGCAGTGCCCGATTACAATGTTGACTTGCCACCTTCGAACCTCTACGACAGCAGTGCAAATCACACCAAGCCGATCACCTAGGTATACACATACAGTAATACAACCACCAGCACACATACATGAGAGAGAAGGAAGGAAGGTGACACAAATAACAGGACATTGCAAGATGGTTTTTTGTTGCTTTGTTTTTGAGGCGGGCATTGATCAACATCTGTGTCTGAGGTTTCTTTGGTAGCACAGTCAGGTGGTTTGTGATTATTTTCTCCAAAGTGTTTCTCACTCATCTTTTCTTTCAAATATCGGACATCTCAAAACGCAGAAGCAGTACACAAAACTACTGTTAAAGAAACAAACGGAAAAAAAGAAAATGAATAATTAAAATACCACCTTTCCTCTCTCTCTTTATGTACATATAACTATAGACACATTGCTCAGCTCCAAGCTTGACATGCAGGGATGATGAATTATTGGAAGGAGCAGCTTGATGCTCCAGTCGAGTCTCAAAAGTCGAACCCTCATCACAATGATTATTGTCTGGTATCACCATACCAGAGGACAGAGGGGTGGGGTTGGGGGGGAGAACGACCATGTTGTTATTGCTTCATTGATTCCCTATGAGTGCACAGAGAGAGAACAGGCTTGAGGGTTTTACATGTTTTTAGCAGACCAGCATGCAGGCATTCCCTCTGGGATGCTGGTGATAGACCAAAGTGACGAGGGCGTGGGTGTTAGAGCCGGGATGATTGGGAGGGCTCGGGAAAGAGGGGCAATTCCCTCTTAAACCCTTCTTCCTTCAGGAGACCACAGAAGGGGAGTGGTTGTGATTGACCATGTGACTGTTAGGGGAGGAGTTTGGGCTGCTGCCCGACGACGAGGGACTGCCCTTGTTTTTAATCTGCAGCCAGGTCTCGCCCAGTGCCTTGGCAAAGTGGTCGTCCACCGAGCCAGTGATGGACACGGAGTTGGTGGCGGTGGGCTCGGGCTCCTTGTAGTTCTTCCCAAGACTGCGGCGAAAATGTTCCTCAATCACAGGGTCACAGGCTGTATTGGCTAGAAGAGGGAGGATAGAATAAGGCAACAGAGAGTTTTTATTTCCCATAATAAAAAACTGAAACATCTCTAAAACACACTTACATAAAGTTCAGCGGGTAATTTATTGCCTAGCATCAGTTTAAACATTGGAAACGTGCATTTTAGGTCGATGGAAAAATACTAACTGACATCTATTTCACTTTCTCGGTGCAGTTTTTTATATTAAATCACCGTTTTAAATTTCACTGTTAACCTCAATGAGATCATAGGGATTTCACTGGGATCATAAAAAATGGCCACAGTTGAGTTATCAACCCACAGAAAACATGACCAACACTCACAGGCAGGCTGAATAGAACAGACATGTGTTTGGCTGGGCCCTCGAGGGACTTTTACAGAACAGAGATAACAGACAAGGTAGTTAAGAAAGCACATTGAGGCTTCTGAGACTCCCTGACAGAAAACGTGGATGATTTGTTTTAGCAACCCCAGTTATATAAGTCAGTCTGAATGTGGAGAGTATGAGAGGTTGTGTTTTCTCTGGAGGGTGATTTGCACTCAGAGAGGTTTCCCACAAACTGCACTGTATGGGAAACTCATTTTTTTTAAATTATATCCACTTTTAGGGGTTGTGCCCAGTGAACGATACTTGGTAACAATTTGGTATCAATTAATTACTGAGATGTGTTCATCCATCACTGCTCTTGCTACCATAACTATAAGTACTAAAAAAGCAGATATACTATCATATAAAAAACTATGATGGCATGCGTCTGTCTGTATGTATACATGATGCACTTGCATGTGTGCACTCACTGTTGATTCTCCTGTAGTTGTTAGCGAGGCTTGCACAGCCGTTGTGGGAGACCGGACAGTGAGACAGGTTGCAGTTGCGGTTGTTGGCTGGAGCGCATGTGATCACTGAAGGACGATTCTGAAACACAAATTTGGGATTTAGGAATCACCAAAACAACATAAACAATTGTGTCAAGAGTGGGTCTAAGAAGAGGGACTAAAAAGAGCATAGAACTTAAAAAGTGAGGCATATTTATGTAAAGAAAGACAGACTAAAGGGGGATTTGAAACTTGAGGGAGAGAGAGAGAGAGATTTATTGACCACGAGCGTTTAAGAACAGTTTCGGCCAACTATCCAAATAGGACATGTTTACTCCCCACCATCCTGGCTGGCTAATAAAAGCACATTGGTCACATCATGAAGGGACCTAACAAGGTGGAAATTTACCCGACAATTTGCAAAAGATGTATTTGGTGCAAGAACCAAATGATACAGGAAGTGCAAGCTACCTGCTGGCGTTCCACGGCGCTGACTGTATGCGGCACTGAGGCCATAGCCACTGTGCTGCTGCGTGCAGATTCCACCATGCTGTTTTTGGTGAGCGCCAGTGGCTGGTCCATGCCAGCTAAGCTGGCAAGGTGGTGATGGTGGTGGTGGGCGTGGCTGTACAGGTGGTTGCCATGAACTCCCAGAGTGCTGGGCACCACCACGCGCTCGATTGGGCTCCGGCTCCGGTCCTTAGAGTTGGCGGAGCTGCGATAGTCTCCATTAGGCTTCCTGGGGAACAGAGTGAAGATAGGTAAAGATTAGGGAGAGCCACATTCATTTAACCTGCATGTTGGGTTGTGTATTTATTTATTGTCATTGTGTGGTATACCTTCTCTGAATTCAGTAACACAACATATTTTAACCAAATAGATAACATATTTGCTATTCAGCTATATTACTATGCCAATGTTTCGCACATTGATCTTTACTACATGGATTACATGGCACCTGATCCAAAGTTAACGAAAACCCAAGCCTTGGTGGCAGCTGGGGTGTCGGGATAGAAAAGGGGTGAGTAGTGAGAGACAAATTCAGACAGAGATAAAGATGGGCTCAGAAAGAGACGAGGGAAGATAAACAAAAGAGCAATTGTAAATGGAGCTCTGTGTCAAACACTGCAGGACCAGCAGAAGCTATTAATACTAACCTCACACATGATAAGTCACACACACACACACACACACACACTCCCTTTTTGCTGTTAAGTCGAGGAAGGAACACTTTCCTAACTTCATCCAACATGGATGGACTCCAGACTTATCCCTGCACATAGGGGCAAACAGGCACACAGCTCTAAAAGTGCTTTCCTCAATGCAACAAATCAACTTTATCTCTGCGGTGAGCCTGAAGCCAGCTGGACTCAGTGTTGTCTGATGAAAACATGGAAAATCCTTCAGGGCTAATGCAGTATGGTTATCTCTAACTGCATTACATTACATTTCATTTAGCTGACGCTTTTATCCAAAGCGACTTACATGATATACAGTATACATTAGACCGAAGACACAGCAACGGTGAGCAATGAGGGTTAAGTGTCTTGCTCAAGGACACAACGACTGGCTGAGCCAGGGTTTGAACCACCGACCCTCTGATTGAAAGACTGACTTGCTAACCACTGAGCCACAGTGCATCTCAACACTTGAATTAATCTGCTAAAAGTAGACATCCGTCTTTGTATGTGTTTTACTCTTCAGTTCCACAACACACTGTCCATACTCACGACCATGGACTGAATCCTGAAGGTGAAAGAAGGTAAGCTGGCCACACACTTTCCATATGAAAGAGAAGTAGTTCTCACCACAACCAAAGCCCTCTGTTCTCCTCAAACTGTGAGCTCATATTTTAATCATTAAAAAAACAGCGATAAGGATAAGAGACTAAAGTAACGACAGTTTGACACAACCCAGATTTTGGCCTCTTTTTTTTTTTTTTCAGCTCCCAGCTCTGATGATAATGACTTGAAATATTTGATACAGTATGTAGTGAAGTGGCAGTGCTTGATACTGCCCACACTTGCTTGCAGTTTAACAGGGAGCAATTATTTTGCACAGTGCGTCAAATGTGGTTTCTGTCTGTGTGTGTGTGTGTGTGTGTCTGTGTGTGTGTGTTCAACTGTATATTACAGCTTTAGTGCAGCTCCAGTCTCCTCCTACAATTTGAGGCCCAGTTACAGGGAGCAAGATTTACTGTACTCTCCTCTTGCTATCTCTTCTTTTCTCTCCAACTTCATGGCCACATGCATAGACACGTCACAAATTAATACATACTCCCTGACATCCCCACTGAAATACACTATTAGACACAAAAGCCTCAATTGGGAAAAATGTATGACATGTACTATAGATAAGCTGCACTGAAACATGAAATCTCTTTCTCCTTTATTCTCCACCAGACACAGGGAGGCATTACTCCGGGGAAAGGTCTGAATGAGAATACAAAACAGACTCTGGAGTGAAAAAGTCAGAGCGGGCCTTTAAGGTTTTGTTTGGATGCAAAACAACAAGTTCAGGCAAACAGTTGTAAATCCATGTGACCAGGCAACCTGACTGCTGGGTCAAGCATCTGGAGCCCACAGCAGCGTCCTGCACAAATAAATAGTCTCTACAGAATACAGAGCAGGACAGAGGAAGAGCTGAGGAGAGGTGGGGAAGGGGGAGCTGCATGTGAATGGTCCGGACCTCTACTATAAGAAAGAGTGAGGTCAGTAGTTTCCTTCGTTTGTGCCGAGAGCTTACATTAGAAGAACCCCCCCCCCCCTTTCTTTTTTCTTTCTTTCTCTCTCTTTTTCTCTTACAATTGCCAGCAAACTTCCTGAGGGTTAAAGAGGGAGAGACTTGGCAGTGTTTTTCTAAACCCTGGACGACAGCTCACCAACAAGCGTTTTGTGTTTTCCCATAGTTGCATCAGTTTTCTGTTTCATTATTTATCAAATAGTGAAAAAGCAACTGCATCGTGGAATGAATCACATAAAATCAGGTCATAATAATGAATATGATTCTCCAAATCAAAGTTCTCCTGTATAACTTGTTGTATTCAAATATAAACAATCAGTAGCCGATTAGCTGAGAGGCAAACAGATAATAAAGTACCCCCCTCCCTCTCATACCCTCCCAGCAGCTGGGTCTTGAGTTAGGTTATGGAAGTTGTTCCAAACTTTAATCATTGCCAAAGAGCAGGCATGCCCACATCCTCACACAAGAGGGGCCTTTGCAGGAGCCAGTGAACAGGATCAACAAATCCGACCAATGAATGGCGTAGCTGTCGAATCCACTGCCGCCCCCGCCTTCCCCTCGCCTGATTGCCCACCAAAACCGGGACCGCATTTCATGCCAGGGATCAGGCATTCAAAACATACCCTGTGTCTTTGTCTTTCTGACGCACCTCTCAATTATTGTTAGGGTCGCAGCTGGGGAGAGAGGGAGAGGATGCAAAAGGCGGAGGATGAGGGCTACACATAAGACACGGGTATGTGGGTGGTGACAAGGGCATGAGCTGAAGAGAGAGGGTTAGAGGAGAGGATGAGAGCGAAAATGGGGAAGAGATGGAGAGAAGTTTGAAAAGTAGAAGACTCTGGGACTTTGTACCTCCCTAGCCCAGGAGGAGTTGAGACAGGAGACACGGCTTAATCTAATTTCATAATAAAGGTTCACTCATCATTATTATTACCAGCTTGGAGTTAACACACAGCTGAGCAAAGGCTTGAACAGAGGTGGGACAGACAGAAAGAAGCTCAGATAGAATAGTGTATGTATAGATGTGAGAAAAATTATAAAACAAACAAACAAGTGAGCTCATTTATTTTGGTTCGTTTTTGAGAACGAGAACCGTGTGACTGGCATCAGAATGGACATCGTCACACAATGAAGTAGAGAGTAGACATCTATGTGATTCTACTAAAGCCTGTGTTATGTGTAGCTTGGCTTTAGTTGTAGTCCCTGTGGTGGGCATTGACTGGAAGATCCCTTCATTTCAAAACCCAGAGTCCAGACCTCAACACATGAAGGATATAGTCATATATCCTGAACAATATTACATCATTCAGATCTGTCATTTCGTACAGCCTTTTAAGAAACCATTCACATGACACCCTGTCTTCAAGTTAACCTCAAGTTAAAGATCATGACTGTGATCATGCATTTTAATAACTTAAAAAGAAAGAAACTGTCTTCCTGTAAGATCGGAAAACTTTTTTCTCACAGCTCTGTAGAAGCCAACTTGCCTAATTGCCACAATGGAAAACTCAATTAAACAAATATAAACATAAGAACTGAAGACTTTAAAAATATGGTTTAGTATTCCAGGTTTAGCTGTTTAGTAGACTGCCAATTTAGTGAGTTAGCTATATTCTACTTTGAGGCAAATATATATGAGCTATAAAAGTTCTACGCCTTTTCTCACAATTGTGTTCTAAAGTCTTCAGACAAAACCTCACAATAAATCTTTGGTTGGGCAGAGGTTCATATCCTACTCCTTTAAGAAATAAATAAAGAGCGAGAACAGAGAGAGAGAGAGAGAGAGAGAGAGATACACACAGGAAACATCTGGGAAGAATCAGGGCGTAGAGAGGAGACGACGACCAAAAAGAAAAAAACTAGAGGAGGATGAAGGCTCAACCACAGGTTACAACCAGGCCCAAGCTCTGCGAGGTCTGTACAAACCCACAAAGTTGACACACACACACACACACTCAGTCAGAAAGTGAGCCACAGGGCGTACCCAGGCTATGTATATAAAGTATACAAACATCTCAACACATTTTACTCTGCTCAGTCCACGTTTTAGCAGCAGGACTATCCATAAGTCAGCAATGATATTTGTATAATTTAAAATAGAAATAGCAAAACTCAGGAAATGCACTTGAGCACATGTAATTTAGAGGCCGTTAATTATCATTGACATACAACGTGCAAAATAAAACATGACATAGACTTAACGTTAATCATGTATTACACTTAATACCTAATTAGTATAATTCCCAAATGCCTCATTCCACTCATGCATACATTCTAATAGAAATCAAGCACACATTTGACAGTTAACTGACTGCTGACAAAAGAAGAAAAAACAGAAGAAAATCGTATGCTATCAAAGTTGAGATAGATCGTCTGTGGGAACCACAACAAGGTGGCAAAGGAAACAACATGAGAACACACACACACACACAGAAAAAACACACACATGCTTTCCCTCCTTTTCTCTAATGCTCAACACAAATAGTTCAGTACCAGTAACAATGACTTCACCTGGCTTGGTCACACACACACACACACACACACACACACACACACTTTTTTCCCATTTGGTCGATGGGAAAACTTTCTGATGAAGTTCCCAGGAGAAAGCAGCTGCATTTTCCGTGTGCTACAGTACTTAGTGCAGCAAACTGACGAAATTAAATTTAGCTTTTAGCATTATTCACTATTTAAAAAAAAAAAGCAGCATGTATTTATATTCAGTATAGCTTGAGCAGCTAGCATTGAAGTGCTAATGTGAGTTAATAATGTGCTAACATACCCCGCTAATGTTAGCTCCACAGGTATTTATGTAGAAACGTAACATTTCAGGAATGTATATCTCCTTCCAACATCTGTGTAGGTATCAGTATTTCATGTGCCCACAATGTTTAACTATTTCCAAAACAAAGCAGAAAATTAAGAAATATGAAGCGATTGCATGAGACTCTATGGAGCTCAGCCATATAGTTGTTGTGCCCAGGTCAGGCAGCCGATGCTACACCATAATTGGCCAACATTCGAGGGGCGGGATTTAGTAAAGGGTCAGTTAGTATGTGCTACTGGTAAACAAAACAATTCACAATACTGAAAAAAAAAACACTGGTCATTATGGTTACAATGAAAAAATACGTTCTTAAATTTGATATACTTCCCTGAGGAAATCAACAAACCCAATACCCACTGAGTCACATGTAACCAGGCTGCTGCAAACACACTTCCCAGCATTTATATTCCCCAATTAAAGTCCTAAACCTTGCTCTGTGAGTGGCTCTTATTCTTAAGGAGGAATGAAACAGCTGAGCAAGAGGACTTTTATACTGGCGGGGCTACAACTGCAGAGTGGCGGGTAGGCGAGCAGGCAGCAGCAAGATTCCAGCCCGCAGGCTCCAGTGGACAGGATAAGGCTTCTTTGTTCGAGACTCCTCCTCCTCAGAGAAAATGAGAAAGTAGCCCCTGTTGCCTGACAAGGAGCCCTCTCACCCCATACACACACACACACAGACGATCACAGACGGGTGAGCACACATGCATGTATGGACAGTTCACAGGACGACACATGTGCATACCTGCACAAGCACATGCAGAGTCAGTAAAAACAGAGGGATCACCGCCACATATCAGCCTGCCAGAAGGACTGCCAGGGACTTTTATATGCAGAATGTACCATGCCATAAACCTTTCTGTAATGCAATCGCGACTTCACTATTAAAACTCTAAGACGGCTGAGAAAATACACTCACAACCACATTGTTAAATACACAGGCTGTTGACAAAAGCAAAAATCTGCTCATGTATCATGTTAATGCTGCCTCACAGGAAAAATAAAGATGGAGTTGCTTCAGAAAGTTATTTTCTCTCACCCCAGCCTGTGCCTCCCCCTGACTTCATCTTGATGTGATTGGACAACAAAAGAAACCTGAGCTTCCTCCTGTGTAGCCCCACCTCAAGGTGTCAGGTGTCTGTCTCACTCAAAATATGACTGAATTTACACACAAAAAACAACTACAAGCAGGTTGACAAAAAATAATACATGTATAGCAACGAATGTAGTCAGCACACAGGAAAGCTGCCATTAAAGCATAACAAAGGTTTAAAAAAAATAAGAATGTTTTTTTTTTTTTACTGAATGACCACAAAAGCTCCTAAACATGCAGGAATAGGCAACAATGAGAAGAGCAACCAGTGCAGACAAAAAACAAGCTACACAAAAAGAAACAGCCAGCAAAATCCAACAGCTAGAATGGTGTCAGATAACCATCTCTGGACATTTTGTGTGTGGACATTTTGTGTGTGGACATTACAGTGTGTGTGTGTGTGTGTGTGTGTGTGTGTGTGTGTGTGTGTGTGTGTGTGTGTGTGTGTGTGTGTGTGTGTGTGTGTGTGTGTGTGTGTGTGTGTGTGTGTGTGTGTGTGTGTGTGGTAAGGGGTTGCAGTGCTCATTTTCTTGTTTTATGTCTAGCTTTTTTCATTTCAAATCCATCATTTTCAAATTCTCAATGTTTTCTATAGACTCTTTTTTCACTCGCTATTTTAAGTTTGACTTTTTTTGTAACTCCAACCCATCATTCTCCACTTACGTGTAATCACTAGCACAACATTTCAAACGAGGAAAACTTTTCAGAGCCTGTCTTACTGCAGATTTTAATAAATCACTTAGCTCTTACCTTAACCAGGCAGATAATGCCCTCAGAGAAACCTAACATTAAATGACTATATAAAGATACCTCTAGCATGGCCCGAAGGGAAATGGGTTTTAAAAAAATGATATCTTGATGAAGGCTCTGGATTTAACTTCAAGTTGCAGCAAGTCAACTAGCAATTGACTTTTCATGGGTAGAAATTAACTGACAGGCCCTAGAGTCAAATCACCCGAAGGTCATAATTAAGGTGAAGATTAAATCAAGGGATTAGGGTTTATTATGTGTTACTTCTAGGAAAGTATCACGGTACAATAAGCAGTTTGAACATCACAGACTTTCAAGATCAATTTACTTTCACAGAAGTATAACTCCACAAAATGGTTGCATTTAGAAGCTGTGGCGAGGAGTTACGACACCGACCGAAAGCTGATTGACAATAAGTCCCATTGTACTTTGGCAGCCCAACTTTCAAAATAAAATCCAACTCGTGACTCACAAGTAGGAGCTTTTGCTTATCAATGTGAGCAGAAGTTAACCGCATTGTGCAGAAAACATCTCTCACAGTGAGTGAAAAACAACTGAGACAAGAGAATAAAACACCAAGTGGTCAGATCTATTTACTGCCTGGTTAAAGAGAATAATGTAAATTATCTCACCATTGACAACATCCATAACAGACAACAAGATGATTGTGCACAAATGTCAAGACACAAGCTAATCCTTTGTTATGTGAGCCCAGAAGGTCACATAATGAAGGAACTAAGACCCTTGCCCCTGTGGCACAAGAAGACTTGATTCAAAAGTCTGTCATAGAAAAACACGCCCTGTGACACAGGTGAACATATAGAACGCTTGCAATGACATAAAAAAGAGTCACCAGGTAACAGCGTGTATTTAGCTACGCAGGGAAGGGTTAGGAACAGGCTGAACTGAAACACATTTTGATTTTGATCATTTGCCACAATTCTGGTTCAATAATTCATTGTTGTTTCTATATGCATACAATCTGACTGCAGCTGCAAAAGTTACCTTTAAAATCTACATATTGTGTTTGTTCCTGAGATGAATTTAGTTTTCAACAGTGATTTCAATTGAACTATTTGCTTAATATGCAGCAGGAGTTTGTGCAAGCAAGTGCAAACAAATGACAGTATGCACTGTGCACTGTGTGTTTGCACATGCTTAACCACATAATACACTGCCAGTAACTGTGCTCTACTGTTAATCTAGGGCGTCAAGTATATCCAGCATATCATCTACTGTATTCCATTGTGTCATTTCACAGCCATGTTGACTGACAAACAGAACTGCGTGAAACAAGTGACAGAAAAAACAGTTCAATTACATTTTATTTGTAGAAGCCTAATATCACAAATCACAAATTAGTCTCAGAGAGCTATAACCTATAAAACATACAACATAATCTTGCCTTGGACTCCCCAAATAAATATGAACAGGGAAAGAAAAAGAGGAATAACCCTCAAGGAGAGCAACAGAGGAGGGATCCCTCCCATACGCTAGACAGGAAAGCAATACATACGTTGTGTACAGAATAAACAACATAATCAAATTGCAACTTAGTCAATCCATATGACAGAAATGATATGTGCACATAGAAAATGATTACTCCCAACGATAACAGCAACAGTGGATATAATAGAATGATAATGATAAGAAAAGCAGTAAAAGAAACACCGCTCCATCTAACATCTCCTTGCCTGCCTACACAATAAATAGCAATGGCTAGAGTCCCCTGACTGAGAAAAACTGAGAAAGAGTCTCTGTGTGTGTGTGTGTGTGTGTGTGTGTGTGTGTGTGTGTGTGTGTGTGTGTGTGTGTGTGTGTGTGTGTGTGTGTGTATGGGGGGTCCTTCACAGCCAATAAGTGCTCCAGAATCTCTGGAATCTCTGGAAGTGGGAATGTGGGAACGTTATAGATGTGAGTAATCTTTCTGTTGTGCAGTCCCTGTTTCCAAGCTTCCAGAGATCTGCGGCTATAAGAAGACCACTGTGGAGCCAGCTAAACCTGGCATAGCACCCTGGAGTCCAAACTGGGACTTCTGAGAAAGCCTGCCTGTCTGTGCACAGCTTCAACAAGCAAGGAGCCCGCAAAACACATGGCCAAGAGAAACCCTGGCATACACGCCGGTGGTGGTGTATATGTAGCTTCTAGGCAGCAAGGTGGCCACATAGTGTGTCTCTCTGTGTGTGTGTGTCTGTGTGTGTGTGTGTGTGTGTGTGTGTGTGTGTGTGTGTGTGTGTGTGTGTGTGTGTGTGTGTGTGTGTGTGTGTGTGTGTGTGTGTGTGTGTGTGTGTGTGTGTGTGTGTGTGTGTGTGTCAGAAAAGAGAAAGGTGCAGTGATTAGTGGGCAACTGTGGCTCAGTGGCTAGCAAGTCAGTCTTTCAATCAGAGGGTCGGTGGTTCAAACCCCGGCTCAGCCAGTCCATGTCGTTGTGTCCTTGAGCAAGACACTTAACCCTAATTGCTCACCGTTGCTGTGTCTACGGTCTACTGTATATCATGTAAGTTGCTTTGGATAAAAGCGTCAGCTAAATGTAATGATTAAGGATGCCGAGCTTTTGCAATAGCCATGGCTATACACCGTCACGGTTTCAGTACCATAAGCACAGAGGAAGCTACGATATCTAAGGTGGCCTCCCCGTCCTGCCCCATTGACCTGTGAACACGAGTCTCACAAGACGCGTTTGTATGTTCTGTAAGATCGCCACTTGTGCAAGACCAAAAGAAGAAGAGCTGTATAAATGTAAAGGGAGCATTTGGGATATTTGATCAAGGAGTCATGTGAGCCATGGATTATTTACAGTTTAATCATTGTAGTGCGTTTTACTGGCAATTGTTATCAGTCTATATCAAGAAAAAAATATGTGATTAGCAATAATGCTGGTGCGGATCCCTTATAATGCTTCAATGTGAACAGCAGATCTGTGTTGAAATGGGCAGGAGAGCTAGTTACGTTGGCCACAACAGATAAAAGCTGTTTGCATTTAGTTACATTATGCTGCGTTCGTTCAGTAGAAAAACACCATTGGATGAAGGTAAATTATAACGTTGTCATGATGTGTACAAATGTAATCTTGTAAAATGTAGTTTTGGTGAGAAACTTTAATAATTACAGTATTTTGAATGCAATCAATAAGCAGGTTGTGACTCTCTTACAGTCTCACCACCGTTGACGGTCACATTTATATTTAGTTGTGTAAATGCCCACTGATTGAGGGATGATTGCTCATGGAGATGGGAGTTTTGGTCCGGCTGCTCTTTGTGGCAGACTTGAGTTTTTAGTTGGATGGCGAGTTTTAAAATGGGAGCGGAGATTTGGGGCGTTTCTATCTTTAGAGTCAACTTTCACAGCCTACAAATAACCTTGTTACCGTTTATGGCTCTCCTTTTTCCTTTGGTTTAAAACCAAATAAACTAACCAGAAGGAAAGCAGATATCTTTCCTGGTGGAATTAGGGCGAAATGAATCATTAAAAGGGCCGTACCAAAAGAGTTGGAAGCTTCCTTCCTCACATTGACATTTGAATAATTATTATTAATAAGTTACAGAAACATAACCATCTACTGGCTTCCAGTTTCTCTTTTTTTTTAAATGTATATTCTGCTTCATTCCATATTTGTTGGTATTTAGCCTTTACTACTATTTACTCTGCCACGCGTACCTGTATTAACAGAGCGGCCTAGCAGCAATCTGACGGCACCGTCAATTGAATTTATATAACCACAATTAATCAAAATCAGACGGATGCCAGCATGTTGTTACTGTAGTACAGTCATGTTACAAAATGAACTGCAGGCATGGCATAGTGGATTACCTTCTGTTATCATGGATGTGGGAGAATCTCATCATATCGCCTATTATAATTATATTATAAAGTGTGTAAGTGCTTTTTTACTTGTGTTTCTCAGTATTTGTACTCACAGCTGTGTAGCAAACAGTCGGCTCATCTTTGCCACATGCTCGTTGTCATCCATGTCGCTGTCCCCCTGGTCCCCACTTTGCTTCCTCTTGGTGGGGCTGATGGGAGGAGGACCTGTCCTGTGCTTGGAGATGGATGAGGAGGAGGAGGAGGAGGAGGATGAAGAGGAGGAGGAGGAGGAAGAAGAGGACAGAGACAGGGACTGGAGTCTGGGGTCCCCCCTCAAAGCTGCTTCACCTGAGAAGAGGAAACAAGAACAGGGAGAGTTATTAGTGATGTTGGACCTCGATTCAAAAAAATCAAAGAGTACAGGAAGATATTCAAAATTGAAATCACGACCCCAAAAACCTGTTCAACAGTACAAATAAGTTGAATCAAGTTAGCAAGACTGTCATTTCAAACATGACTGAGTATGAACTGACCCTGGTTCCTGTCAACTGGCATGCTTACACTTCCAAAAGGGTGCTTAGCCTGGGTGTAAAGTATGGTAATTAGTGAAAATGATGGTATTTTCAAGTAGAAGGCAACTGTTTTATTGCCACTTTAAACAAGCTGACCACAAAAACTGCTTCATGACAGTGTTACTATGCATGCTGTGTTCCAGCTCAAAAGTTGAATTTTGTTGACGTATACAGTTTGCTGCGTGAGGCACAAACCTCTGGCATGAGCAGAGAAGTATCTGGTTCGTAATGTTTTGGAAGAAATAGTTGTGGGAATTATTTCTCCCCGCTAACCTGCAGTCTTGTCCTCGTACAGGAGGCCTACAGAGCTGTCAGTGAGTGGGAGTAAGAGCAAAAGAGAATCAGGAAAACTACCACTGGCTCTGTCTCAGCTCGGGGACTTTCCACTGCTTCAGCCTCATGTATCTGTCTGACTTGTCCCAAACAAAACATAAAGCCCAGCGTAAAACTCCCATTCCTTCGCGCAGTTTTCTCCATAACTCTCATTTAACAACACCAAGCTTTCCCCTTGCAATGCAACACCAAGTGGCTTTTCCTCTTTCAATTTAAACTGGTTTAATATTAGTCTTGATTATATTTTGGAGATTTATTTTCAGGCATTAGCTTTGCAGAATAAAAACAAATTTGAAACTACAAATTACTCGACTTATAATCTTGACAGGCATTCATGAATAAACTAAAAAGGCAGAAAAGTACTAATACATCTCCTGAACATTGCTCTCTTTCTCAAATTATTTTATTTATGAGGATCTAAAAAAATAGTGTTTATTTCACAATATTACAAAAGTGAAACAATTTTACAAATTAAAATACATTTTATAACATGAATTTATAAATTGTATTTTAAATACTGCGAGCAGCAGAATACTGTCCTGTTTGTTCCCTGCTATCTTAATCACTAGAGGAAGTTTGCTGTAAACTACAGTGGACAGGGTTCTTTTGGAGGAGAAAACACTGGGACTTTTGGATGCATGCGGTCGTAAAGTCTGGGTGAAAACCAGTTTAAACCGAAAACAACTATATCATTAAGTCACACACAATGAAAAGGCTTTGTACTGGTGTGCTCTATTGCTCCACTGTTCCTCTATGTATGTTTAGTTTTAGCAAGGCCTCCCAAACACAGCAGCGGCTCCTCCCCCTTTTCTTTCTCTCCCTCTCTCTCTAGCATGTTCCTGCTTGCCCTACTGCGTGCCATGGCAACAAGGATGACATCATTGTTTTTGGCAGGACAGAGGGCTGGCAATAAAAGAAGGGAGACTGTGACACCACACTGTCCAATCAGGATCCAGGACACATAATAGCTTGTTAGAGGTTCAGGAGTGAAGTGCTCAACAAGGGGTGAATCTGTGAGCGTTTCCCCTGAGAACAAACAGGACATTTGACCGTAAACAGTCAAACACTGTTGACCTACCTGCTGCTCAACAGTTAACCTGAGCAACAATACACTCACTTACCAGTTAGCTACACACATCTAAAACAATTGCAACCCTTGCAATAATTCCTAAATTCACAGATTTGCCTTAAGTGTGTCTGTGATGCAGTTTTGTCAAAAGACTTTCTAGCTAGTTCTAGCTAGGGTTGCCTAATAAACTGGACACTGAGTGTATAGCCTTACTTTAAAAAATAACCTGTGCATGTCTCTTTCACCAATACTGAATTTTAATAGTACATATAAGTATTGGTGATTCTGTAGTAAAAATGTAACCAAATTATATTTGGACAGCAGCAGCCAAAATAAACTGTAGAAATAGGCAGAAGCACAAAATGTCAATACAACAAAAGGACACTATCTTTTCTACATACTTGTTTATTAGATTAAAGGACACTGCAGTATTTTCAGAAAATGCCATTTGTTTTGTTCCACCAGCAGACAATCAGTTGAAGTGGGGCTGCAGCACAGAAGTAAAACTCCACTCGATCCTTTTTACCCTCTCAGTTCATTAGGGCCACGTGATCAAAGCCTGTTTCTCTTGTCAGAACTTCAAACAGCTTGGAATCAGGATGAGATTGGATTACAAACAGAGGTCAACCCTCTATCTCTTAATTTCCCTCCCATTTTCTCCCTCTCTCCGTTTCCCCTCAAGGTACTTTAAAAAGGATGAGTCCAAGCATGCCCTCGTCTCTCTCTGCAAAGCAGCAGCAGCGTGATTATTTTTGGCTGAGTTTCTCTGTAACCTGAACTTGGCCCTCTGGGTTGCTTTTATTTTCTAAGTCCATAGAGGTTTTAGGCTTTAAATGCTTTAAAAGGACATACAAAATAAGCTCTTTCACAGAAGTTCTCGTCTGTGGGAGCTGGACTTTCAAACCGGATGTCGTATTGATTTGATCTCTTGACGGACAGAGAAAGGGTGAACAAGACAGACAGACAAAGAGGAAGAGAAGTTTACAAAAGTAGAAGGCTTCAAGGAGGTTTTCAACCATGTTTATTTCACACTGCTCAGCAGCAAAAAGCGACAGTCAGCATTCCCCTGCATCCCACCATGCCAGGCATACAACTGATCGCTGCTTTACAGAAAGAGAAAGGGGGAGCTGGGGAGAGAGAGACGTGAACAGACGGTCTAACAGAGAAAGTGATACATTTCATAAAGTGATACATTTCATATGACACATATCCTCCAGCAAGAGTCTGAGAGCAGATCAATCACACAGCTAGCTAAAAACAATAATTTCCAAAACTATATAATGTGTGCACAGTATAATGTGGTTGGGAAATAAAATAGTTTGAAATTAAATGAGAGCAATCAGCTGGTGAGATATAGCAGGGGATTAGAGTAATTGTTTTGAATGCGGTACATGTAGTCAACTTGGCATTGTTCCAATGTCAGTTACTGTAATAACAATGTGATAATAATGTGTATTATATACTGGCGATAAAGGGCACGCAGGATAAGGTTGAGATTCACAGTTGTGTTATTAAACTAAACTTTGTCAGTCAAATTGATGTGAGAAGGGGTGTGATCATAACCAAATGAACACACCTGGAATTACTACCAACCTGTTTCAATTATCGCCTATACACACCCTGTCTGATTCTTAATGTTGTTTAATGTAACATTCATGCACAAAACAAGTCACAGAGGAAACTGGATGAAGATCAATGTCTTTATAATAACTGACATTGGCTGTCTATGAATCAGCCCCAAAACAACATTGATGAAACTCTTCCATTTACTTAACTTCTTAAATGAAGATGGCCTTGACAAAATGCTTCCATTTCACCTAATTCCAGAAACTGACCTGATCTTCAAACTATTTGTTATTATTTTGTCACATACTGTATTAACACACAGAACACTTGTGAGCACTTGGCACATACGTGTGAGATCATTGGTTTAGTGCCCTATCTGCCAACACCAGTATAGGGATTGGCTCCAATACTGTGCTCGTGTCCTTGTACATTAAACTTCTCCGATACCGCCGCACCTGATGCCACTTACGGCAACATGACTCCATCATTTGTCGCTGCAGGCGACCCCCAGTTAGTCTCCACTGCATCAGCTAGTGTAGCTGTGAGGTTGTCAGCCGTGTGCCTGCCCGGCATAATCTGTCAGGGTTTCCTCCGGTGTGTTGCGAGCCTGGCGTAACGTTACCGAGGGTCCGATCGAGAGAGAGCGTTGTGACGATGCGTAACGTTACAGCTGTAAATGTAGTTGTTGATTTGTGTTTAAGTGTAATAAGGCTACAAGCTCTAGGTGTCAATCAGTCAATGTAAGTTCATGCCAGTAATCGCAGGTGTCACCAATTGTTTGATTTACATGATGAGGCAGTTGTTTGTTTGAACTTTGTGATTAAAAGTATTGGCAGTGATGAATACTCAATAAGGACACTAGAGGGAATAGATAATGTATTGGTAATGTTGTGTATGGTTTTTCTGAAATCATGTCTTAACGTCTCGGATCAATTAGCAAAGTATAGGACTACAGTAGCAGTGTGTGCACAGTTTGGTTGTTGGTGTAAAAAAAAGGCTAAAACTCCTGAGGACCCGTGACAAAGTTAATTCCCATGTCATGCTGATGATTAAAGGGATGGGCTGATCCGGCTTAGGCGCACTTAAGGTGGGCTGACCTTTAAGGTGAAGCAACGCTATTCTCCTTTAAGTGACAAGCTGCTCTTCTGGATTTTGCTCAGCCTTTTATTTTTAATATTTAATTTAACTGTTAAACTAATTACAGGGTTAAACTGTTAAATATGAACACCCCCACTGCTAACTCTACTCTGTTTGTTTCATGAAAGCACAATGTAGAATGTTAAAATGTCAGCAACAGCATCATGTTGTATATTTAATTTGTTATAGTCAGACATCTTATGAAACTAAAACATGTTTTCAAAGTTATTTTTAGAGCTGTAATGGTACTGTGTTCATATTGGTACTCGGCCTCGACAAGTACTCAAAAGTGTGTACTTGTACTTGGTCGGGGAAAAAAAGAATGCTGAGTGCATCCCAAAAACTGCGAGTACGGTAGTTAAAGCGTGAAAGTTAAAGAAACAAATAAAGCTCGAGGGACAGAGTACCCGTATATATGAGCTTTTTTTCTGGGAATGTATTTTGAGTAAGTGTGGTCTTGAATACAATAACAAGTCAGCACACACACAATATCACAAAGCTCCTCCAACCCTCTTCTTGGCTTGACATGTTTGAACATGAAGTGGCTTTTCTTTCATTCTTTTTTTTCAGGTTGGCTCTTTTCCCTCTTCTTTTATCTTTGTTTTCTTATCATGAGGCACATGATGGAGTCAGTTTTAGCTCAGTCAGCTAAAAACAACACTCACACACAAAAAATAAACAGAAAACCAATAGATGGGCTAATCATGTAGAGATGAGCTTGAAGCGATAGAAATACAGCATTGTGTCTAAACACATCCCCTACAAGAGACACCCAGAGGATGTACTAAAAAAAACAAAATACTAAAAAAAGTAGTTCCCCCCCCTCTTCACATCTGTAATTATCTTCACTGAGAAAGACAGGATTAAACTTGAGAAAGATGAAGGTTTGCAGTGACACAGAACACCCTTAAGTATGACTTCAATCCCAAGCCATGTGCAGTCTGATCTGCTGGTCCACCACTGCACTGAAGAATGATCTTTGCTGTCACTGACATTTCTCAAAAACAGAGCTTGTGTGCCAAAACTCCTGAGCCAAACTTGAAAAGTCACATGCCTCAGATTTTGGGTCAAACAGGAATTGCAACACACCACTTTCCCCCCCCACAAAGCACTGAAACAGACAATAGAACAACTCTGTTGACAGAGAGCATAATCACATGCTCAACCACTTAAAAAACATGTCTTCTACTTGCTCCTATAAAATGGCACTTGGCCACCTGCCAAACTGCCTCTCTGACCCTCCCTCAAATCTGCAAAATGGTTTTCAGTGGCACAGTCCTAATAGGAGAGCTATTAAAAGTGCATTATATGTTACATGTAGAGAAGAGCTGCTAAATGTGGCACAGCAGCAGTATGGGAAAAACAGGGTGATACACAGCAGAGAGGGATAGATGAGAAGAAAAGAAAGCCTACTGATCAGTTTGTAATTAGAGTGTTTTCCGTTGTGCTGCAACAACATCCGAAAGTTTTTTCTACCAGGTCCTGTGTAGCAAAAAAAGATGTGTGTTGCAGTCCATGACAAAAACTGACTTGAGTGGACTATTTTCTTTTCAGTGCTGGAGTCGATTCTACGTGTTGCAACAGAAATCAGGGACATGTTGTGTTAATCCCCCCCAGAAAGATATAATGATATTATACAAATACACATGGGAGCACTGGCTGCAGAGCACAGGACAGGAGTTAATATACACTACTCCACAGTCAGTCACTTCACTAATAAGCTTGTGCTCCGTGTGTTCATCGACATAACAAGAAATTCTGCATTGCTCATGCAACAATATATATATATAGTCCATACTGAGAAGACAAGAGCAAATAAGAGAAAGATAAATACCAGCCCTTATCAAAAAGACACCAGATCAATACGTGATACATTGTCACATCCTGAAGCCAGACATGTCCACACAGCCAGCAAGAGGTTAAGATGAATAACAGAGAAGCAACAAGTCACAATAACTGAGCCACCGCCGTCCGTGATACAGTGTGAATCAGCCACAGGAGAGCCATGACACTCACACACACGGACCGTGGTCTCAATCAGTAGCCAGGTCCAAAACTTTCAATATGTGGTCGATAGCTTTGACATTGATAACCCGGCTGATAGACGTCCAGCTGCTCCGATAACGAGCCAATTACTTCACACGATAGTGGAATTTAAAAGCTAACGCGAATTACGCTGCAGACGGTCACAACTACCGTGAGACGGCTTCCCGTGTCGGCATCAAGTTCAAACGGGTTACAACCCGGTTACAACCCGGTTACAACCCGGTTAACGGGATATGCAGAAAATAAACTTAATGCATTGTCGTGTGTTGACGGCCACAACTTGTGGAAAGTAAGCGCTCACGTGAGCTTGAAGTAAGTTGAGTTGTTAAAACTTCGCTGAACCGCGTCGGTGACGTTCAAAGAAAAAAAAAGAGAAACGGCCCCAAACCATTCGCTTTACCTTCGTAGCAGAGAATGCCAATGTTGTTGTTCATCTTGTCCAGGTACTGGTAGTTCAACAGGTCCATTTTCGTGAGAAGCATTTATCGAGTTTTTACCCGCAAAAAAAGACCAGCTTTTTTTTCTTCTTCTTCTACAACACCTCTCAAGCTACGGTCAAAAAAAAAAAGCTAAAAAAGGCCCAGCCTCCAACTTTTGTTTCCTAAAAAAACAAACACCTTTTAATAAAATTAAACCCGAAGAGGAGTGACACCGAGTTAAAGGATACTTTAAAATAAAAACATACGGGTAAATGTATCGCGGTGGTAAAGAGCAACAGAAGAGTAGCGTCAGTTCTCCTCACAGCCAGCTGTAAGTCGACTGCACTGACACGCAGGCGATGCTCGGTATGACTCCTGTGCTGCGCCAGTGCGCTCTGTTGTGGAGAGAGAGGCGCACTGGGCATGCTCGCTAAATCCCTGGAGCGCCTCAAATATCAGGGATGTTTTACGTGCAAGATCA
Source organism: Cottus gobio (assembly GCA_023566465.1). NCBI lineage: Eukaryota > Metazoa > Chordata > Actinopteri > Perciformes > Cottidae > Cottus > Cottus gobio. The sequence goes on along the minus strand of CM042222.1, from coordinate 18,256,300 downwards.
GCCTCTCCAAACACATACAGGCACCCAAAGCGCTGCAGCCGTCCCATATTAACTTTGCAGGGAGGTATATCGTGTATTAAAAAAAAGGGTGGCCTATAATAAGTGCCAATGCTGTAGTTTTGACACAGAATATAAAAGGATCATTGAGGTGCTGCATGAAGTCCCTCTAGGAATATATTAGCATAACTTTATCACAGGGTGTGAGTCCCTGCAGGACTATTAGTGATCGCAAAGACTATAAAGATAGATAAGTCAGTTTAAACTGGTTTGTGGGAATAATTCAGTGAATGTTTAAAAAAAAAAAAGGTTAGATGAAAAGAGAGGGAATGAAAACACGTAGATGGTGTTCTTCTTTATGGGGGTTTGCTTATAATATTGTTTTATTTTTTTGGGACAAAGAAAGTGGTTTCCCCGCAATCGACATTGGTGTGGTTGTTTAAGTTGTCAGGCTTCTTTCAGAATATAATATTAGATTAAGGTTGGATTTTTATTTTTGACCCCTCTGGGAGGATATAGGGACATTAAGTCAAACATATTAAAAGGAAAACCGATGTAGATTTGTATATTCCATGTTCAAAATGACAACACCTATGTTTAAACTGCCTGTAGTTGCATTTTAAGTGGAGGGTAAACTTTCATGTAGATATTATTGGTTATGAAAAGTTACCCAAGCCCACTAAGGTATCCTCAGCCTCAGTGTGGTTCTCTCCTGCCCTCTGGTGCTTAAGATAAGCTACACACAGGTTCTGTCTTCAATTAGGGGACTGATGTGGATAAAGCAGGGGGCAAATGGGATGAAAAGAGGAAATTGGTGCCATCACCATAGATACATTGAATATTACATGGTTTGTGTGGGCAGTTTCCTTTGGGTGAGAGCATAATGAGCAGGGTGTGGCTGAGTTTTAGAACATGAGCTTATACACGCATTTGCCATGTGTGTGCTTTTGTGACACATAACCACAAAACACACAGACCGGGGAAATGAGAGACGTTAGAAAAGCTCAGACAACATAAAACATACTTACAAAGTACTGCAAACACAATAGGTAATATTTTTTTCAAAGCAATAGAAATGACTCAGAAAGAAAGAAAGAAAAAATATAGCCTTGCTTTTATTCAGTCTTGCACCTAAAGCTCTTTGTGAGCAATTTACATCAAAGAAAAATGAAGGTATAGAGACAATAAATCATGGGAAACCTACAGGAGGATAAAAGGGTTTCATGCAGTTGGATAATTGTATATCATGTCCTTCATGCAGGCTAAAAGCTCTGGAGACTACATTTAAAGGGACAAAGTAAGAGGGAAAGTTGAGGCTCCTTCACCAACCTCGGCCTCACTAAAACATGCATCTCCTAACTACTAACACGGCTCAAAACTGGATTAACAGACTAATTATACAGAGGGTTTTACCCGCCCGGTCTCTCGTCTACACACAGGCCACAACAACAAAACAAACACAAAGGCAGTATGTGTGCCCAAACACACTCATATATCCTACCCTACCTACCTCCAACGCCTCCCCCTTCCCTTCTCATACACTCACAAGCACACAAACAAAAGGCCTCTCCGCTCCAGTCCTCCCCCTCTAACGGCAGTTCAACACTAAGGGACATGGCTCCTGTCTCATTGGATACCCATTGTTTCCAGTTTCACACACACAACAAGGCTCAGTGCAGACAGAGAGGCCATTCAGTGGGACTGCTTCTACTACAGCTGGTGATGCAGATTACAACCAACTCAGAGGGGCTGAACTCAAAGCAGTGCATCGGAAAAGTAAGAGGCTGAAGCTGAACGTTGTTGCTCAATTCATATGTTTTGTGAGAACAAACAAAAACAGTCTAGTACCCCCATTCGTCCTCCTGTACATCCGCTGAGCTTAGTCTTGATGCTGCTTATTATTAATGTGAAACATTTTCTTACAATTATCACAAACACTTGACTTCAAATTCTACTTAAAAAAGGGAAACAGTCTTGAACACAGTGTCTTTGTTCTGGCTTGCATGCTGTAAGATTGCATAAGTATACTAAAGAGATTAATGGTTACACAACAAGTTGGTGAATTTCCACCTTTCTTCCACAGGGACAAGTTGGTACAAATAACATGGACTGCTGTGGTAATAACCTTTCCTCATCACTGTTTCCATCTCGCCTTCTTCAGCATGACTCAAAAGTAAAGGGCTCATGTGGGGCTGATGATCTATTGTAATGTCAGGCTATTGCCGCTGAGGGAGAAATATCTGCGGAATTGAATGCAAGCATTTGTTGAAAAGCATCACTTGCTCACTAACCATCATTTTACCAATGAATAATTCAACTGACATTGCAATTGTGATGACATTTTGATTAATTGTGCGGCTCTAGCAAGGACAGAGAATGTTATAAACCAGCTTGTGGTCACACCATAATCGTTTTAAAGACCTTTAAATGAAAATCTGAATAATGATCATTCCCTCTAATGTCGTAAATAACATTGCAATATCAGTTAAAATGATTATCGTAATTAGATATGATTTCAAAATAGTTGAGCCCTAGTCAAAACAAACTGCTTGAGTTGGACCTTCTTAATCTGGTTTGATTTCTACTCTGGGGCACTTAATTAGCACTGTTTTATTTATTTTCAAAATTAAATGGATCTAGGATCCATTGATGCGCTGACCCATTCACCCATGTTTCATTTAGTGGTATGGGTATACAACTGCCCTTCGCCTCCAGCAGAGAATTCCTTCCTTCCTGTCATTATCCTCGTTACTTCCTGCATGTCTATTTATTTATCTACTCTATCATGCCAAGCCACTACCACACCTACTTAATCCCCTGCGGTGTTGTGTGTCTCTCTGAACAGGTCTGGGCTTCTCTGGGGAGCGGGTGTGTCTGGATAACAACACCACACAGGCCAGGTGGTGATTCATCTAATGCTTCATTTACACACTCCTCTGTTGTGACACAAACACTGACAAAATAAAAAGAGCATAGTTTGATGGTAGAGTGTAAAAAAAGCTACAAATTGCTCCTGTGTTCCTCACCTTTTCCTGCTTCCTTCCTAGAATTCAGTCTTTCCACTTGTTTAAATAACTAAACTATATGCATGGCTTGTTGAAAATTAATAAAAAAAGGAAAAGCTTTGTTGTATGTTCCTCAAGTCGGCCTTAAACTTTATTATAAACACGGTCCTTAATAAGCCAGAGTGGAAAAACAACTTTTACACTGGCAGAGGTCAAAGGTCAAATCCATGATTCCTTCTGTTGAAATACCAGCACACCATTACAGGCTTTGTTGACATGGTGACATAATGCATTGAAGACGTTTATCCCCACTGAAAATTCTTGTCTCACACTTGGTATCAGGGCGCTTACATAACTGTGACTTTTACACAAACCTTGAGGCTATAAAAGGTTTGATTACTCATATAATGTCTACAAACACCTGTGCAGGACAGACCTGTATGACAAGTTATAATGCTTAAGGTCATTTCTATCCGTCCTCCAATCAAACTTTGTTTTGTACAAAACAGAGGCGGATTAATCAATTTGCACATTTAAATGTCCAAAACAACCAGGCGAAGAACCAAAAGTTAATCTTTATGTGAAGACGTGTACATTATCTTCACCGTATTGAGAGGCAAAGTTACACAGCAACACGGAAACACCATTGCACAGCGTTTCTGGCAGTGTTTGAAAAAAAAAAAAAACTCAATACAGACTCACAGAGGAGGAAATATCAAGTTTCTACAGGAAACAATGATAACAACAGGTGATTGTGTGGAGGTGAAGCTGTTTGTCATTTACCACCCATTGTCTCTGAGTGTTTGTGTGTGTGTGTGTGTGTGTGTGTGTGTGTGTGTGTGTGTGTGTGTGTGTGTGTGTGTGTGTGGCAGAGAGGGAAATGTGGAAAACTTGCCAGACGCCAACAAAGCTAAGGCTTTGTTTAATATTAACCGTTTTGTGATCAGATTTCGTTTCTCGTAAAACTAGGCGCAGACTACAAGATGCCTAATGAGATACAAGAGTGGTCAATATCTTTAAACCCTGGAAGCTGACATATGTATTCACCAATCAGGAATATGCATTGAAGGTAGTTTTCTTGTATGATAAATAACGAGGCAGACACAAGATACTGCAAGGGTTACAATCTTGTTTCTTCATGTTATATCCCATCAAACATAATACTGTAATACTGTTGTTTTTAGACTGAACTAATGCTTAATATTGTACTTTTCTGTTAAAAGGGGGATAATGAGAGTCTAGTCTTTTAAATCTATGAACTATTGTTTTTGAACTCATTCATGGTAAATTTGCAAGTTACTGCACAGCATACAGTGTACATATTTATCCATGCTCGGAATCGGACATTGCGGTTAATTGTAGTCTTAACCACTATGCCAAGAGACTCCCCCCGATATAAAGTATTTTAAAGTGAGAGTTTGGTCCGTATTAGTGACCCTCCTTTTACTTGTCAGTGGACCAGCTCAATGCTGTACGTTGGTGTAGCATCACAATACAACCTCTGAAACCTGTTCATTTACATATTGACATCATACTATAATTCTTTTAATCCTAATTAAAAGCCCAAGCCGTAATCAGTGTAGCTTTCAGCCATCAGAATCCACACATTGTATCCAGCTGGAATGTGGACCACATGAACATTTGGCTAAGTGTTTACTCATAACCAAGACATTCAAGTCATCCATTTGTCCCACTCTCCCTTAGCCCGATCCAAACAGTCTCCCTCTTCTCTAAAACTGGCCTGCTATCTATCTGCTCTTTGGTTTTTTCTTCTGCTGCAAATGTGTTTTTCTCTCTCCGTCTCTTTCCAGAAACCCCTCCCTCCTATAGCTTGACTGCGAAACTTTGTTGACAACACAAACAAAAAAAACACGAGGCAAACAGTGACGGCGCTCTCACACTCGGGCGATGTGATGTTAGAACTTCTACTGTGTGTTATTACAAGTATGCAACTCCCTGGAACACAACTCAGATCTGATTGTGAGATGCACCTTTTTTTCCGAGCAGCAGAGACTCAGGAAAGGTGTAAAGTAGTTATTGTACACAGCAGTGACTCCTGTTTAAACAGAACATTCATAAAATACAATTTGGAAAATTATGTTATCCAACTTTGACATGAAAATGTGAGTCAGGTCAACGTCTGTTTTGTTAATGAAATAAAGCCCAAGCATTTGAAAGACATAACACTAAACAGATCTTATTTTTGGTATTGGAAAATGATCCATGCTTTTATAGGCCAATGGGACCCTGTGATAACATTCTTGTCATGCTAACAATTAGCTGGTAACAATCGGACCCCAGGGGCTTATTGGCTAAAACAGATCCTACGTGGGACAGCAGGCTCTGTGCCATTACCACACTCATGTTCTGCATCTGTGCCTGGATTACAGCCTCGGCAGGCTCAGATGTCGTCAAAACAGCTTTATCACTGGATGCCAAGACTACAAATACAATACATACTTTTCTGAGAAGAGTATGTTCGTCAGACATCTTCTCCAATGGAATTTGGGACAAAATGACCTTGAAAAGGAATACTCTAAATCTCTTTTTATGTTGTGGGCTAACTTAACCTTCCGAATACCTGCACATACGTATTGGATAAATACAACTCTGAGCCATTAATCAAATCAACTGATTCCACTAATCACAAAGAAAGCTCAGTATGTCTCGGCAGGAGCACTTCTGCAGCACTATAAAAGGTTAACTGTGTGAAAGGCTTTGCAATCCTGTTTCATTTCATTCTCAGTAACTATGGTGAATTCTATCAAAAAGAGAGGCATGTAAAGTATGTGTGGTCAGCACAGCTCTGAGAAAAAGTTCCCTCGCTAAGACAGCAGAGCTGGTGTGGGACCAGCAAGCATGGCATTTACTGAGAGCAAATGTGGTACATTTAACATTTAACATTTCAGCCAATATTGAGAAAAGTAGCCATAGCTCCTGTCAGGTAAGGGACCCTTAACACATGACTATTCTACTAGTGGGAAGCTATGAAAGGTAGTGGTTAAAGTATGTACAATTTGACCTGTATGGTGTTGTGGATGGCTCCTCAGACAACTTTAATCTAGACTAAAAACTTGCAAGCAGCTAAAAAGCATAAAATGTACCGGAGGAGACATTTGTATTTCTACGCGCTCCAAGGCCAATAAAGCAGTTTGCAATCACTGGGAAGGTATTTCAGTGGAATTCAACAAATAAAATCTTAGTTGACTGTATATCCAGCATGAGTAACGTGGAAAACAGAAATGCTTGAAAAACAAGGTTTGATTGTATTTAACCTTGTGACTTGCAACTGTGACCCTTTGACACTTGACCTTTGACCCTGTGACCATCGTGGCCCCTTGCCCCTTCATTCTCTTAATGGCCGCCCACTGAACCATGACGATAGCAAAGCAGGGACAATGACGTAAGTGTGTGTGTGTGTGTGTGTGTGTGTGTGTGTGTGTGTGTGTGTGTGTGTGTGTGTGTGTGTGTGTGTGTGTGTGTGTGTGTGTGTGTGTGTGTGTGTGTGTGTGTGTGTGTGTGTGTGTGTGTGTGTGTGTGTGTGTGTGCATGTGCGTGTGCATTCAACTGCAGAGGGGAGTCTATCTAGAGGCACAGAGAGATGAATGTGGGAGGAGGGTAAGACAACAAGAGATAGACTGATGGGAAGGAGGAGTGACTGATCAAACCATCACTTCCCACAACCAGCTTTCCATTCATCTTGAAGGAGAAGCAATGAACAGATTTACATACATTCAAAGCAAGCTGGCTTTGAGAAGCACGATTGTCCAATGAGCAGCACAGACAACCTGACCTGAGAGTGACACATGCGTATAAAAACCCTAACCCCTATTCGTTGATAGAAACTAAACATATAGTAGTAGTATAAACTATACTATAATGTTATAGTAGTTTGATTTCTTAAGGCAATAATTGGACATTTTGAGAGCTGCATTTCTTCACTTTCTTGCCAGGAGTGGGAGGAGAAGATTGAAACCACACTCATGTCTGTACGCTCAAAATGAAGCTACAGCAATCAGCCTGTTAGCTTACCGTAGCATAACAACTGAAACCCGGGGGAAACAGTTAGCAAGACAACATAATCCACCTTCTACCATATTTCAAACTAACTCATTAATAATTCAATTGATTCATTCTTGGGCTACTGCAGTGAACTCTTGGTGACTCCCGGATGGAGCCAGGCTAGCTGTTTCCCCCCGTTTCCAGTCTTTATGCTAAGCTAAGATAACTTGCCTCTGGCTACAGCTTCATATTGAACAGACAGGTATGAAAGTGGGATCACTCTTTCATTTAACTCCCTGAAAGAAAGTTAATAAATACATTTAATAAAAATGTCAAACTCTTGCTCTAATGTACATAAGCTACAGTTTCACTATATTCACACCAGCAGAAAGCAGGAGCAAACATGTTATTTTTTTATTACAAAAAGGGTTATTTTCATTGTGTAACAACAGTAGTCCACAAATATAAGCAACCTGACCAATGTCAAAGTGCTCAAGTTTGGGAAAAGCTGCTGCTGAATTGAATATATTCTTACAAACGTTGATTGGAACTGAGCAACACGTTTTAATCATAAAAAGAAAGTACTAAAATGTAAGTAAATTAGTTTGACCCTGCAGAGGTTTAAGGTGCAAAATATCATGCAGCCATGGTTACAACATTGTCTGCACATTATCTGTCGGCCGTCTACCGGCGCTCCGTCTACCTGCACACCTGCCATCAATCAGCTCGTCACCTCTCCCAGCTCCACACACACCTGTCAGCTATCTACTCATCAACTTTGCAGTATAGCAACTCTGGCGTTGCGCCTACTGCTCACCAGAGCATTGTATCAGTTACTGTGGTGGTTCATGCTTCAGTAGTTTCCATGTTTCCTGCCTGCAGACACCGCTGAACCGTCTGTCTTCCACCATCACTTTCACCTCACCCCACCTCCCTTCACTGTGGTCTCACAATGAATCCTCGACAACTTCACCTAACTCTTGTCGGTTTCTTGCATTCGGGTCCACCATACTATCTTACCGTTACATAATGTAGCAGTGTGCCTATCAATGCATCAGGAGCTCCTTTGCATTTAATTACCGTCAGATAAAATGAGCTCTTCTTCCATCATTTTTTATGACACTATGGCAGATCTTTGTCAACTCTAGTGTATGACTAATTACAGTGTAGCCACAGTTTTGCTTTTTCATTTGACCCACCCGCAAACATTTAGGAGCACCCACAGTGCACCAACTCCTGTTTTGAGGCCAGGGCCTGCCTTAGTGAATGGCAGGAATCCTACAGTAATACCTCAAATAGTGTAAAAGTCTTCTGTGGTGATAGAAAAAAATAGACATTAGATGCCTATGAGAGAAAAAGAGCAAGAATTAAGTCACTGTTGAAGTTTAACGACTGTTACCCTGCACATTACTTTGACCCAGTCATCGTGACATTGTTATCTCCACTCATAAACATTTAGCTGATAACCAAGATTCATCTACGGCAGAATCCCCCCCCAGCCCCCCTCCCCCCCAACTGATAGCTGGCAATAGCTCAAACACTGTTATCAATTAATGACATGATGACATGATAGTACCCCATTTATCAATAAAACGACAACGAGCACAAACAGGAATATAGGCAGTAAAACTTCGGTGGTGTTCGAGACAATAGAGCAGTGTTTAATGCATGCACCTCTGCTTTCAACTTTTATGGCATGCTCACACACACATACACAACAGCTGCCGTGCACACTACACAACAACACTAAATGACACTGTGTTTCACATTGTCCTCAACTATTTTGTTTATATTATCTATGTTACATTTGCTGCAGACTTCTACCATAAACTTCTAGTCAGATATAAGCCAAGATATAGATATTAACATCGTGGAGGGCCACAGCAGTTGCTCTGAGCATCTAATATTTCCGTGCCTGGGTTTTCATTGAAAGCCCGGTGCTCCTCATACAGACGCTAAAAGGTGTCTTGTGCGTTGGTATCAGGCACTGTGGGCTGTGATAAAGCTTTGGTATTTGATGACCTAGGAATGAGACTGGGTCTGTTCTGCAGTGGCAGCAGCACCTTGTCTAATGATCCGTTTCAAATGTATCAGTGATGCTCCAACAGAGAGCAGAATGAAAACACTGGGCTGTAGTACAGCTGTACCACGGCATTACCATCGTAGGTGAGGACGGACCTGCTGCCGGTGAAATTACTACCTTTAATTATTTATTCATCAATCAACTGTCTGGTGCAAAAGCATTTTTACATATATAAAAAAACAAATGGAGCTGCTTGGTTTAGCTTAGCATTCAGACTGGAAAGGTCCAAAGGTTAAAGAGTCCGCCCTAACAGCACCTCTGAAGCTCAGAAACAAATAGTTTATTTTATACCAAAAAAAAAATATTTACACAAGATTAAGTGGCGACTATGTCTTGGCTGGCAGCAGTGTCTTTGAGGAGTTTGGCCAAACAACCAGCAGGTACCCCAGGAACTACCAAACTATTCCTATAACATTGTTTATTTACCCTACATGTTGAACCCACTCACACTGCTTGTACCGGTTTTAACCAAGTCGCAACCTCAGGTGTCAGGAGTTTACAGCCTGGTAGAAAAAAAGTGATCATATCTTAAAGTTATCTATAATTGAGTGACGGGTGGATGCCGTCTCAGGTCACTCGCTGCTAGTTTTATCCTCTGCCGCATCACCGGGATACGCCTCAGCTTCATCTATGATCCACCTCTTTGCCCATTTTTACTGTCACTGCCAACATGGAAACGGCTAGAGGCGCTGACTTTAAACTTCACAACGGCTCTTCAGACACCTGTGGGTGATGTCACGGAGACTACGCCCATATTGTATACAGCCTATGGTTTTAACAATCCTGCAAAACGGATAATTTTGTTGTAACTGACTGGGTTACTAAAACATCCAAAGCCTACATCATGTGTTTAAATTTAAGCTCTATGCAGGGAGGTATATGGAGGTATGTTGCTCTAGCTGCTTAACACCCGTGCCATATCACACAGGAAGCACAGAGAAATATATGTCAAATCCATGGACAGGCTGGAGGGCAAACCCACTCCTTGCTGGAAAAGCTCCACACATCCAAAAACCCAACCCATCCCACTTACAAGCATGAGTCCTCCTCGGTCAAATTACCTCCCACTGAGAATACTGTTTGCCTCCAGCAAGGTTTAGACAAAGTGCCATGATGCAAGCTCTCTGATTTCACTTTCAGTGTTGATGTGTCTACACACCACCGAGCATCAACACGCTCTGACTAGTTTCAACTGCTCACTTACTGAGCGGACTACCACGCCACCCTTAAAAAAAGTTTGAAATGTCTGATTAACCAAGTTTGCAGTAGTTCATTTATATACAACTGAAGACACTCACAGACTAGGACGCCATGATTTAATTGACCATATTGAATTACAGCTTGCCTGCCTGCCTGATGTCAAAATCAGATTTCATCAAATCTATTCGATTAACATAAAAGCGATCAACACAGACGGTACAACGCTGTCCATGTTTTGCCCTCAGTAGGATACCCAACAACACAAAGATAAACGTCAACAGCTAAACGGCTCAGTCATATCGGAGCTGTGTGAACCCGCTCAGGGCCGGGTGCATGTGTGGATTTATGTTCCTATAAAAATAACGGCTCTGCAAGGCCGCACTTACAATCATGCGAACACACTGATAATTAGCAGGCATAATGTTAGCCATACATCACTATCGCTGTTATAATGCTAACATTTTCCAATTACCACTGAACACAAAGAACGTATTGGACAACAACATAAAATTACCAGATAATGGCATTATATTAAATATCAGGTGATCGCCTAATTCAATAGGATTCATCCACGCCTCTGGCATGGCTAAAACAATAATATAATACGGTTCTATAGGCCATGGCTGTGGTACCACCTCTGCCTCATTTTGATCAATACCACATTAGCAAAGTAAATCAATTGTAAATCAGATTACCCAGCTGTCTATTCCTAAAGTAAGATAACTTAGCTCAATTTCAACACGGCCTTGAGCTGATTTAGATGGTGGGGATCAAGTATTTATTATTTATTTAACGACCATGGTTACTCACACCCACACAATACCTGATATTTATAGTGTAAATGGACAAAATAACTGGAAGAAATGGACAAATTAAAATACAGCCAAAGTTGATTTTCGCTGCTAAAGTTTGTGCTGTCGTTATAGCAGATATACTGTAAGGCTATTATTTATTTTTGAATGATTTTGTCCACAAGCTACAGAATATTCAGCGCAAGAATTAGAAGGAACATAATAGAAGGGGCGGTTATAATGGACTGCTTCCCTTCACCAAGAGCTTGGTGTTTGAACAAACCATGGAAACTATAACAATAAACGGGGTATTCAGTCAAAGTGTGTTTGTGTTTTCTCGAAACAAACAAGCGGGATTTCAGAGTACAGCATGTGTAGCTATCCGTGTGCCGAAGTAGAGCAGAGGGCATTGTACAGATCTCAGTCAACCTCCCTCTCTTGGCCCCGGTTCTTCTTTTGTTGTGGTTCCTGTCAGAAAGAAAATATCCATATTCCATCTCTTGATTGGGACCCTAAACCACTGGTCCTCTTTGGACAGACAGGCTTTGATCTATCATCTAAGACCCAACAAGCATTGACAGAAACTGCTGACTGGCAATGTCACTGGTCACACTAAACCCAGAGAAATTGCACAATAAAATGCTAGAATCTAGAAAAGAAAAACTGAGATACAAACAAACTAAATCTGTCAATCTGTCCTTGGAGCTGGGCCTGTAGTGCAGCCCAGACGGCTTGAGGTTGATCTCATATACAGGTTTGCTTCCAGGAAGGGTGGAGCGCAACATCTTCCAAGTAGCCACAACAAAATTGCTATGGACGGGTGACAGCAAGACGCATTGCCCCTACATTCACCATTAAATATAAGGCACAGATTACTTCACTGCTTTTTTAGTGCATGAGTAATTACTGTATATTCAAGGTCAGGACTATTTGGCTTAAGACCTGTGATTAGTGTTGTTCACAGGAAGCTTGTTTCAAACTCACTGACAGCAAGGATCAGGCCCGCTGAAGTGTGGGCATGTGTGTGTAATCAATCTGGAATATAATAAAGTATGCTAAAGTTGAATTCCAGTGTGTGCATTAAAATAACAAATTTGATATCAGGTCCTCTCATTCCTCATTTGGAGTGGTTGGTTAGACGACACAGTTTTGAGGGGATTTTAGGGAAAGTATCAAACTGTTACTGATATTAACCCATCACAAGCAGAAAAGAAAACCCCCAAAGCTTTAAAAAAGTCCAAATTTGACATAGACATTTTCTTTTTTTCTTTTTTTTTAGATAAGCACTCATATTTAAGCAGCCTTAATTAATCTGGGCCACGGCCAACAATTCTATTTTGGGATATTACCATAGTACATCTTCCACTTTGAGCCAAGCAGAGCGGCCTCAGACCAATACATTACTCACGGACTGTAATTCCATTTCCATCAAGACAACATTTGTGTAATTTTTCTGAGAAATTAATTTCCAACAGAGATGGATTATCTGCAGGAGTGTGGTTTAAATAAATTGAACAGTGCTTTTCATTTCAAGCTCTAGAGGCTGTGGCCCTGACAAGTCCCACTTGGTGCGTCTAAGTTAGAATGGCTGTAGAGAAGGCCGGCCGAGCCTCTCCCTGTTCTGCGCTTCTGGTATCAAGCGCTGCACAGGCGGCGCAAAAGGCTTGTCATAAATGAAAATGAGTAGGCAGAGGTTAATGACTCAGCTGCCTGTTGGCCTGGTTGGCTGACTAGCGTAGTGGGTTGGCTGGCTCACCCATTTCTCCTGCACCTTTGTGGAAGCAGGTCGAGGGCATTGTCTTTGCACAAAGAGGCCATGCACGACCCACAACAAAAACTGACATCAGCGCGTAGGAAAAAACAAAAACACTGCAGGGGTGTGAGGGAGGAGGGGAGGAGGGCTCCCATGCCATTTCATTCAGAAGTGCAAGGAAGCTGATATTCAGCTCAGCTAAGCCAAAGCATTGTGGGAACAAACCGAGTGACATGGGAGACGGTACAGCTGAAGCTCTTTCTAAATATTCCTGTTCTCTCAGTACACCAGTGAACACAAGTGATCATCTGAAATGTTCCATACTTAATATTGTAAGTTGATCAATGATCATGCTTCTCTGAAAAAAACTTTAAATAAGGAGATTAGAAAACTGACTCCCACTGAAGTGAACGTTTTCACTTCTACCAAATTATAATATTACTCTTAAAGTTCATACATTATTTGCCTTTCCCTTAATAAAAGCTCAAATTATGCTCCCATGTGATTGAAGAGCTTCAAATTCCTTCACAACATAAACAAATTCAGATACTTTTTCTTTTCTTTTTTAAATCACAAATCCACCAGCTTGTTTTTTCTCTAAAGCAACAAATCAGGTTTAAGTGCTACATATTCAGGGAGCAATTAGTAAATACATGACACACAATCTGTTAAACTGCAGAAGAGAATACTATAAAACCACAAACTAAGTGTCCTTGTAGGGTTCACTCCTCTGGTTGAGGAGAGGCCTGCAGAATCTGTTTTAATAAGGGGAATAGTTTTTATAGTCCTCAGACATTATTAGAGGAGGAGAGAGGAAAAGGCGGAAGAAGAAGGCAGAGGCAGGGAGGCCGAGAAGAGAATGAAAGAGAAGATGGAGAGGTGATCAACAAGACAGCAACACAGACCCAAAGTTAGAGACAGACAGACTGAGACAGAAAGACACGGAAATGGAGGTAGAGACCGATAATGGGACGTGGATCCACCCCACCCTGATTCCAGGGAAAGCAGGTTAACACAAGCAAGCAGCCGAGTTAAAAAAGCAGCGCTGATGGCAGTTGAGTGCGGTTGGTCTTATTTGCCTGTGTATCTGCTGCTGCAAGCTTGCACGGCACAAAGACGCCCATTGTCTCACTGGGCAGAAAACAGGACCGGGGCTTATGGCTCAACATAATGTTGCACTTCATCGATGTTTAACGCGACTCTTATCGAACAAATCATTCGTCCACAGGGCACCTTTTCACAGCAGGACAGAAAGAGCGGGAGCAGAGCGGCTGACACACAAACACAAGAGCAGCTGGGGGTCTGGTGGAACTTACTCTCTTCTTCATTGGCATGGACAAACGACGCGGCTCTTGACAGAACATCCAGTGGTGTCTCCATGCTTGGATGCCTGTGGGACAGAGGGGAGGGCACTGTGCTGAGCATGCTTTTCATTCAACAACTAAGTTAATGTTTGATAGATGCCAAGACTCGGTCACCACAATCACAGAGGAAATCACTATTATTCCTTTGATATAAAGCAGTAACAACCAACACCAGAGCTCGACCACTTTTATCAATAAATAGTAGTTATATAATAGTAGTTTTGTTACAAAACCATCTAAACTACATTATGCCAAACCTCTCGGTGCATCAGTGTTTAATGTTGTCTTCTTAACGCAAGATGCTAAAAATGAACTTCTTTGATTTAGATTTACAAATATCAGACATATCATTAGAGCGAGAAATAACATACATATTATTTTTTTATAAAATCTCAGAAAACTGTGAAAAATGTTCATTATTATTTCCCGTATCCCAAGGTGACAAGAGACTGGATGCAGCACTGTCGATTGACTAATCGATGAATTGATTAATCATTGCAGTTGAACTTTAGATAATATAATAAGAGTTTATTAGGGGCCATTCTGCATGAGTACGTTTTATACCTATTGCACTTTGCCAATAATGCTTCTGTACTTTAGGTTAAGTTTTACAATTAGTGAATACTTGGAACTATGACCTTCCTGTGATATTTTGACTACACAGCACGTTGTACTTTATCATTTTAGGGGGTGTTATGTCCTCCAGTATTGAGCCTTCAGAGTGGCTTTGCTATGAGAGGTATTTGTGGAGGAAAAAAAGAAAAGAAAACTCTCCAGCGCGCTTCTCTTCCCTCTTTCTGCATTCCTAAGATACCGTTCCCTCGTTTATCCTCATTTCTTAAGGAAAACAGAGCTTTGAGGACGAATATCAATAAATAGAAAACACTTCCTGCATCTTCAGTCCAAACTGCCAAACAGTTCAGGTTTGTGTCGCTCGTCACAACACAGCATTGTCTACGTGGTGCGCGTGAAGAACAGCGATACAATGGAACCGATTACTATTATTATTATTATTATTATTATTATTATTATTATTATTATTATTATTATTATTATTATTATTATTATTACTATTAGTAGTAGTAGTAGTAGTAGTCGTGGTGGTGGTGGTGGTGGTGGTGGTGGTGGTGGTGGTGATGGTAGTAGTATAGTGGCAAGTGCGTCCACTTTTATTCTCACCAGTGGTGTATTTATATCAGCGTGACTCGTCTGCCCTTTAAAAAGATATCCAGGCAAAATACTAATATTGCCACTTGATGCAGTGATTCGGTTTCACTTCTTCTCAACACACTCGAAGCACAACAGACACACAACTAAGTGCATGTCCCCAGACTAGCAGCCCAGCGTGCGGCTGGCTGAAGGGGGTTTCTTGAGGTGAGAAAGTTTGGGAAGTGCCGCTTCACGTCGTGAATGAAAATCCAGCCTTCATATAACGAAGCGGATATTTGTGTGTGTGTGCGTGCATGTGTTTGAGTTTACATCACTGCCTGCGTTTACATGCGGAATCATTTCTCAGGAGAAAAAAAAAAGAAAAGAAAAAGAGCGCACTCTCATCCAACAAACGCGAAACCATGTCAGTCAGACACAACGTTGGTGTTTAGCAGCACATACCTCCTTCAAGCGCCACCTTGGTGTCCTCCAGTATGATTCATATCCACACAGAAAGAAAACAATAAACAAAAAGCAGATGTATAGGCTGTGTATTCCACAGATACACCGCGCAGAAGCCGCGGTTCAACGGTGCCCTGTGCGAGGGAAGACAATAGTACCAGAGCTGTCGGGACAAACTTGGTTGTAGGCAAAACGAGGAAGAGGAGGAGGAGGAGGGAAGGAGGAGGGGGGAGGGAGGAGAGGGAGGGAGGGCGGGAGGAGGGCAGGAATGCCTGGAATGATGGAATTCAGTTCCTAGCAGGTGGTGAAAGTGAAGCGCGCTGATTGGTGGAGCGCTGAAGCGATGATATCAGCATATATTATGATAATGGTCATTGCATCACATCCCCTGAAATTGATGCTGCTGTCACTTGGTTTACTACTCTGCGCTGGTGAAACATTTAGTAGGTGATGGAGGAGAGAGGCCCTCAACTGCTACTTTATAAAGTTGAAGGCAGTTAACCCTCAATTTAATGTTTATTTGTAACCCCATGAGTTGTACAACCTATTAAAAGTCCATATTAAATATATTGTATAAACGTTTATATTACGCCAGTCCCCTACTTAGCGTTTATAAGCAGCATATAAAAGTAATAAAATACATGCAGCTAAACAGTTATTTCTAAGTGCCTTGTGTTTATTATACATTCATTATCATGTGATATGTGTGTGTGTGTGTGTGTGTGTGTGTGTGTGTACTTCTTTCTCCACTGAGGAAAGTAGGCTTATTGACTGATTTGTTAAGGAGGCATCAGTGAATGCAGCTTTTATGTTGTATCTGGTTTCAGTGAAGCTCCTTTTTGCTACTTTATACTGTTGGGTTGTGAAATCTGCAAATGATTGTTTGTGAGTCTCCCTTGAAATGATTCATGAGTAAACTGAAGCTGAACGTAGTGGCGAACAAAAACAAGTGACAGTACAAGGAAGTAACTGGAAATGTCACTACTAACTGCATTATGATGGACCAGGGAAGGACCAGTATAGCTTTATGACAGCAATACTAAAAACAAATTGATAAAAGGGAAATTTAAAGCAAAAAGTTATATAATTAATCTTATTTTGTACAGCCTACGTATTTAGACCCCTCATGTACTGAGCGTATCACACAGTAGCAGGATCACAAAACTGACACTAAATGGAATGACTAATTATATATATATTCACACACACAAATAACTGCTTATTAATTTTCCTGGGTAGTATAATTGAGAGAAATCTAATATATTTTGTTTAATAATATTTTGTGTTACATTTTGCTACATTATTTTGTAAAAAAACAAGGTGTCATAACTCATGTCATAACTAAGTTAGTAAAGCCAGGCAACCTTAATTAAATGGCCCATTAGTGAAAACAGAAAAAAAGGCAGTCTCCTCTCGTATTATGACAGTCAGCAAAGAAAACATTTGAGTAATGTGACTTCAACAATAAAAAATAATAATCATGCAAGTGAAAACAAAGTAATCAGGGATGCTGTTGTATTCAATTGTTTATCAACCCTTAATGGTGTAACTACATGAAATTACAGCAAGTATCAAAGACCTCCAGTTGTCATTATGACCTGCTTACAGCAGTTAAGTGACAGGCAGGGTAAACTGTTCAAAATGAGCAACATTTGTATCATAAAATAAATGTGATCCTATCTTTTATTTCATGAACCCTGACACAATTATAGTACAAACATCCAAACTGCTGGTAAAAAGATTGGAGATCTTTAGAAAGTCGAGAGGGGGATAAGAAGGGAGTGTGTAACACATAACACCAGTCCACATCTGGGAGTTCAATAAAGACAAATATAACACAGAAATATCATCGTCAGTCTCTTATCTGCTCGTCATTTGATGATGCACACCAAGACACCAAGGTCTTTTCTTAATATACGTGTGGTACTTGCTGCATGCTGCTCACACACCGATTCAGTGCTGTGGCTCTGGAGAGAGCCAGTTCCCCGGCCAGTCGCTGTAATCATTATGCAGAAAGGTTCCAAAGTGTAGTACCATAAATGTCAGCCATAATTCAGTCAGGCTGGTGAAATGTCAACCCCCTTTGACAACTTTTATGAATCGCATGATAAAGGGCAGTTGTACAGACTGTTCTACACTATTCAAACACAGACTTACGCCTGCTCAGTGATCCCCTTCCTTAAAGGCTTTGCAGTGATATGACCAGGAGGGGGGCGTGTGATTCTTCCAGCCACAGTCTGTCGGGTGGGGGGAAAATAAAATCAAAGGATGGATGTTGGTTTTCTGGTTGACAGTTTATAGAGAAAGACGCATTCCTGGTAAACAGATCAGGACATCTGTGAGACAGACGGCTTCCTCCTCCAACCCTTCCACATCTTCATCAGTTTCTTGGAGCTGTACGAGACCGTCTTCCACAAGCCTGGGGAGGACAGACCATCAACTGAATATGAACCACATTAGAAGAACATTATGTCTACACTCAAACACACACGTATACACACGTTATGTCTAGTTCATCCAAAAAATAAACACTTAAAAAGGCCATTGGCTGTTTTTTTTGAGTCAGATGAGAAGAATGATACCATTCTCCTATCTGCACAGTAGATGTGACGCTACAGCCATAAACCAGTTGGCTTCGCACAAGGACAGGAAACAGAGGGAAAGCGCGAGCCTGACTCGGTCCAAAAGGTAATAAAAACCTCCTACCAGCACCTAACCCTAAACTAAACACCCTATAAAACCATAAAATTACATTTATACATGTACACGATTTTCAGTATGTCAAGTTCATTATGTTTACTTGTGTGTTTCCTCCTGATTCCAGTATTTTTGCTAAGCTAAGCATTTACTAACAAAACCTGACAGTGAACAATGTAGAATTCTTCCCAAAATATTATGAAGAAACAAAGAGTGCCTACCCGCTGTAGCAATGCCTTTGATACTCTGTGTTATACTGGAGGATTTCACAATAGATGAAATACCTGAAGAGGAAACAAACACATGCACAAACATATCATTATACAACAGCTAATATCCCATCACTCCAAAATATGATTTTATGCAATAGAGGCCAAACAATCACACATTAAAAAATAAAGATTGATTGTTTGCCATTTACTATCTGTGCTACATCTGATTTTGATGAACAGATAGGTAATTTTACAATAAATATGAGCTTTGTTAATAGGTTGATATAATATATTACTAACATTTTTCATTTGTTGCATAATTCTAATATAATTATTATTCACACGACACAATATCACCTGTGATCTGTAAAACCAATTAAAAACCATATTTCAGAACACATAAACCTCTGAGTGATAACTTTTCCTGTCCTTCTATTCCACATCACTGAACCTTCAGTCCGAACCTTGTTGAACGACAGCGCCACAGTCCGGGTCCTGAGCGACCTGCAGCAGAATCTCTTCCACGTCTCGGTTTTTCCCCGGAGGATCGACCAGCTTTGTGATCCTCTGCTGGAGGGTTCGAGGCAATGCCATCAGCTGGATGAACTGGCCCTCTGGGCTTTTGTCAGCCTGCAGCCACACAAACAAGAATAAATGAACAGAGATGCATTCGGCTGGCTGCAGCACCGACTATCACATCCACAGGTCTCACTGAGTGGCCAGACACTAATGCAGTCCAATAAACAGAGTGCAGGACACATACATAGCAAGATTGACAAAATGGACCAAATATTTGTCAGAATAAGGAGATTGGCAGGTGACTCACCTCTCTAACCTCACGTTTTGGGATTTTGTTTGCTTTAGAGGCTCATCATCTCTTAAAAAGACAAGAACTATCTTTAACCAGGATGCTACTCCATATATGTAAGTCTAGACCCTAGTTTAAGAAACACTATGTATAGAACCCTGTGAATATTTTTTTTTAGATCTGTTTGTTGGACTGAATTTATGGTTAACACAATTGATGGACAACGTTGTTGAAGTGTTGCATGTTTTTTAGTTTATTTACTTATTTACTTGGATAATTCATTTTTTCTTTTTGGTCTTTCTTTGTCAGATGCATGGTTAATTACTTGTATTCTTTCTTATTTTCAAGGGATTTATTTCTTGTTAGCTACAAAAATACCTAAATAAAATATTAAGTATAACAAAAATCAGAGTGCATTATTATAACTCTATCTCAAGATAATAAAACTATACCGTTGAGAAGAAATGATTGGAGTGGGTGAAACTATATTAGCTTTAAACACTCAACATTTAAAACCAATTACAGCCTTGCAACGACTAAGTTGGAAACTTCCTGTCGCTGTACGAAGGAGCTGGCTCGTGCATGTGGGACTTCAATTGCACTGTCTAATGACGTACAATGGCACACGTGTATTTCCCTTATGCAAGGCTCACAGCGCACAATTCCCCAAAGCATTGTTCTTATGTTGGTGTTAGTCACCAACATAAAAACACTCCAAACCACTTATTCCTGTTATTCCAGGATGGCGTGATTAGTATTTACTTGGAATAACAGGGAGTGGTGGTGACATTTAATGAAAGTAATACAAAAGAAAAGAAGATGAAATGAAGAGCATTAGGTATTCAGACCATCAAATGTGCCAACAGAGACACATGTTGCACTCGTTGATAATGTAAGTTAAGCAGGTAAATGGGCAGAGTGCCAGGTCAGTCACGCCCCATTTAATGTTTACTACCAAGGCTGTGAGCACACTCTGTACTAATCAGGTCAAAGCAAAAAGGCATGACACATGGAACATGTTGTTGTTGTTTTTTTACAGGAGTACAGACTACCATTTGAAGGCAGTTATGGCAATCTGTATGTTTTTTTAAATATTTGTGTCACTGTTAATGTAAGAGTTTCAAGGTACTACATTTATAAGTACTGTTAATAAATGTTTGAAGTAGAGTGCAACATTATACAGCAGACACCACAAAAAAGAGGAATGAAACTCAAGGGCAACTTCTCACATTGGTAGCCATGGGTTTTTGACACTGACACACACACACACACACACACACACACACACACACACACACACACACACACACACACACACACACACACACACACACACACACACACACACACACACACACACACACACACACACACACACACACACACACACACACACACACACACACACACACACACACACACACACACACACACACACACACACACACACACACACACACACACACACACACAGGAGATTAAACATGATTGACAAGGAACAACTGTATAGAGTATTACACAGTGTGCTCTAGAGTGGCTCACATATCAAGTGAAGTTAAATACAAGTGTGTTGCGTTTGGAGCATTTACGTGTGCCATGTTTTACCTCCAGTTTCCCTTGTTGAGGTTTGTAGACCACTTGAGGGCAGTCCCGCAGGATGTTGCTGTACAGAATCCGGAAGTGCTGAATGTTGTCCTTGACGATATTGGCCACCTTGGCTTTATCTTCACCGATCACCATCCTAAAATCCCCTGAAGAGGCACAGACAAAATGTTTTCCCTGAAACGTGTCATATTTGCTTTACAGTTTTCATGCTTGCTGTAGTAAAATGAGATAATATTTTTATTCATCCCAAGTGAGGAAACCCAGGTGTTGCAGTAGCACAAGGATATAAATAGGACCATAATAGTATTACTCACTATTAGGAGACATTAAACTCCTTCTGGTGTTCAGTTTCCAGTGCAAAATATGATACAACACTCATTGCACATTATTCATGACTCATGCCCTTCTGCTTCTGCAGGGAACTACATGGTAACACTCCCCTTGTTCAGTAGCACATCCTTAGCATGAAAACGTGTTTTGGGTTCAACATGAACTTATCTGCTTCAATTTCACATCCCTATATCTGGACAAATCAAGCAGATTAACCGTGAGTGGACCGTCTAATTACTATCCTTCATAATCCAGACAATTTACTCAGAACCCTGCTGCTGTACACCGGCCAGACTGTTATTACTTCACTGTGTGTGTGTGTGTGTGTGTGTGTGTGTGTGTGTGTGTGTGTGTGTGTGTGTGTGTGTGTGTGTGTGTGTGTGTGTGTGTGCGCGCCCAAGCATGCCTGCACCTTAAGCATGCCTGCACCATATATATATATATATATATATATATTCTCTGTCTGGCCTTTATAGTTGTGTGGGTTATTTACCGGCATAAGAAAGACCAGCTATCTGCAGGAAGAGGTCTTCCTCAGTGAAGCTCTCCGGCAGCATGAGGAAGGAGGCAGTCACAGCACTCTTCAAGTTGGCCACCAGAGCAGCACGAAGCTTTCCGTTCTCATTCTGCACCAGCATCTTTACCTGCGTGGGAACACGCATGAACACACACTCATTTTGTGCTCATACAGTTTTCACAAAACCTGAAGTATAAACTGAATAGGTTGTCATTTTGAAAGTAAATTATGCAACAAGACTGTCCTGTAGCCTTAAAAAAAATGCATTCCACCTTTTCAACATATCCTAAATAACTTTGACAATGAAAAGTGTGTCCAATTATTGCACAATAAAATATACAGCTCAGTTTTTCATATTGAACCAAAACAGTTATTTTGATACTAACGGGTTTGTGAAGTCGTCCAGCCACATACATGGTCTTCCAGTGCATCAGGTCATCTATGAGAGACTCGGTACTAATCACACCATATTTGATTATCTGAGAAGAATAGGAGAAGGTAATTCAAGTATGTAGTTAATAAAGTGTAGCCAGACAAAAGCAATACAATAATATTAGCCAGAAATGAAGTGAATTACTGTTACCCATGAGCTTTATGTATTATGATTACAATGTCTGTCCAGCCTCAAACTCAGCAGCTGTTAGGTACATTACGTACGTCTGCTGATAACGATGAGTATTATTAGAAGCAAGCACTAAAAATGTTTGTGAGAGGCAAAAACAGTGTGAGAAACTATGGCTGCCTGAGAAAAACCTGAGGAGATTTCAGTGTAAAGCGAGAACTGGACAGTGTCATAAAAAAATGAAAAATAAAAAACTAGAGACAAGTCACTTACCTTTCCATCCACAGGCACCAGTGTGTTGTAGTACACAGAGGCCCCGTGTTCATTCTGTACGGAGCTGATCTTCTTGGGCCCCAGCAGCTTGAGGATGGAGTAGTGTTTGCGATTCTGCAGCAGATTCATGGTGTGCCACGTCACTGGGTCGTCCACTGCAAACACAAAGTCCAGCATGTTCTTCTGTATATATGAAAAGGTAAACAAAACACAATAACATTACATTCCCACATCCCATGACATGGCATACAGCTTCAGATTATAACATTCAACACTGTTGTTTATCAACTTTTAATAGATGTATATTGTGATGTCGTCCAAGTTAATGAATTAATTTGAATTAAAAATGAAATAACAAACTTAGTTATTGAATGTGTTATAGTTACACTCGTGTGGAGAGTGTTGTCTGACGTCATACATAACAGTGGAGCACAGTTTATGGCACTGGAAACATTTTGATTATTTCATTTTTGTGAGAGATACTTTAGACGTCATTTTCTTCTAATGTCAAATAACGCTAAATGTCAATGTGCCTATGTTGTTAAGAGTCAATTTGAAAGTATGTCACGAGCAGAGCTTGTAAACTGGCAGGTTGACTTACCTCCATTTGACCTTGGTTGGTCCCGTGTTGTTTAAAAACGCCAGATCCATAGGCAAAAGCTAAGCTGATGTCCTGAGGAAATTGTGATAAAATCCGTCTGTAGACCACGCCGGTGTTGTGCAAAGTTGGAAGAGTCATTTTGAAACAAGTTAGCTAGGATAGCTTCCCAGCAACAACATGAGCTGGTTTATGAGCAAAATATCCGAATGAACAACGTGTTAAGTGACGTTTCTGCCACATGAAGTGAAAGATACATGTCCGTCTGAGAGGCCCTGCGCCACTAAAAACGACAACCGCCTCTGAAAAGCACTCAAATTGAGAGTTTCTTTCCGTTTAAATGCGTCCACTAGGTCAGTTTGGATCGCTGTGCACTTGAGAGTCGACTGAAAAGTGCGTCACGGAGTGCGCTGCGCCCAGAGGCTCATGGGAAATGTAGTCAGAAATAGAAGGTAAGAAAACTGAGCCGTTAAACAGCCCAAATAACGACTATTGTCGAATTATTTTGCACTTAGCTTTGCCTATGATTGCATACAGTCGTGAAATGTAAACTGGGTAACATATGGTAGTATTTTAGTTATTATTTCTAGTCAATTTTAGCAGCTCTAAATGTATCCAGCAGAGGGTGGTTTTCTACCAAGCTTAAGGCGTCAATAAGATCAAAATGATTTGAATTGATAGTTGTGGACAGTGAAAAGGGAAATTATATTCAATTAGATTGTTTTTCTCTATTCTCAACTTTCATTTTCTGTGGCGTTTAAGTTGTGTATTGAATTACACATGTAAAACATTTTACATTAGAATGAGAATGTAATGATCCTAACATGATCATAGTGATTGCTCCCAACATTATCCAGAAGACAAATACTGCCTTTAAACCTCCTTGAAATGAAAAGACACCAAGCCTATCTGTAGAACGTATCAATCGTGACTGTGATATTCATGTGAATATACCGCAGCAGTCAAGTCCATAAAGCGTCTGAGGCCATCATCATTCTTCTCCCCTGCTTCTGTCACTAGTTTTATGGGCCCAAAGCTCACATCTATTGGAATGAATTAATATTGAATTTAGAGTCATGACAATCAGCAATATGTCTGGAGCTCATAATGGGATTGTCAAGAGTTGGACAAATATTATCTTCTTAGCAATTTATGCAAACCATCTTTGCAGCCAAATGAATATTGATAAGGTCTCTGAATCCTGACTCAACGAAACCGTATTAGTGTGCATGTCGCCTCGCAAGCTAACTCATTCTGTGAAAGTGCCTTAATTCAGGGAAAGTGATGCGCCATTGGGAAAAAAAAACAAAATTAATGATATACTACATTAAGTTCCTGTTGAATTAAACCATGACCTTATAGAGAAGTACTTTAGTCCAGATTGTTTTCCTGCTAGCAGCTAATTTTCCTGTGTTTTATAAACATGTGGCTCATTACCTTCTCCTCGTAATAATAATAATAATACATTATATATATACAGCGCTTTTCAAAATATCTAAAGACACTTTACAAAATTACATTAATTACAATCAAAATCAAAAGAGCTATACAATAAAAACACACAGACAGTCACATATTAAAAGCAGTTCTGAAAAGGTGGGTTTTGATTTGAGATTTGAATAAAGAAAGGTCAGTGCCGTCTCAGATGAGTTTGGGGAGAGAGTTCCAGAGGGAGGGGGCCGCTAGAGAAGTTAAAGTTTAAGAGCGGATTAATGTTTACGGTAATCTGAAAAGACTGATTCATTATTCATTATTTGCCACTTGGGGGTAGCATGAGTAATAAACACAACACGGACATATTACGGTATTAAATTGATATGGGAATGTGTCAGCAAACAGTTATCACTTATTTTGAGACGTGTTTCTGGCCACCTGGTAAATGCACTGTAAGTCCAATATTCACTCTCCTACTATCTCTGTTTTGCTTGCCTACTCTTTAGTAACTACGTGTAGCAGCTATAGTGGCTATTTGGTGTGTCTGTCATATGGTACTGTGGCTCATGGGTAGATTGGTTGTCCTGCGACCGCAAGGTTCACAATTCAATCCCTGGTCTCCGCATAGATTGCATATCAAAGTGTCCTTGAGCAAGACACTGAACCCCCAGTTGCTCACTGGGCACTTCTCAGCAGCCCACTGCTTCTAAATGGCCATGGATGGGTTAAATGCAGAGCCCACATTTCATGTATGTATGTTAAAATATGTAATATGACAAACATAATAACGTTTAAGTTTGGTGCTGGCATAAAAACAAAGTTGATAAGTCAAGTGAGAGTCAACCAAAACTAAAGTTGCAGGTCCTAAAACCAAAACAATGAGCTGCTTAGAGCAAAATCCTCTGAAGAAGTGAGGAGAACCGCAACACTTGTCACATGACACTCTAGTGAAGTTTTAAACCTGCAAAAATATTTTTGTCTAAGTGGGTGGAAACAACTTAATATAATCATCCTGTTTTATGTTGAAATTATATGAGGATTCCAGCAAGCAGTGCTTATTTACACAGCAGATACGGAGTAACATTAGCATTAATTTTGGGTCCAGTTCTGGGTCTCTTCTTTTTAGCTGTTTTCACTCTTTCCTATTGCTGAGTAAAAATCTGGCCCTTTAGCTACTAAATACTCCACTTTGTTCACCAGCTAGTTGCTGTAAGTCTGGCTGTTT
This sequence comes from Cottus gobio, assembly GCA_023566465.1. Classification (NCBI taxonomy): domain Eukaryota; kingdom Metazoa; phylum Chordata; class Actinopteri; order Perciformes; family Cottidae; genus Cottus; species Cottus gobio. The sequence goes on along the minus strand of CM042222.1, from coordinate 18,230,233 downwards.
GCTGCTGAGCAGGTGGTGCACAGTGTTTTTTTAAGGACTTTTTCACTGAAAAATGTTGAGGGTGGTAAGTGTGAGCCAAAATAGTTGTTGTAACCAAAGCGCTGAAAGTTGCAACAAAGACAAGGGGAGCTGCAGATTTGTGTGATAATTGGCTGTAGGTCACATTGTCTTCATATTGTGGAAAGAAATTACAAAAAATCTCTTTGAATTTTAGGCAGTCAAAGAAGAAGAAAAATAATCCATATTTTCACTGATTTCTGAGCGTTTTTAAGTTTTTAAAGCAGAATCCCTCTACATAATCGTCTACTTTTGCAAAGCTCGATAAACAACAGCAAACTGGTTGCAAGCAAGTAGACCGGAACAAAGGCTCGTACATATATAGAGCTCCCCACCACGCCGAGAACCCTCCCATCACGCCTCAATCTTGTCCCACAGAGTTTGTGTGGGCCAGTGTGAAAATTAAAGAGAAGGTTGTCTTTGTGACTTTTTGTTTTGGAACCAAAACCATTAAATTCAGCTGAATCAATATGTGTGGTGATTGCACATTGATTTTCTAATTTGAAAGTATTTGGCCAATGTTTGTCCGCCGAGGATTAGTCTGGAAGGACCACACGATTTACAGCTCACAGTACCTCTCCTTGAGTTTGAGAGGCCGCATCAGGAGCAGTTCATTTCAATGTCAGCAGCGGTAATGGCTTGGCAAAGACTCCGGCTGACGTTTAATGCTGCTGCTGGTAATGCATAAACATCAGTCAGCGGGAATATTGTAATAAAACAATACAGATTATAGTGAATATGCTCGGAGGCAGTTTTAAATCTCACCTGATAGTTATTCACCAGCTTCCATACGCATTTATGTACACAGATACAAACATGCACAACAACATGCACGAATAGGAGAATCTTTTCAGCTTTTGCACGCCTGTTGCCATGGAGATTGCCATTGCTGTCCATGCCGAGTGATGGAACATCAAAAGAAAATGCACCATTAACCACACACACACACACACACACACACAGCTGCTCAAAACCCTCACAGGAAGAGACAAACAGAAGCAGCCACTTTAATCTTACTCCACTGAAGGGTTACGGCGTCACCAAGCAGGAAGTAAACCACTGATATTCATAATATGGGAGTCAAGCAGAGCTAAAATGCACATTTGAGGTAAGATGAGGCACTGGCTACCTTGAGTAAAGATAGTCAAATTAAAAGTACACTATAATATCTTCAACTCATCACTGACAACTGAAGAGCATATTTGTAAATGTTTATTTATTTTCTTGCGGGTCACAGCTGCATGATTGGTGCTGTTTCTGGAGTACTTAACATATTTGCTTTTCAAAATATTCAACATCAACCTGGCTCCTGTTGATTATTAATGAATGAACTTCGAGACGGATTAAAGCCATGTTCTTGTCTTTTATTCTTGTATTCTGTTATGTTAAATAGTACGGACCCCTGCGGTGTCACATGGGAAAATCGTGGCCACATATTGTTGGTCATGTTGTCGGTCCAACAAACCCATTGCAATATGCTGTTGTATTTCAGCTTTGCTGCACCGCGAACCTGAAAGCTCTGCTGTAACTGATGCCGTCCCTTGATGCTGCCATTACTGCTGCTCATGAGCCCCACCTCCACCCCAGCATCCACCTCTGCTCTCCTGGGGGAGGGAGCTATTATCGCCACTCCCAAATGCCTGCTGTGCTGAGCTTTGTTTATCATGAATGAGCCTAAACACCAAATATCAGCTGCAAGTATTCTGCATTCATACAATATTTCACTACAAGTTAGTCGGGTGACTGCAAGGTGTATAATGCAGGAAGCTATTACTAAATCTGTGCTTCTACCGCTCCATTCTTCTGGTGTGAACTGTTCGTCAGTGGGCTGGTTTTTCATTCTTGTTGTACTTTTATTGTTGTGCATTCTAAGCCAACTTCTGTTCTATTTGTTGCCATGGCAGTTTTGAATCTAAAATGCTGTGCCTAAAAATGTACTGTACGGCTGATCTCAACAAGATCAGCATCAGTCTCCTCAGCGCTGCAAGACACTCTGCAGAGTGCATTTTGCTGTGTGCGTGTGTGTGTGCGGGTGCGTGTGCATGTGCGTGTACATGGGCGTGTATGTCTAGTGCACACACACCTGGTCAAATGGTATTTTGGGGGATATGCTGGAAATACATATGAGCAGTGTGTGGGTATTTTAATTTTGGAGCCCCATATCCATTTATCCATTTATCCATTTATCCACACACAGCACTGTTTAAGTTCATTCAGAGAGCTATCTTTTAAAATAGCTCGGCTGAATCTACAATATTCCCATAAGTAGCTTCTTTTTAGCGGAGAGTCTTTCTGTTTTCAACTGAGTCATAGCATCAAGACTCATTTCTAATGCAAGAGGCACAGCGGGGTGACCTCTGTGAGGGTCTAGGACTGCAGATCTTGTGTTAAGACGGGACTAGACTGTAATGTGATAGCACTATATAACCCTGTTGTTTCCTGGTTTGAGACCCCTGTGTTTCCATTTATTCACTTCTATGCTTCAGTAGTATAGTCATTAATAAGTTATTCATCAATTCACTCAAATTTGGATTGAGTTAAAATTGAATTGAATAATTCATCAAAATAGTCAAATTCGCAATTATGTGCATGCCCTGCTGAGGTTGTATTACACCATGTCAGGAGCACCTACCATCAATGCCAGATGTGCGCAGAGCTGTTCAGAATTTTCATGGATTATCTAAATTGAGCCAGTGAAGCCACAGGAGGTTTGACCCTGGCATACTTACCCACACACACTGGCATATCTGCAGTTAATCCCCCCAAAGCAGCATTTAATCAGGCCCCTGCTCACACACACACACACACACACACACACACACACACACACACACACACACACACACACACACACACACACACACACACACACACCAACAGTAAAAGTCATGAAATATGTAAATATCCTTCCTAACACAGAGTTTTATGTTCTAAAATTCTCAGCCCATCTGCTGATGAAGAAGGTTCACATTTATTTTGTATTACTGAATGAATACTGTAATTAATTTGTTCAAAATAATGAATTAAATTACCCCCACTTTCACTCAGTTGCAAATGTGGACTTCTTCTGTTTGTCTCTTCTTATGGGGGTTTTGAGCAGCTGTGTTGCTACAGAAGTGTGTGTGTGTGTGTGTGTGTGTGTGTGTGTGTGTGTGTGTGTGTGTGTGTGTGCATGCTGCCCTTAAAGGTGATGACACTTAAAACAGAGAGAAGCTGAATGTGTGTTTGTATGTCAGCATCTGTATGTGTGAGCATGTGTGTTGACAAATGAGTGATGCTTCTGGCATTGTGGATCTGCTGCTTGTATCTTATTGTGTTTCCTCCAACGCAGCAGCACGAGGCAGATCATATTACTCTACAGTATAGACATACTATACTTAATCAATAGTGGTCTGTTGGGAGCAGGCAGCAACATCCGGGTCTGAAAAGTAATTTTGCATTCTTTCTACTGGCCATCAGGGGGCGACTCCTCTGGTTGCAAAAATTGGTCAGATAGTATAGAAGTCTATGAGAAACACTTGATTATCCCCTGAGTAAACGTTGTGAACATGAGTCTTCTTTATTACAGCATGATGTTCATTTTGTAAATAGTGGTCCCATTTAGTGGCTACCTTTTGATTGACAGGTTGCTACCAGAGCCGTGTACGTCGTCTCTAAGTCACTCCTTTGCAGTATTTCATCACTTCCGTTCTCTGGTTGTAGAAAAACAAGATGCCGATAGGCAGTTGCTGTGGAACGTACTAGCACATGGTTCTCTACATGGTTCTCTAGCACATGGTTCTCTAGTATGGTTCTCTGGTCTCTCTATACGTGGATTTCTTCTGACATGGGCTCTGCTCAATCCACTCCTCCAACCAAGTTAACGTTAATCACAAAGTCATGATGAAATAAAAATTGCCTTTTGAACCAATTTCGATCACATGCCCATATTATTCACCTATTTGACAATATAAGAAAAACAAACCTATTTCTATTGAAATCCAATCAAAGTTTTTTTCCTGTCAAAACACAATGTGTCTTTTTTTTGTTTATGTAAGCTACCACCGATTTCAACCAAAAATATCATGACATCTATCCATCAATCAATCTGCAACTTTTAGCGACAAAGGAGGCATGTAGAGCCACAGTATGGCTTTGTTCTAAGCCCACCCACTTTTTCGTGGTCCAATCAATTGCAAAGGATTTGATTTAAATCCCTTTTGTAATTGTACATCATTTGTACATCCTTTTGTACTTCTTACATTTCACTGGGGAATACTCACAGATAGCTAAAGACGCTCAAACCTCAGCTCCATCAGGACTTTAAATGTTTCCATTCTGTCGCGGATTTTAGCTGGCTTCAGCGCTTTCTATCTGTAACCTCTTCTGTGACCCTGTCCATTTAAGTGCAAAGGAATTAGACACCATAACTGTGATAAATATATATCAGCTATGAACCAATCAGATTGCCTAATTGGAGCTACCAGTTTTAAAATGTAACAACATGCTGAAGTCAAAAGAGGTGAGGAAACAGAAGGTTGGGAAGATATAATATTGATCAGTTAACAGAGGTGATTAACTAATCATTGATGCTATAAATGTGTCTTTGTCACTGTTTGTAAAAAAAGAGAAATGAAGCACACATTTCCGATGTTAAATCTTTGACTCTATCCCCTGCAGGATAATTTCATGCACACACATATTATATAATTTCAGTTTGGAAATGTGTTCCCTGTTGTGTATGTGTGTCATGAAACATGTAGGGCAGGCTGAGCTTAGGACGTCGCTACATTTTATTACACTGCAGCTCTGTGACTCACTCTGCTCTCTTCTGGTTGACTTAACACACAGCCCCCCCCCCCCCCCCCGCCCCCCCCCCCCCCCCCCCACACACACACACACACACACACACACACACACCCCTCAATGGACTTGACTCATCGTGACCACAGATGTGCATAACATGTTTCTTAGAATGTGTCGATTTTTATTTTTTTTTCAAGTGAAGTGGGTTCACCTTTTTCCCCGTCGTCAGCACATTTAGTGTTCCGTCATCTGAATTTGGACGAACCCTGAAGGCATTTTAAAGCACCGTCCACATTTCTGTGGCAGTTTGATGTTCAGCTGTTAAACCCTAAACTTGAGGGGCAATGAGAGTGCCAGTTTCTGATGAAATCCGGTGCAATATTGTGCAGTAATCTACACACCAATCAATCCTCTCCTGTGTAAAATGCCCCAAATTTATGAGTCACTCAAAAACAGCTGAGAGAGTACAGCTGAAAAGCAGCCCTTCAATGGCGTAAAGGGCAAGGAATACATTTCCATCAATTGAGATTGTATCAGTGAGCTGTTCGCTTCCACAAATCTCAATGCTTGATGCGGAATGAGCAGTTGAATCTGATAAATGGACTGGAGAATATTTCTAAATTAGTGAGCACTTACATCCTTTAAGGAATGATTACCCATTCAAGACAAGATGGAGGAACTGTAGGTCTATATTTTCTTCTACTGCAGTCTCTCTGTTCTTCTTCATGTGGTTCAGACGTGTGCAGGATTTTCTTCCCGCTTGAATAATCTCTGGATGTTTTTTTCTTCTTTTTCTTTGAATTAGCTTGGAGCAGCAAACACTGCACACGCAGTCTTCTGTATCTGCTGCTGCTGGCATTTAAGAGAAGTGCTCTTCTAATGCCCTTAAATAGGGACTGCATAATGAAGGCAGGCACAGCGAGGAGATGTTTGTTTCGGAGAAAGAGACACGGAAATAAATAGTGTGACGCGGTGTAGAAAATAAACTGTATCTACTGTAGGAACTGAAAGGGCTCAGAGTGTATGTATGTCCTCCGTGTTTTTTAATGTTCTGCAAGGAAGTCGAGTTTTTCCAAAACTGTGAATCGCTCACAGATGTATTTATGATAGAAACCTATCATTTTTGATTGTTGCTGCTTCACATTCAGATGCTAAAGTGCCCTGAAGGGACATTTTACTGCAACAGGGTCTCCTCAAGCTTGACTACCCTTGGTCAGCGTCAGCATCACCTCCATGTGTCGCTTTCTTTGCCTGCAGAACAGCGCACATTATTGAGGAACAACACGTTACCCTGGAGGGAATCATTTGAGGGATTAAATCAGTCGATAGAAACCATTGCAGTGGAATGGATCTCTGCCCTTGTCCTCTCCTTTCTCTATTTTCCTGCTGTCCTCTATAGGCTTCTTCACTATAGTGGTTTGAATCAAAAATCAACTCTGCCCTGCATTTGAACAAATGCTTTTAATGGCAAAATATGTTCATAAGCACATTCTCATAGTTTTTGTTTATTCTTTATCAGCAATGTCACATACATGAGCCCACAATGGCATGAGAAGGGATGAAGGGAAAAAGGTTGAGCAGGAAGGTAGAAAGACGGATGCAAGGATGGCGGGAGAAGGAGGTGGGGCTTGCAGAGCAGGGTGGATGGTGTTTCCATCTCTTAACCCCACCTTATGGGCGCTCGCAGGAAACCCCTTTCAGTGTCTGCACACGGCACGCAGCGCTACAAGGCTGTAGCAGCACAACACGCACACGTAGCCTATGATGTAGGAGGATGATGACAGGAGAGAGGAGGAGGCGAGGGGGGAGGGGGAGACAGCCAGTGAGCGTGCCGAGTGAGAGAGTGAGCGAGCGAGCGAGAGGAAAAGGGCATAGTGAAAGGGTGAGATAAGCAGAGAGAGCAGCATTCAGCTCACAGCAGCTCAGGAGGCAGGACGACAGAGCAGAGGGGGGAGAGCACCTGCACCTCACCAAAGGGGGCGACACCACACCTCTCTCTCTCTTGGACACACACTATTGCACATCACACACATTTGTGAGGAGGCGTGAGGCTCAGTGGGAGGAACACCACATACACGCACGCTATTTTGCTGGCTTAGCTGTGCTTTGGAGAGCTGTCTCTTGAAGACTGGACCAGAGCTGTTTCCATCGCTGTTTCCAACTCCGAAGCAGCTCTCCGTCAGCCACCCCTTGACCATTTGGACTGATTTTGCTCTCTGTCATTCATCTAACCTCTGTTCTAGTGTGTCTTTCTCTGTAACCACCTCTGCCTGTCTGTGCTTTCACTCCATTCAGCCAAGAGATCAAGAGACACATTTAGAGAGCAACTATCCGACCGACTGATAGACCGACCGATCGACCGCAATCATGAACTTCCTCCGACGCCGTCTCTCTGACAGCAGCTTCATGTCCAACCTGCCCAATGGCTACATGACAGACCTCCAGAAGTCGGACCCACCTGTTCCTCCTCCCCCAACCGCCACCTCCCCTTCCCAGCAAGGTGCACCCTTAGCCGTGGCGCCGGACCCTGCCCTGTCCCCGACCAAGGCTCCAGCCCCGTCCCAGGCTCCCGCCAGCTCCCCCGCCGCTCAGGAGCGGCGCCCGATCCAGCCGGCTCAGCAGCCTCAACAGGCCCAGTCCTCCTCCACTGGTGGTTCCTCTGGCTTCTTCAGCTCCTTCAGCTCCATCAGCTCCATCAGCTCCATCAGCTCCATCAGCTCCATCACCAATGCGGTCAAACAGACGGCCGCGTCAGCCGCCGGGTTTGTGGAGCAGTCGGCTCCCTCTCCCTCGCTCTCCAAGAAGTTCAAGATCCTGTTGGTCATTGATGAGCCCCAGCACGAGTGGTAAGTGTTAAGATGCAATGACTTCAATGATGGGTTGAGTGTTGGCCAAATGACTGATGGGAAGTTGGGTGGTTGTGTTAGCTGGCACGGTGATTCCGATTTTTTGGGACGCTCTTCAAATTTGTTGTAATATTTGTGTTATAGTCAGCCAGAAGGAAAATGATTGACTGTTAATTAGAAAAAGCTAACTTAAATGTGAATGCATTGGCCCAACGCTGACTGACACAAGTGATTGCGATTGATTTTAATCTGACATGAATCCTGAATGAATTCTTACATCCGTTTTTTGTTTGTGTCTTTGTTTGCAAATGCTCTCCTCTCACTAAAGCTGCTCCCAAAATAGAAACAGCTCTAATAATCTCAGGCAGGAGAGATTTTCTCTTGGGTTTGGACTCGCACATCACACCAGCTGCCTCTGTTTTCGTATGTTTATGTGAACCTCTATGACGCCGTGTGCATGCATGCATATTTTAAGGTCTGAGAGTGAGTGTTAGAGAGCTATGAGCAAGTGTGTTTTCATCGCTTGACAGCACAAGTTGGCTAACTGGATATTATCTCCTGCTATTAACTCATATATCATGAACTGGCATATAAAAGCATGTAGCTCTGAATAAAACTTCACGAACACAAGTGAAATCTAAGCCCTTGGCTGTGTAATATGGTTGCGATCCCACTGGCTGTTCTGTTTCTGCAAATCATATTTTCAGACTTTAATGGTTTTCTGTGTGGATGTTGGTGATGGATTTTACAGCCGCTTATTGCTGTCATTATCTCGGTGTAATTTCCTCTTCTCAGTCCTGTATTGGATGGCGATGTGATGAAGTTGTGACACTTTTGACCTTTTAAAATTGAATGGACGACCGGCAATGTTGTCATGAGTGTGTTTACTGGGGCTAACAAAACCCATATAATATGGTGAAATACATGGCAAGAAATGCTGTTGCTGTTTCAACGGTCAAGTGGCTTTTCAGCTTTTAAGCCAACAAGGATGAGAAGTCCTGAAGTGACTCAGAATCAAGAAGAGTTTGGACATCAATGAGTTCAATGACAACTGAGCCAACTCAATCGGATGATGAAGACTGTGTGATATGGACAAAAGCTACAGAACAAGCCTTGAGTTGAGATTGGTTTAACTTTCCATGGGTTTGGAGTGTTGGATGCTGACTCGATTCTGTTTGGAAATGCATCTTGGTAGTTCCAGCTCAGTAAATATTTGACATATAAATACATTTCTGTTTGAGTTCCCAGAAAATAATGATCTTTGGGTTCTTGCCATTGTAGATGACCAATACTGAGATTTAAGGGTCTTGTTTTGGTAGAAATCCTTCTGAAATAGTATTGAAATGCTAGTTATCTATAGTCCTGTCTGAATTACTGGCTTATGCTAAGACAATACAATATGGTGCTATTTATCATTGACTAATGTCTGAGTTACATACACTGACTGAATGGTTTTCACTGTTTAGTGCAGTTGATATTACCTCCAACACAATCAGAACAGGAGTATCTCTATAACGGTGCATTATGCACAAGTGTGGAGAGACGCTTGAGTGCTGAGGTTTCACCACAATTAACTTTGAATGGGATTGGCAGCTCTACATTATGGTAATCCTGTGTCTCTTGCTGTGAGTGTTTTGGTGGCTTGTGATTGGATGGCTGCAACTATCGTGATGGAGCGATGTCTGAATTTGAGACACTGCAGCTCACATTCAGGAACAAGACACTTGAATACATGGCTTTACTGTAACGATCACACATCAGAGTTCATATCTGGATATGATAATGTGTTTTCAGACTTTGGTCAGTTGAATTGGAAATCTGAGTGGAAACAGATTGAGAGGTTTGTGTTTACTACCTGTGAAAGGAAGTTCCACCTACTGTACATTGCTAGACAAAACATTTGAGAGTTTATTCCTCTATAGTTAGCTGCCTTTTTTCAGCCAAATAGTCCCTTTAAAATCAATATAGCCTGTCGTTGAAACCCCTTAAGGCCTACAACAGTCATTATAAGTGACTTGGTTACTGTGGTTTTCCAAAGGGGAGTTCTAATTGCTCTACATTTGTGAGACTTGTACAGAATGCATAGAAATAACTTGTAAGTGAACTCATGTTACAATACAAATGTGGGCCAAGTGAATATATTGTGAAGAGGTAGATATAAAATTACATATTTGGGTTCTTGACAAATGTCTGCCACGTCTCTGTCCTGGGCATCTGGGCCAGACAGGTATTCTGATAAATGTTATTGATTCTCCGTAAAGATCGAAGTCTGTGACTCTCTGTGATATAACTTCTCATCAAGGCTATTATCTGATCAATCACAAAGTAGTCAACTTGTCTGTTTGACATTGCTATGTCTGCACATAAACATAATTTTCAAATTATTTATGAATAGCATCAGCCTGAAGCCAGACTATAACTTGATGAACCCCATGTCATTTTGAATGAAATCACAAAGCTCAAATGAGGAGCACATTTGATTTCTGATATTTAAGATGCCATCAGTTGGATGGAACAACTATTATTACTTCTTAACGTTACATTAAACTTTACTATAAGTTTGTTGCACGATGTAGAAACTTTACCAGCCCCTCGAGAAATGTGTTGGTGATGGTTTACATAACAAACTTAAATACACCTTTCATTACATTTGGTATATTCAAAGTTCTTATGAAACAATCCCAATTTACCGTTATACCACTGAGTAACAGACCACGTGTCATCTAAGAATCCAATACACCCACACAAAGGGGTGAAATCGAGAACCGGTTCCAAGTCATGTATATATCTGCACACCTGGAAACTTGTAGCAAGAAGGAGCAGTGTTTCCCATTAATCACCAAGACGAAGCCCCGCCACAGTTTTATAATGAATGTCAGAAATGGTCAGAAAACTAGAAAGGCGCTTTGTAAAGCGTGTCCATTTATCATAATGATTTGGACCAATAAGCACAATTGATAATGCCATTGGTATAAATAAAATCATACCAATTCCCTTGTGATTAATTTGTGTCGTCCATTGTCGTGTTTGTGTAGGTCCATTGTCGTGTTTGTGTAGGTCCATTGTCGTGTTTGTGTAGGTCCATTGTCGTGTTTGTGTAGGTCATTCCAGATGTGTTTGTTCACCACCTTATTTGCCTCTATGAAGGTTTTTTTTCTCTGGTGGGCCCACTGCCCAACAGGCATAGTTCTGCTTGTGTAAATTATGTCACAAGCAAAGTTTGATGTATAATTAAAAACAGAAATACATGCAACTAGAATTGTTCCACCTGTCAATTACAATCAAGTGGACGATAGTAACAAGAAGCAATGGAGCTTTTATTTTCTCTTGCTCTGTCTTTCTTTTCTTAGTCCTCCTTAGCCTTTTCCCAAGATTAATCTTCTTTTATTTCTTGATTTAAACCATCGGAACTTTGCATCTGGAAATTGACAGTAAAGCTAAACATGCAGTTAGTAACGTACTATAACTCTTAATATTGTGGCATCACCTACAAGTACGAGCATTTACAAGCATTTATAAGCGGACACAGGTATCAAGACGCTTTGAATCTGACGACTCATTCTCTGAGCTCTCAAAAATCGACTGGGCTGCTATGATGGCGTATCCAGCAATAAAGCCGCGTGATGAAAGAGTGCATGCATTTTGCGGGTAATTCAGAATGAGAATGTGTGTGTGTTGGAGTGGCCTCATGCAGACCTTATGTAACAGAGGGAAGAGCCAGTGTCCTCCAGGGCCTTGCAAGGTGATATCAGGACAGAGGAACGGATTAAGGAAGATGGAGGGTGAAGATCTGGGAATCTCCCTTTTTGGGATGTTTATGTGACCCTCCTTCCTGTTTGTCTAGCCCTCTGTCTCTTTCTGGGTTTTTCTCCGCCTCTTTTCGTCTTTGCTTTCCTTCTCTCTGCCTTTTATCATGACAGTCTCTCTGTGTGTGGCTCCAGAGAAAGTGCTCCAGGTTCCTGATGTGATGAAGTAATGAGAAGCGACATGGTGATTCAGCAGTTTCTGCCCAAAGGCCACATCTGCTCTCTTTCCTTTGCTCTCTATATCCGTCTGCATCTCTTCCGTTGCCTCTTTTTGCTCTCCCTTTGTCTATCTCTCTCTCTGTTTATCTATGGAGTATGCACTCTGCAGTTTGTGCCTGAGTACCAGTGAGCGAATTTGCCACCTATATTGCATAAGTACTCATCAGAGGAGATTATTTCAGGCCGTTGACTTTAATATGACTCATAGCGGAGGGTTTTATTGGTTTGACTGCACGTTGATGCACAGACAAGCAGAATATCACCGAATCGCCCTGCAGTCAAAGCTCAAGCTTTAACTGGTTGGTATTTGAGTGCATACCGATTAGCCAACAAGAACAAACATTTACAACTGCTTCACAGAGGTGGTGGTTCTTTTAATCACTTATTCTTACTGAGTTGTTGTCAGTCCCACAAACTGACAAGTAAGCATAACAACTATAAAATAAGATAGAATGTTTGCAGAAAAGCAAAGTTTTTATCGACAACGACATGCATTATGTTTATGCATGTCTGTGTGCTTGTATTCGTGCATGCGCATCATTTTAATTTCCCCCATCAGAGGCAGAGACAGGAGTACACAGTGAGAGCAGGTGGGGAGGTGGAGCCAAATATATCTCCATCAACATCTCACACACACACACACACACACACACACACACACACACACACACACACACACACACACACACATTAATTACAAGTACCTGCATGCTCTGTTTCTGTTTTCAGTCATTTAATTATACACAAAAGGAAAACAAAAATTTCACACAGAATTTAGCCTTTTTGTTGATATGATGTTCCTCGTTTGTGCTTACAGAGTTTACTATAGAACTGTATTTTCATGGCAGTTATTAGGAATCATCTGTGGCATCATGGTTCTCAGCTGCAGGTCTACATACACACACAGAGAACTGACCTTATTACAGCCGGTGGCAATGTCATGTTGACTTTATGGGGTCCTCTTGGTTTCGACCTCTGATATCTTGTACCTCTCAGCTGTTATTAGCCCAGTGGCCCTTTCAGCCAAAGGGACGACACAGAAACAACTCCAAGGTAACATTTTTAACCTTGTAATTTCCAAATTAGGAAGTAATGGTTTTAAAAGTTCAAAACATGTGTCAAGTAAAGGGACTGTCCTCGACAAATGGCAAATGGCAAATACCATAACCACTGGAATAGACATTTTTCACAGTTTGCTTAGGAATTTGTATGCACTAAACGATTAATTTATGAATACAAAATAAACAATGTACAGATTAATTGACAATTCAGCCATAATCATGGCCATAATCAATCCCAAATATTTTGTAACCAAAAGCAGAATCTTTTCCAAACCGTAACAAAGTCATTTTTGTTCCTAACCTTACCAAACCTATAGTGTGGGCAGATCAGGAAGCAATCATATTGTATATATATTTTTCACAAATGCAGCAGCTGTGTTGGAAAGCTGAAGTAAAGAAACGAAAAGCTCTTAGGTGTAAAATTTGAAAAACAAACATTAGGCCAAGCCATCGGCCAAGTAATTATTCTCTAGAAAATCAAATATGTATGAAATCTAAATTATAAATAATTTATAACAAATTGTAATTTATTTGTCATTTTCTTGAGAGTCTTTTAACACTTATACTGGATGGTAAAATCAATACGTCGGTTTTATTGGCCAGCTTTCTGGATTAGCATTTTAATTAATAGCCTAAGCGTATGTATTCAATGTTGTCTCTGTGAGGAGCACCTAGATAAACAGAAGGATTGTATTTGCTCCCAGGAGACCAGGCGAGAGGGAATACAGATTTGTGGCACTGGCAATGTCAATACCAACTGACTAATAACAAGCTTTAGACGTATCCCTAAGGTCTGTTGAGACTAAAGATCAACCATTACATTTATGTCAAGTAAAGCCGTTAGACTTTCAGTTAATTTATATGTGACAGGAAGTAAAATATCCCCCTGTTGTTTCTTTGTCTTTTTCATGACTGTGCTGTTTTATTTTCACGTTCTCCACTGTGAAAGACATTTTGTAAAGATAGTTTGATTAGCACAGCACTTAGAGCCTGTGCTATCTCTATACATTCACTCCTGATTGGGCTGTTAATAACTAAAAGAGCCGAGTGGCTTGTGAGGCTTTATTAAGAATTGAAGAAGCCACAAGCAGCAGTATTGTCTGAATACATGGTTAAGTGAATGATGACAAAACAAAGCTAACAAGGAGCAAAGAAAGGTTGGACATCCTTTTAAATCAATGTATGAATAAAACTGCAGTTGTTCTCTATTTAAAACAATTATACTCTGATGTCTGTGTTCCAGAATGGCTGGTTTCCGGAATGTCCGTGTTCCAGACTGTCCGTGTTCCGGAATGTCGAGATTTCGAAATGTCTGGGTTCCGAAATGTTACGTTTCAGTAATGTCAGTGTTCCGGAATGTCCGTGTTCCGTCCCAGAAAATCTGTGTTACGAAATGTTGATTTCCGGAATGTTTGGGTTCAGGGTTCAGGATTGTCCGTGTTCCATCCGTTTTGACTTTGTGATTGTAGCATTGTAGCAAGCTCTTAAATAGCCTCTCCAGTAGGACGAGGAGACACTGGTCATGAGCAAAGGCATGTCTGTCAATGAGATACACAACACATAACATTTTTACTCCGTCATAGTACTAGATATTTCCATGTGATCTATATTTCAATTTTACGAGACCCAAGCAAAGTAGAGTTTCGTATTTATTGTATCAGTAGTATTGCTGATTTCGTTTGGGCTGGGTGCTGCTCTGAGTTCTCTGAAATATTCCAACAATAAACCTATTACTATGCATGAGGCACACAGATACCTAAGAGGGCCATAAACGAGACCAATCAGTATCACAACCTCTGGTGAAATAGTCCGCTGTTGCTATGGCAACAGGTAATCCTCATTAATAATTGTGAAATGGTTGAAAATGTAATTTATTTGTTTTTACTACAAAGACCTGTTTGCAGTTTACTTTTCATTTCTCTGCACAAGTTGTGCTAATACATGAAACAATTAAGACATCAAAGTACTTTCACACTGGTATTTAAACTTCCTCATCTCACATTGTGGCAATCTTAGAAAACTGAAAACTGATCAAAGACAAATTTGTCTAAGTCATAAATGAACAATCAAAAACCAGCAATGATAAAACAAAGTGCAGAGAGATTAATCTCCAAAAGAACATTTGGTAAAGTAGATAAAAGATGCCCTTTTTGGGACAAAACTCTGACAAGACGGTTTCGGCTAAACTGCTGTCGGACTATGCCAGTAGGGGTTGCTAGTTGCTAATGACAACTGAACACCAAACTGAAATCAACTGCTAGTGTCAGAACATATCCATGGCAACTGAGTAACCCTCATCTGCTCATGATGACCGGTTGGAAGACTACAGAAAAAGCTAGCGAGTCCTTGATCATGGGTTGAGATTGTTTTGTCAAACTCTTTGTATTAGTTGCAACAGAGCAGGCGGAATAGCATCTAATTGGATTGTTATGAATATCCACCTCCAGGTTTGTCTTTGTTAGATGCAGTATGATTAAGCAACTATATAGCAACTCAGAATCAGAATCAGAACCATTTATTGCCATGTATGTTTTTACACACAAGGAATTTGTCTTGGCGGGTGGTGCATAACATTTAAACAAACTCATTCACAAACTCATACAATGACACATTTGACGGACTGCCTCTTCACCAAAAGGTTTATTTTTTAGCTCGCAAGGAGCTTTTCTTTGCATTCATCACTACTGAGGACATTGATATGAATCAAGAGCAAAAATACACACAAGTATAATTCCTCAATACAAAAACTGTTAACTAACTATTATGATCAACATTATGTAGCATTAAAGCCGATAGGAACTGGAACAGTTAGCAAAACATTGATAACTTGTGGTTCAAATCACGCCTAAAGGTACAGTGTGTAGAAATAGGGATCATCTAGCCTTTAGGTTGCAGATTAGGTTGAATGACCCTAGAGCCAGTGTTTGGTTTGTCCTTTCTGGGCTACTGTAGAAACATGGCGGAAACAAGCCTGACATGACACAGGCATGCATTTTTGTCACTTTCATTTTGCTTGTGAATAGGACAAGGAGCCTGTGTGTGTTTCTGAGAGACAGCAGTGTTGGTGCTTGCTGTGATAATATCACCAGCAGAGGAAAGGGAGTTATTATGCAAACCAAAATATTTAACAAATTTGTTCACTCTAATTACAGCTGAGCAAAGTGGCCAGTAATTACTTCCATTTTTTTTAATAACAGTGGACCACATACCAACTTTAGATATTTGTATCATCATACTTTATATCTGTGTAAAAAAAAGGCTAAAATTATTGTTCAAGGTTAAGCCATTTAACGCAGGTGAGACGACTGGACTATAGGTAATTGATTACATTTCGAAAAAAAAGCGTGGGTCGAGGCTGTAGCCACTCTTCTCCTCACAACACTCCGCCATTTGAATATTGACATGCGTGAATAATTTATTTCATCCTAATGGCATTTATAAGATGGATGACTTGCTGTAAGGCGTATAGACATTTCTAACAAATTCCCTGCACCAAATTACAGTTGTGGAGGCATCATTGACGACATCTATCCATCGATGCTATTATTGTCCAATCTCCTCAGTATCTGGACAGTTGTGGTCGAAGAGAAACACTATTTGGCCTGTTAATCTGCCTGAGTCATTGCACAGGTCATTAGAGACTGCATCTTGTGTACAGATGCTTGAGTACGTTTTTCTCATCACACACAAATACAAATTTATAAAAAACAACGAAGACAACTAACTTATACTCAGAATTATTTTGTTCTTATCAAATAGCTCTTGGAAGAAAACTGTCTAACTTTAGCCCTCCAGCTGTTTCAGTGTTTCAGAGTTGGCTAAGACTTTGCATAATAACTTTGAGCAGCTTTATTATTATAAACATAACAATCAACATGAAGTGCTGATATGCCCTCGAACACAAAGGTAAGATCTAATTTATGGTTATGGCTCAGGTACAGGTTATTTTTTGTCTTCTTCGGCTGCTAGTTCAGTGAGTTTTGGTCATAGAGTGAGAAGACCCTGTTGGAATCCGTATAATTTAGTTGCTTGGTGTTGGAATTGTGTTTAGTTTCGGTAAAAATGTTTTTCATGTTAGCATCTTTAGCCGGCTAACACCTAACGTTAGCTCGCTAGCACCTGATACTAAATGTGCACTGCACAGACGACTGCTGTCAGTACACTCGATGTCCACTCTGCCCTCTTAATTGCTCAAATATATAAGCTATCTTATATTTTATCTTGTCTCCCTTTTGCTTTTTCAAATCAGACTGAACCTGGAACCCAAGATGGCGGTGGCCATCAGTAAATGTCGACATTTCTTTAAATCTTAGTGTAATCTGATATCTCTCATTAGTTGTAGACCATTTGGATAAATTATGTGAATTCGAAGACTAATCACACAAACATTCCTCCAGCTCACTGCCGCTGCTGTGTTGGTTGCTAAGTGACAGAAATGTGCATTCCCTTGTGGTTTTAATATTGTAGCGAGCACAGATATTCACCACATATTATTGTGTTGAACAAAAGGTGCCCTCAAAAGTATTTCACAAATGTAATTACAATTTATACACGAGAGAGAGAGAGACAACGTAATAGCGCCTTAATGTCTATCTCTTGGAAACCATGGAAACATTCGAACATTGAATTTCAATGGGCCAACACACAATATGTGCTGTATTGTTGTTGTCATTAGTGTTGTTTTATTGTGGATCGGTGGTTAGATCCCCGGCTCCGCTAGTCCATGTCGATGTGTACTTGAGCAAGACGCTTAACCCGAATTGCTCACCGTTGCTCAGTCTATGGTGTATAGAATGTAAGTCCCTTTGGATAAAAGCGCAAGCTAGTTAAATGTAATGTTTATGTTGCAGCTTATTAAAAGTACACAGTGCAACACGTCTTCCCTGAGCCTCACAGAAGGCTGTGATTGACTCCTCTCAGAGTATTAATATTCAAAGATATCTGACTGGTGAAATGTCCCCTATAATACATCAATATTTACTAAATTGTAGCTACCATTCCACATTTTGTGTATGAGACACAAAGGGCCTCATGCAAAAACATGTTCAGATTCTCATCCTCAAACTCTTACTGTTTTCTGTGAGGTTTGCTCTTACGAGTGAAGTTGGATTCAACAAACTCGGCTTGTGTGAGCCTGGTGAAAACCACCTGTTCATTAAAAGGTTCATTATTAGCCTCATCAACGCCCCTAATAGTAGTCACACAATCCGTTCCGTGTGTTCACAAAAATGTCACCAAAGTTTAAAAATGACGAAATTGGCGGCAGAGTTTCAGGTCTTGTTGTTGAAAATGACCGGATAAAAAGATAACAAGTTTAGCAGAGTCACTGGTGGTATTGGAAAATATTAATAGTACAGCTGTCAACAATGTGTCATTAGAGCAGCGCTTTACTGGGACAGAAATAAAGAGTGGGAGAAGGGAGATATAACAAGAGAGAAGCTGACAGGTGATGTTGCTGGAGGAGAAGAGGATACTGGAAGCAGCTGTTTGAGTGAGATCATCTTTTGCTAAATTGCTGTATCAAATACGTTATTATTTTTAATGAAAATCAAAACTGTAAAAATTCAGTTGAAATTTATTTTTCCCCCTCCTGTGGAAACGTGATTGTGCGGCAGGTCTGGCCCACTGAATTACTTTTCATAACTCAAGTATATGAGGTATGGGCTGCACGGTGGCGTAGTGGCTAGCACTGTACCCTGCCTTCGCCCAATGACAGCTGGGATCGGCTCCAGCGCCCCGCGACCGTAAAGAGGATAAGCGGTTCAGATAATGGATGGATGGAAGTATATGAGGTATGAAATATGTGAGAGAAAAAGTACAAACAAATTGGTGAAGGCCTCATCACTCATGTGCCACATCTGCTCGTACCGGCCATTCTTACATGAGGCCCAGTGTTCCCTGTGTCTTGTCGCTTATGCCATTAAGCTGCACCCTAATTGCACTGAAAGTACACATAATTTGATCAGCTCAGGAGTAGTGCAGAGCAATAAGCTGACTGAGCAAGGGTTTTTCCCCTTGAGCCATCCCTGCTTGTACCCAGAGCACTGCACTAAAAGAAGCACCTATCTAGTGGCATATATGTCTGCGGTGTGATTAAATACAGGGCTACGGGCTCCCCAAATGAATTCTGAGGCTCTGTGAATTCCCTTTGCAGAATTTAAATAGAGAGTAATGTCTGCTCGTTGTGTATTCCTCTTGTCTGTGAGCTGAGAGAATAGTCAGCCTGCCTTTGTTTGTCTTCCATTAGGCGAGGGTCGATGTGAGGCGCTGTTAGTTTTGGAAGTCAGCAGGGAATCAGGGGTATCTGACAGATGGAGGAATAGGGAATAATGGGGGGAAAATAGAGCGAGATCACACAGTAGAACAGAGGAAGTGAAGGAGGAAGTTGGGAGAGACAGATGTAAAAGAGAGATGATGGAGGGAAAATGAGTTCAGCTGAAAGAAATATTCAATTTTTCCATCCATAACCATTAGCTACCTATGGTGCAGGCTATCACAATACGATGCATCTAATAGGGCTCCAGGCTTCTTCTCTCCTGGTAACTAACTGTCTCCTAGCGTCTGTTGCTCTCTCCCCTCCCTGCCTTCTCAGTCCATAAAACAAGAGGCTTCAAGGATCAGACTGAGGCCTGGCTCACTACTGATGGTGTTGCCCACACAACATCTGATGACAAGCAGACCTTGTTTTACAACAAAAAGTGGGATACAGTACAAGACATTTTCTATTCCTATTGCCCAATGTATCAAAACACATGGTACCACGATGGCAGCATAAACTAGTCAACACGTAAATGCACATAATTAATTTACAGCATTCACAATAGAATCCTGAGGGGCTAAAGATAATATAATTGTTCAAAACATGTATGCTCCTCTTGAAACATTTGTTGAATATATTTGAATATCTGATATGAAGGCAGTGTTTTCTAATTAAGTTTATCTTGTAAAAATATGTGTACAAAAGAATGCCGTTTTATCGAGATCAGAACAATGGCGATTATGCATCTGATTATCTTTTACAACATCAGTTCGACACATGAAAAAACATGTTTTATCTCTTCTGCCGCAATTTATTTAATTTTAGATTTTTAAAAGATGTATATGTAAACATGGCAATTTTATACAGGACTGCGTTATTGAAAAAACAAATGGAATGTCTGCTTTTAGCTGCTCTATAAGCTAAATTAAAGAGAGAGAGAGAGAGGTGAGGTTCTGGTTACTCGAACACTGTAATATTAATCAGATAAAGTGTTTTGTGAAAGATGAAGTGGTTTGGATAATGAGACAGCGCTGACCTTGGTTCTATCGTGTTTTGTCATCATTTTCTACAGCAGGTTACCACGCAGCAACAGGGGAACTGCAGACCCTACACATATACTGGTATACAGCACAGCATCGGCATCTGTCTGCCATTAGTTCTGCAGTGTTGGCAAAATTTCTTGTCTGTCAAAAGCTCTCTCAAAGCTGAAATGCCACATTGTGAAGAGGCTGTTTGTTAGTATGAATGAAAAATATTATGAAGACAGCAAGTTGGAAGTGGAACTAGCTGAATCCAGCTGTGACTTTAAATACAGCGAGACCTGATTCGCTCGCCAGGCTTTTCGGGGGTTTTAGCCAGCTGCAGTAGAGCTTCAATTAGTAAATCTCTGAGGTCTGAAATGGCTCACTTGACCATATGCTGTAAGGTGCAGTGGTGCATTTTGGTAGGAAATACAGCACAGTTAACACAAACACACTCTCACACACATATTTGCACTACTACACTTGCGAGGTCCTTTGACATCCCACATGCCCAATACTATACTCTCAATCTTTTTTGAGTGATGTAACCCCTGTGGATTCTTTTTCCAGCCAAGTACCCCCTAACCAGCGCAAAGCATTTTTGGTTGAAAAAACAATGTAATACACAGTGCTAAAACATATGCAATTCAGTTTAAGAACTTACACTTATATTATTTAATATTTACTAAGTAACTATTTTTAAAAGATCTTTGAATTTATGCTTATTTTAAATATGTATTTGTTAAATCTGAAGTACCCCCTGGGGTGCCTTCAAGTACCCCCAGGGGTACTAGTACCCCCATTTGCGAACCATTGCCCTATAGCATACAATCCCAATCTTAACCACTACATGCGTTGTGGCACAAACGCACCAGGTAATTGACTTAACCTCCACAAGCGAATCCACTGATTGCTGCAATTCCATTCAAATTAATTAAATAAATCCCAAGTGACCCTTTAAAGTAGCGACTTGACTAAAAGGCCCTCACTTTCCAAAATTGCCCTGACTATGCAAATTGGGCCTCAACAGCACACAAACACAAACCATGTAATAACCGTCTTTCATTCACTGTTTGCTTCTCTCTCCTCACGTCCATACGCACACCACACATGGTGCATAGCGTGCCCATGACGTGCAGCCCTGTAGGTGTAAGTGTCACACTGTCAATATGGAGACACAACAAACTGCAAAGGCCAGGCGGGAGATCGCTTCCTCTCGACTCGCTGTACAAACAGCACTCACACACATGCACACACTTTAATGCCCATACTCACACCAGGATAAATACTCACACATGCTAGTAGTGCAATGACAGCCATGGTGTGTGAACTATAAGAATAAGAATAATATATATCATATATAGTATAATAAAGTATACAATGTTATATAAAGGTCTTTGGGTATTTCTCTTTATTATTTAACAACTCACAACCCATTTTGTCTTCATTGACATTCATTGTCTCAGTTATTCATCCTCTCTGCAAACAGCCTTATAAATCAATGGTTAAGTGATTGAACTGTCGTGATAGCTGGGGGCGGACATCACTACACTTAAACTACTCTAAAGAAATACAGCTTGGCTGAACAGATTAGTAGAAAACAAGGGATGTGTCAAAGATTCTTTTTATTAAACCTGAAAACTAATTGTGCCGGCTGGTTTCTGTAGATACGAATGTGCTCGTGTGTGTGTTTCCATATGCGCATGCACTGTAGGTGTTGGATTGTGTGGGTGGGTGTGCAGCAACTGACTGTGTGTGCTAAAGGCTGCCGTCTGCATATACTGTACTGTATGTCAACCATTCACTGGATCGCATTTCACACACACATGTCACATGACATGTCACATGACAATGTCACAGCAAGCACTTCTCTAAAATGGCTTAAAGAATTATGGCAGAAACACGTCAACATTCAGCAGCACACGTGTGTCTGTGTTTGTGTGTACGTGTGCATGTGTAGAGTGCGCTGCCTGAGTCGTGACCAGAAAACATCCTCTTTCCTGAGCTCGTCTCAAACACCCACATTGAGGTTTTGCTGCCAACAAGGAGCTGCAGTTTACACAGTACTGGTTCTTGCCTTTGCGAGAGTAAATAGCAGAGAAGAAGCTGTCGTGGAACAGTAGCTAGCTCTCTCCAACCCCGCAGGAATCCTCAAATCATTAAACTTCAAACTGGCATTCCTAAAGATGCTGGATTGGCCCGTCATCTGCTTCCAGCTTCTTGCTCACATGGGGCAGCTGCTGTGGGTTTGGGTTTTCTGGAGTGGCGCTGCTGTCTTTAACAAACCTTCTGCAAGATCAAGGATCCACATTTCACTTTATTGACTTTTGGCCACTATACAATACCTAAATACTGGCCCCTGTAGAGCATCTCTCTCGTCATCCTGTTTGTCCTTTGCTCGTCATCATAGTCATCTTTGTCCTTCTCAGCCCAGTGGGTCGTGTCACCCCTTGTATTTCCCCATGAGAAATTGCTATAATAAAAACAGAAGAGAAAAGAGGCAGCCCAGATGGGGAAATCATCTTCGAGCGACATTTTGTCAACTGCAGGCTAGTGTATTATATATTTAAAAATCTTGATTTTCTTCCAGTGCTCACTTGATTATGAAAATGATTAAACTCTCTAGCACACGTTTGATAAAAATATTATATATTTTAGGCATCTCCTTTGAATTGTGGCATAAATTACACATGTATTTTTTGTCAATGTAGCCCTTTATCGTGCAAGTAACCATATATGATCATTTCCCTCACAAAGTATTTCAATGACTGCCCTATAAAGGGTTAAAAGATAATTTTTTCAAGTTAAGAAAGTCACAGTTTGTTTTAAGTTTTTTTTGTAGTTGCATCTAGTTTTGTGTGAAACCGCTCATATTCTACGTTTTTATTCCAAAGTGTTCTTTTTCCTTTTTTTCACAAAACATGGTATAAAACAATGTAAAAAATGACGTTGTCAGATGTGTCTGGAGTCCTTTCTCGGCTACATTGGTGTAATACAAATACTGACACACAAAGGCATGGTTTTTGTTAAAAGTGTATTTTAAGTCTTTTATTTGCATTCTTGAAATGTAAATATAGCTATTTTCCTTTGGCATGAGATACATATAATTCTCTGCTTTGTTATTGTGAGATGATACCGCATAAATGAAAAACAACCCAGCAGTAACAGATGCTGAAATGAGAAAATACAATTTATTTGTTGAAGCCTGTGGCTTCTAAACAAAAGTGAACACAGCATATTTAGCATCATTGTCTTGGGGCCAATAAGTATGCCAGAAGAATAATTACATTTCATCCTTTAGTGGGCAAAGGAGAGGAGACTGAGGAGAGTACGGGCAGAGAGGATGATAATCTCTGTGCAGAGGCCAGAGGATGTGAGAGACAAAGATATGAAAGTGAAGAAAGGAGGGTGTGATGAGGCTTCACTTCCTGTCTGTGATGTCACTACGCATTAGTAAAGTGAGAGTAGAGGATGATCAAAAGTGAATTGAGGTGTTTGGAGAAAAAATGTTTTAGGTTGGAAACCGAGGCCGAGAGCGAAATGGAAATAAATGAAGGGAGACGGTGCTGAGAAAGCCACAAAGACCATAGAAAAGGCTCAGAAGGACATAGAGGATGAGCAAATGGAGAGGAATTGTGTGCGTCTGTTTATGTAAATATGTGTGTACGAGACAGAGGGTTAAAGGGACAGAGAGAAAGAAAGACAGGTTAGGAGGGAATGGCAACCGGAAAGAAGTGCGACACGTGTCTCCATCGTCCAACTGTGCACCGCGGCACATGACTGCCCCAGGGCCGCTGCACTCATGGCTCAACGATCTCACACACACACACACACACACATACGTTAACACAGTCTATAAGAGACTGACGGAAAGAGGAGAGGATGAAATAGAGGGAGAGAGCGGACAGAGGGAACGGACATTGAGGTGTGTAGAAATGTCAAGGGAGGGGGTAAGCGATGGCGGAGGCATCTTCAGATACGGACACTCAAGAGAAGAAAATACTTCTGCTGCTGCTGTGTTAAGCTATTACCTTGACTCGTGTTTTATTTGTGTTGAGCCATAAAGGTCTTATCTATCTCAGTGTTATGAAGACAAATACTTCTAGCTTTTTTAAAGGTGGAGAGTAAAAGTATTATTTTTCCCCCAAAAAAATATTATAATGTGAATTAATCCATTTAAAAAGGTTTGACGGGTCCAAAATGAATGCTTTGTTTATCTCTGTGGGAAAATATCTAACGTTTTGTAGCTGCTTCCAACAAGGCTAGTGAGCCAATAGTATGACAACGTTTGTATCACATGGTATGTCTGTGTGGTCAGCCATCAAGAGTCTTAGTAGTGTCCAGATAGTGTGGAGAAAAACGGATAAATGGCTGAGGTGGACAGTAAACGCCCGGCTACAGTCCAGTAGCAACCCGAAGTGCTGAGGAGCTCTGTTAATGTAAGAGACGGTTGTGTCCAGTTACTACTGTTAGAGCTCCTTCACACAATGTATAACGAAGATGCACACAAGAGGGGATTTAGTAGATAACATAACACGCAATGCCAACTGCAAAATAATAGGTATATGTTGCATACCTGCGTATACCCTGCACTATAGCACTGCTTAGAAGACAAGCTAAACGTTAGCTTAAACTAGCTCGGCATATCCTGAGATTACCATAGGACATTAATCTGCACAAAGTAACCTAGATATATTACTAATGTAAAGCTTCAAAATGACTTCATTACTCTACAACAAAAGATTCATCACTTGACACGTCTGTCTGAGAGTCTAGGCGATCATGAAATGTGCCGGTTGCGCAACGAACTGGCAACCACTCGAACGCAATGAAAGAGGAGGAATGCAACATTTGGTTGATGATTGTTATCCTTTAATATCCTGATTACTCAAAGCTCAAATGCATTTAATATTGTGTGACTGAGAGTACAGCAGATCTATAGTGTGGTCACCGAGTCTGCGACTCACTGCATGTGGCTTGCTACAAAAAAACATTTATAGCCAACTGTTCGTGCTCATACAGAAATATTGGCATCCCTACGATTATTAGTAGTAATGCACCGAGGTCAGGTCTTTTATATAAAAAGAATGGAAGTTTTTGTTTGTTCTCATACAAAAATAAAATAAAAATTAACATAGAAAGAAAAGTTGATGTATTTAATTTCCTTAAGGGCTAAAGTTCTTAGGACGCTATAGTTTCTCCAGAGCTTTGGAGAAGGACACAGTTTCATTTCATTCAGAGTTATTATGATATTAGAATAGTAGTCATTAAAATGGTAAAATATGTAAACTTGGTCTTGCTCCCAGTTCCATTATCACAAGTCTTTAAGCCTACTTGACGGAGCCCCCCTTCAGAGAGCCACCTCGCTGACAGCTGGACTAGTTTTTTTTTTTCTCCACATCATCCATATTTTCTGAATTAATTTCAACGCACTGTTAATCACATTCAATCAAGGCCTTGCATGGTCTTGCATAATGCTGGAGTATATAACTGTTCCTCTGATTCCTTATTGTCCCACAGATCCATCAGGTTGGCCCAATAAAATGTTAACTGTTCCCATGTCTGGGTTAAAATAAACTATAGATAATCAAGCTTCTGCTTTAGTGCTTCGTGGGCTCTGATTTCCCCGAAGCAGCAGGTCAGCTGACACTGTCTCAGCCTTTATGTTTCATCCTAAAGGTGCCCTGTGGAGTTTTCTTCCAACAAAAGTTATGATTACATTCGGTGTTACTCGTCAAAATGGAGCTCCAACACATTTCCTTCCTCGTAAAAGCCATCATTGTTTACATCCATGTTTACCAGCCTGCAGCCTTATGGTCTGTAAAAGAATAATTTAGGAAGATAATCAATCAATGAATCAGTTTTTTTCACATCCAATAAGTACATTTCGCATGAGGTTTTGACAGTAATTTCAACCATACTGGAGCTTTATTGTTTTTTTATGGCTGTAGTTTGGAAGTTTGTGGCTACTCGAGGACCTCTGCTGTCATTGCCTCTCTCTATGCCTCATGCTTTCTAACCTCTTTTATGGCTGCACACACTGCTATGTAACTGAACGTTAAGTATGATGTAAGTGCACTCTGGGATCCCATGTGCCGATCCTAAAGCCCCCAAACTCCCTTGAATCATACACTAAAAGCCCTGAACCGAAGATTTTGGAGCTCTCTTTGTAATAATTCTATTTAAAAAAAATTTCTTCGAGGAAGGGACACAAACAACATCTCATTGACATTCTGTTCAGTCAGTGGGATACTCGTTTTGAACTCTTTCTCAACACACACACACACACACACACATTCACACTAACAACATCAATGCCGGGTGATTCACAAGATGCAATTAATAAGTTGCAGTGAACCATAAGGAAGGTCTTTGCTATAGCCCTGATGTGACGAGCCATTATGCAGAACAAGGAAAGAAGGAAACCACATTAAGGGACTGTGTGTGTTTGGGCGTACACTGTGTGTGCGCTCGTGCAGAGCTGAACAACCCCAGTGAGCCTTTTGCTTTGGATCTTTGCTTAAATGTGGATAAACAACAAACTGTGTGTTTCACTGTTATTTAGCCGAGTGATCCCGCGGTGTCCTCGCACAAACGATCAGGAGGACCTTGGATTGTTTTGGATGTTTCCATATGCCAAGAGTTCCTGCATGATGTGACTCCAAGACACATCAAGACTGAAACTTTTTTCTAAGTAAAATCAACACATTTTGTAGTTTGTAGGATTTAGAACGACGACTCTCCCCATGAGCTACGGCCAACCCCCTAGTTAGTGTGAAATTAACCATTCCTTAAAGCAAAAATTTGACATTTTGTCTTTCTTGCATTGAGTTTGATGAGAGGATCAATAACACTCTCATGTATCTCATGTGATGGAGTCAGCAGCTGGTTAGCTTAGCTTAGCATAAAGACTACAAACAGGGCTACATCGTTCAGGCTACAGCTAGCCTGAACGATTGTAGTCAAACAAGCCAACTTTTAAATGCAAACCGCAACCTCTGGTGTCAAAGTTAGAGATTTCTGACCCCTAGAGGTCACCTGTCAGGTAAATGTCGTGCTTTAACAAACGACTGATGCTGTTTGTGCAGAGAACTGTCTCTTTGCACGGAGAGGGTGCAAACTGCCTCTTTCTGCTCTGATATACTTCTTTTCATCTGTAGTTCATAGAGTAGTTCTCTGTGCTCTGCCGCTGTATGAAGGGCTGCAGGTTAGCTTGTTGAATTGGAATATAAGCCTCCTTATACTGTCTAATGCATGTGCCTATATTGTGTTTGAATGTGTGTGCTTATGTGTGTGTGTGTGTGTGTGTGTGTGTGTGTAGGGATATAGTTTTAATTGGCTTGCAGTGATTAACGGTAACTTGCAGTTCAGGTTTAATCTCTATTAACCCCGACACAAGCTACTTCCACCTTTTACTGGTTCAACAGACTAAACTGATAAATCCATTAGTATTATGTAAGAGAGATCTTCCAAGCTTTCTTTTTCAAAGCTCTCTCTCACTGTTGACACATTCTCTTGTCATCTTTGTCCTCCACCCTCTCTCTCTCTCTGATATAGAGAGTTTGAAACTCAAAATGAACCAGTGAAGGGAAACAGAATGATATTCGCAGCTACTTCATCAACTACTTGCAATGCATTCATCTTCACAGACACTAAGACATCTCCTACCCCTCATGAAGGTAGGATGTATTGCAGGACTCATATTAGACTGCAATGGTTTTAGTGTACGAAAGTGTACAAAATAAACTGGCAACTGAGTGTAAATGCTATAATTCACAGATTTTTTTTCAAGATCTCACAGGGATCTGATGAAAATCAGTTTGTTGCTTCAGAAATTTGCAGACAAAGATAAGATCTGAACTAAATTAATAATATCCCAGAGGTCTGTTTCTTTGTGTGTGTGTGTGTGTGAGTGAGTGTGTGTGTGTGTGTGTGTGTGTGTGTGTGTGTGTGTGTGTGTGTGTGTGTGTGTGTGTGTGTGTGTGTGTGTGTGTGTGTGTGTGTGTGTGTGTGTGTGTGTGTGTGTGTGTGTGTGTGTGTGTGTGGGTGGGTGGGGGGATTTAGGAATGGATTAGTGACCTTCAATAAAAATAACTGATTCAGATGAGAGAGCACTGCTCCACTTCCCTTCATGTGCATTATAAAATGCATTACATGTCTGTACTGGACCAGGAGGTGTTCTCTGCAGAAGGGAGACACATTAACACATGGATTAAAGAATCTTTTAAAAATATTTTTTGCTATCATTTTAGACAGGATTATCGTGTCATCGTGAGATAGATGAGGTGTAACCTAAAAGAATAATCCCTCAGTACATTTTATCCTGGCACAGACAGGACAGACTGCTTAGCCAGAAAATTGCATTTGGGAGACTGCTGGCACATTAAGTAAGCTCAGACACAACCTGAGCTCCATCCAGCAGATGTATATTGTCGACAAAACCGTGCAACACAACACTAACAGTAGTCAAGGGTGTATTTTGTTTTGGCTCGTGTTCTCACGGTACTAAAGTGACAGTTTCTTTTTATAGGGACGCTCTGGGGAAAATATGGTTAATTTAAATAGCAGGGCTCTACTTTTATATGAGCCACACATTGCTAACGTAAACCTATGAAGCCAAGTGGCATCAGCATTTATTAATCTCAGTCCCAGCAGCACCCCAGCCATATTCCCTATTATTATGCATAGCAATGTGTTAGTGTTTATTTAATCATGATTATAGTAACCTACAGTATATAATATAATCATTTTAATGGGGTAATTGGTATTAATGAGCCATATTTAACATTTAATAGCAGTACTACAGCATTAAACAACAATTTGCAATGTAAAGATATAGGGGTGTCTACCTGAGTAGAGAATGAAGTTGCTCTCCCTTTGTCTTTTTTCCTGAGCTTTTCCTGACTTTGATGATGTAGCTGGCTGGCCTGTCGGAGTGCTTTTAGTGCATGTTGGTGCACGTGAGCGTGCCCCACGCTCTCATACAGCGGTTACAGCTGATAACGCCGTTCCAACCACCTTCGCCATGTTGAGAGGGAAGCGAAAAGCTCCCAGTCTTGTTTCCTGTAGCTTTAAGATACAAATACAAAATGTTTTGTTCAAACTAATGAGCCGCTCTTTAGAGCAGTGTTTCCCAAGGGACCCTACAGATGTAACAATAACATCATAATAGAGGAGGAACGGAGAAAAAACATCACAAAGTTGTGCTTCATTTATAGTACTACTTTTAAACTGGTAGACATATGTAACAATATATGTAACAATGCCTGTCTCCGAACCAAAAGGCATGCTCTATATTGTATTTTTCTGGTCAAGCATATAATCCTTGTACAAAACTTCCCAAATATATATATATATATTTATATATATATTTCATAATTTCACGTCAAACATTAGGTTTGATGACTATGTTATTCAGGAGAGTCACAGCTTAGCAGGATGTGGACGGATTCACTAACCAAAAAGGTTTAGGAATAAGTCCTTTTTGTTATTTAGCCTCCAGCTGATTCATGTCAAAGCCCTTCCTGCTTTGTCAATACTCACTATGCTGTATGCTACATAGACACATTTTAAATTAAACTTCAGAATTCGTTTTTGCATACATTGTCATGCAAATGTATGCCTACTTTAAAAGCTTGTTTTCTACACAACATCCATATTAAAACCCCATCCCTCTTCGGTGTCTGAATAAACAGTTATTCCTGAGACCCCTCTGCTTGGTCTGCTGAGGTCATTGAGGAATCAAGTGTAAAAGGAACAGGTTAGCTTAAGGCCTGGTTTACAACCAATATCCAGG
Source organism: Cottus gobio (assembly GCA_023566465.1). Taxonomy (NCBI): domain Eukaryota; kingdom Metazoa; phylum Chordata; class Actinopteri; order Perciformes; family Cottidae; genus Cottus; species Cottus gobio. The sequence goes on along the minus strand of CM042222.1, from coordinate 18,200,382 downwards.
AACAACATTGGATTGATAGTGTTCTCTGCAATGGAGAAGTGAATTGCCCAAGCTTGCATCACTATATTTGATCATTATATTGATATATTTTACTTTGCACTATGATTTCAGTCTTAGCAGCAAAGGATGTTTGAAAGTTTTTGTTTTGCTCGTTTTGGTAGTGTGATTCTGTCTGATAGTGTCAGAGATGAAAACAGGTAGATAACACGGGTAATAACTTCAAATTGCAACATTAGAGACACTTGGGAACCATTTGTGTGCAGGTTAGAAGCTGATGATTCAAATGAATGAACAATAAATTCTCATTTTGGCAGTTTTGTTTTGTTTAGTGATTTTCGATCTGTGTTTATGTATATTTACCTGATGCAAAAGAGTTTTGGTGCCCCATTTATATTTCCACTGCATCAAATCCACCTGTTTGAAAGCACATTAAGAAATGTACACATATTGGTTGGTGGAAATGCTCACACTGGCCTCTCAAAAATCGGATGAATCCATTTCATCTAGTATGTTTAAATGCATGTGAATCGGAGCGGATTGATTCAGTTTACACATATCTACTATCAAATTTATAAAAGCGACATCATCTGTCCTTGGAGGCTTATTTGGAGTGCTGTACATTTGTGTTTTGGGGTTTTCTTTGAGTCAAAGCCAACTGGACTCCCCACACGGCCCATTAGGAAAATGTTCTGCTTCTAATCATCTGGCATTGTTGGTCCCTGTCTCAGCTCCACTTGCTGATGATGTATTCCTCCTACAGACAATGTGACATATTTCTCTTGCTACAGCCACATCTTCAGATTGCACCATACTGTGCCAACAACACTCTCTGTCCATGAGCAGCAAAATTGAAATAACATATAATGTATAGCCATTTCTACAAAAATAGAGCCCAATAAATTCTTTAGTCTGCTGAGCTTAGTCTTCACTCTCATCCATGAGATTAACGTTTGCTGTTGGGATTGGGAGCTGAACATCACTCACATGTTTGACATATTTTGGCCTTAGAAAAAAAAAAATGAAATGTAAAAAAGTTGACATGGGTACCTTATCAACAGGCAGTTGATTATTTACACATCTAGCAGGGAAAACAGAAACACTATCATTCATTCAGAGTTATGTCTCAGGCATTTTTGGCACCCACCAGCTCCTCAGGAAAATATGTGTCTCTTTAACTTTAACAACTCTGACAATCAGCGACAAATTATAGTAAAACATTAAAGTCACACAGCAAAATCATCTCTGACACACATTGTTGCTATTTCAAGTGCAGCTCTAATACAGCTCTGATACAGCCCTGATACAGCTCTAATACAGCGCTGATACAGCTCTGATACAGCTCTAATACAGCTCTAATACAGCTCTAATAGAGCTCTAATGCAGCTCCAATACAGCTCTAATATAGCTCTAATGCAGCTCTGATATAGCTCTGATACAGCTCTGATACAGCTCTAATACAGCTCTAATGCAGCTCTGATACAGCTCTAATACAGCGCTGATACAGCTCTAATACAGCTCTAATGCAGCTCTAATACAGCTCTGATACAGCTCTGATACAGCTATAATACAGCTCTGATACAGCTCTAATACAGCTCTAATGCAGCTCTAATACAGCTCTGATACAGCTCTAATACAGCTCTAATACAGCTCTAATGCAGCTCTAATGCAGCTCTGATACAGCTCTAATACAGCTCTAATGCAAGCTCTAATACAGCTCTGATACAGCTCTAATACAGCTCTAATGCAAGCTCTAATACAGCTCTGATACAGCTCTAATACAGCTCTAATACAGCTCTAATACAGCTCTGATACAGCTCTAATACAGCTCTAATGCAAGCTCTAATGCAGCTCTAATACAGCTCTGATACAGCTCTGATACAGCTCTATTACAGCTCTAATGCAGCTCTAATACAGCTCTAATGCAGCTCTAATGCAAGCTCTAATACAGCTCTGATACAGCTCTAATACAGCTCTGACAGTTCTGATACAGAGTGAGCAGAAAATAGTGAGGCTGACATCAATAAAATAAAATTACAAACGGAAATGCTGGATTACATGTGTGCATTTTCCCCTAAAGGTTCCCCATGATGCATAGGATACTATTAAAAAATAAATGAAAACTACATTGAATTTATGAATGTGGATCATAAATTGAACAAAAAATGGGTTTCATTGAATATAAATAAGGATGAGGGATTATATATTTATAACGTATAACTAATTATAACTCAATTGTTCAGCTAACCCAATGTTCTAATTTACGCCTATAGTGTTTTCCTGCTCTGCAGATAATTACTTTTAGATTTTGCAAGATTTAGAGTTCTTTGCCATTCATGAAGCCTCCCTTCCCATATATGAAACAGAATGTCTTGATTAATCTGGAATCAAGAAACGTTTTCTTTAAGAATCATTTCTTCAGAAATGCGACCAACTGTCTGTCTTTCTGTGCAGTAAGACGTGCCTCAGTGCTCCTGCTGCACCGCCTGAGCGCCCCGAGAGGGCTTGTTTAATGTTATCATCAAACTGAGAAACGACATGAAGCCTGAACAGAGACATTAAACCTGAACGCGTTGTCAAGTGATGAACTCGAGTGTTGCTTCACTGAAACCATTTTGTGGCTGATTTCTTCTAAACCCCACTCAACCTTGAACTGGTCCTTTTGACTGTATCTGTGTGCAGATTTAAACTAGTTTGTGTGTGCAGTCCAGAGGGACGTAGGTTTAAAAAAAGAAGAAAGAAGAAGCAATAGATAGATGGACATCTAGATAAAGTGCACTTGAAGTCTCATTTGTGCCCAGCCAGGACAGGGTTGTCTGCAATAATTAATCTTCTCTCCATCTTGCCGCAGACAGACAATCCGTCTTTACCCACCATCAAACCAGGAAGATCACTCATCTCAGTTTCATTTCACCGAGAGATGAATCAGACTTTTAAAGACAGGTCATCTAATCGCAGATAACATCAGGCAGCGATTTTATACTTGGATGTATAAACGTCTTGTAAACGTACGCTCCTCCCAACAGAGGGATCAAACTGTCCACTTTCCTCAGTTGATGAAGAATGTAATGGTGTCTGTGAAAGAGATATTTATTTACTTTCTAGAAGCCCTGTTTTTCCAAAACCAATGCTCTGTGGAGAATCCTTAGATTTAAACTCCTGTCCCCGCCCAGAGGGGAGTAACGGCACACACCGGACCGTGACCTCCGGATGAAAACAAACCCGTCCTCGTCTCTTCAGCTCTGAGTCCACCTCAGCCTTTGAGTCGATGAATAAAACATTGAGAGGAGTGGAAAGCCCAATCTTTCATGCTGAGAACCCTCTTAATCTTAAAACCCACAGTGACTTCAGGGCCTGTATCCTGGCAGTGCATCCTACTTTTGGAAGGAAACGGATAAAAGACAGACTGAATTTGAGTTTAGACTCTGAAATGTCAAGCTTTCTGAAGCTGAGCATATCCTGCTCTTCATGAACATTCCTGTCAAATCCTTTGTGTTATTGTTTCTCTGATGTTAAAACCCAACATCAAGCTCACGTCCCCAGAGCCTCTGGCGTAACTTATATTAACTTTGGAATTACCACAAATAAAAATAATGTTTTCTTGAAAGAGAGACATAGCGATTACAAATATCTGATCTGATTTAACAGAAATGTCAAACTACATTGTTAACTACTGTCAGACAATAAATGAGCTTTGAAAGGCAGAGATGTCAACTCTTTTCTCATACAAGTTCATTTTGACGGATCCTGGCCTCCACAGAAATGCAACAGGCACAATCAGACCGTTTTAGTCACAGAGTCTTTTCTGACACAGCCAACGATTTGCAGTATTGAGGATGTTAGTCTTCTCCTGCCTGGAGAACCTCATTATGAAGGCACCATGCTCAGTATTTGCCTGTGATTGTTTGGCTTCGTCACTCTCAGTAATTAGTGAACTGAAAACCAAATACCGTTGCATTCAGTCTGAATGAAAACAATAGCGGCTAATTACTGGTCTGGTCACGCGCTGTTGGGCAGACTATTGACATCAGGCACCAAAGCAGATAAAAACATGTATAGACAATAGTCATCTGAAATCTAATAAGTGTACATATCTTGTAAATGCATTAATTAATAATTTCCAATTACCATTCCTACTCTCAGTGGAGTTTATGCACTCTCATGTTCATTTACATATTGGTATTAATATTAATGACTGAAAGCCACAATGTGCTGACACTGCTGATCAATTTAGCAATCCCTCCTCAGCTTGCCTCCCAAATGATGTGAACAAAATACAAATTGATCTGTTTTTTAAGCTTGAAGCGTCTTTGGTTTGAGGCGAAATGAGAGATTGTTTCTGTGAAAGCTGACTAGTTTTCCTAGTTTGAAAGTCAGCTTTAGCTCAAGCTGTGTGAGCAGCATTTTGTCGACAAAATGGAGCATATTTTTAATAACTTCATGTAGTAGGAAGTACAACCTGTAACGATGCATCATAGTTAATAAACAGACATTTTCAATATGTGCAGCCTTAATATGAAAAGAAGCCAGAAAACACAGCTGTAAAATAAATTCAAGTAAAAAGTACAGTATTTTAGTTTAAAGTAGCATAAGATGGATACGCTAATGGAAAAGTATTTAATTGCTTTGCTTTAAACTGAAAAGGCACACATTTAGCTCATTAGTGTAAATGCAGTTATACGTTTTAGCAATAATAAAATGATAAAAACAACATTTTAGCTGCAGAATGACTTTAACTAGTAAAACTACCAGTAATGATATTCTCAGCCCAAAATGTCCTGTAATTGGATGTGTCAAAGGATGCAGAAGGTGACTGCCGAAGACACTGCAGGAGACCCTGATTGAGCAACTGTGAAGAAACAAGAGACGGTTCAAGAGAGAGGAAAGGAAAGCTGCGGCATGAAGAGAAAACAAAGCTCTCAAATTACACGGACAAGATCAAATAGACTCCTGCCAGCTTTCCAAGGACATGAGCACTAACAACATCGTAAAAATCACTCATACGGACAAAACCAACCCACTCGTGGCATGCGTGCACACACTCACAGTTCTGTAACCTGTTTACGTGTTCCTGCAGGCCGGATTCAGTGAAACTTAATGGAAACAATCGGCTCTGCTGTTTCAAGATGTTCCCCAGTCGAGCCTTTTTCAGTGAGGCAGGTGTGCTGTCAGTGTGTGCTCCTTACACACACACATACACACACACGCACACACACACACACACTGCTAAGCGTGCCCCGGAGGTCATCATTTATCACACAGATGTAATAGCCTCACACAAACAAAGCCCAGAAACACACACACTTGCATCACTAAGACTAATTTATTAAATGATGCAGGACAACTGGGGAGAATTGTACAACCAGGAAATTAATGTCTTGTATATTTTTGTTGAGTAATGTTCAAGTTTAAAAGCAAGATATTTTTAATCATCCGGAGTTCTATTCAATTCCCTGCTACACATTTTTCATTTTTCAAGACGAAAAGAAACGTGTTTATTTGCACCAATAAGGTACTTTTAATACTCTTGAAGTATTTTCTTGTTGTTGTATGAATGGTTGATATATAATTTGTTAATGTTTTATATATATTATTAATGAAGGCCCTTCCTTTGTCCTTTGAGCTAGCTTGTACCAATCACCCTTCCTCTGTGACCCTGGTTAGGAAAAGTGGTTACAGAGAATGGATGGATGGATATTACTCACAAGCAAATGTAATGACAATACTTGCACTAAAAGCAGTAAAAGTAGAAAAATAATGTAATAATACTCTATTACGAATAAAAGTCTTAAAGTAAAAGTATTTTGCTGATAAAGTATTATCAGCAAAATTTACTTCAATTATCCAAAGTGAAAGTACTCATTATGCAGAATGTCTCCTATCAAAGTCTAATTTCTTTATAGAATAATTGTATTAGTCTTTGTTTGTCAAAGTCAAAGTAAAGCCAGTAGTGTCAAACTAATACTGGTTTCAGCTGAAATGTTTATCAAATGTGTCAGTTAGATTTCTGATTGTGTAGAAGATGTGAAAGGACCAACTTGTGACCCCTTTTTGCCAGCTACATTGATGTGACACACACACACACACACACACACACACACACACACAGAGAGAGAGGCTACACCTGCATTCCTGCAGGGCTAGGGAGGAGGATCATGGCAGGAGGTGTCCTGAATAATTCAAGCGATTCACCTCAGTGCAGAATACGTGAACCAATACCGCTGATTTAAAGCTTTGTATGCTGCACATGTTCAGTCAGCGCAGCCAATCAGAGCGCTGGGTTTTTCTGGCACATTTTTCTTTTCTTCACACGTCACGTCCATGGAGGCACACTCAAACACTCGCAGACACTGAAGGACAAATGTCAGACACAGATTGTCTACTTGGAGGGAATACATTGAGGATTAAAAATGATTTGTTTGTCGGTTCGCGTTCTCCTTTGTTTGCAAGGCCGCTTCTCTTCACTACTGTCAGCAGGTAGCTGGCTTGCCTCGACACACTGTCAGGACAATTTTGGAAACGTGCATGATGAACAGAGCGATAAATAAGCCTGCCATGTAGTGAAAAAAACACTTTTCATTGAATTCTAGTAATGTGTTATTAAAGTGTTGCCATTTTGTTTTTGTTGTTTTATACTTAATATTAATTTATTTGGGACATTTTACTCCACAGATTCAAATTATTAATGCAAAACATAATCAACAAATATAATGAGATACTATAGATTATGCTACACATCAGTATATATTTAATAAAATGTCCCCCCACCCAGCTGCACATTACTGATACTCACATTCATTAATCAATGAGTATAATCCAATAGTACAATACACAGTATTATGTAATGGAACCCTCTGCATAATGGGTTCTTTTACTTTTGGTGCTTTCAAGTTTTCAATGATGAATATACATTTGTACTTTTACTCAAGCAAATGTTAAACATATTTCTAAACTGCGGTCAGTAGCATGCAGGTAGAAAGTGTCCACGGAGACTGAGCTGTTGGTCCACAGCCAGCGCTGTCCTCTGCCCCCTGTGTGTTATTCCTCCCACTGTATTCTCATTTTCATGCCCCTACATTGCGCGCTAGCCAAATAATTACACTCCTGTTGTCTCCCACCACACGAGTGCTGAAAGGACTGCTTTGTGCCCTTTCACCCCTATAGTCGGAGTATTGTTTCACACAATTTGCACTTTGGAATCAAGTGCTGAGAAGGCCTGGACGTATAGTCCTGCCTTGACAGAGCCATGTGCCAGAAAAGGAGGACGGCCATTTTCATGCTTCTGAATGTTTGTCCATCCGTCAGTACCTCCGGTCCATTCTCATGACTGCGGTATCACAGGAGCACTTGGATTTCTTCAAACGTGGTACAATTGTCTACCTGGACTCAAGGATGAACTGTCTATAATTTGGCAGTCAGAGGTCACTGTGACCTCACAAAACGCATGTTTGGCCATAACTCAAGAATTCAGATGCTAATCATCAATATCGCACAAATATCTAATAAGATAAGTTAATGAAGGATGGCATTTAATGCAGCTATGGCTGTAAACTGCAACGTAACTGGTTGGAAGACGGATGTAACCGAGAGGCAGTCATTCTAGTTCGTATAGGTTGTTGAAAAAGCTTTCCGGGTTGTGTGAACATTTTAAACCATTCAGACTCTAATACTGGAGCTCAAATGTGCTCTTGGTAATTATAGTGGCAGTTTTGTTTTTATCAAGTCAGTTTGAGATGAGTCTGCAAATGCTGCAGAGCTTTACTGCTGCATTTATTCAATCTTGCCATTGACTCTTCCCATATGGATAGACAACTATGTCAACATGTTGTTACCAGAGTCGCAATCAATCACATATTTGTAAAGCACCTTTTGTACAGGTCAGTGTAGTTTAAAGTGCTACACAGATGACAAGACCAAAATAAGACAGGACAAGCATGGACCAAGAAAACAGTTACAAACAAAATTAAGTTTATCAACTTGAGACCAATAAATGTGTGACAATACAATTATAAAATGTAATAAAACTGAATTAAAAGCTATAATAACAGTAGTAGTAGTAGTAATAGTAGTAGTAGTAGTAGTAAAACATGAAAGTAGCAAGTAGTAGTAGCATGAAATATTGATGTGACTGATGTATTCTCTACTTTTTAAAACCCCATAGTAACACAGCCTGTCTTTGTCGATCATTCTTTTAAAAGCCATTACAATGCAGCCGCTTGTTGCGTAATGGTTGATTGTTTAGCACACATTCATTCATTTGTCTTTGCCTTGAATTGATCAAGATCACCACAGTGAGGATACGGGCGTAAAAAATTATGCACTTACAGGCAAAGCGGGGATTGACTTCAGCTCTAATGGGAGAGAGAAAAGAGGAGAACGAATGCAAAGACGTGTGAGAGAGAGTGACCGGGAACGTCAACTGTCATAATGTGGAAATTACAGGATTACAGCAGCATTGCTCAGAACGTAAAGATAAGAGAAATCAAGTAATATAAATAGACAGTAATAAACATAATAAAATAAACAGTAAAGAAGAAATTTAATGTACAGTAGAATATTGAATATACAAATTACAAAATATTACAAAATATTGCACCAGGATGGATTAAAGTGACCAGAATATTGAATATACAAATTACAAAATATTGCACCAGAATGGATTAAAGTGAACAGAGTGATAGAAAAAGTGTCCAAGTATTGAGAGTCCAGAATGTTTGTGGGCTACTGGGAGGTCAGCTTGTTGTGCAGCCTGACAGCAGCAGGGAGGAAGGACTTGCGGTACCTCTCCTTCATGCACCGGGGGTGAATCAGCCGGTGGCTGAAGGAGCTGTGCAGAGCTGCCAGGGTGTCCTGCATGGGGTGGGAGGCGTGGTTCATCAGGGATGAGAGCTTGGCCATCATCCTCCTGTCTCCCACCACCTCCACAGTATCCAGAGGACACCCCAGCACGCTGCTGGCCTTCTTTATCAGTTTGTCCAGTCTCCTCCTGTCAGCTGCCGTGATGCTGCTGCACCAGAAGACCACTCCATAGAAGATGGCTGATGCCACCACAGAGTCAAAGAAGGTCTTCAGGAGTGCTCCCTGCACCCCAAAAGACCTCAGTCTCCTCAGCAGAAAGAGTCTGCTCTGTCCCTTTTTATAGAGTGGTATAATCAGTATTTTTGTAATAAGAATGGCGTTAAGTAGGTAATTCTTTGCACTTTTACTACGACAGATTTATATGTGCTTACACATGTTTACAGCTTGCCGCCCCCCCCAGTGGCCAAATAAATGAGTAATGAAGCTGTAAAACATAAATGCATTCTGGAGATGTTTGTTATTGTCACGCCCCAAAATTTGATATATAAGTTGTCTTTTATGTTTTTGCATAAAAGACGTCTCCCGGGCATTCCCCTGCAGCTCTGCTGCAAAGAGTCATGTTTGCACATGGTGTGTTTTGCTATGCGGCGGCTGCATAATGTTGCCTAATGGAATTTAATAAGGGAGGCTACTTCAGCATCCTCACGATAATTGTCCATTACTGCTCCCGGATGACGTCCCATGTCTTTGTGTACTATTTTGTATCGTGCGTTGCAGATGCTGAATGATGAGCCTCTTTATGCCCATTCAGTGGCAATGAGATTAGAGACTTTCAAATATATTCCTCTGAAAAACTGCAATGTAACTTTTCAATTAATGCTACAGAGAATAATGAAATAATGGCATTGTGTCAGTCAGAGAGGGATGATGTGTGTCCTGTTTGTTTTTAATAGTAATGTTTGCGCCTCATAATAGCAGCATTGCAGTGTGTTCCAGCAGCTGCCCTTCTGAGAAAAACACACACAGACTTTAACAGAATTGCACTTTCCAGCAGGACAGAAGAAATAAATACATCTGTTATTTTAAGGTCACACATTTTTCTGCCATGGCTATCGATGGTGGAAGTTGCGGCATCATACACTCGGAGTGTTTCGCTCACAGATGGTCTGGTCCTAATGAACCAGACACGAGCCAGATGCCTCTGTGCTCAGAGACACAAGGTCCTGTGTGGTGAATCTTGCATGTATGTTTAATTGATGACAGAGACAGGGATCATGAGGGCACATGAAACTTAATTTTACGTCATATCATGGTACATAAACTGGTGCATAAACTGGCATACCGTTTGGAGGGGATACATGATTTGAATGGATGATTCATGGAGGATTCAGGGACCTGTTGAAGAAGACATTACATCTCACAAACTATTGTAGCCGGTACATGAACAAACACAAAAACAACTAAAGTGAAAAAAAGATTCTGGAAGGTCAGACGCATGCTCTTGGTTATTGCTTTATTTTAGCTTCAGCGTATGGGCTGGTGATGGATGCATTGCAAACCATCTGCGATCCAATTTCAGTATTGTGTAGAATGAGGCGTCCTGAGCGTTTTGTGTGTTGGCTGGCCGCCTGTGCCTCTCTGCTTGACTCATTCTCCCCGTCGGTCCATCTTTGTCTTTCTGCCCTCCATCTGCCAGCTCGTGTGTGTTTGCGTATAATCCATTTCTACATCACTCTTGAGCAAGTGACAACCATGATATTAATCAACATCAGACAACGCTGTTATTGGATACATTCATCATTCAAATGTCAAGACGATGTTTAATATTGCAGCGGAATTCTAATCTGTATTTGATGTCGGCAGCCATTGTGATGACATCGACTGCAGTTTTGGTATGGCCGCACTGATCAGCAGCAGTGCAAAAAGCTCATTAGAAAAAGGCTTTCTATGGCTGAGAAAGTTTGGCCATTAAAAGGGCAAGAGGAGGCGTCCATTTTCTCCCTCTCATTTGTTCAACAGGGTGTGTTGTGTCCAATAGAGGGCAGCATAGAGTGTGCAATGGCAAACTAAATGTCTTCTCTTCTCTTCCAGGGCCAAAGTGTTTCGGGGAAAGAAGGTCTTTGGAGACTTTGACATCAAAGTGGAGCAGGTATCGTACTGAAGGTTGAGGGGGAGCTGAACGGAGATGCAAGCGAACTGACACCACATTCACATTTGATATGGAAATGTGTTTCAAATGACAAACTGAGACACTGGTGCATGAATACATGTCCAATGTCAGTCCAGAAGAGTGAATGGCATGCGACCTTGCTCCATGATTCAGTTACAGGAGTTCACAGCTTTAGCAACGTGTCTCTGCCTGTGTTGGCACCACTTGTGTCTAAACTGAAACATCTCAACACTTATTGTACGGATTCACATTATATTTGTTCATGGTCTCCAGAGGATGAATCATGAGGACTTCAGTGAACTCCTCACTTTATATTTAAGTTATTCAGTGAAATATCTCAAGTACTGTGGTCTTTAGTCTGTTTAATCTGAATTATTGATGTTCCCATCAGACTCAGGCATATTTTTTTAAGTACTCATTAGCAAATGTCAGCATCCTGACATCACCTGGTAATATTACCTTCTGAACATCCACATAATAGCATTACAGTGACTTGTCTTCCACAGGAAAAAATACTTGTGATGTGTGTGTTTATCCGTTTAAAAAAGTATAACCAGGTTATGTGACATTACTCCAGTTGCTGATGTTACTGTACTTGCTTAAGTTATAATACATATCATATATACAGTATGTTGGTTTCTTATTGGTTAAACCGCCCTTTTAATTAAAGCAAACCATTTTGATTTAGCAATATTTGGTTACAGGATCTGAAATGAATACTCTGGGGTTGCACGACATACAGTTTCACACCTAATAGATGTTGACAGGGAAGTTACAACCCCAAGCCTGGCCACAGAAACCAAAATACACACAAGAGGAGACAGGAGTCGACAGCTATGAGTCACAGAGAAATCCCCCTGTGTTTGCAACCACACCAAAAACATGCACACTTGCATTCTTTTCCAAGAATAACTATATGATGGATGCAAACAGTATAGATGTGTTTATATCCTAAATAGGTATGAAAATAACTGTATGGATTAGAGTTAAAATACCAAATATTTTTTTGCACAATGACAATAAAGACAATGGAATCATCTAATATTCTCCTTCTTCAACATTCTACAGATATTAATTTAAAGCACTGGGAAACATTTGCAGAATTGTCTCATATGAGCAACATTTACCATACATGTGTATTTCATCACTTCTATATCAACACTTCATATGTACAGATAATGAAACTTGTGTCCTCTTTCCGTCCTCTAAGGCTGAGTTCTCAGAGGTCAACCTCATCTCACATTCAAATGGGACCTGTAGCGTGGACATGCAGGTCATCAGGAGCGGGATCAAAGTGGTCAGGTGAGCACCACATCCAGACACACGCTCACTCATCGCTCCTTCTGCGATTATGAGAAGAACCAGCTGTGTTCATTTTGTCAAGTTTAGTCAAATCCTTCTTCCAAAAATCCTAATTCCAAACCTACGATTATCCTGACTTTGACAATAATTAATTAATCCCAAAATATAACCCCCAAAATATAACCTACAATCATGTACAACCAAGAAATGACCATTCAACCATTAAAAATGCTGCTGTAGCAGGTCTATCCACCATTAAAGCAGCAATATATAACAGTCATTTGTTCAGGTCATTTGAGGTGAGGTCGTATGAGGTACTTATTCATAATCAGGAGCAAAGCAATGTACTGCTGTGAACAGGGACGTCAGAAAAACTTGTTTTATCCAACTTAAACGCCTCACTAAAAAATGGCAAGATAAGTGTAAGCTATATTAATAATATTTCCGCCGGTTTACTTTGCCATGAGACAGCCGTTTCCGACGGAGAACTGAAGCTATTGGGTCCATCTGTGTTCCCGCCAAAGCCAACAGACTCCCATTGAAGAAAACATTCCTTTTACCTCTCAGAATATGGGGCTGCTGTTCTAGATCGGTTAGTTAGTTTGTGTTGTTGTGTGTGGAGTCTGGTAGCTTTGGCCAAAGCAGAAACAGACTGTAAAGCGGGAAAATATTCTAAATATATAATGCACTTAAACTGGTATTGATTTTTTTAGGTCGGTCTTTGTTGTAGGAGGCTAAAATATGTTATCCTGACCCACCCTACGGTTCCTCCTCCGGTAAACACCGTTAGCTCTGTCAGCAAAATTTGCCATTATTTGTACTGTTAGTGCCGTTAGCATTGTTAGCTGTAAGCCGCCGACACAGATGTCGCCCTGTCCCGAGGCAATCCAAATGTTCCCAATCTGTTATCTCTTACCCTCAGAGATGACCCAGATACCTTTTTTTGCAAGATCAGACAGATCCTTTTTTACAGCAAACTCTCTGCTGAGGTGATACAAGATGGCTTCTTCGTTGTGTTGGTGCGCATTGTTTTGTGTTGTTTTTGTCCCAAATCCGGTTTTCTGCTGTGATTCCCGGATTTCCCAATGGTTCTGATTCTGATTCTCAGTTGAGAAAGGGCAGAGGCGTATGACCGCAGTCTTCACCCACAGACAGGCACAGTACAAACATGTGAAGCCAGACAATCACACAGACCCACTCACACCACAAACCACACTGACACAGACACCAGTGTCCCTGCTGAAGACTGCCAGTGATTATGCAAGAACTAACTCCCTCCGCTCACCAACCAACAAAACCAACAGGAAATGAAGACAGCAGCCTCGGGGCTTTATGAGGACTCGGTTTACACATGCTCACACACAAACAGTGGTGCCTGAGATTTTGTGGATTCAGGGAGACTTTGATTGATTCACATTCACTTGTGCTGACAGTACCATGTCCACAGAAGCATTGCTCTTTCACAACATCTGAGCTCCTTAGACCTCCACAGTTATATAATGACCTCAGCCTCGCCCCAAACATGGGCTGGCTGTGGAGAAAATGCATGTGTTTACAGCATAATTGTCCGTCTGTCTTGTTGTCTGAGTTCATTGCCGGTCAACTAAAAGCAGTGATTTTGCTAATTGCTCTGTCTGTGTGTTGCTAAGTAACCCTCACCCCAAAGAAGATTACATTACATTTAATTTAGCTGACGCTAGATGTAAAGTCTTCCAGATTTGGAAAATGTCACTATGTGATCTTCAGCTTTGCTCGTCTCTTTTTTCTCCTTTTTTCCCCACAGAAAACCTCAATGGTTTGGGAACTTAACACATACACAGCATAGTGTAATTCCTTTGAAGGATAAATCATTTCTTAAAACAGCTGAGCGCTAACATTTCTCAAAGAAGAGTAAATTATGCTCTTACTGGTGATGATGTTCTTCTCATGCTTCTCTTAATTCTCCTTGAGAATGCATCATCATCATCATCATCATCAGCTGCTGCACTACTTTGATTGATGTCCATATACCTGCAAATCTGACATCAGCCTTAGTTGTACTTTCTGTTTAGTGCTAATTAGCTAAAGCTAGCCTGCTAACGCATTTAAGACCTATTCATCAACATTTTAGCACACTGATGTTAGCATTTAGGTAAAAGTGCTTGTGTGTCTAAGTAAAGCCGTACTAAGCTTTTAGCATGGCGGCAAACTATTAGTCTTGTTTCACACTCTGTTGCATCAAATATGCAATATGCATATTTTTCGGATGATTGTCGCTCTGCTGGCACCACCAGCTCTGGGTATTAAATTGAGAGACGTGATCAGGTTGATCTCTTCAGCCTACTGTCAGCAATGACACGATTACAGTCAATTGCCGTGTCTCTTTTTTAGTTTCTTGGAGAGTCTGATTAGTATTCTCGGTGCAGGAAGAGCTGGTGGTGGTCGCACTGTGCCAGAGTTTTGTCTCTCTGTCTCTTTTCTCTCACACCTCCCCCACCCTTCACATTCCCTCTCTCTCTCACACACATTCAGAGACAAAAGGAAAAATAACAGGAGTCATGTACTATCATCATCAACCTTCCACTGAGCTGCACTGATTACTGTTTTTGCCCATAATCTGCTGGACACCGATTGCTTCTGTGAGCTCTGCTGTTGGTTTCAGTGTTTTGCTGTGGAGACCGACAGTTTAAAGTAAAACATCAAAAAAAATCACAACAATCCAACACAACGGTATTAGATAATAGAAAACTAAAACTTGAAACTAATTATTGTCTGCCATTTAGCATTTGTTTTCTCTTCCATTCTGTGGATTCATCCTCCAAGTTTTGAGTACCAGATTCCCTTTGCACTGCTCAACGCTCTTAACTCCACCTTTGGCCTGGGGAGGGCTGAGACACACACCTTTGTGACACACACCTCTGTGACACCACAGCAGCTTAATTTCACCAGGAGGGCAAAATGTGTGGGAGGTTCACACAACTTCCTCCACAGCCAGATCCAACTCCAGCTAGGGACAAGCAATACCACAAAATGTCATTTCAATCTCATACCAAGCCAGAATCATCATAAATTTAAGATACTTTTTATGTTTATTAAAAGTACTAAAAGTCCTCCAAATTAAACAACAAACTATTCTTTTTTGGTCTGTGTTCTCCACAACACATCACTCAAATATTTCATGATGAGATTAAGTTTGGAAATAGATCATACGCTAAAAAACGTTATTTGTCAAGATTATAGGGAAATATTGTGGTTTGAGTTCAAATGAGTTAAGATTAAATTAAATATGTCTTTTTAGATCACATGCTCTGTCATATTGTACACCTGTTCAACAATATATTCAAGAATATATGCAATTTCTTTTACTGTTATTTTTATATCAAACTCCAATCATATTTCCTTCCTGTAAAACAAAACACAGGCCACCATGCTCTGTAGCTCCCTATCGGGCTGCATTCTTAATAACCCGCTCATTTTTAAGCAGCCCAAACAAATGTGAAGGATTTGATTTAAATCCCTCTTGTAACTTCAAAGTTCAGAAGCTAAAGACACGCTCACTTCCATTTCGCTGGGACTTTAAGGTTAGGGGAGCTTTGTTCTCTAAGATTATGGACCAATAGCGGCCCATCTTAAAACAACATTGATTGTCAGTAGATAACAGGAAATGAACAGCTGTCTCTTGTCGCCTCACTTCTATAACCACTCGGGCTGCTGGAGGGCTTCGTCACTAGAATCTAAACATGTTGTTGTGGGATGCATGCTGAAACCACTGATGCTCTCATTCTTCTTGGGACGACAGTCTCCTAATGTACTATCAGGGAGAGGAGCAGTGTGGCTGCATCATTAACAGACTGAATACATTCTCATAACATCTGTTCTCTGCTAGCAGCACACACAGCAGCATGGAAGCAAAACCTGATCTGAGACTGGTAAAAGATTTAGTATCAATCCATACTCAAAACAAGACTTTGTATTGATATTTTAGGTATCGATCCCCTTACAGCCTCCTAGGTACCTTGACCAATCAGAAGGAGCCTTATGTGGCCAGTTTGTTAGAATGAAGTAGTGCAGCTCTGCTCTCTGATGGAAATAACTTTGTTTTTGCACCAGCCATATGCCCTAATAAAGCATTTTTGTCTTGTGTTTTTATCAATGTAATTGTCAAGGACTGTGGTAAGAGTGAACAACTGGAAAGCAGTTTTACGTTTGAACTGGTTATGTAACGGTCTCAATGTAATTGTGATGCCTCTGTGTGATGTATTCTGGTAAACGAGACAATCGGCGAGAAGATTAGCTATTTTGCTATAGTTATTCCTAATTATTGTCATCGGTCCAACCTTTGTGAAAATCACTTTATTATATAACAATAGTGTCTCATTACCAGAGTGTTGTGTTAAGTTGTTTAGCCTCTCCCAGTTATCTGCATATTGACCTACTAAAAGACATGAAATGTCATCAATGATTTTGCTCAAGATTCACTGCTTGATTTGTTTTTGTTTTTGCGAAACATTCTTTAACAAAACTAAAATGAAACTGACATGTTGCAAAGAAATAGCTCCAGAAGCTTCTTAATCACATTTAAATCTATCAATGACACTATTCGTGTCATAGATATATATTCTTTCCGCTGATGAAGTGATACTTGTTAAACTGTATATTTGATATAGCCCTATGATTTAAATAGTTGTGACATTTGTATTATAGATAATGGGAAAATAAATGTAACTTCAATCACCCACTTCAGGCTTCATTTACCATCAAACTGCTTCATGTGTTGAGTGAGCCAGGAAAAAAAGATCCTCTTCCGTTTAATAAAGCAATCCTAAACAGGGCTTCGTAAGAATCCCTCACAGATGAAGATCTATTCTAAGACGAGAGACGCGTCATTATCTTTCTTCCTTCGTCCAATCTGAGTAATAATCTGAGTTATGTGGTCAGACAGACATATTCTATTACTGCCACTGCATCCTCAGTGGAAAACCAACGGCTTTGTGGGTTTTTCCTCTGAATCATGATCTTTATTTAATGCCATCCCTTCTCTTTAGAGTGGCAGTGGCATTGGCATCCAAAATGGATTTGGTTTTGGATTATCATTCTATTAACACAGGCTATGTGGGTCCATACTCATTTAAATGACATACAGTAAAAGTATAAATGTACTTGATGTCTTCTTTATTCCCTCTGCTGCCCTCCCACCAGGTCCTTCAGGCCTGACTTTGTCTTGGTGCGCCAGCACGCCTTCAGCATGGCCCAGAACGAGGATTTTAGGAACTTGATCATCGGCCTGCAGTATGCGGGCGTCCCCTCAGTCAACTCTCTGGACTCCATCTACAACCTCTGCGACAAACCGTGGGCTGTAAGCAAAACTAATTTACAAAGTATTGTATTAACTATAGTGTACATGAGGATACAAGTTTATGAATGGCAGCTGTACATTATAATTATGGATCATTTTGAGGATTTATTTTTGGTGTCTTTTTGTGCTTCCAAGCTAAATCTAAAAAACACTAAAACATTGATTATTGCTAGAAAATAGTCACTGTTCTGTACTGTATTACTGCTAATGTATTACAATACATGACACTTAATCAACAACTTAACATTGCAGTTAACTTTCTCTTGCTGTTTTTCTCTTTCTCCATTGTCATCCTCACCAGTTTTCCCAGCTGATCAGTAACCAGAAGAAGATGGGTTCAGATAAGATCCCTCTCATAGATCAGACGTTCTACCCCAACTACAGAGACATGGTAAGATTCACACTTTGTATTTTGTCAGTAACAGTAAACTCATAGCTTCGAAATGCAAACCTCTCAATAAATGACAAAATGTCTCCATTAATGATCTTGAGATTTACTTATTTACAGTATATTTTGTGTTTTGAGTAGTTTAACTATTTGTCTCAGGACACTGACACATTCCCTAACAGCAGGAGATGTAGAATTTAGGATCTCACCGGTAAAATAAAAAAAAAATGTTAAATCCAAAATGCAATTGTCATATATTTTACATATTTTTGGCATACATACTTTCACATTTAAAGTAAAAGAAGAATGTTTACCTCAAAGCTGAGCTTATGCATTAAAGAGTAAAAGCACAAGTCATGATACCTTTCTGAGAATTATTTAAACTGCTATGAAGCTACTGCTGAAGCAATTCCTTAAATTCAAGTCACTGTGATTACCATGTGGTGCTTTCATGTTTTATTGGTAAGTATTATTACTTTTTACACAAACGCATGTTGAGGTCACATAAATATTACAAAATAAGACAAATATGATATATCATATGTTACTGTATATTACACGAGTGACAAAGATGATCTTGCTTATTTTGTATATGCATTTTATTTACTATATTCACAAGCGTGTAATGAAGTTATAATAATATATAACTTCTGTTTTAAGTGAGTATAATATAATATAATAGTTGGAGATATTCTGTAACAGCAGTGACCCTTTAAAAAGCTTTAAAACAATTCTGTCACCTCCAGCTTTAATTGGGCCATAAATAATCTTTTTTTTCTCACATTTTGTTTACTGAAGAGAAGAAAAAAAGAGTCGGAGCCACACTATTGCATTGAGACATTTTATATACAATATTTTTTGGTACATGGAAATAGAAAACTCTATATAGACAGAAACAGAGACATAAATACAAACCCAAACAATTCTTTCAGTATAAAACAAACATGAAATTGTTTGATAACGCTTCACTAAAGCCATACAGTTGTTATGCTTAGTTATCATACCATATCATGAAAGTCTAAATTTGATTAACATATTTTATATAATATATTTAAATTCAATTATTTATCAGTTTTTCAATTTTATTGTTGAACGTGACCCTAACATAATCTTTGAATAGTGACTTTCGCATTTTAATCTGTATGACTTCAGTGAAGTCATCCAGTAACAAGACAGGGGTCAATTCAGATGTGGGTCTTTTAATAAATGTTGAGTCATTATATTAAATAATGCCTATAAACAATTAAATCACTAATTATAGCTCATTCATGAATATCAGTTATTTCTCATTTTGTTGGTTAACGTCTTGTGCCAAAGTTTTTACTATCTTTTCTTGAGCTTGAAAATTGAGGAGAAGCCATTTCCTGTTTTTAAAGTGTTAAAAACAGTGAATTGAACCGTGTCCTGTTACATCATTTCCTCAAAGAAGAGGTGGCTTGGCTTCTACAGGTGGCAGTGCTGTTGTTAAAGCGCTGGATTAGATTTTTGGCACAGGAAATATTACAGAGTTCAACCAAGGAAACTAAACACATAAAAAGATAACAACTTCTATGCTATAAAACACAATCCGGTTAGCCTGTTAATTCTCACTCAAGTACAATATTTACATTCTCAGCAATTTGAGAGTATAAATTGTGATGATTTAGATGTACAGGAATTATGGTCATATATAATGCATGTGTCAGATTTTGTCAAAATATAATTAATTGGGGAAGGCTTGGTGTTGCTTTGCTCTAGATACTGTATATATACACAGTATTATCCAGAGCAAAGAGCAAAATATTATATAACGGTATAAATTCAACACCAGGATGTGAGAAAGGGAAAAGGAGGCAGCGCTGCAGTCTGCCTGCACAACTTTTGAAACACAGATTTGTTTACAGTGTGTAAAGCAGATTGTTTTATAGTAAATGTCCAACTTCCTTATCATTTCAGTAAATGCATAACCCAAATGGTTAGATAAGCTTTTGTGAGTTATTCATGAACAAATATGAGGTCTTCCGTATTTGTCAAGGTTATGCATTTACGATCCGGGATGGTTCTGCTGCTTTTCTTACTCTGGGCCAAACAGCAAGTGAAGTGGAATGTGTGTGAGAGCGAGAAAATGAGTCAGAGGAATGTTGAAAGACCCTGCAGTTTAAAAAGATTTAGCATTGCTGTAGCAACCAAGTGAACTCTGCTAACAGAAGCTCAGCGTTGGGTTAAACTTCCTCACTTGTCAAATTCAGCCAATTTTTCAATGAAATCATACTCTGCGCGCCATAATGAGCGCACCGTTTGAGCTACATAAGCCAAAGCAGGAAATGTTTCTCAGGATTTTGCAGGATGGGGAATAGAGTAAAAATGAGTTACAAGTCAAGGGTCAGCCACGTCCAGGAAGTCTTTCTCAGGTGGCGGCCCCCCCCGGTACCAGCTACAGGTTGTGTCGGAGCGGCGGATACAGGCGTACTGCCGAGCCTGCTCCCCATTTAGGCTGTTATCCATCAACCAGTCAGTCCACAAGCACTCGTTTTCTCCTGTAGACGCACACGGGACTGTGTAACAGGTGTTGATCTGTGGGTACAAGAGTTTTTGAGTCATTCGTTCACTCACTCATCTCATTGTTGTTTTTTTTAAGCTGGCCTTCCCTGTGAGTTGTGTTTTGGTGAAAAGGGGGGGAAAGGGGAACTGGAGCGTCTCCCTAGACACATGACGCTTTGAACAACTGTTTATTGGAAAAAGAGATCACAGAAATAAAGTTTGAGCCAGAGGGAGAGGTGAAAATAATGTCCTTTTTGCTCTCGGTTGCTTTGTTTCTCGAGGCATCTCTAAGACAGATAGATGAGTGGGACAAGGAATAAATATGTATGAATAGAGAACAAACCATCCTTACTCACTCTGCATTCACAGCCCATCTGGTATCTGTAGTTGAGATTCTTCTTCTGTGACAGTGATAAGTTGTCCCAGGACTCTACTAGGTCGCATTGGCCAATAGAAATTCTCCCGTCACTCCACATACTTCCTGTTTAGTGACATCACAACACTGCCATTGAAAATGTCATCGAGCACACAGCAAATTTATTGACGTCGCTGTATTAAAAAGCCTACATTAGTTCACAGCTAATAGAATTCAGGTTGAGTAATTTATAATGTATAAATATGGCCACTTTACAAAATGTACAACACCTGCTCTATAAATTAAACTTTCAGAAATACACATGCAGTTGCTTTCTTGACAAGAGTTACATGAGAAGATGTAAGCAAAACTCTTGACAAAGGGGGAGAAGCTAGCCTTGTTCTTGGGTTTTTGGTTTAGTCCGTACAAAAAATATAAATAAAGTATACACAAAATATAGTATAAGGTCTTAGCTCTGGCTTGTGGATTTTGTAACCTTATATAGCTATTTCCTCCTGTTCCTTCCTTCCTGCAGTCTATAAGCCAACCATACAGACTTTAAAATCATATCAATCTCATCCATATCTTGGCAGAATAGCGAGTGAATAGACATATTTCCCAAAATGTTCAACTTTCTGTTTCCTACAATAAGTGCAATATAAAACCGTTACTGTACCTGAGAGCAAATACCCTGCTTTATTGTTGGAGTCCAGTTTGACTCCACACAGTGAGGAGAAGACCGGAGTGTACACGTACTGGATGTCCTTGGCCTTATCAAAACCTTTGAACATCTGGACTCAGAGGAAAAGGGGAAGGTTTAATATAAAGCCTGTTTTAATATGAATGAATGCACAATGTACATGGCAGAAATGTGAGCAGGAATGATAATAAAAGGACTTGAACAACGTCCACATGTCTATAAAATATAGTATACTGGTTCTTAACTCCTCGGTATTCAAGCAGATGTGAATTCAACTCCACAATGTAGAAATGACACTGGCTGTAATTAAAGAATGAATATATTTTGGATATCTATCAGACCCTACTGCTCAGTATTCATTAGTAACACCTTCAAATGGAGTTTGACTGTTTCTGTGTGTTTGAATGTTGTCAACCAATCAGAATTAGACTATGCAGCCGGTACCCACATCCATTACTCACAGCAGACAATACAACACATTGTATGTCTGCACCCACAGCAGCTGTTACAGCTGTTCAGAGATCTCACCTTGATCATTTTGATTTCATATTGGATCATCTTCATGTAAGGTGAGGAGCTGTTGCTAGGCGACACAATCTTCTCTCCGGAGATCTTTGCCCTTATCACTGACAGGAAAGGGAAATAACAGAAATATAGGAGGATTTACATCAATTGAATTGCCAAATAAATGCAGGAGGCAAGATAAGAATGTGATTTACATGCCAGAGACAATGGAAAACATCCTGAATTATGCATGTTTATGATCAATATGTTTTTCCTTCACTCTAGTTATCAGATAGACAAATAGCCTAGTTTTCTTTCTTTCTAACCACCTCCTCCCTCCTTTTCTGTCATTGTGCTCGTCACTCGTCTTTCTCTCCACACAGACAGTGGAGCAGTCCGTCTCAGTAGTGATACAGGATGTGTCCCTCCTCTCCTCTGGGAGGGAAATCAAAACCCACATGGAATATCAAGTAGCTCTCTGCTTGCACATTCCCATTAACCGATCCACACACACAAACACACATTTATGGATACAGTATTTACCACACACACTTTTACTCGAACCAAACCATGTCTGGCACAGAGGTGACTTCAAGTTATTTAATCCCATACTGTACATCAAGTGGAAGGGTTATTAGTCTGCGGTTCTCAAACAGGAAGGTACAGCGAAGAAGTGTAATTTTACAACCTCTTATTAGAGACAAAACACTCATTACACTTTAAATGTTATTACGTTTGCACTTTTTACTCAAAAAGACCACAATATGCAGTTCAAGCTGTGCCAAATCAAGCAGACACTGCTGCAGAACCACTTTTTACTCATTTTACTCATTATGTTAACTGCCAAATACATTTCACTGTCAAATATGTCCTCACAGCTGTAGCTCCGTCAATCAAACATAATTAAGTTGACTAGCTTTCTCCCTGGTTATCAAAAAGTGCCACACAGTTTGAACATGGCAGGCAGCTGCAGTGACTATTAACTGACATGATAAGAAGAACAGTGGCATTGCAGTACAACAAAGCACAGTAGTAGTCGTCAACGTCATGTACTTAAAACTGAGTTAGAGGTTATCTCCACGCTTATGTATATACTTATGTTCAGCTCTGTTCACGATGAGCGCGTCCACAATGAGAGCAGCACCTGGAAGCTACTGTAGAGGATAACATTAACCAGCTCTGTTCTGCTTCTAGGTAACACTCCAGCAGCTGCAGGCTAACCTACGTTAGCCAAAACACATTGGTTAGTGCTCAAGCTAAACACCTTTTCTTGTGTAACTTTAAAATTGAGATGGACTGTTTGTAAATATGAACATATAAGAATAATTTGCTAAACAGTATAGCCCTACACTGAAATATAAGAAGATCACAAAGGTCTTCAATTTAGTTTTCTCATTTTTAAGGAGTAAATTAGAAACGTTTAAGAGACATTTGACTAGAAATGGTAAGCCTACTTTTGGCTTGTATCTATAAACATATTTCCATGCATATGAAGAATCTGAAGGCAACGGGACAAGATTTTGGCATCTGAATCATTTAGTTTTTCATTCCATCTCGTATTAAACAATCACTTTGGTTGAACATAGTTAAACACTCTGTGATCAGAGCCAAAGAGGCGGAACGCATCGGCCAAAAATGAATCTTGCAACCCACCGTGTAACAATGGTTTAGCTTTTTATTTGTTCATAATTTCTTTGCACTGGTTACTCATAAAAACAATCCGGTCGAACACGTCATCTGTTAACTCCAACTCAAGTCCGGCATCTGAAGTTGCTAATCGGATTGTAGACAATAAGCAGTTCACGAAAAAAGGATCAGATATCGGCTCACTACACCACAACTTCAGAAACATAGCCCTTTGCCCCAGAGGCGTATCCATTGGCAGACCGAGAGCTGATTTGTCTACCACTGTGTGAAAACATGGAGCCATTGTTTCAAAAACCACAACAAATTTTGTCCAACATTACTAAGTCTAAGCAAAGACTGTTAATTACACTTTTGATTAAGTGTATAATCAACAACCTAGATATGATGTACTTAAATATCTTTATCTTTATGTCCTCTTTAAGTTTGACCTAGTGACAAATGCAAATCATGCAATAAATTGTCTGTAATGGCGACTGTGGCTTAGCAGGTCTGTCTTTCAATCAGCGGATCGGTGGTTCCATCCCCGGCTCCGCTTGGATAAAAGCGTCAGCTAAATGAAATGTAATGTAATGCCCATTACCCATATAACTATAAGGTTGTATAAATGTTATTCCACATTATTCTCTCTAAAAGAGAGAAAACGGTTCCCTGCATATAAACCAGAATGAGATGGGAAAAGAAAATGGAAGAATCAGATAATTGAAGCTAGTGACCTTGGTATAACCATGAAAGAAAGACAAAAGCTACAGCATAAGAGAGGGAGACAGAGTGTGTCCCAGCACCCCTCCTTATCGTCACCCTCTCACACAGCTCCGCAAACCATCCCCTTGTTTGTGCTTTTCACCTCATCACGTAACAACACCACGGAGCTCAATGTGTTCTGTGAAATTGGTTCAGGATAAAAATAAACCGTTTTCTTAGTTGAACACGCGGAAAGATAGAAAGGCAGACAGACAAACAAAGTGAATGTGAGGTGTTGTGGTTTAGTCACTGCATCACCCACAGCAAGCAGTTGGTCCAAGGTTGGTAGCTACTTTATATGAGCTACAGAATGCTAGCTCATACTTTATGCTAGCTCATACTTTATGCTAGCTTATACTTTAATCGTATAGTGCAGAACTGATTTAGAAGGGGAACATTTCTCCTGACCTATTGCACGTCAGAAACAAGTAGATATACAATCTAGTAAGTGTATACATGCTCTATAATGCCTAACAATATATTTAACAATGTCTGACCTCACAAGAACACTCCTGCCTGAGAACACACCTGCACGCTTTCACCTAAAAACTGCATGCAAATAATTAGAGCTCAGTTTGAGGAATGGGTAGCACATTTTCATTCATCTTCATCAATTTCAGTTGATATTCATCAAATATTGACGTGAAGGTGTTTGTATAAACTGTATCTCTGGTGGACACACTCTGTAATGGAGACATTGTTTCTACCTCAAACAAATCTTAAGCATTTTTACTTCACTTCCATGTTACTTCCCAAATACAATCTATGATCGGCCAATGCTGCCAGTATTCTCTCTAAGAACTCGTTGTTGGAATGGTCACATATTTTTGGATAACCTCCACCTGCATCTTTTTGACAACGGATTAGTGGGGGCTGTGTTCGACCTTTCTGTAACTTTCCGAATCTATTCACTCCCACTTCACATGGTGATTGGCCAGCTGTGTGAAAGTAAGCAGGACATAACCAGACCCTAATACTTGCTTGTTTACCAGCCCAGCAGATTTAGCAATGTAATTGTACTTGTAAAGAAGTATTTTTACGTTCAGTCAATGTTTACCTCATAAAGGGTATCTGAATAATTCCACTATTGATAAAAACATTTTTTAAATGTGTTGTTTTTACAAGCCAATGTCATGTATTCTACACATCAGCATAACCCTCTCCTCAACTAAAATTACACACCTGAATAAGGCTGTCATGCTCACTACACAGACATATTCTGTACCAATGATGACTATCATATTATTGCCCTCTTTGTTCAGTTTAGCTCTTTGATCTGCACTTCCTTTGGCAAACAGAAACATTCCTGAAAGTAGATTTGTGCAATGCTTTAGTGCTGAATAATGGGTCTATGTTGTCTATTAATGGAAACTAATACACTATGGCATAACCGTGTGTGAGCATCAAATAGTTGGCAGTCTGAGCATTGGCTGTGCATCAGTGCAACATGGAAGAGAACAGAAGTTGCTGTAGCCAATTAACCAAGAATAGTACAGTAAGTTTTCCATTACAGCATTGGTTTTAGTTGGATCACCTTCCGGACATATTTGTTTTTGGGCAGTGGTACAATTCAATTACATTTATTGTCAAAATGAAATGTAATAACTGAACAACAAAACTCATTTGAATCCAAGTATGTTGTCTCTTCCTGAAATGATTCCCTTGGCCCAGATTCTCTGAAATGTTTACCCCCCACCTAGACAGCTTTGAACTGTGCAGGCGAGGTTACCCACTCAATTCAGTCGCTGCAGCTGTGTTATGAACAGGAATAAGGACAGGCAGGCCTGCAGAGTGAAAGTGGCTGTGCATCTGCCTCACAGCTACATAACCAAAAAGAAATATTGCAAACTTGTACCATGAGAACTGATGTAGTAAGTAACTTCCCCCCTCCCTGATGAATCGGCACCCTTGTCATGCTCACAAAGCTGGACTGTCAGTGGGCTTTCACACTGATATTGTTAGTATGCAGACCATTAGACCAAGCCTATAGACATGGAAATGAAGTGGGGAGAGAGAGGGAAAGAAAGAGAGAGAGATGGAGTAGGCTGTGTTGGCATGGCTTGGCCTCCGTCCAACTAACACACATACACACTCATGCACACAATCTCAAATACACAAACGGGACCAGGGAATCGTCCAAGGTTTGTCCAGATGGGATATTACTCAGATGTACAGCTTTATTCAAAGGTCTCATCCAGTCCGACAGCACTGTCAGGTCAACTAAAGGCCACCACCAGCCTATGCATAGAAAACAACAACAGATGCCGCCAAATGAAAAGTTTTCTTCGACACGCTTAGTGTGAGTGAGGGATTTTCCTTATTTGGTATTCATGGCTCCAAAAAGTAGCATCCTACCTGAAAGAGACCAATGACTCTTGTATCCATTCAGAGGTGGACTCATGCATTCAAAACTAAACACAGACCCAAGCGTACACCGAGGAAATGGGATCCAATTACAAAAGAACCTGTGGTAAATTGAACATTTGTGAAGTCCCGCCTCTTATAGTTACTGCTGCTTTGCCAGTCAAACTTTCCGCTCTTGCAGTTTACAATGATAATGGTGGGTGACTTAACTCTAGTAATAGTTTAGGACATGCTGCTTGGCTTTTGAAGTAATATTGGTAAGTTAGTTAGCCAAACATGCTAATGTTTGCAGCTTTGTGCTCTTGTGTATTTGGTTTTGATAGGATAAAATGCATAGACACAACCCTCCAAACTCACGGTATACTTGGTATTACCACATCTCAATTCTCACCGCTGTAACGTGTGGAGAAATACAAAACTCGACAGACCTACTGTAACTAGGTACAGTTGCTAAGCTCTAATTGGACAGTTGGGGGAGGGGATTAGCAAGCGTTCTGTGGGAATCCATTTTGTTTGGGTCCACATGGAAGAAGTT
The DNA here is from genome assembly GCA_023566465.1 of Cottus gobio. Lineage (NCBI taxonomy): Eukaryota > Metazoa > Chordata > Actinopteri > Perciformes > Cottidae > Cottus > Cottus gobio. The sequence goes on along the minus strand of CM042222.1, from coordinate 18,173,025 downwards.
TGCCTCCAGAGCTTTCGACCACAAAGCGTTAATCTTGACCCAAACCATGATCTAACCAAGTAGGTTTGTTGCCTGAACAGACAACCCTGAGGGCAAACCTCTCCCATGTGGTTCAACATGTACCGTTTGATGATAAGCTGCAATACTTTGCATGTTCATGTAATAGCGCTCGTTTTTTGACGTTGGCCACAATTTACGTGAGAATAACATGCAGGCACTACTTTGTGTCTTGTTTTGGTTCTTATTTGACCAATGAGAGCAAAGAAAATAGAACAAATTACCAAAAGATTCTAAAACTGGACCCAGTGCCTTACCAGCATAGACTTTGTCAATATCAGGCCTGCATAAAAACCTCAAATTGTTCAGTTCGAGAAAACTGAATAATCATATGGGACTCTGTGATGACACACTTCAGATTTAAAACTGTCCTAAAAGCACTGCCCCAAATACCCTCAATGTGGTCTCGTAACCCAGATCTAATTTGGAGTTATGGTGGCTTTGAAACAGGTCTGAGCTCCATTTCAGACTGAATATCATTTTGAGACACATTTTACTTTTAGAGAGCTGACCCTCTCGAAACCTGGAGGAAGAAACAGAACTAAAATACCGACAATGTCTTTGTCTACTTTCTCTTTCTCTCTGTCTCTCTCCTCTGCTGGAGTGTAACCTTTGACAGAACCACATACTCCAGCTTTCCACCGTCTCCAGCCAAGTACTCAAAGTCAGAGCAGAGTGTTGGTTTTGGCCTGTGCTTAGACAAGAAGGATGATGGGGGGCGTCAGACAGAGAGACAGGCAGACAACCAGACAGACAGACAGACAGACAGAAAGTAGGCCGGGCCACTTTTTTTTTAAGGTTTGTTTTTATGCAAAAGGAAGAAAGAAGGCTTAATTATTTAACAACAAAAACACAGATTCCAGGCTGCCCTGTAGTCAAATAACAACACGGCTGGAAGTGTTTTCATCTTGGTATAAAAGAAAACGAAAAGACAGCAATTCTATATCATGCTTTAATAACTTAGACCGTCTGTTTCTGCATGAAGCCGATCATTATCATGAATACATTAGAAAAAGCCAAAATGTTAAATCAACATTTCTTTCAATTAAATACCATAAAAAAAACCTCAGGCCTAAAGCTCTATTGATTACTTATTGTCACAGTAGATTTTGACTGTGGATTTGAATTTCATATCCAATCAAGTTGATCAATAAGCCTAATCATAAATCAGTCAGTTATGAAAGAGGGTCAACATCCTGCACTCACTTTTGAGTTATCCCACCACAATTAAATGCAGGAGATTTTATATTCTGAGCTCTCGTCTGAGTGAACAGACGGTAAATAGGTCTGCAGTTATCAACTCACCGATCTCAGCGCCGCAGAATAGATGCTGTGGGTGTGCTGGGTGGCAGCTACATCCCTCCACAACTTCCTCCATGCCTGCACCAAGCAAAAGGAGCACCCAGAGCAGCAGACACGCACTCCGCTCCTGGGACATGGTCATGATGACTCCGGCTGCCTCTGACCGCTCCACCGCTCGATGAATGCTCAGCAAACCTCTTCTGATCCTGTTAAGTTCCACGGGAAAAGTAAATCGGGCCGCAACGGGGGAAGGATAAGAGAGTAGAGTCGAAGTAGTGAGACAAGCTGAAAGGCAGCTGTGGATAAAAAAATGTGTAAAGTTTAAAGTACACCTCTGAATTTAAGCTGGAGCAAATAACTTGGGTTGAAGGGAAGGCTGCCACTGCTCTCTCTCTCTCTCTCTCTCTCTCTCTCTCTCTCTCTCTCTCTCTCTCTCTCTCTCTCTCTCTCTCTCTCTCTCTCTCTCTCTCTCTCTCCCTCTCTGTAGACAACACACAGGGAAACTTACAATAGTTGGATCCCCTCACACTCTGGTCTTGAATGCTGAGAGGGTCGCACACAGGGAGTCTCTTATGTACTCAACAATTTAGGGACAGCCTCCTCAAACGCAGGAAGAAAAAAAAGCTCCCATCCTTCGCCTCTTGTAGCCTCTCTTGATGTCCTCCCTCTTCTCCCATTGGCTGCCATGTGTTAGTCAGGGAAATTAAAATGATGGCTGATTAATGAAGTATTGTTGGACAGCTCTGTGAAGCATTTATAAATTAGATTAGTGTTCTTCTTTTCCGATCAGTGCAGCATCTGATCCGTAAAAGCAAACGATAATCATAAAAAATACTTTTGGTTATTGTTCATGCAGTAAGCAGCTGTTTTCAGCAAACTATGAACCCACTGTACACAACTTGCACAGCACCGAATAGCAGACATACAAAGGTAGCAAAGAACCGGGCAACACAGTGGAGCATTAAGTAGAGAGATATTTTCTTCAGGACTTGATTATTACATAATCAGAAGTCCACATTCATGCTAATGCTTCTCTGTCAGCTGGTCGTATAAACTGTTTGTCATATGAACATTGTATGTTGATAATATGTATGTGATAATGATCATATTATATGATAATATGAGATCAATGTATGCTGTATAAACAGCTTTCTGTGTGGTCATGTTTTGCAGTGTGAGACCGTTCAAGACCAACTTACCTGCACAGATCTAGAAATGGTGACAGGTGTTCTCTTTTTTCACCACAGGGGCTTTTCAGTGTGTTGATATGTTGATAGTAATTCTGTATTGTTCTTTATTATTCATCTTTTGATTATTCTATTGCTTTTCAGATTACATCACCAAGTTTCCCAGTGGTGGTGAAGATCGGACACGCCCACTCTGGAATGGGAAAGGTAATGTTGAGTCATTTTAAATGCTATGCACATTAATTATTTGACAACCTGCAGTATTTATGATCAAATGATGATACAGGCATCCAGCGGTTTTGCCTTTTTTTAATAGAAGACACACTCACGTGTTAGTAAAGTGGGGAAAATGGTGAAATGTTGGACTAAAGCCCACTTATTGACTGTGGCATCATGTGACAAATTGCCATCAATAAGTACTTTAAAAATACCTCTGTGTGTCTAGATAAAGTTGAATGGTTCACTAAGCACCATCACGTCTGGAACCACAGCGTTTTACTGTAATGAGTTTTCTGACATGCAATACCAGCTAAAGGACCAGCGTGTAAGATTTAGTGTCATCTCATGCTGAGGTGTCAGATTGCAACCAACTGAATACCTCTCCGCTCACCCCTCCCTTTCCAAGCATGTAGAGAACCTAAAGTGGTCTTAATAGGACTCTCTCAAGAGGTAATGTTTGGTTTGTCTGCTCTGGGCTACCGTAAAAACATGGCAATGCAACATGGCAGACAGTGAAGAAAACCGACTCCCCTTTAGAGCCTCATTCGATGGAAAAACACTACGTCTGGGGAGAGGCTATGTGTTAGTCCATGCGTCCGTGACTGAGTGAGCGTGCCCCTCTGTGTCTGTCCACGGCTAATCTTCAGCAAACTGCATATTAATATGCGTGCCCAAGGATCTCTCCTGGTTGCAGTGACTCACAATTTTAAAAACACCTTTTATTACCTGTTTTATACTGCCTTTGACCGCCTGCTGGCAGCTCATTTACTACTCATAACTGGCCCCGGGCTGGAAGGGACCACTAGCGATAACACAGCTGAGAGCATAGCCGACCCCCCAGCCGCTGCTCTGCAGCCAGAGACAAAGTGAGGCAATTTGAACACTGTTATTGTTTTGGATGGTGTGTTTGGCTCACAGCTATAACAGAACTCGCAGAACCTCGCGGCCTCTCAGCCGCTGCTAAGCGGTCTTACAACTCAGTCAGTTTACCTTTGTGTTTTGGCAGGACTGTATGAAGTGTATTACTCAACGGCTTTGAGCCCATTGCTTTTATGCCGTTACTACCGCTTGTTTTTTTGTTTGAACGAAATTGGTTTACATCCCTGGTTGTATTCATTCAGCCACACAAAACAGACACATCTTTGCAGACACATCTACTACAGAGTGCACCTTTCTAGTTATGAATCGTCCATTCCATTTCTGCCAATAAATCCCCCTAAATCCTCACACTAGTCCCTTAATATGTGTACTCCGTGTGTTTCCCTTGTATCTGTCTTTCTCAATTCTTTCTCCCTTTCATGACTGCAGCACATCCTTTTCTCCTCATCCCCCCTCAGTCCTTTTTTCTCTCCTCTATTTGTGCTGGTATTGATTGACAACTGTGTTAATATTTTCTGGGTGATATCAGAGTGAAGTGTGAAGCCTCTCTCCTTCCCTCATCGATCCCCACACATCCTTTCCCTGGACTGCTCAATCTGATATCTGATATGTGATTCCCCTCTGGCTCTGTCTAAGCGGGCCTCTTTTCCGCCTGTCCCTTTTTGCCCTCCTTTATCTTAACACTTAATCTTCTACACACCTATATTGTGCTACAGATATCGCTTTTATCTGTTCCGCTGACCTATTTTAAGAAAGACACCTTTCTTTAGGATAAATAATGTACACAATAATGTCTTATAATTTCACAACTTTACTTTGAAACTCACGTCTCGCTTATGTTCCACTCAGTGCAACAATACAATACTGTTGATACTAACAGTTACACATCTATTATATATCTATATATTACTTATCTCTGTTCTGAAAATTATGACATGAAGCCTAGCCTACATTAAATATGTGTGTTTCTTGTGTGTTGCTCCTCTGTAGGTCAAAGTGGACAATGTGAGTGACTTCCAGGACATTGCCAGTGTGGTGGCCATCACTCAGACCTACTGCACCACAGAGCCATTTATAGACGCCAAGTATGACATCAGGGTCCAGAAAATTGGCACTGACTACAAAGCATACATGTGAGAGTTGTTCTTATTTATTACCTGGGTTCAAGAAAGATTTTTATTTTTGGTTTTATTTATTTCCATGTGTGTACTGTAGAATATGCACACTTAGAGTTTGTAACACAATGTTTTTTATAGGTAGAACAGGGAAATACGCTACTTAAAATAGAGCGTAAACTTAGCAAAGTGAAATGTGAAGTCCTCATTTAACCCTTTAATGAACGTGTCTCTACATACCTTTGGTCTTTAGCAGCCCGGCACCATAAGGCTACTGAAACATCTCATAGACTGGCACAAGCCTGATAAGCCTCTTCATTTCCAGTCAGCAAAATCAAAAAATATCAAAGAAAATACTACCCAGCACTATACCTGACCTCTGGGTGCTGTGCCATAATGTTACTGTGAGAGTGCAATCTCCCGTGGAAAAATTGGACATTTTGTGTCGTGTGTCGCTATAACTTGCATTCACAAACAAAAAATGTAACACTCTTACACACTTTATGTAATCCTTTATTTTTTAGAGAAAAATAATGTTTTTTATTATTGAGGACATTTCAACACTAAACATTGTAACTAACATTGTTGTAAACAAATAGTTTGTGGAATACCAGGGAGTTGAGTGCTTCACTAGATGAATTAAACAGGTATGTGTTGTGTAAACCTGTACATCTACTGTAAGATAAAACACAGCCTCTGGTAACGAGTCAATTTATCCGGATGCTAATCAGCCTGATAACCTGCAGCTGTGCATGTTGCCTGCATTCTGGCCTTTTACCTGACAGCTGTGCTATAGCCACACCCCTCCTGCTACAAGGTTGTCTAAGTCTCTCTTCTCCCTACTTACAATTTCTGGAAGTGAAAGTTAGTGTCTGTAATGATTTAACACCCAATTTCCTCTTGTTTCCCAGGCGAACATCCATCTCTGGTAATTGGAAGAGCAACACCGGATCAGCCATGTTGGAACAAGTAGCCATGACTGACAAGTGAGCACCGCATCAACATTAGTGACGCTCCGGCTGTCCTCGTGTCGCACATGCCACAGTTAGTCACAATGCGCTCTCACAGCAGATTAATTGAGCTGAAACCAGTTCACATGGGTAAACGCACTGATCAGTCTTAGTTTGCAGTGGATTTATTATTCCTTAGGCTCAGGAAATGTTCTGGCTTTCACATTGAGCTACCCTGCTCATGGCTGAATTCTGGATTACAGTCATTTTGTAAAGCATGTATTTTGACCTTTGACAGCAGGTGTAAGTGAATACATTAATATTGCATGCTGACTCACTGGCAAGGCTTACAGAGACATCAAAATGAAACAGAGCAGCTATAAATGTTAAATGACAACACTTTTTTTCCGCTAGTAAAAAAGACAAAGAAAAAGTTCTATTGTCAGATATAAGAGAATTGAGTGTCGTTGCACCAACGTCTGTACGAACCACTAACGCTAAAATGGATATATAAATACTAACCTGAATTATATAAAACGGTGCCGTTATTTTTCTTTTGCATACAGTGTCTGATTTAAACAATTTTGAGCTCCATTTATTCATTTTTGAACTCTCCAAACCTTACACTGCCACTAACACAAGCCCCAACAGAATGAGGATTCACCGCTTTTCCTCAGCAATTGGAATCTTGTCAAACATTCAATTACTTCCATAATGCAAAACTGAAAAAAACATAAAAATAGCAAAATCTTTGATAATCTGCGACAGCTAGCAGAGTACTGAACAACTCTAAATATTTCAAATGTGACTTTTAAATGAATTGGTGTATGAAGCTCTAGAAAACGTACCTGCTGTAGTACAGTCCCATTGTCCATGTGTTAGTACTGGTGTGTCTGTATCTGCCGCTGTTTGATTCTGTTCAGTTTTCCAGACAGCAGGTCAATGGAGCCCTTTACTCCCAGGCCAGCAACAGCACCTTTATGGCTTCAGCCGACCAGCCTCGAGCTAGAGAGGTTCTGTAACAGGTTTACTGTTGGGATAAGTGCCCTGAATAGCAACATTTGCTCTCACTTACAGAGCAAACGTGATACATAAATCAATATTATTGAAAAGGTAGTGTGCTGTGTGCAAGAACACAAATTAATTATTTTTACTAAGATAAGCAAGAACGTGTAAAGCAGGATAAACACCTGCTGCTGTTCTTATCCTCTAGTAGAAACTCAGCAAAATGCATACTGTACATATAGTAGTGGTACTCTATGTGTGTTTATTTTGTTGTTATTGTCATGTAAATGGTTTATGTATGTCAACCTAATTCATCTTCTCTATGTGACAGATATAAACTGTGGGTTGATACCTGCTCCGAAATCTTCGGAGGGCTGGATATCTGTGCTGTCAAAGCCATCTGTGGCAAGGATGGTAATGACTACATCACTGAGGTGAGGGAAACAAGGGAGGGAGGGAGGGAAAACAAAATTATTCTATCGATCAAACAGTTGACAAGGCAATAAATAAAGTAAATCATATAATACAATCTTATTTTGTAGCTGCCATAATATCACTGTGTCACTTTATCTATTGAGTCCTGCCTTTAATTAAAAACGTCCACCATGATCAGCCTGGGGGAGTTTTATTAGAATACTAACAAGGTCTTTGAATCTTAAATTTAGCAAGTCTGGCCTCATTTCCACTACTAGGGCCTGAGATTATCTGGCTTTGAATAATCTAAATGAATCTAATCTGAATTCACATCATGAGTTTGATAACCAACATCTGGTGATATTTGCAGGGTATGTATGGTTATCCTCTATGGTCCACCTAGCTCAGCAACCAGCATCGACTCGGCTGTTAGCCAAATGCACTGTGTCACAGCTGGTCATTGGGAGGGGGGGGGGGGGGGGGGGGGGGGGGGGGGGGGGGGGGGGGGGGGGGGGGGGGGGGCAACCAGCTTATTGCCCAAAGTTGTAGCATGGAGCTGGTGTGCTGTGATTTGACATGTTTAGGGCTCACATACACAGATTATTCAGTGTCAGGATCAGACAGAGATTCATGTTCACATTCAGGATCAGACAGAGGGGGTGGCTCTGGAAGTAAGAGCAGGAACAGGGACTAATTTGGCAACAGGATTGAGCTGTTGAGTGACCAAGATTTCTGCCAGCTCGGGGAGCGACTTGACAAGCCAGGGTTTGTAGGACACAAGATGGAGCACTATAGAGAGAGCTGCTTCTTTGTGGCTGGCAGTAAGTACAGAGCCACTGAGTGGTGTGGGTCAACTCGGCCCCCGCATCCATGGAAAAAGCTGGGTTTGGCATAATACTGGATTTAAAATGCAGACAGTGATACTGCACATATGGATAAAGACAGTCAATAAGCACTCTCACAGTTAGTCATGGGCTGGCCGTCAACACTTTGAAGGGACTGTCTGAAGGAAATATTCAGTAGTTGGGTTGGAAGTTGATTGGATACTAAAGTGGGAGAGATGTGAGAAACATGTCTCCCCATGAGTCATCTCCTCTGGAAAAGTGTTTTTTATAGTGATGCGGTCAAATTGTTGAGTGGATATCCATTTACAGGGGTGTTGACATAATATCGCCATCTGGCTTGATCGGCATAAAATATTTGGGTTACTGAAAATAAAAATGATGACCACATTTTGTATTACCGTGATACATAAAAGCCTACTTATATACTTATTGTAAGTCGCTTTGGATAAAAGCGTCAGCTAAATGAAATGTAATGTAATGTAATATAAAACCAAACCATTCTGACAACAAAACAAATCAAAACTAATTCTTCACACACTTTCTGTCCGGAAGTTGAAGTTGCAGTCCTTCAAGACTTTATACTCCTTTGTTTGTCAGTCTTGACTTTGTTATCCAGCCTGGGTCAACAACATGTCAGTCATGTCACCTTTTTTTTAAAAAGGTACACAATTTCTGATGTCTGTGCCCTCTTTCTCCAGGTTGTGGGTTCATCTATGCAGCTGATTGGTGATCACCAGGCAGAGGACCGCCGGCTCATCTCAGAGGTGGTGCTGGCTAAGATGAGCCAAGCTCTGGCTACCAGGTCATCTAGTGCTTCCCGCTCACCCGCCCGCTCGCCTCAAGGCCAGAAGCCAACCACTGTGCAGCCCCAACAGGTATAGGATGAATGAAACCTGTGTATTAATAAAAAATAGTTACAAAGTCTCATGCTCGCACATCATTTGCTTCAATTCTCCTTGTAAATATAAAGAGGCAAATTCAGAAACAAAAGGGAAAAACACTGATTGCTGATTCTTTACCAGAACCTGCTTAACTATGTTTGACTTCTCTCTCTCTCTCTCTCTCTCTCTCTCTCTCTACTTTTTTTCTGTCATTTTCCTGCACCCTCCCTCTCCCTCAGGGTGCTGCCCTCAAGGAAGGACTGTCAGACCCAAACAGGACCTCCAGCCAGCGCCCTCAACCTCAAGGTTGTCTGAACACTGTTCTCCATTGTAATACAAGTGCTGCCTGTGTAGGCCCAAAGCAAGTCTAGGAAACAGTCTCTGAATCAGTCATGGTACAGTTCACTCTCTTAAGAGGGCTTCAGAGATCTTTCTGAAATGAAGTATGCACTATTTGAACAATTTCTCTTTCAAAATAAGCACTGCCATGAGAGAAAAACTCAACGGGGAAAGTCTTCTTAACTACTTAGAATTTGGTTGCAATGAAAATGGAAATAAAACTAAGCTACAAACTGTTAATCAGAGATGCTGTAGGTGGATTTGGTTGCCTGTGACAGAGCCCGGCTAGCTGTTTCCACCTGTTCCCAGTCTTTGTGCTAAGCTAACTAGTTGATGTGCTGTAGTTTCATATTTACTAAAAGTGGTGTCAATCGTCTCAAAAAAATGAATGTGTATTTCCACTTTTGCTTTCAGAGTAGGAGCAGTTTGTATTTTTTCTGCATCCGTATCTCTGTTCCTTGAAGGTAACATTGTTCAAGAAAAGAGAACGACCTCTGCGGTCAGTCGGAGCAACGGCCTTCTCTTTGTTTAAGTTGTGACTTGAAGTAACAAGCAAATGTACAATTCAGTGCCTTTTCGCCAACCTGTTGACTTTCATTGCAGCCATAGCGTCTGTGTTAGTGTGGTGATGTGTGTGCTCAGGGCAGATTTGTAGACACTAACTGTGCAACTAAAAGCAGTGTTAACAGTGTGTAAAATGGTAAATTAACAAAGCCATTATTATTATACTGTCAATGTGTGAATGTTTGCATGGTTGTTCATTATCTTGAATTCCGTTTTTTCTCATTTTGCATGACTGTGGAAAAAGTTGGTGTTGTGTGTGTGTGTGTGTGTGTGCTGGTGGTTTTAGGAATGCCAGCTTTTTATATTTTACAGGAATTGTCCGAGTCAAGTGCAGTGCCCATTCAAAACATGCCTGTTCGGAATGGGCAGCATTCTTGACCTGTGGTGTTGATTCTTCCAGCTTTCTCTGAGATCCAGTCACGTGAAGGACTTGCAGCAGAAACACCAGTGAAATACACTCTAGTTCATGGAAAAAAACACCAGGGGCTGACGTTACCGCACTTTACCCAACAAAAAGGGCCCCTAACAGCTACACATTCATTATGTTTAAATATGAGAAATATTGAATTATCCCTATTCTAACGTATTGTACCCTTACATACATAAGGTAATTTACAAATATCGTATCAATTGCTTGTTTTGACATTACCACTGCAGTTATAAAGTAGAGCATGGAATTACTTAGTGAAGAAAGTCTTACTTTCGGGGGAAAAACTCACCCAGGTAGCAGCTTTCTCACGGCCACATCGGTGAAAATGCTGCAGCTCAATTCTGCTCCCAGTTGCCTATCCGCTAGTGTCCTGCCGTCAATGAGCCGCGCATCCAAATAGCACCAACCAAGTGTAGATCATATGAGAAAGAAGGCTCAATTATTTAACAACAAAAACACAGATGTCAGGCTACCCTGTCATCAAATAACAACACGGCTGGAAGTGTTTTCATCTTGGTATAAAAGAAAAAGAAAAGACAGCAATTCTATATCGTGCTTTAATAACTTACTGTCTGTTTCTGCATGAAGCCAAAACGACAACATTTCTTTCAACGTTTCTATTTCAGCTGTGTGATTAGTCCTTTAGATTCTGTTCATGGTTCTGGTGCGATAATGGTACAAACAGAGATATTTCCTTATGTCAAGCTACAAAGCCATCAATGTAGGAAATTAATGTTTTATGAATAACTGCCGGGTGTTTTATGTCTTTTCATAACTCTTTGTTACAAGCGGCTTTATACTCTATGATACCCAATACATATTTTTCTTAAACCCGCTGACGTGATTAATTAAGCGTTTCAAAGAAAATAAGCATCTTTTCATTCTTTGCATGTTCATTTTCTAATTTGCTTGGATCCAAATAACTGAATTACTGATATTTGATTTTCATACACATGGCTACCAATATTTGTGTGTTTTCCTTTGTCTCTTCCATGAGTGATAAACAAACACATACGCAACTTTACCAGCTTGTTGACTAATATAATGTGTGTGTGGTGTGATGTGTGTGATTTAGTAATTCAAGGTTTGTATCCAAGCAAATGTTTAACGTGTTGTCCTTTACAAATGAAATATGTTTGTACAAATTATATTTTCTTTGGTTTTTATGTGTCGTGAGTCCCAAGCAACTATTGGGATGCTTTATGCCAAACACTTAACACGTAAGACTTGTAGCCCTTTACTGGGATGGCCTGACAGTAAAGACACTCTGAGAATGACTGGGATGAATTTCCATGAAGGTTTTGTAGTGATATCATTTATATAATGTAAAATCAAACAATATGTTGTACTAATTAACAACTCATAACACTAATTAATATACATTTTCCAAACTGTCTTCAAATAAGCCTTTTATATAGGTATTAGCATATCATTTACAAACCTAGCTATAATCCTGCTGCATATTAAAAATGAATTATCAGCCATTGGAAACTCATCCCTGCCCCGTCCCTTCCTACTCTGCATGTGTAATCATGTTTCTTTTGTGCTGCATGATAGGTCGCTTTGCTGCATGTGTTTGAGTCACTGAGTGGTTTGATCATGTTGTCGTTGTCTCCTTTTGTTGTTTCCTTTCCTTCATTCTCATGTTTTCTCCTTAGGGTTGTTTTTTTTAAACCATACTCGCCTGAATTATTGTGAGAAAATGCAAGAAACACTTGGCATGACGTCATGGCTCGTCACCACACCTTCTCTTAACAGTTGATCTGCCGCCCCCTGCTGGCCATTGCAGTCCAAACATTCAGGGCCTGCTTTGTTCTTGACAGATGACTTGGTCAGGGATTCTATGAATGCGAGAGGTTGTTATGTGAATGGGCATGTCTAGAACTCAAGCTCATTATCGGGATCATGTTCTGCTTTGGTCTCAAGTGAGTGTTGCAGGCGCCTGGTTTTCTATCTGCTGCACTAAAACAACAGGCACTAGATCTAAGAAAGGATGCTCATTCATTTATTTCCTTTACTTCTCCTTTTGCTTGTCTTGCCATGTGTTATAAAGCCATGGAACTATAGTCTAATGCCATTATATTTTAATCTTTTAGGTGCACCAGTGAAATCACAGAGTGTGGAGTCATCATCAGAGTCAGCTAAGAGAGCTTCTGACCCGGTGCCAAAGCCCATCCAGGTCCAGAAACCTGGTCCAGCTCCAGCTCAAACTCAGAAGGGCCCCGTCCAGAGGGCCACCTCAGTCACAAGGCCTCCAGTGCCGAGGCCTCCCCCTCCAATGATCAGAGCCCCATCCGTCGCAAAGTCAGCCCCAGATTCTGCTTCCACCCCAGCCAAAGCTTCACCACCATCCCCAGCAAAAGCAGCAGCGACCACAGCAGCTCCAGGCTCTCCCCCAGCAAAAGCAGCAGCAGCCACAGCTCCAGTCCCAGCTACTCCCTCAGCCTCAGCTCCGACCACAGAGCAGCCCAAGCCCCAGCCTCAGGGCTCCCCAACCCCAGCTCCTGGCAAACCAAAAGAGCTGCCCCCCAAACCCACACCACCTGCAAAGCCCATCCCTCCGCTCCGCAGGAATTCAAAGCCACAGCTCCAGCCAAAGCCGCAAACCCCTCCTCCTATCAAAGCTTCACCTAAACCCCAGCCCGCGGCCCCTGCCCCAGCACCCACTCAGGCCTCAGATACCGCCTCGGCCCCCGCCCCAGCACAGGTTCAGTCCCCATCCAAAGTCAGCCAGTCCCCACCTAATGTCCAGTCTCCAGCTAAAGCTCAGCCCCAGGCCGAGCCGGCCTCTCCTTCCCAAAACCCTGAGCCTTTACCAGCTGAAGCTGCTGAGGCAGAGGCCCCTGTGGAAGAACAGCCAGGATCCCAGCAAAAGGCCCATCCTCTGCTGAAGTAAGAGCCGCACGATCGACACACTGTTGGTAATGCAAAGACGTGCATTTCAATGGGCCATGCTTTGTGTTTAGGATACAGGAGTAAATGTCTGAATGAATTCTTCTGTAGAAAGAAATATGTGGAATTCCAACCGTCTGCAACATTAATTATCAATAGAGTTGTATGTATTTTAGTGTGTTGGTCAAAGTAGTAGTTGCTGAAATGATTAAATTAACACTTCATTTTAATCCTCCTATTTAGCATGTATAAGCAGTATATGCATATTTAAAAAATGTAGTTATAAGGAGATATAGGGTCTTTGTTGTGTTAATTGATGTAGTTGGCACAACTTTAACTATTGTATGTTCATATACTGCATATGTCTGATATATAGGAGGGTTAAAGTACAATGTTAACTTTTTGGAATATTTTCAAAGATCATTGTACAAATATTGTGTTTGTGACTTTTTGGCCCTCATATTTCCCTGTTTGTCTTCATCCTTACTCCTCCCTCCAACTCTTCCTCCTTCCTTCCTCCCTGCACCCTATCCTTCCTTGCCTCCCTACTCGCCCACTTGTTCTCCCCTCTCTCTTTTTCCTTCCCCCTCCCCTCCCAGTAAGTCCCAGTCCCTGACCAATGCCTTCAACGCCTTCAGCGACTCCTCTTTCTTCCGCGGGGTCTCGAGCACCGGGGGCGACGGCCAAGACGAGGCGAAGGCCGAGACCATTCGCAACCTCCGAAAGTCTTTCGCCAGCATTTTCTCCGACTAGCCACAGCCCAACCGTAGTCAGCCCCTTATTGATTCTGGACCCCCACCCCTCCCATACCCCCTCCATTTTACCATTGGCCAACGATGACTTGATTGACATTACATGTGAACCAGTCTGAGATTAAACTTTGTGTGTCAACTGTACTGTATTCCCTCGTTCCCGTCCTTCCTCTCCTCCACAGCGTCTCTGTGTGAGTAACAGTGAGGCCTCCTGGGTAGGATGTTCAGTGAATGAAGCTGTGCCAGAATAATTGGACTGAAGGAGTTACGTCATTGATATAGACTAGAGTAGATTACAATACAATAGAATAGAATAACAATATATTTATTTTTCCCAGAGCACACTTTAATAAGGAACTCTTTCTGGAGTATATCAAAGTAGAATATTCAGGACTTTACATGGAATGTACATACAGTATATATATTTATATATATATATACAGTATATGAATACGAACATATATAACTATAAATGGAGATAAGCCAATGATAAAACAAAGTCCAGTAGCACTTTTCAATACACCATTGTCAGTGACATAACTCTTTCATTCAGTGACTGGATTTATACATATTTTAAAAAGTTGTTGGATATTTGACATTCGATGGTTTCCCCCCACAGTAAATACATTTTTGAGTCAGTAAGTGAAACTAGTATGTGAGTAAAGAAAACTACTTCTTTAAGGATTTTTTCCTGTGTTGTGTCTCTGGTCCTTGGCTACGGACTACTGGGCTCATCATTGCTGCCCTTTTTTGTCTACAAGCCATTCATTGTCGTGTGAGGGAGTCGCAAATATGTGTACGTTCATCTGTGTTCAATTGTTATGCATGGCTCCTCCAAGTGGTTCAGTGTGACTTTTGGAGAAGAAGGGAGCTCTATCAGTGTTGAGTTTTGCACTCCGTTGCCTCTCTCTCTCTCTCTCTCTCTCTCTCTCTCTAGATGTTGTAGCCTTATTGTGAACATGTTTTCTATTCAGCTACGTGTTAGCTGTGCAGACCCGGGTTGATTACGTCTGGAAATTCATTCGTTTACATGAAGTGTTTGATTAAGTCGGGCAAGGTTTGCTAGTTTTAGGAGCGTCGGGATCAGGCCGATAGTGCCCCGCACTGAATAAATCGATCCTAAAAAGTAAGTGAATGCATTTCAAAGAGTAAAAAGATTCATGTCTGCAGCTGTGACTGGTGATTTCTTGTTTCACTCCTGTGTAGATCTATCAACAGTATTGTAATTTGTTGATTATTCTCATGAAAAGACATTGAGACAGTAGTGCAATAACACCTCAACATGACTGTTGAGCGCTGTCACCCTATTATAGATATAAATATGACCATACATACAGGACCTGTGTATCTCTTAAATACCTAACTCTTACATTCCCTTTAAGATTTCTTTCAGTCGCAACTTTCCAGGTTGCTTTTTAGTGCAGTTAGACGTTGGGCTCTAGATTAATATGCCATATTAATCTGTCTGTTTCTATGATTGATCATGTTTGTGTTGAGAGACTGAATTTAAGGCAACCTGGATTGAACCCAGTACCTCGACTGGTCATTTTCAGTTGATCTGCTGCACTTCAAGTTCTTATGTGTCAGAAAAACAAATAAAAATCTCAACACTGCATCAACCTGTCTGCTTATACATTCCCAGTACTATGTTGCAAGTAAACTATAACATATTGTATTTTGTATGTACGTAAGTGTCATCTCAGGAGTTTATTTTTTGTAATATATATTGATTGATTGATTGATTTTTTTGATGCTCCATATTTATGGTACAGTATATATTGTTTGTTTTGCATTGTGTTTTTATTTGTGACGCAATACTGCTTTGCATGATCTGGTGACTGATGTTTATTTCTGTACAGATAAAAGTTAATAAAGATGTGGGTCCATCATTCCACTTATTCACCAAGTAAAATGAAGGCTGATGTCTGCGCCTTTTGTTCCAGGGACAAAGTTTTCTTCAAAGAGCCACATAGATTTCACACATTGAGATCAGTTTTCCGTCACGAGGGGAAAGCCTGTTACAAACTGGGGGCATCATGGAAAGATTTGAGTACTTACCAACCAAGAAGGGTATAAGGAAACAATCATATTACGTTGCATCATGGGAAATGTAGGATTCACTGTTTTTGGAGCTTGACCCATTCTAGAAACAAAAAGTAACGCTATATCTACTGCTTCAGTTTTGATTATTTTTTTCTGACCTTTTCTTTCACAAGTCCTCCAACTTAATGGACTAAATCACTTGAGTATCCAATTAATTTATATAGCAAATACATGTAGCTGCTACTAATGCTAAAAACTATATATTGAGACTTTAATGAGACAATAAGAGACCTCTTACGGGTCACAGAAAAAGCATAATTCAAGCATATGTCTCCTAAGCTGTTGATTAGAGGTGAGGCCTGCAGCTGCCTCTCCATGTCAGTCTTGGACCAGTATACATCTTCAGGTGTCATGATGGGATAAGGAAGATACACACAGTATCTGAGAAGAGTTTCAGTGATGATTAAAGACCTTTCGTATCACAAAGACCGCCTTGATGAAAGTGTAACACCAACCTGCTGGTAAGTTTTCAGTCCCGTTAAGCATGTACTGTAACTGTCTCTCAGTGTCTGTCCATTAGTGGTTTGGCTTCATTCTGAAGATGTTCTCATCTTAATGATGAGCAGCTTCTCTCTGAGGGTATTTGTCTTTAACATTAGGTTGTTGTTTTTTTCCATTTTCAGACATTCTGTGATGAATATCAGGATCAAATTAAATGTGTCATTATTGACCCAAATGCAGTATGGCTTTTAAAGTACATAGACACACGGTATAAGCAAGATCTAAGGTCCCTGATTTACTTTACTTGACACCAGGTAAGTCTATCCCTTGTAATGTCTGTGGAGACGTGTGTCTGGTTGCTTGTGTGAGGCTGGTTCTGCTCGTTGTATCTGCTTGTAAAGTTCTCTGAGACAAACTTGTGATGTTGAGCCATACAAAATTGATTTCCTCCCAAGGAAGTCATCAGATCTTTTATTTGACAACAACGCTGTATTTTGTTTATTGAGAAAAATAGGGAATTAACAGTGTGAGGTTTGTGACAGCTCTGTGTTCTTGCGGACACATCAGCAGGGCAGGTGGATGATGCCTTCAACCCGTTTCTTCACGCTTAAAAATATTCCGTGCAACTACAAAGGCAACCATGACTTTGTAATCACAGGGAAAAACTTGAAGACATAATGAAATGTAATAAGGGATTGTTAGATTCTAGCCATTTAGTGGCATGTCACTGTCACAGTTTTGACTTACTCACCAGGTATACCAATCAATACATTTAATTATATTACAGGGGAAAATGGGAGATCGCATTTCAGTCTCACAAAGTCGAACACAACTATAAAATTGTTCAAACATTACCATTTATTGCAGATATTGTTTGACTGATCTGTAGTGCTGTTGTGCCGATTCACCATGGAGCTGACTTCATATATTTAAATGTTGGGATAGTGGAGCCTCACAGTAGCCTACATGGGAAAAACGGAAAAACAAGTAATTTTTCCGTAGTTACTATTATTTTCCTCTAAAGGAGTTATATTTCATCATTTTGGAGAGTAATTACTGGGCCTAGCCAGTCGAGTAGGAGCAAATATTCCGAATAAAATCTGTTGGAGTAAAAGAGCGTGACCACGCCCACCACGGTTCCTTAAAGTTCCGTTTGCGCCGCCATGACACCTCTCGCTACGCTGGAACAAACTGATGGTTTATGGGACGGAAGAGAGCTGAAGGGAGTTGAATCCAATTCTATATAGAATTCTATTTAGAATTGCATCCAATTCTATATATAACTGAATCTAATTATTTAGAATTCTATATAGAATTAAATCCAATTCTATATAGAATTGAATCCAATTCTATATAGAATTGAATCCAATTCTAGTAAAATATCATCATGTAGAGTTAAATATGAATAATGAATAGAGTAAGAAATACTCTAATTATTAACTCATGAGGCATGAGTAGATTTTACTCTATTTATAATGGGACCAAATGTTTATTTTCTTAGAATTCATCTTTTTTTTCAATTTGAGTAAAATTTACTTTGACAAACTGACTGTGTAGTGTAATGCTATGGAGCAATAGGTTGAACTACCTGTGCTTAGCCAGCAGATGGCGCTCTGTACATGTAAATGTTCTAAGGAGTACGTTGAGCCATGCCGTGATTGCTCTCCCACTGGTTCGTGTAAATGGGGCCCTCCGCTTGTGCTGACTGGGAGCACCCAGGCCCAGTGCTCCAAGTCACTATAAAAGCTGCCATCTTAGATATCTCAGAGGGACTGCCATCCACATTTAATTTGCTCATTCTGCAACTGAAGTTATATATTCTTTGTGAATAAATCAGTTATTTTAAGTGTATTATTGTTGTCTCTCCCTTTAAATGCCATAGCCCTTTAAGTTGATCATGTTAATAAAGCAGATCTATTACACTCTGTAAATGTATTATGTGTTGAAAACCATCACCTATGTCACTATGGGCCATCACCATCATAAGGCCTTAATAGAAAAAGGTGGCAGCAGAAATTATATTCATGATCAATGCTGTCGTTACTTTTGTTTTTTCTTTGTTTTTTCTTTGTTTACATCAAACTGCTAAGCTTTAAAATGTCCATTCTCATGCAGGCCACTACTGAAAACGTCACCCAAATCAACCCACTTAGCATAGCACTTAACTTCATGAGGAGGACAAATACAACTCTATGAAATTCAATCAATAACACCCAGATCAGCCAGCAGTTTACACATTATATCAGTTTTCTCTTTTCTCTGTCTTATACCTTTTTTCTCACGTTTTTATTTTCAAATTATCGATTTCCAGACTTTGATGTCATACTTTTGTCAGTCCAAATGAAGCTAAAGGAACGGGGCACTTTCAAAATGAGAAACATATTCACTGATCCTCTCACACAAATTCTTTATTCGAATCGATGTTCAACAACGACAGAGGAAACACGCTCTGCTCTCAGGTTTGGTCCATGGGACGAGCACAGAGATCTGTGGGAACATCTCCATCGCACTGCTATAGGGACGTGGACGTGGGTGGCTAACGCACCAAAGCAAGCCCATACAAGCCAAACCCTGTTTGTCTTGGTGCTCATCCCAACCAACGGGGGCCACTGAGAATAAGAGAGTACGTTGGGAGGAAAGATCAATCAGTGAACTCAATTCAACATTATGACATCCAGATTCAGTTCTTATATTATCCAATAAATATGCGGAAGGGACAAAAATCAAGCCGTTCTGGCCTGTTTCCTGGCGTTATGCACTATTGCTGATTTTAAGGGTTTCATTTTGCTCGCCACAGCTTGCTCCCCTCCTCGGCCTGAAAACACGTCAGTTCCACTTCATCATAATGTCAGTGTCATGACAGTTGTAGGAGAGTCTTGTAAAGATACACAAGCCCTTAGATGATGAACCATTTCAGATACCAGAGCTACAGTCCCCTGGGACACAACCATATAAACAATCAGAAGTTATTGCTTATTATTGCTTGCTGTTTGTTTTGGTGGCAGTAAGAATCTCAGGGGTGTAATTCTTTTTTGTTCTGAACAAATAAATTCTGCGTGGGGAGGACTGTTATACATGTGAGAAAAAGCAAGAGCGTGTGTGTGTGTGTGTGTGTGTGTGTGTGTGTGTGTGTGTGTGTGTGTGTGTGTAAATAAGCAAAGTGTGCCATCTGTCTTAGCTCACAGTACAGAGTTATGATAGATCAAAGGCAGCTGAAGTGAAGCTGAGTGAAAGTAGCATAGTTGAACTACACGTCGATTTTGCTGCTTTGAAACACAAGAGCAGGGATTTTTTTCTTTTGTGTTTTAATGCTTTAGGTTGAAAAGGCACAGGAGTTAAACTTCACCGAACATGACAAGCATCACTGTCATGTATCTTTTATTTGTTTCCACTGAATTCTGAGTCATTTGTTTTCGATTGTGGCTTGGTTGTCTGGACTGAAAAGCAAATTCTGACGGACTAAAATTCTTATAATGAAGTCCTTTCATTGACCTGCCCAGCCTCCATGCAGTAGCATGTAGCTGCACCACAGCAGCAGACAGAAGGTCAGAGGCTGGTCAAGTGACACTGACAAAAACAGGAACATTGATTTCTTCACTGGCTGAACTTTTTGGTGGCGGATATTATTCATCAGGCCGCCCATGCGGCCTGTTGCAAGTCTGTGCCGGGAAGTTTTAAACCAAATCTAACCAGAATCTGTCAACCTATTGCAGTGTTTAAATTAGTGAGTGGATTTAATGCTAAACTGCAATTTGGGATCTCACCTCATGTGAATGATAGTAATTCAAACATCCAATACCCTGAGATAACAAGATGTGACTTCAAGATGGGTTTAAAAAACGATGCGAAAAACAGAGTAAAATAAAGTAGCCGGCAAATTTCACTGCATGGTTTAGTGTTAAAAATAGAGTACGGTTAAGGTTGGGGTTAGGTTGGGGTCAGGTCCTGAAGCCAACAGAGTCTATAGAGATGCAGCATGGATGACTGAATGAACTGTTTGTCAATTAACACTCGAAGGGTTTCCTTGACTTTTGTCAAATTGACTGTGATTTCAAGATCCAAACATTAGTCTACTAATAAGAGAAGGGGAGTGGGGGGTGTAACCTCATTCATACAAAGGTAATGACGTTCTATTGTGAGAAGTACATTGCAAAACTTTAAGTTTCTGTTGCTCCTGGCAAGGCTAATACCATGGCTCATAACTATAAAACCTCTACTGACGTGTTTAATTATTGTAGATTTAATTCTAGTTCTAATTTGTCTTCTTTTGTTGCTGGATTTTTGTGACAGGCGTGTGGTTTCATCCTCTTGATTCCTTTGTTGATCTATTTAATACACAGTGGGCTTGAAATCAAATAGAAAAGAGTTCACCAGCAGTATAAACCATAGGCAGAGCTAAATGGTAACTTGATGCCTCTGCATGTGTCCTCAGGATACCGCGTCTGAGAGAGAGAGAGAGAGAGAGAGAGAGAGAGAGAGAGAGAGAGAGAGAGAGAGAGACCAGCAACAGCAGCATGACCAGAAACCTCCACAGCGAACACACCTCACCACCCTGACACCGACGAGACGACGCCACGGCTCTCGAGGCTGACGCGCGACCGAAGAAAAGCCCCGGTGGTCCGACCTCCGGCTCCGTCCGCCCCGCACTGATCGCACTGATCTCGGGTCAGTCACCTTCCGCTCGGTCCGGTCTGCTGCGCCGCGTGAGTGTTTCGGCTGCTGCACGGTTTGAATGTTAAAGAGTCTGCAAGGCACACCGTAAGGAGTCATTTGGTAAGTCAACATTGATTCTGTTGTAGAAGAATGCAGAGTTACACTCTCTGCCATATGATATTGAATCATCCAGCTGTTTTTTCTGAAAGAAAAAAATATGTTATTTGAGATAAAAGAGCATTAAAACGTGAAAACTCTTTCATCCATCCTATTCAAATTGTCTATCTCATTATGGAGGACTCCTTATTGCATTGGCATACTGATGGGTGGGTGGTGGTGGTGAGGGGGTGAAGGGGGTGGGGGGGGCGGAAGGGTTGGGGGGGGGGGGGGGGGTGCGGTCACAGGACTGACAACTGGCACCCAGTCAGGTGTTCGCCACACTGTGTCTGTGGGCCCCAGTGTGAGTGTGAGTGTGAGTGTGAGTTTGACATGCAAACACCAGGCACAGAGTTTAACCATCGAAGCGGTCACACCTACTCAGGTGAGTCAGTAAACACTCCCTCCTCTGTAGTTTATCGGGGTTTATAATGCTGAGCAGGGTAACTCACAACTTTTTAAATATTCTTTATATTCTTCTCTCGTATCTTTATTCTCGGTGTCATGTGAGGGATTTGTGATATTGCACAACACTCAGGCAGTTCTGTGTTTTTGAAGTCTTGGTCGTGACTCAGCAGTAATGTGGACACAGGCTCAGGGGCCAACACTGATTTCTCTCTGAGGTTTGCTGTGCGGCTCCATGGCAGCTGATGTCAACTGGCCTTGTGTTGTTTTATTATGATATGATAATGGAACTTGGAAAGAGAGCTTATCAGTTTGTTGTACGGGATTCAGACTGTTAGCGCCAACAGTGAGTCTCGTTGTTCACTGCCGAGGAAGTTTTTCCTTCATCACGTTGATTGATCTGTATGTCAATAATCTGACAACATGGTGAACAATGAGGAGAATGTGTACAGATCATTATTGTGCTGTTCAAAACTAAATATTTGTATTTAATTAAATCAATTGTGGCATGTTATGTGCTCTTGGTGGGCACAGGCCTAATGGGACAATTGAGTGTAATCATGCAGTCTTTTGAACTGAGTTTGGTCCACTCACTTAACATTACTGCAGACCAGTGCCTACATTCAAGGCATCCATTAGTTTTCAGTAGTTTTATTACAATATTCAAAACATATTATGTGAAGATGGTACATTGCTTAAGATATGTATCCCTCGCCATTACATCTACTTTTATTTTAGTCAGATGGCATTTTGGGCATGCAGATGAACGTGCAGATGGCACCACAATATCAGACTATAATTAATCCATATGCAAAGTTCACTGCGATCTGTAAAGTCTCTGCAAGTTTATTATAACAGTGTATTGGCAGCAATTGCAAAACCAATCGGTCCTGAAAGATAAAACAAAATCAATACATAGCAGTTTTGGAAAATAGCTGCCAGGTACATAATGAACATGTTGGTAATAAATGAGCTAAATAAAACATGGCAAAACGTCTGTGTGTTTTGAGAGTCATGCTGTTATGTCTTCTACAAGGTAATAGTAAAGTTAGTAGAAATCATCAGCTCTGTAAAAATAAAATGAATTCATTAATATAAATATTCAAAAAGAAATCCGAAAACATTGACAAAACATCAGATCAGCAATGGCCAGAAATAGAGAGAAAGTCATACATCCTGATAAAAATTAGTCACAGGGTTTTACAGATTGTGCCATAATGATTAAGTAACGAGGACATTAGCCATCAAACTGAAGCTATAAACTCTTAGATGTGTATCAGAATGATACAAATAGGTTTTACATTTCTTAAAGGTTAAAATGTCACCCCTGATGAATCTTGACTATTTTAAAGTAGAGGAACATATGATCAATTTGTGGTTGAGAAATGTCCTGTCTTTTGGAGAAGTTATAAAAGGTCATTTCTCTGCTTATCCGGATGCCATGACATACCTTTCACATTTTAACACAATCGTTGGCTTAACTTTCATGTTAATAATGAAATGATGTTACATTGGGCATAATTGTTTGCTCATACTATATCTTTGAGTTTCAAGCATGAGTGTTGGATCCTTTCTACTGGCGGTGTTGTCGGACCTGTGTGTGCGTTGCTTTAAGTGTGACGGCCTGACTGAGTGTGTTGGTAGAGCGCCAGCCAGCCAGTAAAAGTATTGCTTATCAAATTATATAATTCCTAAAGAGAGGTGTGTGTAACATGTGAATGGTTGGACAGATATGGACTTTGCTCTGTTGTAAATGAAAGGAGTGTCTCGAGATACCGTGCTGTGTTTATATCGACCCTCACACGGCATGTAAGTCTCTGCAGACAACATACTTCCACTAAAAACCTTGTTTAAAGTTGTGTAAAGACCAAAGTCAAGATTTTAAAGACACTTTGTCTTATTTAAAAAAAAAGTTGTATCTATGTTCATTTATAATACCGTAAGCAACAGTTGTCAATCTTCTAATCAGTTGTTTGCAGTGGCTTTAAACGTGATATATAAAACCTCTATATAAAACTATGTTCTGCGGCACGTTTGTGTCGGTATAAACAGATGAAGAGAGTTGTACGCTCCGGTTCAGCCCACAGATCGTTAACCACTTTTGGCTGGTGCCACACCGCCTACATCTACCAACATGAACTATAATTCAGCTCTTCTTATTGTTTTTGTGAACGTTTTCAAAAAACTCACCTTTGATTACATTTGATCAAATTACACTTAGACAATGTTGACTTAGTTTAGCCCTAAAGTTAATCAGTTTGTTTTCTTCTAATTAGGTATACTTATAAATGTTAAGTCCAATTATTTCACTATTTAGTGTCAACTTACATTAACTGTTTTTTACATGTACTTTTTGCTGCTGAATTTCATTTTTTTTGACATCAACATAGTTTGCTGATGAAAAATGTCAGCTGTATTTGTGAATCTTGTATGTCGTATATCGTATTCTGGCAAACCACAATGTCCTCTCTTCTTTATAGTGCAACACCTGTCTTTCTATATCTATCTCCTGATTATATTGCCATTATTTAGGATCAGGATGTATCTTAGCAGCAGGATATTTTACATGCAAGTATAAGTACTGCAACATTTGTTGCAGTATTGTGACCGAATTCTATCTTCACCATTTAGCTGAACTTCTTTTGTGCAAACATGTTTAAATTAGTTTGATTCATAAGTTGAGTGTGTTGCACGAGTTTAGTGTTGTTTTCCTTTATTTATTTTAATGTACTGCTAACAGAGTCTACATATCCTTTTCAAAATAAATCAGTTGTAACTATTACACCTGTGTACTTCTCTGTCTCTCAACTCCTGTTGTCTAATGTATTTTCAGTTATGTTCAGTGTGTTCAGGTCAAAGTCAAAGCAAGTTTTCAGTTTCAGAGACAAGAACACATTTTCATGCAAGATGTGGCTATTGAGCCAAATCAACACGTTATCAAATGAAAAACATCTATTTCTCTAACATTGTCTCCCATTTACACTGATAGTTGGTGCTCAGTTGCCCTCTTTATTAGAAAAAAGGTCCCAGCATCAAATGTAAGATGTTGTTTCTGTTCCATTGGATCTTTCTTAAGCAAATAAAACATATGTGTACAACGTGTTTAGTAACACCCTAACTGCCTCAATCCTCTCCTACTACTAGGTGTGTGGTCTTTAGACATGTTGGGGGATCTCAGTCTATCAGGACTGCAACAAGCAGTTAGTTTCATTATTGACTCAGACATCAATCTTAGGTTTTCTGCAACTGCATCATAAGGATACAGAAAGTCTGAGTACAAAATAGAAACAAAAGAAAGATGAGATGATGAACTAATTAGACAAGACATCCTAAGTATATTGGAGGTAAAAAAGCAGAAGGATAGTTGTGGTTTATTGCAACTGAGATATTATAATGGTTTTGGATATCATCGTGTAATATTTTACTCACCAATATCACTCCTGTAATCAGGTGAGTCAGGTGAGATAAGAAATGCTAACAATCAGACAATTATCTGGTAATGGGGTTATTGTCCAACTGTGCATAGTGAACATAAAGTTACAGACCGGCTGTCTGGTCCTGTTCTGAACCACCGTACTGCACGGACACCTGTGCAGTAGAAAAAAACTATTTTAATTTGATTTTTTATTGATAGTGACAGTAGAGAGAGACAGGAAATGAACTAGCAGTTTGCCTGTCAGGTCATATGTATCAATGTAGTATGCACCTAACCACAATAGTTATATCCTAACAAAAATAAATAAAGGTAAAACTTAAGAATAGACGACCCAAGTAGGCAAAAAGAAACCCAGAATCATCAAAACACACAATATTTCAGCTACTGCTGTATTACATTACATTTAGCTGACGCTTTTATCCAAAGGAACTTACATGATATACAGTAGACCGTAGACACAGCAACGGTGAGCAATTAGGGTTAAGTGTCTTGCTCAAGGACACAACAACACAAACTGGCTGAGCCGGGGTTTGAACCACCAACCTTCTGATTGAAAGTCAGACCTGCTAACCACTGAGCCACAGTCGCCCGGTTGTGCTTCCTGTCGCATCCTCTCAAACACTCAATGTAACTGCCATAAAACAAGCTTTTGAGGCAGTTGTCATTTTTGATAATCCACCCACGTGCACACAAACATAAAGACTCACATCAACACACAAACATACACTCATACACTAATAAGAAGAGTTTTCTTTGCCATGCACTTTAACATAGATATTAGTCAACAGGCATTGGGGATATCTAGCAAACTTTGTCCTAATTTCCCTTAGAGGAAGATGTGGGAGCAAACAGCAGCTCCTCGGGTCTCTTCTGGGAATAAAGACTGACTCAGACTCATGTGCACAACGGTCTACGAGGGTTCACTGGATGTTGCGCTGTTTGAGACATCAGGTTTCACTAGGGGTGATGTATGTAATCCGCCCCCTCAATGTAACATTGACTAATACTGTTTGAATGCCAAATTATCTCGGAAATGAAACAGTAAGAAAGACAGTTAAAAGCGTTCCTTCTTATATATTATTTTACTTCATTTTGATCATTTTGAATGGATTTCAGTATAATGTTGTACTTTCTGTAGTTGGGAGGGGGTTAAACCTTAAACAAGGAATGGTTGAACCTAATCTGACACTTATTTTGCTTATTTCATACCTTTATTGAGCCTTCCTTTTGTACAGACAATTCTAAATCAGTTCCTTTTGTGCGCATGTATTTAAAGTACATTCTGTGAATGAGACTCACGTCATGGGTTGTTATTGTCCAGCTAAACGGCAGCGGTAGGCAGCACACTCCCGTCTTTTCCTCTCCACTTCGACGAACCGGGTCTGACCCTTCCCACATTGCACCTCTCCCTCTTCCTACCACGTTGTCCTCCTCTCACTCCCTGTTTCTGTCAAAACACAAGTTTCGCTATAAATCTTTACTGCTAAGTTTTCTCCCACGACTCCCACAGCTGAGATCACACTCACGTAAATGTGATCCTTAGCCTCTGTGACATCATCATCATAACGGAGAATTGTATAGATACAATTTGTTGGTAATCGTCATGTCTGTCTTTCTGTCATCCTCGTTTTCTTCCTGACCCTGAGGCTCAGAGGTGTGTGTGTGTGTGTGTCAGTGTGTGTGAGACAAGGATAAATAGCTTTTGACTTTGTGCTCTTGTCATAAACGGAAGGTGTGCCCCGAACTATGCTTCGTTTATGCTGTGCACATGTGTCAAACACATTTGTCTGTCAGCGTGACAGCATGGCACATATGTATGTGTGTGTGTGTGTGTGTGTGTGTGTGTATGTGTGAGAGGCCTTGACAACATGCAAAACTCCTTCCCCTTATCCACTAAGGAAGCTCTTGAGGCTCAAGAGACTCATCAACCATTAACTCATAACTATTTAAAGGAATTGGGGGAAAGTTCATGTCCTGAGATTATTGGTAAAACTGCAGATTCCCAGAGAGAAACATATGGAGCAGACACACATATGTATATATATATATATACACATATACAACAATAGTAGTGTGACAATGATCAAAAGACTGATTAGATTTCTGTTGACAAGCTGTTCCATTTGAATGAGTGTGTAGCTTACAGCTAAAACATTTGGGGATTCTTGCAAACTCAGGGTAAAAGACATGCGCTACGGTTGTTGAGCTGATCATAATCATGATTTCGGTGTGATGACCAAATAGAACAACTCCAAGCGAGTCTGTTCATATTCAGTCAGTTGTTGTTGAAAGTCGGGAGATAAAAATCAATCAGTGTGTGGTAAAGGAATATAATTATAATTTATAACCCACTTCATCAGGTTCTAGGACAATGCCAGAGCTCAGTTTAACAACATGTTGGGTAATATACTTCTTTGCTTTCTTGGAAAGAGTTAGATGATAAGAACTCAAGTCTGAGCACTAATTCTTGAACTGGAGCTCTAATTTCCGATAAAACCATAACATGCATTACTTATAGACATATATTTTAGGCTTCTGTTTGTATTTGAAATAAACACATGAGATACAACATTGTAATTGATGTGCTTTAGAGGTGCCGGCAGGTGTTCTTTATATATGTTGAACTTCTGACATGGCCCAGCTGACTGTTGCTAAGCTAAGCTAATGGCCTCCCAGCTGCAGCTCCATAGTTAATGCACAGACACCACCTCTCATCTCACTCTCCACCTCTTGCTGAAAGCGCTATCTTTATGTTAAGTTGTGTTATTCAGTTATTCAGCACACTGTGCACATTGGTGAAAACAGTCGTCATGTGTGTTTGACCCCCACTCCAGCGCTTTAGTTCCACATTTCCACGAGCTCAACAAATAAACATGATGCAGCCCCTCGGGGACCGCAGCGCCTGCTCCCGCTTACGAGCCTTTAAGTGTGAACACAAAGTACGAAGATCAGTTGGTGAACTTCATCAGAGGGGAAGTCCTAGTAGTGAGGCATTCGTCCGTGTTTACAACTGAGAGTGCAATAGCTTTTTTTTTTTTGTTCACATTGGCTCACTGAAAACAAACAATAGTGTGGTTACATTGATCATGGATTGTCTTTGGGGGGTGAGTAGTTTCAGCATACACACAAACATGCACGACTTGATACAAGAAACCAGTCTCTTGTTAGATGGAAAAACAATTGGATGACAATGAAGCGTCATTTTTCATTTTTATCCTACATCTGAGATTTCTTAAATGAGATTATAAACTCTTGCTTGAGTTTTGTGTTCCGACCGTCAGTATTACATCTTTTTGGAACATGGTGGTAGATCTGTCATGGTGTGTGGCACTCACTTTGTTTGAGCCTTCGGGTTAACATCTGCATGGCCACTAAGCAAGAAGTTCCCAAATCTGTATAATGGTGATCACGTTGAGTTTCATGAACATCAGGATAACATATCAGACCCCGTGATCTAAACCAAACCTCAAAGAACCGATTACTTTCCATCTCGTACAACGGGCAGTTCAACATTCTTTCTCATTGTCTCTGCATTGCTCAAAGGATCGCTGTCCCCAGTTCACACTTGGTGGTGTGAGAGTAGTGAAAGCTCATAGTCCAGCTAACGTGAGACCACTGGTCCCGCCCTGTCCAACCTTGACCCTTTTGGTCAAAATAACACAGTTGTAAGTGAATGATTGATGGTTGCAGTCCAGCTGAGACTTCTGTCTCTTGAGTTGTTCAGTCAGTCATATAAGTGTTGCGTCGTCATTGTCTGTGCATCCCTCTATAGTCACGTAATGTATGTACAAAATGGAAATGAAGGAAGAAATGTCCCACTGTCCTGACCAATAAGAGGAAACCACTTCTCTCTTGTTTGGTCTGGGAAAGTGTGCGAGCATTTAATTTAGTAGACAAATGACTCTAGTGGATGCTGTGTGTAAACGTCGACTTGTTTATTTACGTATTGTAAGGACAATAAATGCACAGATTGTCATCACTGTATTGTCTCATATTCTGGCTAGAAAATGATCTCTAGACTGAAGTTAAATTAAATCAGAGAACTTGCCGGCTGGTATTGCATTGGTATTGCATGAGGAGGCAGAAGTGAGTCTGTCACCGCCGTCACATCGACGCTGTGTGACTGAGCAGAGGGAGAGAAGTGCAACCAGAGGCATGATGAGGTCGCCTGTCAGGGTGAAGCAACAGGAAATCATCTGCATCTGATGTCTACCACTTTACACACACACACACACACACACACACACACACACACACACACACACACACACACACACACACACACACACACACACACACACACAAAGAAACACACACACACACACACACACACACACACACACAAACAAGAAAACACTTTTAAACCCATGAGCACACATACACAAGTATATTCAGTATAATTACACTGAGACATGCACACATAAAAAAAAGAAAAGAGGAACGGAGGACATACACGCGCACACCCCATGATAGTTAGCTGTCTGAACTTCTGCTGAGCCAAGACTCTGACAGAGAGAAAAAATGTGAGTGTGTGTGTGTAGTTCCCTTTCTACTGGTCATCACTTCCTGAGGAAAAGCATGACCATGCACACACCAGTTTCTTCTGTCACTGTCACTTGGTTGCTGGTCAACGTGCTGCCACTGAACACTATTTGAATCGAAACGGGAGAAACTGGGTGAGTGGACTGTCCTGTACACGCGTGCATGTGTGTATGTGTGTCACTGTCATTCAGTTCATGATGTTGAATCAATCCATGAGCTGTGGATACATACAAAAAATGAAAATAAAACGGTGTACTGCTATATCTGATGAAGGCTTTCGGCTGTCTAAGCAGCTGCAGTGAATACATTTGAGCTTTTAGCGTGGTGTGTGGTGTGTGGTGAGCTGATTTCCACTTTTAGCCTCTCGGGAGCATCGGTGGTTATCACTGAGCTACTGGAGGTCAACCTTTTTCTTTTTATGGAGTGTGTATTCTCTCGGAAAGTTCTTCACCTCGTAAACTTGCTTGGGTTTATGTGCTATTTGGTCGCCCCCAGTGAGCTCAAAAACCTACATTTCATAGATCTTGTTTTACTTTCCTCCCGCTAAAGTGCCAAATGAGCAAATATCTGTAACTAGGTCATATGAGGCGGCTCGATATTCTTCAGATAGTCTTCTGGCTTTTACTCTTGTGTATGTTTTTGTGTAAATGCAGGAAATGCTGTTTTTTTAAGATGAAAGAATCTCCTCAGCTGCGTAATAATTCACACGTAGCTATGCTTTTTTTTTAAAGCAGAAAAGCAAGGTTTCTTCAATTTGGGCCCATTTATAGGAAGCGGTGCCTCCCCCTCAATCTGACCTCCGGTTGACCTGATGTTTATCAGTGCCACACTTTCCTAGCTTTGGATACAGATTTCAGAGAGTGGGTGCTGTTTCACTCAGATCTGTGCCAAGCAGACAGAGATTATGGTCTATTACCTCCAACTGTGCTAAGCTTTGAAGTCTCATGAGTAAATTCAGTATTAACCTCGCAAGCGGGTTTTTCAGACAAGGAGATTCTCGTTTTGGTTGAGAGGGCAGTTGAGACGTCTGTCTGACACTTTCCCTGCACTAGGTTTTCCATTACTCTCCTGTTTGATCATTTAGATGCAGAAGGGGAAGGCCCTTTCATGTAATTCTGCCCATAGTGACACCACCAGAGTAAAAAAGAAAGTGCCAATTTCCTGAAGAGTGAGGAAGCTTTTCATACTCTGTCTGCAGAGTATGAAAAGCTTCCACACTGCTGTTTGTGGTAAAAAAAATCTTACAAATAAAGTACAGCATTATCACAACATGGGATCTTTGCTCTGTGTCCCATGGTTTCTTTATCAAGCACACTGGTTCCTTTTTAGAGAAACTGTGAGGCCGGCGTGCAGCCAGGCATCTCTTTGTTTCAGTCACTGAACCACATGCCGTTTTACATGAAGAGGTCAGGAAGTCACAGAGCTCTGTGCACTGACTGTCACTGTGTATCATACATACACACAGGACAAATGTGATGACACAAGTGGTTTAATGTACAGAAAAAAATCAAAAAGGGGATGTTGTAAAAGCAAGAGTAAAAAGAAAGTGTTAGACTGAGCTAAACTGGGCGTGTACAGCTCTACTAGAGGGAACAGAGTTATATTTGCTTCAAATCTGTGGCTCAGTGGTTAGCAAGTCGGTCTTTCAATCAGAAGGTCGGTGGTTCGATCCCCGGCTCCGGCAGTCTGTGTCGTTGTGTCCTTGAGCAAGACACT
The DNA here is from genome assembly GCA_023566465.1 of Cottus gobio. NCBI lineage: Eukaryota > Metazoa > Chordata > Actinopteri > Perciformes > Cottidae > Cottus > Cottus gobio. The sequence goes on along the minus strand of CM042222.1, from coordinate 18,141,742 downwards.
TAACCCTCATTGCTCACCGTTGCTGTGTCTACGGTCTACTGTATATCATGTAAGTCGCTTTGGATAAAAGCGTCAGCTAAATGAAATGTAATGTAATGTAATTTTCTTTATGCAAACACCATCATAAACATGTATTCATTTGTATATTGTATCCAATTTTAGAGTTATCATGTAGCAACCCAATTAACTTCTATTTTCCGACAATGGCTGTTAGAGTGAGTGTCTGCTTTGACGTTCTCACCCAAAGAACGGGAGCTTAGTTTTTATTCAAACAGAAGAAAAGAGTGGTTGGTGAGGCCTCTGAATGCAGCTGGGCAGGTTTGGCCTTTTGTCTCCCACTTTACTAAATACACCACGCCGGCTCCTGTGTCGGCTTATCCTACGTCCTAAACTACTCACCTTCTATGTTTTCTTTGCTCGGCTGTTGAATGACTTTGTGTTTAGGAGTGTAGGAAACTTCCACACCGTCAGATGTTTTAATGATGATGCTGGATATTTTCTGTCGGCAGGGCTTATTCATTGTGAGCTTTTTTTTTAGCTTTTCTTTGGGTTAAACTTTGTTTTAAAACTCTGTTTTTCTTTTTTGGACCTTTTGTATTATTTTATATTTGTATTATATCTGATAAAACGCTCATTCGTTAAATTGAATAAACATCCATTATCAAAAGAACAAAAAGGATCCCCAGCCTATGCTTCAGTCTGTTTTGGACTGAATCATTACTGTTGTGAAGAAATATAAAAAAGTTTAAACATTTAATTTGTTTTGCAACTTTGTCCCTGAAGGAAATATTTCATATCTCTCTGTTTGACCTCTTGGTTTGACCTCTTTTTTTCCTGAACTGCTGCTTTCAGAGAACAGCATCATTCCCCCCTGAAGTTGACATTACAGTATTATCATTTTGTTTCATGATCCAGCTGTTGTGGGTCAGTCTTTGCTTTTGTTCATTCACCCCGCCTTAATCGACGTCTTTGTCCAATCAAATATCAGAAGGTTGATGCCGTACGTGCCCACACACACACACACCAGTCTGCCTCGTCACTACAGTAGCTTGCCTGACTTGCATGCCAGCTTGCCGTTGGCCTTTTGTTATTATGTCATGTCTGAGGCATTAGCTGATAGAAAACACTCCTACACGCTGTACCTGGAAGACAAGTTCTGACATGTGGAAATCAGGAAACACCGACATAATTGTCACGCACGTGCTCACACACACACCCACACCTTTGCAAACAGAGTATGCACAGCATGCTCATCTATCACCCTTTATAGTGTCTGACATGTTTGCCCACACAGCACTCGCAGATACAAACATGTTGAATGCAGTGGATTTTCTAGCACAGTGTTTTTCAAGAACACTGGAGAAGTTACAGTACAAACTTGTTTTTCTCTTCAATTACGACACGATTAAAGCACCTTGGGTTAACGACTGCAGACGCTTTCCTTTTTTTACTTTCTCAGTTGTGTTCATCATGAGCCTGCTGAGGACAGGCCATGGGTTTCCTAACAGAAGGGGTTTTCTTGAAGCCTCTAGGGTGCAGTTTGACTTCTTAAAGTGGACTGAGGACTCGCTCTCTGTCAACCCCTTTCACCTTATCACTGGCCCTCTCATCTCTCGAGCTCTTTCTCCCACTATTCCTGTATCCATATGATAACTCGATGCCAACCAGGACACAAGTCACTCCAATGCTCCATCTATTTTAGGTTTGGATCGGCTGGCAACTGACCAACAAATATCTGGACCTGGAAAAATATCCACGTTTCTCTGGTTATTAATAGTCAGCATTTTCCCCCGCAGCAGCTTCCAAGGCAGTGCAGCTACAGCTTGCGGACACACACACACACACACACACACACACACACACACACACACACACACACACACACACACACACACACACTTTCTTTCTCTTGTTCTGAAACAATGTCACAGTCTATGTGAATTTTAAGTGGATCACCCCCTGTTTTTTCTGCCACAGTCCGAACAAGTAAAAAGGAAACAATAAGTGGTTGAGAGAAGAGGATGTTTGCTGCACAGGGATGTTTTGCCAAGTAATTTGGAGCCATTTTTATACCAGGTGCTGCTGTGCCAACCGAGTATTGCTATTTTAGTGTTGCACTGTTGCGTAATGTATTGCATTCTTTGTTACCTTTTTTCTCCAACTTACGGGCTCACGGTTGATTAGAGGAGGTGTATTTATAAAACTTGTGTTGTTACAAAAGGGGTTTTTGGCAGGCCAGGTGGTTTAGTGCACAGACCTTTTACTCTACTGATTATTTATAAACTGTAGTTGGTCTTTTCCTTTACAGAGTTTCTTTAGTTTACATCAAGGTCAAAACTCAAGCATGGCTTCCTCTTCCTCAGAAAAAAAAGAAAGCATGGGAAAATTAAATAGTTTTTGAGAAAGTGTTTTTAATCCCTCCCACTTTTAGCAATCCAATCAAATGCAACACATTTTATTGAAATCCTTCTTGTAACTGCTCAGATCACAGCACAGCAGCTAAACACTTTAACTTACGTTACAATGGGACCTTAAAGAACAACTGGGATTTTGTGCTACCTCTTTTTAATAGAAGATCAATTCAAACAATGACTTACAGCTGTGATGCCTGAAGTTTAAAAAAGCCACTTTAACAATTAAATGCATGACATAAACAATTCTACAAAGTTATGTATGCGTCACCAAACAACTCTCTACAAACCTCCCCCTGATTCTAAAGCTGTGTATGTGGTTGGCTTTAGCGTGGACTGCAGTAACCTCTGTTGTCTGGACTTTGACCATCTCGGCTCACTTCTTCCTTCATTTCTGACATCTGAGTTAGACACTGAATGACTGAAGAGCATCACACATTTGTATTTGAGTGTTGATTAAGTATATATTTTCTATACATTGTACAGGTCCATTTATTCCTTTTTCTCTAAGTAGCAGAGTTGATTTAAGTATAGTGCTGGTAAACATAATATACTATAAGAAACAAAATCCTTGAAAAGACCAAAACCAACAATTCATTGATCTGCTGTCAAATATTGTCTGTTGTTTAAAGTTGAATGAAAACACAAAACTGACATATTGCTTCATTACGATGAACATTGGGTACTGTAAATAATTTTGAGTCAGTTACACATACACCAACCTGCTGCTGTAGATACTTCCACAGCTTAAAATAGTCAGCATTTTCATATTTATAATTATTTTGCGATTGAAAACAAACTATAAATCTGTGACCTGTTTCTCTAGATTTACAAGCAAGAAAAAAGCCCTAGAAGTCAAAACCAGCTCTGATGTTGGCGCGATGCCACCACAGTTCTTAATTAACAATGGGTGACACAGCTCGACACGCAGAAGGTGCAGGCCGTGTCACATCCTTGGCCCCAGACAGACGGAGGCTCAAACAGTCCTGCTCTCTGTGTCCTTTGGTTGGGCAATCACACAGCGAGCCACCCAAACAGCAACAGAGGAAGACAGTGTTTTGAGCTGAAGAGACGCTCCTCAGTGCCAGAGTTTGTCTTGTACTCACTGTGACACAATCTGCCTCCCTGTTTACCAGATAACAGACAGACTGCAGGAACGAGCTGGAGGGCCGGGGGCCCTCCTGGAGTGTGTGTGTGTGTGTGTGTGTGTGTGTGTGTGCTTTGTTATGTTTGGGCTTTTCTGAACGGACATATTTAATCATTAACACTATGTGCCACGCAGCATGTATATTTACATTGTCATCTTTCTTTGTCCCTTCCTACATTTCTGTTTCATCTCATCCTCTCTCCAACTTTTCCTCTTCCTCTTCTCTCTCTGCTTCTTCCAGTGTTTTCTTTTAACAAGGCCACATACAGTCAACAAAGGATATTGCATCAGCTGTTGTGTCACTGCTCCATCTCTCTCTCTCCACAGTAGACATGGTGGACACCCAGCAGCTCCTAGCTTGGCCCGTCGGCTTCAGTCTGAACCCCATGGAGCTGTCGGAGCTGGGCGACAGCTCCCACTCCCTCGACATGAAGCATTTGTCCACGTTAGACTACGCCTCCATCTCGTCCTCCATCCCGTCCTCCCTGTCTCCCCCGCTTGTATCCTCCATCTCCTCTGCCGGTGTGGCCTATGACCCCAGGCCGTCGCAGAACGAAGAACAAATGACCAACATGGACTACACAAACATGCACAGCTACAGAACGGAGCTGGACAAGCACAGTAAGTCCAGTCTATGTAATGGGGAAACCAGCCCTACAACTTGTTTAGTTTATTAGTGCTGATTTAAGGAAATGCACACAAAGCTGTCAACCACAGGAAGTAGAAATTGAATAATGTGCTTAAGTCCTGGCTTAAGAAAGCTTTCATGTTAAAATACATCAAAGGTACAACATTTAAAAGAGAGTTGGTCAAGATATTGATTTGCACTTGTGCTTAAAACATGAGAATAGTGGTGATAGCCTGTTATAGTTTACATTACAGGAACATAGAAATAAACCTGGATAAAATCAACTGAGTATTAAACCTGTGGATATAAAGTGAAGTAGGAAAGTTGGAGTTGCCTACTCTGTGTCCTACTGTTCCTGCCTGATGATGTTTTTGCTATCAGATTTGATCAAGCTGGAGCCGGAGTCGCCTCCTCAGTACTCTGACAATCCCGTGTTCCCCAAGCTCCAGGACGATACGTCGGCAGCAGCGCTAAACATTGAGTGCCGTGTGTGTGGAGACAAAGCTTCAGGGTTTCACTATGGCGTCCATGCCTGTGAGGGCTGTAAGGTAAGACCGGATGATTATCATAAGTGTATAAAAGTTTAGATTATATCATCAAATGATCTGCAGATTATTTCCTCAACTAATGAAAGTGACTTGGCTTTTTTTGTTATGACGAAAAGTTCAAAACCTAAAGATGTGCAATTTGCTATTCCAGAAAATAAAAAGCAGCAAATCCTGGCTGGAACCAACTTATGGTTTTAATTTTCACTTGAGAAAAATACTTCATGATTCAGTCAGTTCTCAAAATCGTTGCAGATAAATTGTATGTTGAATTTCGCACATCACACCGAGCAGACTGACTGCTTTGTGGAGCCTCAGGCATTTCAAACTTGAAAGTTTATTATATTTTAAGGGTAATTCTGTCTTTGTTGGCAAGAGTGGACACATGCTGTCATATTGTTGTTCAGTTTTCAAGAGGAATTTTAGAAATGCTGGCCACCAATTACTTTAAGAGATGCATAATATTCAATTGCATTGCACAGCAGTGGAGTGTCAAAAAGTAAAAAAAAAAAAAGTGGATAGTCATACCACCCGAGAGTCAGGAAACACCAACATTTACTGAAAATTGTTATGTTTGGTTTCTCTGCCAGTCTTTCTTTTTCTGTAACCATGTGTCACTCATGGGGAAACAAATAATTCTATAATGCATTTTTCATCTTTTGGATGTCTGTCACTTTAACCACAAGCCCCATACATGTTCCACTCTGCAGGAGCTCAACAAAGACTTGTGCTTCTACAGACGCACACCCAGCCCCTTAGACTCGGCCTGTTAGTCAGTCAGTGTAGGGTATAAATAACTAATAGAGTGTGGGGGAAGTTTCACATATATCTTCGTTTTCTTTGAAACACTGAGACAGATATGTGAAATGGACCATTTTTTTCCATTTGGTTCCAAGAATATTTCACAGGTCTGACATTTTATATATATATATATATATATATATATATATATATATATATGCTAAATATAGTAGCCAACAAATACAGTATTTATTACAGTTTAAATAAACTGTTCATGTTTAGTCCGAATGAACAGATCAGAAAAAAAGAAAAGAGAGAAACGTCAGAAAATATCGAGTTACGGATTAACTCATTATTGGTTGTGTTTTTAATGGGATTTGATAATAAGAAAAAAACATAATATTTATCCATTGTTATAATAAAGCACGCCCACTAACTACAGCTTTGATCATGACCATCTGGTTGAATCAGCACAACTGTTGTGTTGTATTTACTACAGGGTACAAAGCTCTACGTCTCAGTCATGCTGAACCTTCAGAGGCTGAATGATGGTAAAGCACAGTAGTCATTGTTCTGCTCAAGTCTCAGGGGAGACTCACCAGAAGAGGGGGTCAGCCAAGCAGGCAAACACCTAATTGTTTCAAAACAGAAAACATTCTTTATTGAGGTGGAGCCTTGACCCCCTTTAACTTCCTCCTCCTTTAAATAACCTGCGATCAAAAAAGGAACATCTTCATCTTTCCATTAGCTTTCTTAGTTTAGAGAAATACCACAGCCATCAACAACCCTGTGACTGCGTGTAGGAAGGTGTGTGCAGTTCGGCCGTGGCTACATAGTAACTAGCTGAGATAAGCAAACACTTGTTGGCAGTATAATGCACTTCCTCAGATTAGAAAGAACCAGGTATCTAATCTGCATCATTAGTAAACAAATGCTCTGTGGAGCTACTCCACCAACAACAAACTTTAATAATGAATATTGAAGTAAAAAGTGTAATCCAAAAAATAAATTGGATATCTTCCAATTATAATTATTTATTATTACAACTAGAATTTTTTTTTTCTGTATTTATTAGGCACTTATAGTACTAGGAAAATATGTTATGCTTATCATACTTATATTGTCTTATTTGGTAACACAAATAGTCTCTCAGTGCTATTATTTTCACTTTTCTCAAGTAAATGCCTGAATTCTTTAAAAGGGGCAGAAAAGAGCCAATGTAAAAAAAAAGTGGGGGGGGCGGGGATATCTTAGCAGCAACTGACGTAATTGTCTCTGTTTCTCTTTTAGGGTTTCTTCAGACGCACAATCAGGTTAAAGTTGGTGTATGACCACTGTGATCTCCACTGTCGCATTCACAAGAAGTCCCGCAACAAATGCCAATACTGCCGCTTCCAGAAGTGCCTCAACGTCGGCATGTCACACAACGGTAAGACGGTGCTTCTGTCTCGCACACCTTTTAGAACCATGAGGGTAGGAGCGCAGTATGTATGATGTGCTTGAAAAAACATATATTTAAAAGATAACCTTGCGTGTGAATTGAGAAGCTTAAGTACACGATGATCAGAGAGGTCAAAGCGTGTGTACATTGAGATGTTTTCTATTTTCTTCAGACACGAATTACCCTCCATTTATGTCCTTTGACTATAAATAAGCAAACATTGGTTACTCCTCCTTGCAGACCAACTCTTCTGCCTCTGATGCCCCATGAGAACAGCAGATACATCTTCACCAAACTGCAGCTAATTTGGTCTCTGCTGTGGTGGTAATACATGCAGCGATGTACAATACTGCCTTACATGTTGCCAGTTGCTTCCTCTGTGGTCTTCGAGCGGTGTCGTATGTTTTCGTCCCGTTGCTCGTGCAATGTACCTGCCGCCCAAACAGCAAGAGTCAAAGAGGCCAGCTTTACCAAGTTCATTTACAGTTAGTTTGATCTTTTTATTGTCACATTGATAAACATTGTAATTGTAGCAAAAGGGCCTTTTTTCATATCTGGTCCCTTAAAAAAAAAGCATGCAGCAAAGAAATACACACATATTTATGACACATTGTCAGCTTATTATAAGCTGCTTATATATATAATTTTCAAGCAAATGTTATTATAGTTTTGTGGTGCTTACATAACACCCATTGTGCACACTGTTCATATAACTTTAGATAAAATGTTAAGATTTGTTAAAACACAATCAAAAAATCAAATGAAATCAGGAAATCCACATGCACACACCTCACTCAGCCACGCTACACCCACACGCTACACCCACATGCAAGATCAGGTAGAGATGCATCAAATCCTGCAAGGTCGCAAGAGACAGCCTGACACCTCCCACGCACAGCGGCCTGTGGGCTGATCAATCAGGCTCGATGCAAATGCAGTTTACTGCTGCTTCTGCTGTTGTTGCCGGGCAGATTCACAAGCTGCGTCTTATTAGAGGTTTTTGTTAGTTTACATTCATAGACAAGAAACCTATTTGATATTTATCATATATTATTTATATCCATCCATCCATCCATCCATTTTCCACCGCTTATCCGGGGTCGGGTCGCGGAGGCAGCAGGTCAAGCAGGCTGACCCAGACTTCTCTCTCACCCGCAACATCTACCAGCTCATTCTGGGGGATCCCGAGGCGTTCCCAGGCCAGCTGGGAGATATAATCCCTCCAGCGTGTCCTGGGTCTTCCCCGGGGCCTCCTACCAGATGGACGTGCCTGGAAAACCTCTAAAGGGAGGCGTCCTGGAGGCATCCTAATTAGATGCCCGAACCACCTCAGCTGACTCCTTTCGACACGAAGGAGTAGCGGCTCGACTTCAAGCTCCCTCCTGATGTCCGAGCTCCTTACCCTATCTCTAAGGCTGAGCCCGGCCACTCTACGGAGGAAACTCATTTCGGCCGCTTGTATCCGCGACCTCGTTCTTTCGGACACAATCCAAAGCTCGTGACCATAGGTGAGGGTTGGGACGTAGACCGACCAGTAAATTGAGAGCTTTGCCTTTCGGCTCAGCTCCTTCTTCACCAAGACGGCCCGGTGCAACGCCTGTTTTACTGCTGCAGCCGCACCGATACGCCTGTCGATCTCCCGCTCCATTTTACCCTCACTCGTGAACAAGACCCCGAGATACTTGAACTCCTTCGCTTGTGGTAGGCACTCTGTCCCCACCAGGAGGGAGCAATCCACCGGTTTCCGGCAGAGCACCATGGCCTCAGATTTCGTGGTGCTGACTCTCATCCCCGCCGCTTCACACTCGGCTGCAAAACGCCCCAGTGAATGCTGGAGGTCATGGTCCGAGGAGGCAAACAGGACCACATCATCTGCAAACAGCAGAGAGGCTATCCTGAGATCCCCGAACCTGACATTCTCCGCCCCACGGCTGCGCCTAGATATCCTGTCCATGAAAGTCACGAACAGGACCGGTGATAAAGGGCAGCCCTGGCGGAGGCCAACACCCACCGGGAACGTATCTGACTTACTGCCGAGGATACGAACACAGCTCCTACTGCAGGCGTACAGAGACCGGATGGCCCGTTGCAACGGGTCCGGCACACCATACTCCCGCAGCACCCCCCACAAAAAGCCCCGAGGGACCCGGTCGAAAGCCTTCTCCAAGTCCACAAAGCACATGTAGACTGGTTGGGCAAACTCCCAGGACCCCTCCAGTATCCTTGCAAGGGTAAAGAGCTGGTCCACTGTTCCACGACCAGGACGAAACCCGCACTGTTCTTCTTGAATCCGAGGTTCGACAAACGGTCGGAGCCTCCGTTCCAGCACCCTGGCATAAGCTTTTCCCGGGAGGCTGAGTAGTGTGATACCCCGATAATTCGAGCACACTCTCCGGTCCCCCTTCTTGAAGATGGGAACCACCACCCCGGTCTGCCAGTCCATGGGCACTGTGCCCGACCCCCATGCGACATTGAAGAGGCGTGTCAGCCAAGACAGCCCAACAAAGTCCAGCGCCTTCAGCATCTCAGGGCGGATTTCATCCACCCCCGGCGCCTTGCCACCAAGGAGCTTTTTGACTACCTTAGTGGCCTCTGCCAGGGATATGGGTTCATCCAACCCCAAGTCTTCAGGCGCTGCCCCCTGTTCAGGGGACATGTTGACCGGGTTTAGGAGTTCCTCAAAGTGCTCCTTCCACCGCCCGACGATATCCTCTGTCTGGGTCAGCAGCAACCCTCCCCCGCTGATAACAGCCTGGGGAAGGCCCTGCTTTCCCTTCCTGAGTCGTCGGATGGTTTGCCAGAACCTCCTTGAGGCCAACCGAAAGTCCTTCTCCATGGCCTCCCCGAACTCCTCCCATGCCCGAGTTTTAGCATCCGTGACCACCGCAGCTGCAGTCCTTCTGGCCTGTCTGTACCTGTCAGCTGCTTCAGGAGACCCCTGGGCCAACCAAGCCCGAAAGGCCTCCTTCTTCAGCTTGACGGCTTCCCTCACCCCCGGTGTCCACCACCGGGTTCTCGGGTTGCCGCCACGACAGGCACCGATGACCTTCCGACCACAGCTCCTAGCGGCCGCGTCCACAATAGAGGCTTTGAACATGATCCACTCGGATTCCATGTCCCCAACCTCCCTTGGGATGTGTGAGAAGTCCTTCCGGAGGTGGGAGTTGAAGACCTCCCGGACAGGATCCTCCGCCAGACGTTCCCAGTTCACCCTCACTACACGTTTGGGCTTGCCAGGTCTTTCTGGCCGACTCCCCCGCCATCTGATCCAACTCACCACCAGGTGGTGATCAGTTGACAGCTCTGCTCCTCTCTTCACCCGAGTGTCCAAAACATACGGCCGCAGATCAGATGATACGATTACGAAGTCGATCATTGATCTCCGGCCTAAGGTGCTCTGGTACCAGGTACACTTATGAGCCACCTTATGTTCAAACATGGTGTTTGTTATGGACAAACTGTGGCTAGCACAGAAGTCCAACAACGAAACACCACTCGGGTTCAGATCAGGCAAGCCGTTCCTCCCAATCACTCCCCGCCAGGTTTCTCTGTCGTCGCCTACGTGAGCGTTGAAGTCTCCCAGGAGAACTATGGAGTCGGCAGGCGGCGCCCTTTCCAGGACCCCTCCCACCAACTCCAAGAAGGCCGGATACTCCGAAATGCTGTTTGGTGCATAAGCACAAACAACAGTCAGAGCCTTACTCCCCGCAACCCGTAGGCGCAGGGAGGCGACCCTCTCGTTCTCCGGGAGAACGAGAGGGTCGTTCGAGAGGGTCGAGAGGGTCGTTCTCCAGGAGAATATATTATATTATATATATATTTATATTTATATATAAATATAAATAATGAGTCTCAGCATGGACCTGCAGCACTGTGTGGGCGGGGACAGGTGGAGCTTGATCGGCATCTCCCTCTCTCTCCTGTTAGGGTGGGACTTACTTACTTACTTACTGCAGCTTAAGATGTTTAACCAGATACATAATTGAAAACACCTGTGTGGTTGTGCAGGGTGTCAACATGGGCGTCAACATTCAATTCAATTCAGTTCAGTTTATTTTGTATAGCCCAAAATCACAAACACAAATTTGCCTCTAAGGGCTTCACAATCTGTACACATTCGACATCCTTGTCCCAGGACCTCACATCGAATCAGGAAAAACTGACATGTCTTCTGTTACAATACACACTCAGTAGTTTGCGTTATAGTGAGGGAGCATTTACTGAGCTGTATGGCACTCATGAAACGTCACAAGTCACCGACGGTTCATTTTTGCATCTATAAAAGAGCATTGCATATCGCTCTCTCACACACTAATACATCCAATTGACCCGACCATGTGTTCCATTGTGATGATTTTTGAGAGTACGACAAAAATGGGGCTTCATCCGCGCAATGTCTGTCCAGCTTTTGACGTCCATTCGGGTTGAAATGTTTGTTGGTTGATGACAGATACTACAGCCTTAGCCAAGACGCATTGGCTCTGTGATATGATACAAGTCTTTCAGCGGGTGATCATCATTTATTTCTTCTTAGATTTCTCCATTTGTGTGTATATATATATATATATATATATATATCCAAATTAATCAGTTGAACTGAAGTCAGTCAAGTAGTGAGGCTCCACAGCAAAACTGCTTTGTATTTACAGTATGACACTAGCATCTACTATGATTAGTTTAACCAAATTATATTCGTTTGGTTCACCTCTCTGGGCTCTTTATCTCCCTGTCCCTTTCCTTGCCTCCATCCCTTTTTCCATGAGGTACAGCTATTGAAATATTGATCGGTCTCGGTTTTTAAATGTATCCTTGACTGACATCTCAGAGTCCATAAACCACAACTGATTTCTCCAAACTGCTGTGTCACTGCTGCGGGCTCAATGCCAGTTGGTGGAAGGGCAGCTTTAGATGGTATTCATTTGCTTAAGGCGTGCTTTCATCACACAGTCGGCATTACACAATCACACACACACTGCTAAACACGCACTACACAATGCTCAGTAAACGCTGGGCAGGAGCTTGAATGGAGAATAATGAACAGAAAAAAGAGAGTTCAACCATTTTACAATTTAGCCTAACTTAGTTAGATTACAAAGATTATTTTTCACAATAAAATCAATACCTTTGTTAAGGTTAATGTAACTTAGTGATATAATGACCTCTAATTTGGGTAATGGAAAAATCAGTTGGAAATAGGTATTGTTTTTGATCAAAATAAATACAACCACTTTGGAGAGATAGAATATATATCTATATATAGATAGATATATATATCATCAATAAGGAAGATAAATAGAAAAAGAAAAACAATCAATTAAAAAGCAACACTTCTGTAATACAACATTAAGTTATGAATACAATTACATTTCAAACAGCGTCAGTAAATCTGGCAAACCATCACCTGAGAGTTGTCTTTAATGTTAAAAACATTTGTGAATTCATCCAGCAGATCAAAATCATAAAATAGATCCTAAAATACATAAACGTTTGGAGTTTCTTGCACACCCATCCTTTCAAAAAGGGAAACCACACCTTGTGTAACAGGACGGTAGGGCAGCACAGCCATCCCAGGCAGTTCTGCAGGTTTTAAAGGTTTTTAATTAAACAAACACAAAATAACTGAAAACATAGCTCAGTCCAGAGATCTATCAACTATCTACACAAACTAAAATATATCAGCTGGCTTAATCTTCTTCATGAAGAGGAGAAGCCTCCCTTCTCCTCTCATGGCATGTGTCTCCTCTCCTTGCCTTTTGTTCACCTCCCTAACGAGGAGATCAGGATCAGGTGTGTCTCTTCCCACACCTGATCTCAATGTTCTCCTGAAGGAGGGGGCGGAGCCTTGAGGCTGGAACGTAGATTCCCGCCACTAACCTTCCCCTCAGACCCTTACAGTTGACTGTTTGTAATTGCACCGTGTAAAATAACTTGCAGCAACCTGTGGAGATGGGAGGAGAAAAGAGACTTGAGTAAATGTATGAGATCTTTTTTCAGATGATGCAATGCGCTGTCATCATTATCAACAATAATACATATGTGTATTATTAAATTACATTTTGTAATTGCTTGATGAGACACTCCTCGTAAAATTACCGGAGTGTAATTTGTTGCGTGTTGTTGCCAGTTGATTTTCCTGTTCCTGAATGATAATATAAGCTGTGACTCACTTGTAGAAGCTGTCTGAGCAGTGATGTCCATGCATTTCGTTAGTGAGCCCAAAAATATTGTTAAGCAACAGCTACAATTTCACCCATCTGAAGTGAATTCTCCCATATTTTAATCTAATTTATTCTTCAATGTGCTTTGACTCTGTATTCAGCAGTGTTTGCTGGAGATAGCTGCTCATTTTGTGGACACTAGCTGGTCAATCTGATCCATTGATCCGTGTCCAAATATTTGAGATATGATAGAAATTAAACAAATCAACTGAAGCTCATTCCCCAATGTCAGATTAGAGATAAAGTATATAAAGTAAAGTGTTATAATGTTATTATTAATATATTATAATATATATATATATATATATATATATATATATATATATATATATATATATACATATATATACATATATATTATGTAACATGTTTAATATAATATGATGCTAGGGCTGTTTTATTTCTTATTATGAAAATCATATGTGTATATATACATTAATTTCAACATTAGCATGAACAATGTTGGCAGCCTTGTATTGCAGAAGTTTCATTCTGAGTTTAACAGGTCGTTTAAAAGTGATTTGAGATGGTACATTTTGTCAACGGATTGAAAATAGAGTATGGCAGGATTGTGACTTGAATGTAAAACAGATGTTCGCTGTCAGTTTCTTTTGGATAACTTGTTGTTTTGTATAATGTGACAAGAGGAAGTCACACTGGGGGTTTGTAGAATTTCTTTAGATGTCTTGTTTAGTATTGTGTTCATGCAGTGATTGCTCCTGCAAACTGTATGTTTCTGTGTGTGCTCTTACACACTGTATCTGCCTGTGTGCCACCCTGTGTCTATTTGTGTGCTAATGTGTGTTTGTGTCTTGTCTGTTTTCTTTCCCAGCCATTCGTTTTGGCCGAATGCCCCAGGCGGAGAAGGAGAAACTGCTGGCTGAGTTCTCATCGGACGTGGTGCACATGCACCCGGAGGCAGCAGATCTGAGGGCTCTGTCCCGGCATCTGTATGAGGCCTATCTGAAATACTTCCCCCTCACCAAGGTCAAGGCCAGGGCCATCCTCTCTGGGAAGACCGGAGACAACGTGGTAAGCAGCACTGCATCATTCTGCTTTACCTCGATGTGTTTGTTTCTATAATGGTGGGAGAGTGCTCTATATTGCTTGCATGAGTAAAATACCTATTATTAAATTGTCCCCTGGATATCACAGTACAGTCAGTATATTATAGACATATTGGCATTTATCGGTCAGTAGTCTTTTATTATGAAACCCACTGCATAATATCATAGAATTACCACAGTTTTCTGTGTGCAGCCTTGAGTTTTAAATGAAATAATCAGTTTATTTGTAAAATAATGGTAAACAAGTTTAAAGTGACGGTGTTTAGAAGCTTTACACTTTTAAACTCACTGCATGTTTTTTTGCTATGTTCAGCGTAGTTCAGATGAGGTCTTTTCAGGCTATTATTTCTGCTCTAACGGGAAAAGTTGACTGGTTTGTACGTGTGCTGGCTGTTAGAAAACACCTCAGGTTACAGTGGTCAAGCTATGCAACAGGAGACTGTATATACAGTAAAGGCTTCAACATTCCTACTCAACAAATCAAACTAATTTATTAAGACATTTTGTCATTTATAAGTGGACTGTAGGGAAATATGTTGGCCAGAAGCATGCAATTGTGAGATATCATCTTTTTCTGTGTATTTGTATGTACGTTTTGAGATATTGAATCACAGCATTCAAAAGAGACCTAATCAGAAAATCCACATCAACTGAATTAGACAAGACAAAAGAAAACTGTGGTAAATATTGAACAATGGTGTGTATTTGTGGTGTTGAATTCAATCTCAAAATATTATAAAAGGTCAATGGCTGAAATAAGGTAATATTATTTCTGTATTGCAGTAGATTGTCATTAAGTAAAAGCAGTGAATTAAACGCATGCATCAAGCACTTAAAAATATATTTACATTTAATTAGTTCTGGTGTGAATAGTGTACAGTGAATTATGAAAAGGAGAATGCAAATCCATCAAAATGTACCAGTTACAGCTAAGTAGTAATTATAATGATTCATATTGTTGTTGTTGTTGTTGTTGTTGTTGTTATGTATATGGCTCTGCAGCTGTGGCTCAACTGTTCAAGCAGCATCTGAGACTTTTTCTTCTTCCGTTTTCTGTTGCCTCTCTCTGCAAAGTCGGATGAGTTCAAGGCTGCTCCGCCCCCCGTTCTTTTGATTGTTATGACTGTTCATCACAGCGATAGCAGCCAAATGGCACGGCACTATCTGTTGGTTGGAGGAAGTCTTGGGTTATTTACTAAACCACAGCGAACCTCCTGAAACACATCGGGAGTCAATGGTTTTATCTTGTGTAGAATATTTACATTGTTTAACACGTGGGGCCTTGATATGAGTTTTACTCCACTAGCACTCCAGACGCACCATCAGAGGGGAAGGGAGACACATTTTCTACTAAATTAGTTTGACAGAGAACATTTTGTGCTTTGCTAAAGTTATCCAACATCAGACAACTGCTCACTAATTAAGTCTGGAGCACCGAGAAGTGTATTGAACGGAGCAAGGGTGCATTTTAATGCTCATAAATTACATTTTCATTTATAAAAGAATGAATGTGATATGTATTCTTTCAAAACTTACATAGTTGTGTTTTATGTTTTTATTTCAAAACGAACTTCCCTAAACCTCCTTACAAAATTCACATTTACAGCAAACCGGTCCTCAGAAGACCTTTGAAAAGCTAACACTGTTTATTTTTTCCTTCCTACAAATCTCTCTTCTTCCATTTCTTTCTTCTCGACCTGCAGCCTTTTGTCATCCATGACATGAAGTCTCTCATGGAAGGAGAGCAGTTTATTAATTGTACGCAGATACCCATCCAGGAGCAACAGCAGCAGTCATCCGCCCTAACAGCAGGACTTGGAGGTTAGAGATACAAAATTATCTTTGTCATGTCGTGGAGATGTTTAAAGTTTGTTTTTGTATTGTTTTCTTCCCCATCTTTGTGTATTTGTCAATCAATAGGATTCTCATGGAATTGGCCTTAAAAACTCTGGCTGCTTTTTGCACTGAAGATGTATAAAACATTGGTCTGGTTTTCTTGTAATCCTTCAACTGAACTGCCTCATCAGGGACTTCCATTCATTCTGTGCACGTCTCATCCGATTTCAGGAATCTTAGGAACTCACCAGGAGTCAGAGTATGGCTTTTTGGGAATGGGAATGAGCATCAGTGAACAGGCTCCATCGGACGCTCTGGAGCTGCGTTTTTTCCACAGCTGTCAATCACGTTCGGCCGAGGCAGTGAGAGAAGTGACAGAGTTCGCCAAGAGTATCCCAGGATTCATCGATCTGGATCTCAATGATCAGGTGAGAGGCGGAGGCACTTCTCTGTAAAACCATTATAACGTTACCATTATTAGCCGTCATTCCTGAGGAGATAGCATCAGCTCTTCGTGTCAACCCTTTTACCAGGTGACTTTGCTGAAGTACGGCGTGATCGAGGTCCTGATCATCATGATGGCGCCTCTGATGAACAAAGACGGGACCCTGATCTCCTACGGACAGATCTTCATGACGCGGGAGTTCCTCAAGAGTCTCAGGAAACCTTTCAGTCAAATGATGGAACCAAAGTTTGAGTTCTCAGTCAAATTCAACACGCTGGAGCTGGACGACAGCGACATGGCTCTGTTTCTGGCTGTCATTATCCTCAGCGGGGGTGAGTTGTTTTTTCCACAGGATACGTTGTAGATTATAGTAGCTTAGTCTGAATCGGATTTAAGGATCTCTCTGTTAATATCAAGCTGAAACCAGAAGAGGGTTAACTTAGGTTATGTATTAGCTTTAAAGTATTTATACTAAGCCTTGATGTTACATCTTTCATATAAATGTGGCATCAAAGACGGCACAAAAGAACTGTGTTGGTGTCTTTACTGTGGAAGAATGCTACCGAGCTATAAAAACCTTATATGGACACTCCTTATAGTGCAGAATGGTATATGTATAATTATTTTAAACTAACTGTGAGCAATACTATAAATTAATGTTTTGATCTTGTAGTCATTTCTGGCAGACATGTGGCAACATGATTAGTTCTCTGTGAATGTTAAGCTGTCTGCTGTTTACAATCTAAGTTAAGAACCCACAGCATTATGCACACTATCTATGGCCAGCCTTGACCCATTTATCAGATTGCAGGGAGGCAAGAAACAGTAACTACATCATATGTGGCGTGATTTTAACTTTGCTTCTTTCTTCATGTTTATTTCACTGTTATTGATGATTCATATTCAAGATATAAAGGTGTTTGTAGTCATTTCTCTATTGCCTGGATAGTAGATTTTTTTTTTAGGAACCATTCATTTATAATCTTAACTTTTCCTGCCTGTAACAGCAAACCAAACCAACCTCCCTCAGAAACCCAAACCATGTGGTTTAATATTGCTAGTTAGCGTGCGACCACTTGATAAAATTCTGGCCTTGAACCTTTATAATGGTGAAACATTAAACATTAAACGAGTCAATTATTAACATAAATAACTAAGATTATGGCTTGAAATAAAGATAAGAATGCTTCTGTAAATAATAATACAGCTTTGTTGGGTAATAAGCGGCAGCTAATTTAACAGATATGTTGACCTCAGAGATACTTAATGTATCCCCAGAAATGTCACTGATTCATCCTCCTTGTTTTTGTCACGCGTCCAGACCGCCCAGGCCTGCTGAACGTGAAGCCCATCGAGCAGCTTCAGGAGACGGTGCTCCATTCGCTGGAGCTGCAGCTGAAGCTAAACCACCCAGACTCTCTGCAGCTGTTCGCCAAGCTGCTCCAGAAAATGACCGACCTGCGTCAGATCGTAACCGACCACGTCCACCTCATCCAGCTGCTGAAGAAGACGGAGGTGGACATGTGCTTACACCCGCTACTGCAGGAGATCATGAAGGACTTGTATTAGTATACAACAGCAGAAAAGGACAAGTAGAGAAAGTGGAATGAAAGAGAGAATAAAGAGATTGTATTATTAAAAACCATGACTTGTGAAATCATAATGATAAAGTACTTTGTGCTGCTGGTGTGTTGAAATAAAGGGAGGTAGCCAGACAGGCTGACTGAAATTGAGAAAGAGATGAAGAAGAACATTCAAAGAGAAATCTAGGACAGAAAGACAGAATCTGAGTGTTCAATCTTGTCTAGACAGCAGCAGAATAACTTGCGGCACAGTCATTTAGACACTGCTGAGCCTGGACACTTTGTGAACGAGTGGGCTGCCAACTAAAATACGAAACTACCACCAATCCGGGCAAGCGTCTGTGACTAACTGAAAGAGTCGGGACTTTCTTTTTTCGCAAGCTGAAGCTTAAAATGGCTAAGCCTGCTTCGAGTGCCTTCAGGAGAAATCACTGTGAATATGTTCACAGCATGTGTTACACAGTAGCGTGTGCGTTGTTCATGTGCAGCTTATCTAAATGTTGCGTTACAACCGTCATAGGCAGCCGCAGTGTGTACGTGCTTCAATACCTCTGTGAACGTACACAAATGCACACATAAAACAAAGCACATGTCATTTTCTGTTTTGGCATCAGGGTGAAGGTGCTATCTTTTTAATCAGCTTTATACAAAGACAGAAATCAGATTATTGCCTATAACGTACTTTAGTCCCAGCCACCTGCAGAAACTGTGAGAAAGTGTGATGCCAACATAAGGCACATTACCATGACGGTGAACCCGTTTACGCCATATTGTGCCTTTAAAGGATGGCTGTTTGACTCATATTTTGTGTGGAATAAAGGCCATCCAAAAAAGATATATTACACATGTATAATGTATAATATAAATTCATATGTATTATTTTTGTATGGATGAAACTAATCAAACACACTTTTCTGCCTTGTTTTATTTTAAATTTTTAAAAAGTGTCTGAGTTATAATTTTTGCTATAAAATTATTTTGTATCCATGCAAAGTGTCTACTATGTCGGATCAATTCGATTTTTTTGTTGTTGTTGGGGGTTGGGGGGACAAAAAGGGTTGGGATAATACCAGGGGAGGTTGTTGTAAATAAAATATTTTCTAACTTTTTATTTGAAATCTGTGTCTTGCTTCAAGTCATTCGAGTGAACTTGTGTTCCGTCAAAAAACATTTCCTAATAATGTCTTTCTTTACAGCATTCCAGTCACCCAGACTCCAGAAATCGGTTTGCAGTCATTACATCAGCTATCCTCAGTGTCTCTTACCAAACACACACACACACACATACACACCCACACACACACACACACACACACACACACACACACACACACACACACACACACACCCTGATGGAGCGATTGCAACATCTGAACTCTGCTGAACCGTACCAGAAAAGCAAAGTCTATGGATAGACGTTTGATCAGCAAGCGGGGAGGTGGTTTTATTTCTTAAGAGTTTAATGGGGTTTTTTATTTCTTTTATTGGGACCAGTTTTTGTTCCTTTTTTAAGGATCAATTTACACTTAATAGATGTGTTGATGGATATAGAGGAGAAAGCAAACCACAACAGGTCAGAGTCAAACTCAGGACATCACAATGTAGCTCACAGACATCAGGTCACCAAAACACAGGTTCATTGACACAGAGCTTTCGTCATATCTGGCATCTGGCTTTTCGCCAAGTTACAAGTCTTTGAGTACAAAAACTCACATTAGCTTGCCTTCATATAAGGAATACACACTATAGTATAATACACCATTAGGATCACGCTCTAAGAATGTTAGAATCAATGTAAATTAGATTATTAGTAAGATACACAGATAATGTGTGCTTAAATTATATGATCAAAAATTGATTAGTGAGCTTGTGATTGTGTTTAAAATATGAATGAATCAAAACATTATCAGAGATTTGTTGAACTTTTAGATGGAACTTACTTTTTTTGTTTGTTTCTTTATGTTTAGTTTATTTTTAAAATATATCTTATGGACCTTCATTTTGTGGTTTTTCATTCTATGTTGAACCTCAAGAAAGCTTCTGGTTTTGGTCCTGAAACAGAGATGAGCCTCACATTGTTGTCTGCCCTCTGCCTTTGTCTAAAAGCAATCCTAAGAAACACGTAATTTTAGGTAAATAGGACCAAGCCTGTTGGTGTCTTATTGATATGACTATATATAGAATATGTCTTAATTAAACTTGTCATATCTGATTTTGCAGTATACACGGCTGTCTGTTGTTGATGAAAACGTCACAATAAGAGCAGCGACAGTGAACCAAAACAGTTAAAGTTGTGGCCACAAAACAAAAACATCAAGCTGATAGAAATGAAAACGCTCCACAAAGCAGAGGAGAACTGAAGAGTCAGCTGTTCGTCACTGAGCTTTTCACAGTACATGTCATCATTTGACACATTGTTCAAACAATAAATATCGATTATCGACACTTTAAATCATCAATGTACCTTCCATAGTGAATCATAGTTACATCAGGTTGTCCATCTGTGCCCAAAGGACTATATTATATATGATAAGGAAACATGTGACAACAATTGTTCTGATTTGTCTAAGGCCTTGAAATCTGGTGCAGAAACACTTTGAGCAAGAATTTCACCATACACATTTTAAGACCACATAAAAAAACACTTTTATCAATAACAATCCCCAATTAAAATTACTTTTTTTCTTATGTTAAGCCATTTTCTACTATTAAAAAACAGAAGTCCCATGTTCCCAAAGATAAACAATATATATTATGATAAAATAAAACGTTTCCACCGATTTTGAACACAAAATGTAAGCATGGGCACAAATTAGTTGAAGATAAACAATCAAATTTATCTTCCATTCACTTTCACTCGTCACATTATACCTACTTCTGCTCCTCATTTGATTAATATGAAACTTGCCCTCTGATTATATGTGAGAATAAAATTGTCTTGAAATGGGAGCAGGTACAAGTCTAAAAGACTTCTCAGGAGGTGTAATGGGTCTCCTTGTCTTTCTCTTTTTTATGTATCTGATGGGGTCTTTTTCTCAGGTTGTCAGGACAAACAAAATCAATTCTAACTATAAGATCTGATACGGAATAAGAGGAATATGCGGGAGCTGTAAAAAGGAGACACGGAGGAAGCTAGGCCGTGAGACTGTAGCAGATTAAGGAGAAGATGGCCCCTAAAAATAAGTCTTTGAGTTGGCAGATGTGGGAGGGGGGATTTCTGGCTCTGACCCGGATAGTCCCCTTGGATGGTTGATGATGATGGTAATTAAATCTGTTCTTTATGTCGAGTCAGCATATCCTCACTTTGTTACGGTCGGTCTCTGCAGACCAAGCCCTGCCAAGATTCCTGAGCTAATCTGCCAAGTAATTTTCATAAAGTATATTTCTGCAGTTGTCCGTTTGCACAGAGCCAAGTCCAAAGATAGCGACTGTGATTTACACAAGGAAGTTTTGTTTTTGTTTGAGTTCCTTAAGAAACAGCAGCTTCGCATTTTTAGTCTCTTTTGTTTTAGTATCAGAAAGGAATTTCACTCCCACCAGGGTGGGACACCTGATATGTGTGTGTGTGGGTCCTTGAACAAGCCTTGTTTCTGAAGCGATACACCTGCCACTGTAAGACGAATATAGCTCTCGGGAAATAGTTATGTTTAATCTGTTGTTTATATAGAAAATACCTCAGGAATTTATGTGATGGCACTTCATGTTCTTGTGAAAGGAAACATTCCAAGAAATGAGTGTGGCTCGCTGCACCGGATTTTTTGCATTTCAATGATAATCTCTACAGTAAATTGTACATTGTGTATTATTCAGTGGCATGAAAGTGTCTTATTTATTTATCTAATCCTTCAATAATAATAATGCCTATGGTATAGGTAAGTTTTCATAAATACATAAAGGAAGTGGGAATTTTACAATTGTAAGTAGAACTTTATGCAAAGTTCACATAAATTGATCACATTTTGCACACCTCCTCTTTCAGTATTAAATCAAAACTATACTTAAAGATTTTAAACTGAATTTGAATTGAGATTATTTAACAGTGTCCATTCACTGGATTGGATTATGGATACAAGAAAACATCGATACGAGAGAAGGCGTAAAAATGACAAACATTTTCTTCTATACACGTCTTGTGATGTCACATTTCTTCCGCCCACCAACATTTTTTAGACACTGTGTGTGACTGGCACGATCCATAAAGGGTCACTTTACCTTCGTGAGGTGGATTTTTTCCAAGTGATTCATTCATTCTTTGAAAACAGTAATTGACATTTGAACGGAAACATTAATGACATGTGTTGCAATGTGACCTGACTCATGCTGTTCTGTTCTGTGACTCAAATGAGGTCATTGCTAGTTAACATGCTATACTGCTGATCATTCCTGATTCGTTCTGTGAAAGTGTTTTTTTATTTTTAGTCTCTCAGTAATTCTTCATATGTGAACAGACACGCCTGCTAGGATGACAACATGTTAACATATGTTAAATCATTATGTCTGTACCTACATCTGAAGCTACAGTCAGGTGATGATAGGGGAGGGTTAAATGAGACGTCATGTCATTGTGTTCGACACAAGTAGTTAAAAATCTGGTTTCACTGAGGCTCTTGTAAGGAGGGTGTCATTTAATTTGCTTTATGGGTGAGAATTTCAATTCTGCAAAAACTGAAAAGATCATTTAAATACCGGAAACAAATAGATGGACAGTATTCCTTTATTTATAGTGCTGACTGCTGTAATCCTCCAATATCACAGCTCCAAGTGTACTGCACATGTGTCATACCCCACAGCTCAAGACTCAAGCTCAAGCCTTCATTTAATAGCTTTGGTGACAGTTAGCTTAGCATAAAGACTGTAAACAGAGGGAAACGGCTAACCTGTCATAAGCTAACCAAACCCACCTACCCTTTGTTTTTTGTTAAACAGATGCAACATGTTACTTAGTGAGCTCAAGAGATGCAGAGTTTCACTTTGGGACAGCTGTTTCCCCTTCTTTCAAGTCTTTATGCTAAGCTAAGCTAACCGTCTACATACTCATATTTACATTACATTACATTTAGCTGACGCTTTTATCCAAAGCGACTTACATGCTATACAGTAGACCATTGACACAGCAACGGTGAGCAATTAGGGTTAAGTGTCTTGCTCAAGGCACAACGACACAGACTGCTGGAGCCGGGGATCGAACCACCGACCCTCTGATTGAAAGACCGACTTGCTAACCACTGAGCCAGAGTCGCCCCGCGACAAAAAAGGGCAAATGTGAGAGTGGCATCAATCTTCACATCTAACGCTCGACAAGAAAGTGAAAAATGCTGCCTGCGCAAGATTGTCACTATCTCTGTTCATCAAAGTGTCATGCATTTTTTCCGACAAACTGAGCTCTAACTGGTAACAGCCTGTTTTTGTGTTCAGATTAATGCCTGTCTGTCACTCTCTGGAAGAGTCTTACACCTTTTCAGGTCTTAGGTACCCAAATGTGCAAAAATGGAATGGACGTGTCAAAAGTTTAAACCTGGGAAGAACGGCTAAAATGTGTTTATTCAGGACGAGTTTGGCAGTATAGCTGACAAGACGGGTAAACGTTGACTAAAGATTTGCTAGTTCCCTCCCAGGTTCTAGAGTAAAGAGATACAGAAATCAATCTATTTTGTTTTAGTTTGTCTGGCTATCATCAGTAGCAATCCTGCTATAATTAAACTGAAGCCTTCCAGTGGTTCAGAGTGACCCGCGTCCCCTTAGCCTGGTTCCACCAAAGCAGCACATCAAAAGGGAGGATCACAACATGTCAAACACAAGGCTGAAAACACACTGGAACTGGAGTCTTGATCGTCTCCAGAAGCATCAGTTATGAAGTCTGTTTCCAAATGTTAACTCTGCCAATAGATGCACTTGACTGCACACTGTTTACAATTCACTTCATCTGGGATACAGTAAGAAAATCAATCCATTATTCTGGACTAAAGTGATCAATAATACTTTGTTTGAGAGACAGCCCTGGTGTTTTGTAAAGTGGTATAACATCTCCCTCTACAGGAGGTACACAGCAACTGAACCTCACAGTTGGGACACTTTCCTCTGCCTGAGCCAAACCAAACCACACTCTGCTACGCTGTGGTGACCTTATCTCACATCCTCTGTCTGAACTGATATGAACACAGTCCTGAGGTGTGATGACGGTTCAGAAACGAGTTGGTTGATTCAGGGCAGGGGTTCAGGTTGGGGATGGATCACAATCAGCTTGCAGGAGTGAATATTCACACATCAATATTTACAGATTCTCCACAAACATGCATTGACTTGGAGGAGTGGCAGCAACTTGGAGGCTGTATTGTTTCAGCTGGTTGAGTCGAAGAGGGAGAGGAACAATAGAGGCCAATAACAATAATGTAGTTGTCAGGACTGTGAAGGAGGGAAGGTCAGTGAAGTGACACAGGCCAGCTTAATTCCTTCCTTTATTCCATCGCTAAACGAAAAATAAGTTAAATCTGGACTCTTCTCAAAGTGAGTAATATTATAAGGAAATGTTGATTCGCTTTTTGCCTTTCATAAGAGTTTAGATCAGCACAGAATAAAATAAAAATGAACCATTCAAATACCAGAAGCCTTTTTAGTTTACAGACAAATTAAAAAACACATACAAAAACAACATAAAATGTAAAGGTGCTAAATTTGATTCAGAGAACAAGACAGAACTGCATTACGAGTACAGGAGCAGCAGCGGTGAGCTAATCTGTAGGGCACTTTTTTTCTTTTTCTTAAGAGAATATATTTACAACACCGTGCCGTTATTACTAGTATAAAGGTGACTAAACAACATTCACTTTGCAGCAAGGTATAGCAGTGAAGTGCCCAAAATGTTCTATGAGACAGTCTGTTTTCTGCATGTGAATATATTTGTGCAGCAAAACTTTAGACAGAATGGAGTTATTGCTTTCCAGTCTTTGAGAATCAGTGTTTTTGTTAACAATGCCCATCAATCAGTGTTGTTTGTATAAGACTTCAGAACATCCAAAAACAATATAAGCTATGTGCGCATGTCGATTTTGTGCAATACTTTTTTTCTGATTCCCTGCAAATACAAGGGAACATCAGGTTTAATTTTCTGTGACCGCTAAGGTTTTCGTATTGAGGTGCTGAAATCAGTCCAGCAATCATCCATCATGTCTTTCACACACAGCTGCCTCAGGGGGACAATCAACTGAATAGAAACAATATCTCCCACTGGACTGTCAGTGTTTATGTGTTTAATTATGGAGATATCCTTTTTTCTCTCCTGAAGGAAGCTCACAACTCAGCTAGGTTGTTGGCAGTCCACCGTTCAGAGTGTGTGTGGTCCTGACTCTGTACAGCATTTACTCTGCCTGTTTTGCTCACATTATAAGTTAATCATTGTATTCTGAATGTGAAAACTAATTGTAATATTTTCCGACCAGTTTTAAGCCATATTTTAGCAATTCATTTGAGAGATACTTTTCCAAAAGAGAAAAGCCATCCAATATTATCAATGTTTTTCATTTATAGTTTAGTCCAGTTTATTTTACATTATGATAGGACCACCTTCAAATAAGAGACATCTATTTAAAAGTCCAGGACTTTGATACGTGCAAGTTCTGCAACCTAGAGGAGTATAGCAATTTAGAGGGAAAGTCAGTTTCAACATTTCAGATCATCATTCAAAGCTTTTTCACAGAAGATACTTTGATATGTAACAGAAAAAAACAACACAATTGCAAAAAGAACATGACCACCATTAATGTTATTATAGTATTAGTCCTACTATGGCAAGTGAAAATTAAAAAGGCCATTTCACACCATATTGGAGCCACTCTGGTTCCTCTCCTTCTCTTTCGAGAGGGTATATGTTAGGTTTCAGTTCAGGTCTGTGAACATACATCTCTCTCACTCTTAGTGCTCTGTACCTATTGCAGGGTTACTGTGAAGTGCTGCAAAGTGCGTTATTGTATCTGTTGGTTGTTGATTGTTGTTGTTGTTGTCTAATGTATGCACCACCCACCAAACCAATTGCCTCATATGTGTAACACATACCTGGCGAATAAATGGTTCGGATTCCGAACTTTACCAGACAAGCTTGATCAAATAGGGTAAAAAATAGCCTCACACAAGTGTCAAATAAGTTTGAAAAGCAACGGGGCAATACAATAAATTGTGCCTCTGCATCTAGTAGTGTGGTAATAGTTGAGGACATGTATTAATGCTAAGTTTTTGATATAAATAAAATTCGGTAGATTGTGGGTACAAACGGTGGGGGTGGTAATGCGACCGTAACTTTGTGCAGTCCGCCGGCGAAGAAGAAGAAAACCCGGAAGTAAGCCATGTTTTGTATTTTCGTCGCGGCGGGAACGGCCCATTGAGGACGTAAACAAACTAACGAGATTATTTGTACATCCATGAACGCTACATGGCAAGTCTATAGTCCAATATCTACTACAAGCGATGTTTAAGTTGTATGCAACGTGTATCACACGATGTCATAATTAGGTGACAACTCTCTCCAAACTTAAACGAGCTACGTTAAAGCTAATCGTGCTAACCGGACATAGCGTAGTTACAGTAATCAACGTAAACCTTTTCCCAGCAGCTCATTGGACTTAAAACCTTTTGCTTGGTACTTAGGTTAAATCTCTGTGTTCATAACGTTAGTTGCATTATAACATAACACCACCGTTGATTTAATATGTGATGCTTATCTCTATAATCCCCTCCTCCACCAGGTGAGACATGTTGCCCATGAAGTCCAAAAAGCCGGTTGCGGCCAAACCTAACATCTCCCCAGTTCTGTTCATGACCGTGGACGGTGAGCCGATGTCTTTCTTCCTGCGACCTGGTCCTGTCAAACGCAAGTTCCAGCCGCTCATCACAGCTGGGGCCGGGGTGTTGTGCAATGTGGAGCAGCCTGGAGCGATCCTGCTGATAGAACCAGAGGAAAGAGGCATTATCCCTGAATCCAGTGCTCACTGGTAGGTACTGGACTGGGACGCCATTAGAAAGTTTGCATGGCATGATGTAATGAAACCATGCAAAACTTTTCTGTGGTTTTCATAGTTCTTTTTAGCCACGTTATCTGTCATATGTTGATAATAAATAACATTTATATAGCACCTTTAAAAACAAAGTTTACAAAGTGCTCTACAGAGAAACAAAGCATAATACAAAACGTCAATACTGGTAAACAAAAAAAATGACCATACCATAAAGGCAATGAATACGACAAAACCAAACAAATGGAATAGAAAAGAAACAAATACATAAATAAAATAAACAAACAAAAAGAGGGAAACAAAATAACTGCATAAAAGGACGACATCACATAATTAAAAGCGATTCTATAAAAAAAAAAATTCTGCAAGTCTTATCTCCTCAGGTAGATGGTTCAAAAGTCGTGTCCACATTTAACGCTAGTCTTCTCTGCACATTCATGTTTACAACTCAATTATTACATTTAATAGCTGTAAATAAGATCCACCTAAGCTTTGCACAGTCTGTCTTATACATGAGCTGCTGTTGTGCGCTGCCTGTCCCCTAAGGCTCATTCAAATTATGCCTACCCATATTAGACAATTACACCACTTTTTGCTCCGTTAGGGGGAACTTTAATACTGTTACTGGGAAAATGTTATATACTTTATATTCAAATGTTTTACTATATTATGTTTTATTCATATTATTTAATGACACAGCATTTTTTTAAGTTTTAGGCAATAGTGAACTAAAACATTGTCATATAGATGTATGTGATCAGCTAGATGATTGAATTTAGCAAAAGTTGTTACTGTGTAAGTAACTTAAAAAATGTTCAGAGCACCAAAATGAAGTAGCTGTTTTCTCAGGTTCGTGTCCACCCAGTACATTCTTGACTGTATTGAGAAGGATGAACAGCTGAACTTAGAGGACTACAGGTTACATCCTGAGGTGGTCCCGAGACAGTCTGATAGACTCAACAATAAGAAAGTGATCTCAACTGGAGGTATGGTGAAAAGACCTAACTTTAATTAATTCAAGTTGAAAAAATAGCTGTTGGAAAAAAGCTGTGCAATGTATTATTAAATTAGGAATCAATGTTACTCTGTTTGTTTAAATCTACTGATGTTTATATTTGCTATCATTCTTTCATTATGATTAGGCAGGGTTGCCTACACTGCTGAAGAGGATGCTGCCATTTTGACTTATGTCAGCAAGCACATGACAGAGACTGGGGGAAACCGACTTTGGCAAGAGATGATGAAGCAGGGCGTGACCACTCACAGCTGGCAGTCAATGAAAAAACATTATCAAGTGCTACTGGCACACAGACAGTCAGAGGTTGGGGATGTGGCAACAACAGAGGAAGACACCAAGGCAGCAGAGAGCGAGACCAAGGTAATTTAGCTGGAAGGTGTTTTGTCATATATTTCTCTGTTGAGGCACAGATTATACTGCAACTGTACAATCGCCTCTAAAGTTCCAAACTACAATCCTGCGATAATTCATCATTTCTGAAGCTTATAATGGTCCGGTTATGTTGGCAGGTAGGGTATTTATTTATTCGCTTCCATATTTTGCGACAATATTTTTATTGAATTGTATTATGTCCCCGGGATGTATGTAAATGTATGTGCACAAATAAGACACCTTTTTTTAGTGCCAGTTCTCACAAGTACCAACATCAGTATGTCCAAGTAATACCAGGGAAACCATGGAGTTATTAGCAATGACTTTATTTATTTAGTATTTATATGCAGGTTAGATAAGTTGTGTTTGAGATGCTGGCTGTTAAGATATGAACAATTATATACAGTAAAAAGTAAATCAAGATAATATTAATATGGCAAGATCATGTCAATTGAGTGTATTATTTAATACTACCACTTGGTGGCACCAAACAAATATGTAAACACTGTTGCTTTTATTTTCTAAATAACATGATAATCATGTAACCAACAGACTTCATTCACCCACTTTCTTCAACATACAAATTCATCTTTAGAATACTTCCAAATTACTCATATTTGAATATTTTATCGACATGAAGCCTGAAGTTTCTCCTTCTGCTCCTAGGAAGAAGGAAATCAAGAGACAGATGTTCAAAAAAACTCCAGTGACGAAGACTCTGATTCTCCTCAGATGGATTCAACAGAAACAGACCCAATACAGGTAACAACTAGAGCTCACTGCCAGAAACAATCACCACTTTTAAAGTATTGAACTGTAAGTTTGCGTGTGATTCATTAATATATTCAAAGAAGCAGAACTGAACACAACAGATTTGGTGTCTCCACAGATAGCTGCCCTGTCCACTCCACCTGAAAGCACAGAAACAGAAATTGTCGACGCTCAAACATCCATCCCTCCCCAAGAGGAAGAAGAGGAAGAGCAACATGTGGACCCACAGGCAGATAAACAACCAGATGAAAGCACACAGGTAGAGACTGTAGAAGCAGAAACATGTAACTCCCCTCAACCTGAGGGATCTCGTTTGGACTCTCAGACAGATGCCCAACCCGTTTCAGCTGAGAGTCCAGAACCAGAAACGGAAGAACCACAAACAATCATTTCCCCGACAAAAGAAAGTGTGCCAGAGGATTCTCCTCCAGCGGAGCCCGGGTCCCTGCCTGACACCTCTTCTCAGAAAAAGCCCAAAGAGAAGCAGAAAGCTTCCCCTAAGATGGAACTACCAACGCGCCGATTCACACGGAGGCAGCTTGTGATCGAAATGTCTCCATTACCTGAACCGTATGGCAAACAGCTCAGATCATCATCAACTTCTCCAGGGCGACTATCATTATCTCCTCAGCCCTCAAAGAAAACTAAATCAGCCGATAATTCTAATCTTCAAACGGACACAACAGTAGACCAGCCGCCTTCTAAGAGAGCCAGAGGAAAGAGTGTGGCAGGACGTCAACAGGAGGAGACGGCACAGGCTGGCGTGCCTGAAATGGCACACGCAGGTTTGTTATAACTACATCAGAGTGCGGCACAAAACACATAGAAGGCATCTGAATATGTTTACGAGCTTTAATGCAACAGACTTGAGTTATATGTTAAACCACGATGATCTCTTTCTACCTTTATCACTGTTTTGCAGATACAGAGACTAATTCAGTGCGACAGAAAGGAGGGAAGAGGAAAGAAAAGAGAAATTTGGGGATTCTAGAAAAGGCTATAAAAGAGTTTGAGGTAAGACAGATAATAGCTATGTGTAACACCCTGAGTATTATGTGCTGTCTTCCCAGTGTTTCCTGATTGCTTATTCCCTTCACCTGTTCTCATTTCAGACTCCTCCCTCCTCTGTGCCTTCCCCCTGTGTGATTGTAAAGCCCCGCCCTCATTGTTTCCACCTGTGCCTCGTTGTATGTGTATTTAGTCTTTCCCTTGTTAGTTGCAGGATTGTTTTCGTGGTCGCCCATGTCTGTATGTCACCTTCAGCTGTAGTTGTCTAGTGTTTGTTTCCCGTACCAGTCTTTATCTTTGTGACTTTATTTAGTAAAATACCTTTTTGTTTTTGCCCCCCACCTGGCTTTCTGTCTGTTTCCTCTGCTCCTTTCTCTACCTCTCACACCCGGTCGTGACACTGTTAAAGTGATAAATAATTGCTTCTCAAAAGGTTTCAGATTGATCAACAAGTGATGATCGTAGATATCTTATTTTGCTTCAATGCTGGAAACACCTCCACAAATATAACCCCAATTATTTTGGTTGAACACAAAGGCTGCGTCAGTGGACCGTATGTTTTTCACATTTAAAAATCTTTAAATATTTCAACTCTTATGTTCCCATCTCTAAGTCTGATGACGATGAAGATGAAGGTCCAGATCTCCAGAGCCTGACTGAAATGGCCACGAGACAACCCACCTCAACTTTAGACACAGCTGCAGATGTTGATCCCATGCCGTCCAACCCTGAACATGGACCCAGCCCCCAGGAGAACATGCAGGTGGCCGAGGCCTCCTCCAGCACCGCCCTACCTAAGACAGGCTGCCCTGAACCTGCGGCCAAAGAGGCCGTCGATGCAGCCTGCGAGGCCCACCTGTTCATATTTGACAGTGAATCTCAGGAGGAGTCTCAGTCCGTTATTGGTTTTAATCCAATACCTTCGTCCAAACCACAGCCTACGATGAACAAAGACGCAGCACTTTCGCTGACCCAGGTCCAGTTGGAGGAGGACAAGCAGCACATCAAAGCGCTGATGAACCAGACGAACCAGGTGGGGCAGTGGAGGCACCCGGAAGACGCTCTTTATGCTCGGTTATATTCTGTTTGGTGTTTCTAATCTCCCCTAATTACTTTTGTTTCAGGACTTAGTCAGTGTGACCAAAGCCCTGTTGAAGACCAGCGGCGACTTCTCTGCAGCTCTGGATCAGCTTTTGAATCCCTTCATTTCAGGACCAGTTTGGAATCGCTGTGACGATGGTCTTTTGTTCTCCGCTGATCCCGTGGTCCGACAGCAGCTACAAGAGAAATACAGCGAGGAGGACGTGGCCAAAAGAATTGTTTTTCTCGAGGTAGATAGATTAAATTGAAAGAGGCTAGTACAGAAGAGAATAGGAGATCAAGACATTAGGATTCAATGAATCCATTATGCCGCAGAAACGAGTGTGAAATGTGCCGGTTTGCTGATATTGGATTCTATTCACATGAATACTGCTAATATTATGGCCCCTCTTTTATTGCTGCTTCCCCTGACTAACTTTGAAGAGATGAATCAGAAACATTAAACCGGAGGGTTTAACTATTAAACATTGTAGGTAGATTAAGATAATTCACCATACCATAATTAGTTTAGGGTTTACTTTCTTAAAATTGCACAAAAGGTTTCTTACCCTTTTAAAAACACATGCTTCACATTATGAAATACTTATCATGTGTTGTGTTTCCACCTACAACAACTGTATTTTAATGATTAAAAGACAAATTACTCTTTGAGCCTTGTATGAAATCTGTGAGAGGAGGCTCTCTGGAGTTCACAGATCAATTCAAATTAAAAATGCTTTTTTCATAGCAGGCATATATATATATATATACACTTGTCACAGTAGGAACAACACGTGTTAATGATCAAATGGATGACGGCTAGTTTGTAACACCTGCTTTTCCTTCTGTGAAGAGTTAAAATGTCTGCTGGGAGAAAGGCATATTGGTACGCTTTAAACAAAAATAGCTTGTGCTCTGAGAGTAACAATATGAGCCTCTACTATAAATATTACTGCAACCAACATCTGTCAATCTTCAGGATTTCCAAGTGAAAGTAAAAAGGTCAAATTAAGGTGTGAAAGCAGTTCATATCCACTTTATAGTTAAGTTAGAAAAACAAATGGTACATTTTTTAAATGAATACCCATAATGACCAGTTTAAGTAAAACCTTTCATCTTTAGTAAACTAGATGGTTGATGATGAAAATTACACTTTCCAACTATTTAACAATTATAATTGTATATTTTTAGCTGCAATACAAAATTGTCTTCTGATGACCAAAAGACTATATTGACTACTATAGAAATCACTGTACAGCTTAATAATCTTTATACATCACTTTTGCTAAGTGTTGTAATCAGAGTATTAAATATATTATATTTACAAACAAACAAAACGTTCTGATTAGCCTACCCTTTAAAATCTTTTTGTTTTGTTTTTATTGAGTGGGAAAAAAAACACATTAGTGTTGATTTCTATCCAATCCACCATTTTATTTAATTTTCCCCCAATATCAATTGAGTACATTCATCATTTTGAAACCATCTTCCGCAGACCCACGTGAATACATTGTATCAGTTTAAACAAAAATAATAACAAATCTAAGAGGAAAGTAATTAAATTAAAGCAGACGGATCAACCACTTAAAATGAACCCAACAGGACGCTTCCTGTGACGCAAATGAAACAAACACCAGAATCCAATACAGGGGATTTCACCGAAATATGGCCACAAGTATTGCTGCACCGTTTAACTCCCCGTCATGTTTACAACATTAAATATAAGAAATAATGACAATTAACAGCAAAGAGGTATGTCCATGAACACCTAAAACTGTATGTTGACACAACAGTTAACACAACCATTTAATCCCATTGCCACACTTGATAAAAAACAATCCTATAAAACCCTTTTTAGTATGAAACATTCACATCCACCTGGACCTAATGTACATACATCTAGGTCTCACATACTGTAAGAACCCGTTTAGTAAAGCAAAATATACCAAGGTCTCCAATAACAGCACACCATATATCCCTGGATTTGAACTGCTACATTTATTTTGAGGACGCCGCCAATCAAACTACATTCATTAAGGAGGGTTGCTACAGTTTTATCAACTGGATGTCGTTTGATCTTCACCTGCTCCAACATACAGGTGTTGTCTGTGTAATGTCTCGTCGTTTGCAAGAATTTTTGAAAAATCCGGTAAATGTCTGCAAACTAAACGCGTATGGTGGCGGTGGGCATGCACTAACACTACCAGAGTGAGTAGATTTCGTAGCTTGATGTCCATCTTTGTCGTGTTAGTGTACACTTTGCTTTGGTTGGCTGGTTAGTGTGACGGTGGTGTGGTGTAGGCTACAGGGAGCAAACTGTGTTGTGAGGCTTTAAATAATATTACATAATAAATAAAGCCTTTGATGTATATACCAAGTACAGTACCAATGAAATATGTTACTTATCAGGCTGGTTTTACATCAACTCAAACATAAAATTATATGGAGGTCTGAGTAAAAAGGTTCCTCACCTTTATATCATTGTTTATATTATCTGTGATCTGATCTGGTCTGCAAGTGACCATAAAAAGTTTCATAGTCCTGCAAAATCAATAAAAGCAAATATGGTGACAATAACACACATTTTGGTTAACATAGAATGATTACAAAACAGTGAAAAATACATGTTATGCCACAAATACAATGAATTAATGATTAGGATCGACGCACAGTCTGCATTGCAGCTATTTAGTAAAAAGAAAAAAAGATGTTATAAAAGAAAGACCCAAAGCTCCTTTCTCCACACAAACATGCTGTAATGACAAAAGGCCTGAATTTTAACATTCTGCTTCTAAAAAACTTCAAGATAGAAGTAGCACTTAATTAAATCTTTGATCCAGCAAACCGTACATACATTATAATACAAAGAGGTGATAAAAAGATCGCCTCTGCCCCCATGCGTCGGTCACTTTCCACGCTAATCCAGTGAGAGCACAGAAAAGCGAAATTGTGAGTGAGACATCTCAATCAGTTGCAAAGAGACGTAACATGAAATAAAAGGCCTCTGGGGTATACGATCACATGCCTACAGCCCTCTATGTACAGTCTGACACGTCAAGGAGACAAAGCAGGATGAGCCACCCATCTGGAACAGAGACCCCTGCAGGACAGCAGGTGACAAGCTCATGAAAACCACACATGAAGGGAAAAAAAAGATGTCATCCATGAAGATGTGAAAGGGAAACTTTTCGAAATGCATCCTTTGGTTTCTCTTAAGATGTTGGAGGGCATTGTTTGGCTTTGATAACTTTACTTCTTTCACAAAAATACTGGATTTTAGAAATTTTTGACGTGCACAAAATAATCTGCACAATGTCTCCTCAGTAAAGTACACCAGAAGCAGAACAATGCACCGTTTCAGTAGCAAGTAGCATCCGGCCGATGTTGACTGCTAAAGTAATCAATGAAGATATCAGTCCCTTGTGAGGGGGCACTGTTCCAGTTTTTAATGTTGACATCCATCAAGAAGAAAAAAAAACGTTCCATACTAAGATTATTTCACGCTCAAACACACAACATAAAGAGCTCTCAAAATGATACATAGAAAACACCTGCTTTGCTGAAAAGGCTAATCGTATTGGTTTGAAGAGAAACAAGGAAGGGTGAAGTCCAAAAGTAAGGCCAGCTAAATTGCATAGAACTTCAGTAGTGCACTGATGCATCAAAAGGCTGTGCTCCTTTCCTCTGTCGACTTTGGCAACTCTGCAGAGTTCCCTCAGAAACCACCAGAACTCCAACACCATTTGTCTTCACTCCTTGTTTTGTCTCCTTGGCAGAAGACACTTAAACCCCAAACAGTTTAATTTGGACTGCAAACGAAAAAACAAAATGCTGATCCAATTAATTTGCACATTCGTTCTTACAATCTAAATTAAGTATAAAAAGTATAATGTAAAGCTGGATGAATTGTTTTATGAATTCTATGTGGAGGAGCACAATATGTACTATTTTAAATTCCTTTAGAATAAAAGGACATTAATAGGGTAAGAATTTGTACAAAATACTTCTTACCCGGTGTAAAATATTAGAGATTTATTTCCCTCTGCTCTAAAATGATGTGAAGCTCTGGACAAGGATCCATCGAGGCAGCAGTGAGGAAGAGAGCACAGCTTGGACTCTATTTGCACCCATTCTCCTTGTGAAGCAAAGACCCCCCCTAACACCACCACCACCACTTCCTAACAAAATAAATGGTATAAAAGCACCAGTTCAGGTCCTGCAACAGTGAGCATGACCATCAGAACTTAAACAGGCCCAGGTTGCTCCACCTCTCTAGCAGGGTGGAGCTCGATACACATTGGACCCCTGTGATGAAGAGGGGCGTTTAGGAAGAGGCGGGGCAACGGCCGGCTGTGCGGCCATCAACTAACGGGGACCTCGGGCTCTGCGTCCTTGTCCAAGATCTCGTCCTGGATCTCGTCTGTGTTCCCTGAGTCGCTGCTGGCCACGGAGCTGACGGAGGGAGAGTTCCTGCCACCTTTGATCATCCGCCGACAGGTCTCCATCTGCACGTCCAGGCCTCTTTTCATGCTGCACATCTCCATGTACTCCTGCAGATGTCGGTTCATGTCACTCTTTGCTGTGGCCAACTCATCCTGGGAGAAGGGAAACGGATTAAACAGGGTGGGGATAGAAGAGACTGGGCGGACATTACTGACTGAAGCAAGGCCCTCAGTATCTTGAGCAGCATTTTAAATGCACTCTCCCCTGAAACACCCTAATATCTCCAAATGATATAAGTGTGGAATTGGTTCAACATGTTTAAGAAAAATGGATGAAAATATGGATTATTTCCTGGACTGCAGCTTTATCCCAAATCCATACACAAATTCTCTACAGTATGTACAACTTATTAAATATTATAATATACTGTTTTAGCAGTTGATATACACAAATATCAACACACCATACCAATAAAAACTAACAAGAAATTATACAATATGTCAGTTGTCAATCAAACTAGCAATAAACTTAGTAGTTCCCATAATGTTTCTTATCGTTTGTTTTTGGTTTGCTTTAATCTGGCTTTCTGTCTACGTTGTTTACCTCGATCTCGCCGATGGTCTCCTGGTACTCCTGCTCTCTGGTCTTAAATAGTGACTCTGTTTCATCGATGAGGCTGCCTAGACTTCCATCCTGGGAGTCCTTAGAGAGCACAGACAGAAGTCTCATTCATCATGCATGAGCAAATGTCTGACACAGCCCCGTAGCAATGAGTGTAAAAACCATCTGCTTTGCAAAAGGACCATAAATGCAGACAGGACTCACTGGATCAGCGGCTTCACCGCTACCACCGGCGGAGCAGGCGGCTGTGCTGGGCGCCGCGGCGATGGCGCACGGTATGTTGTAGTTTGCGAAGTCCTCCCACAGCAACAGAGTCTCCTCGTTTTCCTCCCACGTCAGACTGTCGCAGTCGTCGTCGATTTCAAACGTCTCACGCCTGGCAACAAAGGAGTTATCTGAGCAATGTCTGCGTCGGGACAAGGACAGGGAACGGAAAGGAACAGGAGAGACAGGGAAGAGGAGAGGAAGAACAAGTATAACAGACGCCAGATCCAGAAAAGGGCACAAGCAAAGAGGAAGATGTGCTTATGAGGACGACAAACAGAGGGAAGGAAGAGTTTATGGAAAACAAGAGCAGTCAAACTATTTCATGGGTAAGTGAATAGTGAATAGGCTATTCCATAGGATCAATAACTGTGAGAGTAAAGACCAATAGAGAGCACCCCAACATAACTACTGTGACTTTAAGAAAGCAGCATACGTATTTATATCAGCTTATTTTTGCTGAATGGGCGTACTGTCAGGTGCAACACTTCATATCAACACTAGAGGGAGATGAAGGAACACAGTGTGATTCCATCATAACATCTCAACTGGTATATTATCCCTGCAGATAATATTCAGGCTCATTCAAAGCAGAGAGAGCCATATTCTGATAGGTGTGTGTGTGTGTGTGTGTCTGAGAGCCGCTTACAGCTGGTTGAGCATGCGTTTCATTTCGTCCGTGATGTTGAGCGACCCGGGGACGTCCTCTGCAGGGCTGGGCTCGGCATCCATCTCCGAACTCTCCTCATCGGACACGACTTTACGCTCTTTTCTCCTGCAGCAGGCCATGGCGCCCTGTGACACACACGCACACAACATAATATAAACATGTTGCTTGTGGATCCAGGGAAAACCTTTATGGGGTTAATCAAAAACATATTTTATCATAATAAATATGTGCTGTGGAAGAAAGCTGCTGTTTGATCAAGTATTTTTCTGAATGTTTTTATTTTTATTTTTTAATTTTACCTTTATTTAACCAGGCAGATCATTAAGAACAAGTTCTTATTTACAGTGATGGCCTGACAAAAAGAAACAACACAAACATGTGACGACATAATTGCTTGGTGCAATTATTGCCTGCTTCATGAATCAGCCCACAGCCATCTTTAATCATACTGTATACATAAGAAGTACCATCAAAAGTATGGACTCGCTGCATAACGACACGTAACACAAGGGAAGTCACCAACTCGAGTCACAGTGGATTTACACTGTCGGCGCAATGTGATAACCTTGTGTGCAGGAAGAGTTACCGCTTCAGCATTTCACTTTTGTGTGTGTATGTGAGCGTGCATATGTAAGAGTTACTACTGTAAGTATTCTGCGTGTTTATCTGCGTTTGTTTGTGTGTTTGCAAACATGCAGGCATGCATTCCTGCACTTTCTAGACGGGTCATTGAGTACATGAAACTGGCACCACACACATTCAGCCACTGGCAGCTCCGATTTCATGGAGAGAGTGCTGACCGGTTCTTTCACAGAGGAACTCATATTTTTTTCTTCGATTACTGTCAAACAGTGAAACAGCAATATGGGTACCCACCTTCTCTGGGACAGACCGAGCCGGACCGATGGGGAACATCTTTGACATGTCCTCTGAGTTGCGTTGCTGAGCCACATCGCACAGTTTGGCCGTGATGTCGATCCGCCGGCAGATGTCCATATCCACCCGCCTGGCTTTCTCCTGGATCTTGGTGTCCAGGTCTGACATTTGCTGCATGGGTAAAGATGGTTTTTTGAAGTCCATCTCACACTGTGACACATACAGTACCGGAAGTTGATTCACGTGGCAGGTGAAGAACTTTAGTAGACTTCCATCAGCTGATGATCAGTTGATGGAAGTCTACATAAGTTCAACTAAGTTTGACTTCAGTTAGTTCATTCCTTCAGACTTCAGTGAGTTAACGAAGTCAGTGTTGGTAAAAATCATCTCCATGCCGGACGGTCTTTCGCACTTTTAATGGTGACTTTGACTTCCACTAATTGGTGTTGTATTTGTAGTATTTCAATATGTATCGTTCTTATCATATTTATCTCTTTTAAGATTTATGTTAGTTTGTGATGCAATTTTGATAAATTATTTTTTATTCATAACTTTATTATGGCCATTTTGTTAAACTCTGATCATGTGAGATATATTGTGTAATCTGTAATTCACTGCCACTGTTGCCTATCTTGGCCAGGACACTATGACAATAACATCACATACATGGGTCACAGATATTTTGGTTGTTCGTGCTACAGTGAAGGTTCTGACAATGGGAGCAATGAGACGAGGGTCACGACATCTAGAGCACATAACACAAAATGTCAAAGCACTAAGTCTAACCTAAGAGAGCCACTACTTCCACGTCACTTACCCGCCTCTGGATTCACACATCAGGGGCCAAGTCAAGCACAGAAAATAACATGAATAATCTACAATGGTCAGATTCCAAAAGATAAGAGAAGCATGATAAACAACAAAGCTTTCCTAAAAGCTAAAAACAACATCCGACTTCATTTATCCCTGAGCCAGCACTAGCTGTGACTGGGCCCACTGCAGTATATTATAACTGTATATCACTCTTGAGCAGACCTGTCAGAGAACAATACACAGCTACACAGAACAGGAAGTGCTCTTGATCTACAGCTGCTATTTGAGCTGTTCTCAATGAATGCGTGTCTTGAATGGCTTCTGGGATTATTTATTCTTCCCAAATAAGGAAGGCAGGAAGGAAGGGTGTGTGTTTAGTTTTATTATCTAGCCTTGGAATGGCTCTTAGTAATGTGCAGGAAAACAATTGTATGTCCTTCAAACACTGCTGTTGGAACGCTTAACATGATTGCTTTGAGTATGGGAGGTCACAAAGTCACACATGAACAAATACTTACGTCACTCATCAGACTCTTGAAGACCACAAGTTCAGCCTTCAGTCTGTCCACCTTCTCGCTCAGCTCGTCCTGGACCTCGGTCGACTCCTCGGCGTCCTGAGAGGACGCCACAGTGAAGGAATCACAATGAGACTCATAACATGTAACAACAGAGACTACGCCTAACCACAATGCACTTTCAAATAAACTTCAATAACTCAATAAAGCTTGATATGAAACATTTATAACAGGCATTCAGGTAGATAAAAGACTTGGATTCAGATAAAGCCCTTTTTATCAAATAAGCCTTTATACTTCCATTATCATATTGGTTACTGTTTAGCTTTTTATGATCAGTACCCTGAGATCAGTTTACTTTCATTTTTATATTTACATAACTGACATAATGCAAATATGAGCCTTGAAAGCATTTAGTGATACTGAGAGTGTTTGGTATCTAAGGAGAGGGAACCATGTTGAATCATTTTATGTGTGCTAAGTGAACATAAGAAGGTCACACAGAAGTTTTGGTGAATAAGGGACAAGAGAATACTCCAGAATAGTTTAACAAGCATATTCTCTTACTTGTGGAGAGACCTACTTGTACTTAGTGTGAGATGATGTGTAGACCAATACCACAATCATGCCTACAGTAAACGTGAAACCTAAAATATGAAATAGTTTAGCATAATGTTGGAACAGGAGGAAGCAGTTGGCCGTGCTCTGTCCGAACTCTGAAGAGAACATTTGTCTACCAGCACGTCTAAAGCTCACTGATTGACACATTATTTATTGTTGGTTTAATTCGTAAAAATTAAAAATAAAATCTGGAAAGTAGTCATGTTGGGGTTTTACAGGCAGTTGTGTGCCGGACTATTTGAAAAAAGAGATTCCCGGAAGTTAACTGTCAAGAAATAGTCCAGGGCACAACCCTGTAAAATCCACAACATGTTGTTTTAACTCAGGCTGGGAGGTG
The DNA here is from genome assembly GCA_023566465.1 of Cottus gobio. Taxonomy (NCBI): domain Eukaryota; kingdom Metazoa; phylum Chordata; class Actinopteri; order Perciformes; family Cottidae; genus Cottus; species Cottus gobio. Next base: position 18,101,269 of record CM042222.1, on the reverse strand, counting down.
GATATAGTTTCTATTTGACAGGCTGTCAAAATGTTCATTTAAGGATCAACTTAAAATCCTGTCTTTCAAAACATCTGGACCTTACTCATCTACCACATTCATAAAACTTTAGACTTAAAAATCTCAACCAGTATACTCCTACCTGTTTAATCACATTTATGGTCCGGCTTCTCTTTTGGTCAGATACATATTTCTTATTTATCAAGTCTTTAAGGAGCTTGCAAAATCCAAATCCTATATTCACATAATTTCCCACTAAATATTTGGCTATCCAATTTAACTTGTAAACAGATGCTTAGCAGTTTAAAGATTGACTTTTACAAAGACTAAAAGGATTGAAGATATTCTGTCATTCGAGGAGTACCACTATTTGTTAGCAACGGTAACAGTCCTTTGGCTCTGATCCCTAAACAATAAATGTCTGTTTGCACGGTATTCCCTATCTCTGAACAGATTTCCAGCTCGTCCATACACACTGCCTGTGTGCTCTAAAAGGTTAAAGCCCCCATGGGATGCACTCCACCTCTCTATCTGGGGTTTTGCTGACCCAGAATCCAAGAAAAACGTGCATGCTGTCACTGATCGATTTGCACAAAAACAGACGGAAAGATGCCGACCAGATGAGGTACTCACATCAGCTGGGCCGGTGTATGTTTTGTGATACAGCCTCAAGGTGTGACCCTCTAAATTGATTTTGCCTCACATCTATTTCCTGCTATTAACAGAAACATAATTGTCGATGCTGGTGATATTTCATGTTTATATCTATATCTAGACCAACAGACTCCTCCTGATGGGTTTGTAATATAGTTTTTCTAATCTGACATATATAATAGTGCCCACATAATACAATACAACAAGAACAGAGCTGTACATAAATGTTTATCTTGTGCTATAGTTGCAGTTTGTATAAATGCATGTATGCATACACTTTATCCTTTGATTGTATTTGTGCTGCTTGTCTGCATTTGGTAAATGGTCTTTGGCAAGACTTCAAACAGCCGTGCATGTTAGTGGATTGTATTCTATTCTTTATGTTTCCCAACCTGCCGCATGGATTCCACCCTGGACTCCAGCTGCTCTCGCTTGGACAGCTCCTCCTCCCATCTGCAACACAGAGCACAGAGGTGGGTCAGTTACTGCTGGGCACGGTCCCCCGAGGCCCACTAGACAGGTTAATGGCACTTTTGTGGGGATAATACTCCCATCTCTGATTACAAAATACCCTTGACAGTGTGGGTTCACACCCACTTTCCCCCTTATTTTCAATCTTTTGTCTACTTCCTTCTTTGTGCAATCATCTTTATAATCCCACTGCCTCAATAAAAACTATGGAGAGAATGGAGTTCCATCCTTCTCCAAACAACATTTCTCATGATAATAGTTTTTGAACCAGTGACAGTAGAGGCTTAACACACACACAAATGGGTGGAGTATCTCTGCTGCAGCCTGCATACCTTTACGCTGACTGCTTCTTTCCTCATGATGTCTCATGAGTGAGTTATAAGATGACAATTCAGATTATGAAATTAATCTTTAGGCATGCCATTGACAGAGATAAAAACCTTCACAGACATGTTACCAACCCTTGTGCAAAGCCATTCCGAGTAATTCAAACATTTTGTGTGTGTCAAGTGGCAAATACATCATAGTTGCCAGTTGGTCATATACAGTAAGTCACATTAAAACTACTTAAGAATGTAGCACTTTAGTGGCACTTAAATGGCACTTACTTATAGCACTTTGTAAGAGTTTGTATGAGTTTGTACTCATGGTTGAATGCACTTATTGTAAGTTGGATAAAATCGTTAGCTAAATGAAATGTAATGTAAAACAAGCAGCTCATATTATTGGTTTAATCAATAAGATGGCCCACGAGTCTACACAAAGCACAGCAGTGCTTTGAGCTAAGCGCTAATGTTGCAATCACAATGCTAAAATGCTGCGGAGGTTTAATGTGGACTATGTTCACCATACTGGTTTAGTGTTTTAGCATGCATGCTGAGCATGAATGTCAAGGGATCACAAAAGTGAACGTGTGACATTTGGTTCACACATTCATGAGAGGGGACACCAATGTGTGAACCAGATGTCATGGCAATCAATCCAATAGTTGTTGAGATATTTCAGTCTGGATAAAGGCGGTGAGCCGACCGACCGGCAAACCATCCCCACAGCCATACAGCTAGCATGCCTACAATTAGCCATACAGCTAGCATGCATAAAATTAGCCATACACCTAGCATGCCTAAAATTAGCCATACAGCTAGCATGAATAAAATTAGCCATACAGCTAGCATGCCTAAAATTAGCCATACAGCTAACATGCCTAAAATTAGCCATACAGCTAGCATGAATAAAATTAGCCATACAGCTAGCATGCCTAAAATTAGCCAAACAGCTAGCATGCATAAAATTAGCCATACACCTAGCATGCCGAAAATTAGCCATACAGCTAACATGCCTAAAATTAGAGTGCCAGACCCCCCTGTAGGCTGCAGGCTATTATTGGCAACACAGTCCTCTTTCCCTTCTCTCCTGACAGTTCACATCACTCATCTGCGCCATGGCAGCAATGTAAAAACAAAATCAGGAGCCTCTTTATTTGCCTTGCAATATGTACTGCACAAGAAGGCCCAGACCGCTCTGCATCAGTCAGCTCAGCGTTCTCCTCCTAATATACACTCATCCTGTTCACTTGGATATGAGACAGAAGGCATGCTGAGTCACGGACGCTTCCCAAAACAGAGTTTGAGATTGAGAATGGATAAAGAAACTTCATCAGTAATATGAAGTAACCGCACAATGTCAGGCACCCATGTGAGGATGGGCTACTGTGAGCCACATGGACGACGATAGTGGAGGATAAAGGAGAAGGGTGTTCTCTCTGTGTGTGTGTGTGGGACGTTTTGTACTGTGCATGCCTGACCATATATGTTTACTGAGGGAGAAAGCTGAAATCTGATGACCACTACTGCATTCTGGGATACCACTGTAATCTTTACCATGAAGAATCACAAACACAGCCAGGAGTCACTTCAGTATTACGACATGCAGCATCACTAGATATTCACTTTCTCAACAGCACACAGCCTTGTTTCCATTCAGGACCTACTGAATGTACACTGTCTAATTAGGCAGAAGTATTCCTCGGCAGGGCGTGCCAGCTCGCACAGGGATTGAAGCCTTGTTTTAAAATGCTGGCAGGGCTGCTTTACTGTGGCCACAACACGCCGCCTGTCTGCCGCAGGACTCTGGCTAAGGTTGTTGGGGTTCACAACTGCATCACATCCTCTGCAGACACACATCGGTCTGTCACAGCATCTGGATCACTTGTGTTGTCACTTCCTGAAGAAAACGCCACGTCCTTTCCTTTAATACAGCAGGCTGATAACTGGACAACATGATTAAATCAACCTACTGATGGAGGGAAAGCCTCCCTGTGTCAACAATGTGTCATGGCCATTTATGTCATCTATCAAAGGTAATGGAGTCATTGACAGAACTAAGCAGCAACCGTTTCCACATTATTTGGAGCAGCTACAATTCAGCAGTCCATAAAAGTCTAATGGAAACCCATGGACTGTTTTCAAGCATCCAGATTCAAATGGCTCATCCAAACAAAGGTGACACGACTGCATAGCAAAAGTATTCTATCTGGCCTGTCTGCCATAACTGTGGTTCTGGTTTTCCTGTACCTTTGGCTTGACTCAGTCAAACGAACACACCCGGAGTCTCCTTACAAGGACAAAGACAGCGGGAGGGTTGGAGCCTGTGTGAACTCTTAGACATTTGTTCACCACCAGAACCATCCTCTGTAATATCGCTAACTGTGCGGTGTTTCGTGCATCCTGCAAAGCCATGCAATCTCCATTCTCCATTCTCCATTTTTGGGAGAGAAAAATAAACAAAAATAGATTGTAAACAAAGCCAAAATGTAATTATTTTCTCAAAAGCCACATAAAGATACTCTCTGGAGCATGTTGTGAGAATTGGGAGAAATGGCCGATGTTTACGCGTCAACAAGAACAACTGAATGTTTCTCAGTATTTATTATGCTTTTGAGAGAACAAAGCAAACCAGACCCTTTTTTGTTGTTGTTATTATTATTTATATGTTATATATATATATATACACACATATATACGAGCTACAACACGGAGCCGAAAGGTCAACCATGAACAATGAAGGAAACAATGTGAGTTTTCCATCACGCAACATTCAACCACGTAAGCGTTGTAACCACGTATATATATATATGTATGTGTTCTGTCTGAGGTGAAAAAGAAAAAAAATAGAATCACTATTAGAGAAATAATCTAGTAATGGTTCCTCCAATCCAATCTAATATTGCACATATGGTAATTGCTTTCTTAAACCAGTGATGTATGATTAACTACAGTAGCATTTAAAGTCACAATCAGTAGGATATCTGTTTCGTTTACTTCGGTGGCACCAAAGGTGATAAGTGGGATGCAGATGTGGAGCTGGATCCGCCTCCCAGACATACAAACGATGTGCGCTGTTTGTAATGTTTCCTGGGAGAGTGTGTGGCCACAGACACTCAGTTTGTAATACTGCAAATGTAAAGGTGTACATCAGTGGTGGAATTAGTAGAATTGTTCAAATAAAATGAATCCTCCAAATTCCGTGATTCATGAAAAATTGTGATTTAGTAAGATACCGCGGTGCATCACTGCAGGAGAACATGTCTCACATCAAACATTTTCTCTTATGGTTTTAGTCTGTTATAGCATACAATAGCATTCCTGCAGCACCTGCCAACTAACACTCCCTGCCTTGTGTGGCCTGAGAGTTGGCACGCAAGCCGCCTTGATGTTTTGTCATCACTGCGTGGGAGGACACCGCATGCACACATCCAAACCTGTTCCTCTAATGTTCCTGCGCTTGAACATTTTTAACGCCATATTTTTACAGCCCCCATAATGATTTGATCTCGAAGGCTGATTTATCTCTTCCAGAACTGAAATGAAGAAAAAATATGTCTTCTAATGAGCAAACGTTTTATCTGACGTTCAAATTCCAAAGATCTCTTGAGCAAGAGGCGTAAGGAATATGCAGTAAATACCAAATGGAGCACAGGGAAAACATTGAGGTGTGGTTGTGTATCATTCCACAAAACCTTCATAGCTCAAACACCCTGTTTAAACTATGCGATGTACTGGAGAGTAATACTCCCTCAGTGAACATTCTCAGTCACTAGACATCACATTTTAAGCTCTAAAAACATAAGTTTTTAGTTGACAATAATCGTAATGTGCCTTTTCTGAAACAAAGCTCTGTAAAATAGAATCTAAGTCGAAACACTATGCAGAGAGTTTAATAGGGCCATTACAATTCATTCTCATAAGGGCAGGCAATAGTGAAACAGGAAGTGTCATATGATAACAGATTAAAGGATCAATACATCTGGCTACATGCAGGACAAACACACATTCAGCTCAGCTGCTCGTATGAAACAATGCCTCTTTGACAAATCACATCTGAGAGTCCAGAGGCATGTGATTCCTCCCATGGATCCCTATAGGTGCCTATATAATGTCTTCACCATGACACCAGCATCCCCTCACCATCTATTTGCAATTATACAGTGGACAAACCGGGGCCATATTTTACTTTCAGGACAGATTCTTTCTATAATCTTGGGCGGATAGGAGGAGCGTGATGGGAAGAAGCATTTGTGGCACAGAGATGTGAAATAGTAAGCCGCTCCAGAGAGAGAGAAAAGGGGGGAGGTGTGACTATCGTAGGTCATCGATTGGATGTCAGGATGCTCTGTAAGCTATAGCCTCCCCAGACGACACAGAGACACACGTGTGGCATGCTAATGATGCAGCCATGTGAAATGGATCGGCCCCGCAGGAGGAATCGGCTCAGGAGCCCACCGCCCGGCTCCTCGAGGGTCTCTGCTGACGAGACAACGCACCAATGTCAAAGCTCATTTCCTCGCTCTGCTCAACCCCCCTCCCTCTCTGACCTCATCCATATCGACAACACACACACACACACACACACACACACACACACACACACACACACACACACATTTGTACTCTGTCACCCCATTTTCTCAAGCCATCTTGTGTCCATGGGAAATGTTCCATCGGAAGTGAATGCTGATTAATTCCTGGCTCGCTTAAATCATGTAAACTGTGATCGCTGACTGACGGATGCTTCCTCTGTCTCTACGGTCTACGGGCATGGCCATGACTTAAATATAGCGCTGCCAACCCAGACAGGATACAGACACCACCAGGCCGAACGAGAGGAATGCCGGTGTTGCTATGTGACCGCAGACATGATCCCAAGCCACCATTATCCCCGGCCCTTTGAGAGCGAATAAATTGTGCGAGTAGCGAACATAAGGGACAGTATTTGGGATCGGTCGACTGATTCCTCTAAATCCTGTTAGAGGAGAGATTTGAAATGTTCTGTGACGTCATGGATTACAAAAGCATTTCATATTTACATATTCTACTTCTGAAAGACGTAGCCCAGGAATGGATACAAAATGTTAAAGGTGAGAATATTCTTTTTCTCAATTACTTGATTTATCATGATTACATTGAAGCATGTGTATGTTACAGGCCTGGCAGCAGCACAACCAGGACAGGGGCAGCAGCAGCTCAGGCCCTAGGGACTTTGTTTGGGAACTGGAGGGTTGCATGGACCAAGTAGACCAGTCAACCCCAAACTGCTCCCCAGGTGCTCTGTAGCAGCTGCCAAGTTGTCCCAATACTAGGTTGGGTTAAATGCAGAGGCTTCATTTCACTGTGCGCTGTCTTATATATACATGTGTGACAATCACAAGCTGATTTAAATAACCTTTTGACATGCTAGCAGCTCTGTGAAGCTGCAGACCTGCTGCGCTTTGAGCTAAATGCTAACGTCAGCATGCTAACATGTCCCTGTTGATAAGGCTGGCCTGTTCATGTTTAGCAGGTATTCTGTTTATCAGCTTGCTTTAGCAAGCAATTGCATTAGTTCAGCAACTGTAAGAATTAGACACACACAAAATGGGACCTCATGATGATACTACTAGGTGAAATGAGAGAGGTGAATAGGTGTAGCAACCTTTATGGCAATCGATGCAAGTTGTTGAGATTTTGCAATAGTTTTTTTTTTAATTCAACCTCATGGAAATGCTAGAAAATGTCAGGGGATTGACCAAGTGCTACTTTTAAAAATACAGTATATTTAAGTAAACGATTTGGAAACTAAAATTCCCAGTTACGACTTACTGGAATTGGGGGTGAAATGAACGGAAGTACCCTAAATGATGCATTCCTCTTCCTAAGAATCCCCTTACTGTCTTTCCCAATGCACCAGGCCGGTTAAAGATTAACTTCAGACCTTCTGGTTGTGAAATGTGACAACAGTGAGAACTAGATAACTGTCTTTATCATCTGAAAATTGTTCCTTTATCAAAAGGCTTTGAAAGTTGTTCGAGACGTCTCTCACAGAGTATCCTCCCTTTATTATGAGATAGTTCCTGCTGGGAGGAAACACACAGCTTTGATTAAAATATGAGAAAAATATTCCTTGAGGTCATTCAACTTGTGAATGATAAACTGCTGGCACATTCATACATATTTTCTAATATCATTTTGAACTTTTAGTTTTGTCTTGTGTGCACAATGACCTCAGCAAAGTAATTTCCTTTTTTGCTTTACCAGCAATAAAATCAACTCACCAATGCAGAGAGTCTAATTATATTATAGCGTCTGATGTATAAACACAAGGTTATATATGTTAATGAACATGTTCAACAGAACTGCACTGAAGCTGTACGTGTGTTTCCACTGACTGGATCGAGTTGTTAAAACGGGAAAAGCAATGTAACAACTGTGAGATATGCTCTTAGATATATTATGTGAAATGCAATACAGTGAATGTGCTCTAAATTAGATATATGTCATATGTGCATTTAGGAATGCATGTGTGTGTGTGTGTGTGTGTGTGTGTGTGTGTGTGTGTGTGTGTGTCGGTCGGTACATGTGTATGCATGTACATATTTGTTGCCTTATGTTCTTTAGAAATATGCAAATGGTTATGCAGTCACTTTATTACACAAACTTGCATTATTACATTAATTGGTAATTATGTGTACACAGCACTTGCAAGTTGTTTTCATCTAATGATTTTAATTGACAAATAATTAAAGTATCTATTGGCAAAAATTGGTTTGTATTATTATTGCAATAATTTTAATAAAATGATGTGTAATGTTTTCCGGCCAACTAAGTGCAGCATTTCATAACGTTTTGGCAAGCTGGTACATTTTCCAGCAGCACTATCAGTTGGTACGCAAATACTGGGATGTAATGCATGTTTGGAACAGATTGGACGAAATAGCATGAACACTGAGGATGAGAGGTTGTGTGCACTGGGAAATCTAATCTTCAAATCTGATGAACGTCTTAAACCAGACTTCTGTCTCTCAATTTAAGTTCTTGCAACAGCAGTGTGTTTGTGTGCACTAAGGGGTGAAGTTTCTACATGCTCCATTTGTGTCGGGGTATCTGCATGTATCATTAACAGAGTAAAACATCATATCGTATGTAATCTGTAAATCCTCGCCAGATGGAATAACATTGCAACAATGCAGGAGCTCTGAGAAGCAAGTTCAGACACTAAACTCTTGTACAACATGGACTAGCTGCAACACAACAAGACAACATTAAATGACACCAATCATGTTTCTGACGTGTTTTGGAACAAGGTGAGACTGCAACAAACTCTTTACACTGATCAAAGCCTCCATCTGAAAAGAAGGTTTGGTGCAACATCAGCGGATACTCCCCAAATACTGATGGACTGACAGATAATTGGGAGCCGATGTTGAAGCATGTCTAATCCTCCGTCTTTACCCGGCCCCATAATATTGCTACACTGATTCTTTCCAACGATTTGGGTGTGAGCTTGACTTGTTTTCCCTGAACACCTGTGTGATTAATTGCTTAGGTCCCGAGCCGGTCCTAGCCCTCTTTTCTCTGGCCTTGGGGATGTTGATTGAAGGTTAACTGTAAATTATTGTTGTGTTCACGTATAATTAACAGTAGTTACATAGGTATGACCTAAGTTCAACCTGAAAAAAAAGGATAATTGCTAAATTAACTTATGTAAGTGTTTATAATGGCAATAATTACTGATAAGTGTTTGTACAGACGTGTAAAGGTGTTGCCTTTCTGTGAAACCAAGCTAAACTTAATGGTTTGTGAAGGTTTATAAGATGACAGTTAAATGTCTTTGCTGGTAGAAAAAGTAAAAAAGGATTTCTTATTGACTAAGAATGACTCCTGGAAAGTGAGTTTTAATAACAAATTTGTGACGCATTCAATGTATTGATAATATTGCTTTTTTTTTTCTTCTCGAAAAGAAAACGTGTATTTACAAGTAGGAACAGGAATTCGTCCGTTGTTTATTAATGTCGTCTGCGGCGGTGACAAAGCGCCGTGACAGAAAATCAGTTTTCCCTGCAGTCTTCACTGCAAACCGACCCCACCCCACACCCTGCAAAGCACACTGCTGTGCTGTTGAGCAGTTGTTTATTATTCCCACTGATTTCATTCATTGCATTCCACATGTTACTGCCATCATAATAGGTCTGAGCCCCTGACTGTTGACAAGTATAAGATATGTAACTGCACGTAAACACTAGAGACATCACACTTCACTGAAGAGCCTACCTAACAAACCTATAATGCGTGGGGCTTTAAGTCGGTTGTTCTAGTTGATAAATAATGACATGGATTTGTGAGATTCCTTGTAAGTGCACAAGAAAAAGAGTGCAAACAACGGCCGGCATGCCCGGGCCATGTCAGGGTGGAGCTGCACTGGGAGTGACATTAAAGAAGAAAAGAAAATAAAGATGTTCACTTCTGGAACAAATACTCACCAGGCAGGGTGTGTCCAGTCAAATTATGTGAGACATAATGGAGCTATGAGACATCACCACTAGTCAAATGTCTTTTGTACCTCTGGGTACACACACCTGTAGGGTGAACCCCAGCAGTGACTATGAACGCCAACCGCTCTATTCAAAATAAATCTGTTTTCTTGACCACAATTATTTCATTGAATCTCTGAAACTACCAGCCTGGAGGCCAAATCCAGCTTCAGAACATCCCCCGCATGTTTAGAGTGAATAGTTTTTTTGTTTTCGGTATCGTGTCTTTATCCCAGGTGCTCTACAATGTGTCTCTCATCAACCACTCATACACACTCACAACACTGAGCAGTGAGCGTCCATGCAGGCCGCTGACCTCCAACCCTGCGATTCACAGAATTGGACCCTCTTTTCCTCGGTCAAATCACATAATCATCTCGGCGATTAATTGTTTTGAGCCGTCAAATTCTCAACGGGACAGCCACTCAAATGTGCACATTTGCTGTGCATTTGCTCTTTCATGATTGTGAATTGAATATATTTGAGTTCTGGACTGTTGGTTGGACAAAACAAGACATCTGAAAATGAAACCTTCCACTTTGGGAAATTGTAATTAAAAAAGAAATAAGAAGAATGTTGCAGTCTAAATAAAGATTTGCTGTCTATTTCCCATTAAGCAAGCTTAACACCAACAGGTAATTCACCACCAAAAGGTCGACAATTGATTATTTTTTAGTTTAATTTGACTGCAAACTGTGAGTTGTAAGGGTGATTAAATGTGATGACATTACTGGAGCAGTAACGATGTACAATGGAGAGGAGAGGGGAGGATACGTTTCTCAACTTCCAATTTATTTTATTTTTTAAATAAGCCAACCCGACTAGCAACCAACATTATATTTTGAGACCCTTACCGTACATTATTTCTTATATTTTCTTCTGCTAAAATTAATAGAAAAATCAAAGCTTTAAAGAATGTGACGATGGAAAGAAAATGCTATTCGCAAATTCAGTAAAGAAGGCTGAAACCGATACAGACAATGCATTATGTTATAAAAGACACATCTGTAAATGTTACTTTTTGACTTATACATGACATATATGCATTCTGTATGTTGTTAGTGAGCCCTGGATAGACTGGCGACTTATCCAGGGTGTACCCTGCCTTCGCCCAATGCCAGCTGGGATCGGCTCCAGCGCCCCGCGACCCTAAAGAGGATAAGCGGTTCGGATAATGGATGGATGGATGGATGTTGTTAGTGATATAAACAAACCTCTCAGTAGCAGAAAACATTTACAACCTGTTAGTCTGTGTTTAAAAAGATCTGTTAATCATTTTGGCACAGCAACTTTGTGTACATAGAGGTTCACAGATTGTGTCTTTAACATGAAAACTTTTTTTTTTGCTTCTGTAAGAGCCGTAATGAAAACGCTGCCACCGGAGGTTAAAGCACTACATTAAGAAGCCCACGGAGCTCCGAGGAGAGACACATCTGGTCTACCGTGAGGTCAAGTACACCAGATCACAGAGGTAGATTTAAGACACGTCAAGACACTCGCACACAATCTCTCCATCTGGCACATGTACGATATTATATATTGCTCAGTGATGTGTGTGTGTGTGTGTTTTTATGGTGCCTGGCAAAACAGTATTTTCTCTGGAATAAGCTTTTGAAAAACAAGGGTTATTAAGTCTGGAGGTTGTGTCAGCACATCCGGGCCTTAAGAAAAGGAACAAAAGCTCTTTAAACTGAGCAGGTCTTAACAGAATGGTTAAATTATGAGGTGTAAATAAGGATTAGGTCTGACGATTATGGACTTAGCGGTAAGATTTACTTATCAAACTGTACGTCTCCAGCTTTGCCTCAGGCCGTAACTGCAGCAAGGCGTAGCAGCACTCCAAATCAACAGTACTGGACACTTTTCCCCACGCAGTCAGTGTCTACAAAAGACAGGTGCATTCCTGCACTTTTAAATATGGCAACGCGCCACCGCTTTCAGCTGTATCGATACCCATGAATAATCAACCACAGCTGCACAGCACAGCAGCGCCAGACACAAGAACATGGAGAACAAAGACACAACGAAGCGGAGGGGGAAACACATGAGAGACCATCATGGTATCACCCAGAATGTCTGGTTCTCTGAAATATGTAAATCCTTAAAAACATATACAAAATGTATAGATTTAAAATGAAAATAATCCTCAATAATTTACTAAAGCGGCAATTCACTGTAGTTTTTAGGAATCTCAAAAAGAGGCCATTAGTGCATTGTTTGGGGACTATTTTCAGCTGTGGATTAATACACATTTGGTGCTCTGGTGCGTTTGTTCTCAACCTTTATGACTTGATATTTTATTGCCAAACAACACCTACACTTTAATGAACTATTACAGCAGAAAAGAATATTTGCGCAAAGGGAGACATAATGTACATTTTGTATTGCAGAAATGTGATTAATTTTTTGCTCCTAACTTCACCTCAGGACCACTCAAACGCATCTTGCCAGCCCTTGACCCTCGTTGACCCCCACGTTGGTAAACCGATGCTCATCGTAGTGAAAAAACAGTGAAAAAATGTCGTATTCCTTGACGTTCTAGGAATTTAAATGTTTCCACTTGTAACAATCCAGGTTTGTAATGATGATGCTATCTACAAATGAATAATTTGTATAAACAAAGATGCTGCAATGCTAGAGACTGCAAAGGCATGTTGTGAGTTTAAGCAAAGCGCACCACACAGACAGGAAGAGGGAGAAAGACAAACAATATGGGCTCTAATCTGGAGCTCAATGGTGTTAGTGAACTGAGCTCTCTCTCTCTCTCTCTCTCTCTCTCTCTCTCTCTCTCTCTCTCTCTCTCTCTCTCTCTCTCTAAGCAGCAGGGAGTCTCCCACTCCGAGAGGCCCAGTTCAGTGAGGCGGCTGCATGCCAGGATATGGTGCAGCGCTGGCTGAAGGTTGAAACCTATGTGCTAGGTATCGGCTTAGAGAAAATCCTTCTCCTGAATAGACGGTCTGGATTATTTGCAGGCAGGTCAGCAGCAGACAGACAGAGACAGGCTGAAGAGCTCACCGGTGCAGCGCGTTAGCTCTGTGTATATTTGAAACAATGCAGCCTTCAGTTTTGGAATCAAAGTCCTCGCTCTGTAATTAGTCACTTCTTTAATACGAACAACTCTAAATCCTACGTTCAAAAGAGATGCTCCGCTCGGCCTTTCCCTTCAAAGATCAAAGCCTCAGAAAATAATCTTCGGTGAATCCTCATTGATCCACACTGCTAAATTCAGAGGCACGTGAATTATTCATGCAGGAGGAACATGCCCTGGAGGCCCAGAGACTTTTCTCTATACGTCCTGTGTCGCCCACATTGGGATCTAGCAGGAACGTTGTTTGGCCTCAGTTCACTAATGGAATGAACAACCAATTAGGAGAGGCCACAGCACTGCTCTCTGGTTCAAGTCTCAACTGAGGCAGAGAGTGTCGCTAATGTGTCCTGAATGTGTACAGTTTGTCTGAAACACTGCATTGCACCTTCAGAATTGTATAATAATGTGAATCCCTCTGCTCCGTGCAATCATCTCCATAACTGCCCCGAACAGCCTCTCGGTTCCCCAGAAATGCACGAAAACTAGACAATCGTATCCTATGATCTCAGCTCTTTGGAATAAGCAAACTTAACTGCATAATAGATAAAGCTGCAGTATATCTGCACCAACAGTATGCCATGTAAATACTAAACAAATATGCCCTTTGCATTTTTGGCGACAGAACGCTAGCTGTCACAGGCAGAACACAGTTCCTATCTTACTTACTTAACATATTTGTTGTTGACTGTCAAATGTGTTCGCCAGTGTCCGCTCCTGTTTCCGTGGCATTTTAAGCACAATCGCATGCTAGTGTGCAATTGGCAGAGACTCGGTAACCCCCATGTGGTACATTTCACAGCGATGCAAAACAGAGGGATGAAAACAGTGTAGATGAGGACACTGGTATCGACCTTATACCCCTTTTCCTTTGCTCGGTCGTTTGTCAGTGTGAGAGCTATGTGACCCCACGGTCCAGACACTGTGGCACTGAGTGGAAACTCATATATGTCTGATTTATGTGGCCCATGCTCGGACACGTGTTTGTGTATGTGCCGTATGTTTGTGTGTGAGAGACAGAGAGAGGGACTGTAGGTGTGTGTCTGTGTGTGTGTGTGAAAGATCTGATAAATTAGTTAAGAATGTGGACTAAATTGTTTAAAGAACTTTTCAAGGATCTACAAATACATCCAGCTGTGAAAGAATAAGTCTGTTCTCTACCCAAAAGATGTTGTATAATGGAGAGCATGCGATATGGAAATGTTATTTGGGTCAATAAAGGTTTTTTGAATAGTTTTTTTCTGCTCAGAAAAACTGCTATTACCTGCAGATAGTTGAGGAAATATATGAATGGAAATCAACAACACTCTCAAACCTTTCAACTATTTTGTGACAGTATAATTCAATCTGAATCTGCATATTTGTTGATATGACAAAAATTGCACTTACAAAGTTACAAAAAATACCATAACCCTAATAGGATTTTGTAACTTTTGTCTGAGGATAGAATTTAATAAAAGTTGATACACAGAATAGTTATTAAGTACTTTCTTAAATGACACGAGTATGTTGCTTTCATGCTTGTCATGAGTTTCAGCTGAAGAACACCTTTGCTATCTTTACTCTTGATATTTCACATTTATAGTTTATATTCTTCCTCTTTTTCTGTTATATTTTCAAGCAGCCTCTGAACTTCACAGGTGAATACGTACAAAAAACAACAAATCACACTGTTTTCCCTCCGGCTCAGATATAAGTATCTTGATCAGAAAGAGGCGTACTGTAAAATGACATAAAGTAAACAACCAAGTGCATTGTGGTATGAATACAAGCTATGGCCCTGCTGGCCATGCATCTCCTTGTGTGTCCCCACTCGTAAAGCTTTAATGAATCACCGGGGCAGGGTGGGAGCACAGGGGGGCTCCGTGGGGATGGAGGATGCCTTACAAAGCAGTCTGTATTAGTACAGAGAGGAGTGGAGGGGTGGGGGTGGGGGGGGGGGGGGGCTGTAGAGGGGCGGAGTGAAGGGCGAAGGAATGGCCGAACACAAAGAGCACAGAACTGAACAGGCATGGCAGGACGGGCCTCGGGGATTGAATGCCGAAACGTGACTGTAGTAAAGAGGATTTAGACTGGGAGACGGATAGAAAACAACTGGGAGGCGAACTCAGCAATGAAGTAATTATTAGGTTCAGAGCAGAGGAGGAACGTGAGAGGAAAGGAAAGAGATTGATTATGACGATTACTGGGCGATAAAAAGAGGCTAAAATGGGTCTTGTTCCTCACTTCTCAGGACCTAAAGTGAATATAAAGAACATGTTTGACACTTCAGTACTTGTGAGTGTCATTATAGATAAATGTAAACACACGTATCACCCAAATACCTATGCCAATGAAAAAACGTGTAGAAAACTAGTCTACCGACAACTCAGCAGACACTATTTGGAGGCATAATATAGGTTGAATGCGCTCGCTAAAAGTCAAATTACAAAGCAACTGAGACGGCTGTTTCAATGACTTAGGAAGTCAGCAGCTTCCATATTTTGCCAAAGGAGATCCAGAAATTTGGACTTCAGCTGCAGTGTTTTTTTAATTTGGCTGACGTCCCAGTCTCTGCCGTCCATCTTCTCAAGCTGAAATGCACTAAAAAGGATATGCTAGCGTTACAGAGAATGACTGGACAGGATATCCAGTTCAGGGGAGTGGGAGAGCACACACATTCTGTGTCACTGAGTCAGTGCATTCACAGGGAACGAGGCCTTCGTCATCGCTGACCTCGCCGGCCAGACAGAGGCCTTGTTAAAATGCCCTTCGGCTTGAATCATGGCAGCAAACAGAGGCAGGCGGTTGCTTGGCATGTCTCCCCCCAGGAGCCAGCCAAGCAGGCCAGAAGTGACGCGGGTTAGCCGGGGACGCAGGCAGAGAGTCCTCAAGGAAACATGATTAATCTGTCTAAAGAAGAACAATTGGTGGATGCTGAGCCATGCAAAGGTATTTCCTCAGAAATGTGTGAGAACAGGATCAGTTCAATTCACAATAAACATCTTTGTGAAATGCTGCGCTCTGACACCCTTCAAATGAAATACTACCTCAAGTGTAACTCCATCACTGTGATGTCCGTCATCTGCCTACTATCCTGTAAGATGAGTGTCTGGGGACATTGGAGAACCACACCCACTCGGGAAGCGAAAAGTCACACTGAGAAATAAGAAGTCTCATCGTGGTTGGTAGATGAAAGCAGTTTAAATCTCTCAACCAACTCAGATATCTTTCTGAGAGTTTATCGATTCTGCAACCTAATTTACCTATAATTAATTGTTTGATCTATAAAATGTCAAATTCTGTGAAAAATGCTCATCACGGCTTCCCTCAGCACAAGGAGATGTCTTGACATGTCCTGTGTTGTCCAACCAACAGTCCATCATCCAAAGATACTCAAACAGTGAATCATCACATTGGAGGACATTTTTCTTTTAATAAATTACTTGAACAAAAACAATGAACATCAGAATAGTTGCTGATTAATTTTCTGTTAGTCAACTTATCTTTTCAACTCTAATGTGAATAATGTAACTTTTTTTTAAACAAGTCTATATTTAAGAGCAATATTGATTATATGTCTTGATTGATTGTAGTATCACATTAGAGCAAGGTTTCGTTCTTCTAAACTGTTACATCTTGAATGAGTCAACCCTTACACTTCTGTCAGTAACGTAACTGCAGTGTTGACTATGATGTAGGCTTGAGGAGAAATGATCCCACAGGCTTAAAGAGATAGTGATAGTCTATATTGTGTACTCATTTTCACTTTCCTTCTTATTTTTGTGAAGCTATATGAGGGCAGTGATAATAATAGCCTAGAAATGAATAGGGGGCCCACAGACACATTCTTCCAGGACCTTTAATGCCTTGCTACTCCCCTGCCAATGATCGGCTCAAGTAAATTAGGATGCATAAAAACTGGCATAAATGCAATCTTTGAGGAGGAAGTATCAACACATGCACACTAGTTAAACATCAACCTTTACTCACTTTTTCCTATACTCGTCCCTCTCCCGCTTGACTTTGGCCAACACGTTGTACAGAGCCCTCAGCTCCGGGGTAATGGTGTCTATTTGGACCCCGACTCCGTCCGGATGCGTCCACGTCACCCCAGGCCCGCGCAGGGTCTCGTAGCGCTGCCCTTGCCTCCGGACGTGGGTGAAACTCCAGATGGTTCCCGGCAATCGCGAATCGGGACCGTCGGTCTGCACGGCCACTTCACGCGCGTATAGGTGTCGGTACTGCGATTTCAGCAGAGCTTGCTGCAGCTGGCTCTCCAGCAGTTTGTTTCTCCTCTCCAGCTCGTGGACTTTGGCAAGGAAGCAGCGGAACCGCAGGTTGAGGGTTTTCAGCACATGGATGTTGGAGCCCAGGTCGTTTCGCAGGGCGCTGGTCACCGCGCCCGACCCGGTCGGGACGTTGCAGACCGCCCCGGGCGGACAGGCGGAGAAAAACAGAGAGTTCATGTTGGCGAACCCACAACAGCACCCGTTAATCCAAATATGGCTCTATCTGGTTTTTATGCAACAAGAAAATGTGTCGTTTTTATCGGTGCATATTGATTCAGCAGCCCACTCCCGCAGGACGAGTTTCTCCTTACAATGCAGATGCTGAGAGTGACTGAGAGGCTGGAGACAGGGGAACCATCACTGTCCCGGCTGGATGCTTACCCCGAGGTACTGGCATGGACCACTGCAGCAAGTCAATAGGAAACCCAGAAAGTCCTTTAGGAGGCACCGAGGGCATTATCTTCTGAAGGAGAGAAGGCTTTGACGCAGACCGCAATAGGCACCGGCAGTACTTCCCGTCACCCTCATCTCTGTGTTTACCTTCTGCTTTGTCAGTCGCTGCTGATGCTGAGCGGGTTCATATAGATGAAGACGGTCAACCTTCTTTCTTTGTCATTCCCCGATGGCTCTCTCCAGTCTCTCCATGTGATTGCAGGACGCAGCAGGACCGCAGAGCCCGGCCTCTCCGTGGTGCGCGCATATCATGTTGCAAAGTGCTAAACTGGGCAATCTCACCGACGTCAGCCCCTCCCACATCCCTCCCCCTTTTTCTCTCGCGCACCGACAGCGACGAGAGGATCACATCCTGGCTGAGGGCATAAACATAAGCCTATAATTAATAGGATGAAGTAGCCCAGGAACAACTATTCATTTTTAAATTAGTTTAGTTTGACATGTATTATTCATGCAGTTAGGTTTCTAACTTGTAACAAGCCCACAGTTGCAGCTGAATTATCTCTCAAAAGAAAAGGCATCAATGATAGATACACAATCTATGTAGGGAACCACTATATCAGAATCAGAATCAGAACCATTTATTGCCATGTTTGTTTTCACATTCAAGGAATTTGTCCTGGCGGGAGGTGCATACATTTAACATTTAACAATACACATTTAACAGTAAACAGTGCAATAAATGGGAATGAATGAATTAATATTTACAATTGAACAGTAGAATATAAAAATAAGATAATGTACATGGAATGTGCATGGAATGTAAGTGTTGTGTGAAAGTGGCAAGTGTAGTGTTAAAGTGTATTTAAATATAAGGCATGGTGGTGTGTGCAGGGGAGTGTCCAGTGGGAAATTGTCTGGGGGTGACAGGGTCAGTCAGTGGGGGACTCGGGCTCTGTTGATGAGCCCGACTGCAGACGGGAAGAAACTGTTTGTGTGGCGTGAGGTCTTGGTCCTGATGGACCGCAGCCTCCTGCCAGAGGGGAGGGACACCAACAGTGTGTGTCCAGGGTGAGAGGGATCAGCTACAATCTTCCTCGCCCGCTTCAGGGTCCTTGAATATGATAGCAATAGCCTATTCTTTGTGAATTTTACTCTATTTTATAATTATATGTTGTTGGGAATAATATATTAATATGTGGACATGCTACTATTGGTCCACTTCTTTGTTGTTTTTACTTCAAAGACACATTTAAATTGCCTTGTAATGAACAATACAGGTTTTTTTCAAATGTTACACATTATAGGCTATGTTGTATATACTTGAATATGAATAAGTGCATAGACTATAGAATATATCAATTTTCTCATAAATATGAGGAAGCTGCAGTATTGGTACAACTGGTTTATCATATGAATAAAGCACATAAAGTACCTTGGTGCCGCTGGCCTTGCTATTATACTCTGGGGCCTATAAAGTTTTTTTTAATCTCATTTTTAATCTTGATAATGCTCCTCATGCAAATGTCTTGAGACTCCTGACAGGCAACATTTTGCAAATGTACCTGAGTGAATCTGCAACCTATTTATAATACTAATGGAAAATGTGACATAAAGACAGAACAATAATACCCCTGTCATCATTTTAAATGGATCTATGAGAAAGTTGTATTTTTAAGTAGTTATGTAACGCTCACTTCACATGTTGTTGCGTTATATAACCCTAACCCCCCTGGGTTACTGAATAATATTGTAACAATAAGTTGTTTATTTAAGGCCATTTTAGCATTATATTTATGCGTTGCACACATATAATGTATAAACGATGGCACACCTTTTCGAGGATTTTGCCCCATTTTTTCGGAATATTAGTTTAAAAATAAAGAAAATTAATAAAGCTAAAATGACCTATACATCGCGTGTTTAATGGGGAGCACTAGTGAATTTAACATTTTGATTAAAACTTCTTCTTTTATGTTTTAAGTCAGGCACCACATGGTCGGCTTCACCAAACCGAAACATTTGGGGTCCTTTTACTTCACGTGTGCGTCTGCTGCTCCAGCATCGTGAGAGGAAACCATGCCGAAGTCAAAGAGAGACAAGAAAAGTAAGTAACGATCACAATTACGACATGTACAAACTCTTTAAGCTGCTAATATGTTTAACTCGTTGATTTTATTTATAATTTGTGCTCAACAACTGAAAAGTATCCCAAGTTAGTTAACAAGCTAACATTAGCTTCTCCTTCTGGGGGAGACTGCAACATGGGGCGCTGTAACAGTTCATTAATCACGCTTATTGCTAACGGACTACTTTTTACATGATCTTCCCCTCAGTTTCGTTAACGAAAACAGCCAAGAAAGGGCTGGAGTCGAAACAGAAATTAATCGAAGAGGTGAGTGTCCCGTCTTAGCTGTGTGCTAGGTTATGCTAACGAAGGTCAGCTCGAGCTGCTGACATGTTTCACTCTAACTTCTCCTTGCTTTTTTTTTTAGTTACGGAAATGTGTGGACACGTACAGAAACTTGTTCATATTCTCTGTAGCCAATATGAGGAATAACAAACTGAAAGATATCAGGACAGCATGGAAACACAGCAGGTAACATGTCTGCATGGCATGGTATATATATATATATATAAATACATTAACAATTGTTTTTGTAAATATGCCTAATTCTCATTTTCCACAGATTCTTCTTTGGCAAAAATAAAGTCATGGTGATTGCCCTGGGTAAAAGAGACACAGACGAATACAAAGATAATTTGCACAAGGTATGTGATATTGTAGGTGTGGTGATATGCCAAAGAATGTAATCTATTGCAAAGATTTAATTTTATTTATTTTTTAATAATGTGCAGGTCAGCAAGTATCTGCGTGGGGAAGTGGGTGTTCTATTCACTAATAAAACAAAGGATGAGGTTCAAGAGTAAGTTGGGCTTCATTTAATGCACTACAATTTCAGTTATTCTCCAAATATTGTTAAATAGTTAACTAAATGCTGTTCTCTATCCACAGGTATTTTGACCATTTCAAAGAGATGGATTATGCACGGTCAGGCAACCGTGCACAGGAGGACACGACTCTGGATGAGGGACCCCTTGAACAGTTTCCTCACTCTATGGAGCCTCAGTTGAGAAAATTAGGACTTCCTACTTCTCTCAAGAAAGGTAAAATTACAGGTTTTATTTTTATTTTTTTTCAACCAATCTCACGTAAAGACCAAAACCAACTATGTAAATGTCAATTCCTCTGTTTTCTGACTTCCATCCATCCAAATGTTTCTTACCAAAGACCCACATTTTTAATATTAGGTCACAAATATACAGGCTGCTTTCCAGATCAGATTTTTATTACTTTTAATAAATACTGCACCTGTCCTTACAAAGGACATACCATTGCATGCGGTATGCAAATAATTGGGACATACTATTTTGGCCCTCTTGCTCATATATCTGCCTAAATTGCACAAACGAGTCTAATACCATACATTTTTGCATTAAGTATTACAATTACACTAAACATTAGGATTTTCTACAAAACATTCGTTGTCCAAACTAAGAACTAATCGGCTCTTTCAAGGTGACAATCGGCGCCATCGGGATTGATGTTTGATGCTCTATTGAGTATTTATGGCAGGACGGTGGATGAGATATTTACTCAAAACAAACTACAGTACTCATATTCATCATGTTGGCCACTACAACAGTGTGGCTCACTGATGTGTTTTTAGTAGGTTTGGACAAAAATGGAAATCTAGACCACAGAAATTTGGTTTATTGGGCATTGGCTAGCATTAGCTTTTCCTTTAAACATGTTTGAGTGCCATGGGTAACCACCCTTTCTTCTATGAACAATACCCATTGGCACTCTGACAGGATTTATTTCTTCCATATCAGTTAGTTGGATATAATGCTAATCGCATTTTGTATTGTGCGTTATTAAAGGAGTGGTGACACTGCTGAAGGACCATGAAGTCTGTAAGAAGGGAGACACGCTTACTCCTGAGCAGGCTCGTATTTTGGTGAGTTCTTGACTACAGAACACTTTGACCGTGACTTGCAGAACTGTGTGACTTTGTCTGACTGATCTGTTCCAATTGGCTCCGTAGAAACTCCTCGGCATCGAGATGGCAGAATTCAAGGTGCAGATCAAATGTATGTGGAACTCAGAAACGGGCGAGTTTGAGAACGTTGCCGGTGAGGAAGTGAACATGCAGGAAGAGGATGATAGTGACGACGACGATGCAGAATGAAACATCTGCAATGGCAGAAGTAGTTTTTGCTGGCTTTCAACAACAGAGGGACATTAATGTGAAAAACAGTCACCCTGACTGCCAGTGCTGCCACCTCTCTCCTGTCCTATTTGTCACCCCAAAACATGAACATCTGTCCTTCACCTTGAATATAGCTTTGGATTGAGTTGTTGTTCAGTAAACGGGTGACCGGAGTTAAACGTTCTTGCATGTAATCTTGTGAATGCCACTTGTTTTGGTAAAAAACATAATGTTGGTATTGCATGCAAGTGTTTTGCCATTCAGCCAAAACAAATGAGCATATTTTCATGTGTTAAACCAACCCATTTTAAGTGTAAGAAAAATCACTTTGTGAGAAAATTGGTTTAATTTTAATGCAGAAGTAATAAGGCAGAATCCAGAAAAGGTTATTTTCCCCCAAAAATCTTCGTTTTTACATTTGTACATTAACAATGAAGTGCTTTTGACATTAATACTTACAGGTCTCCACTTGATTCATTCATAAAGAGGTATAAAGGGAAATGTCTTTAGCAGATTTCTTTATTAACCTGATTGGAATTTGATTGAACTGGCATTTAGGCTCTTTAGCGGAAGTAGTTTGGACACTCGTGGGCTACGAGATTCCAGGCCTCGTTGAAGGAGGCGACCACTCTCTCATCGAGAGGACCCTCCTCTGCAGCAGCCAGGTTTTGATGGAGTTGCTCAATACTTGACATGCCAATGATGACTCCATCACCAAGATCCCCCTGTAACATCATACATTGTTTATGGGTAAAGAGAGATTATGAATTCTAATTTCAAATTGGATAGAATAACATTTCACAGCTACTGTAAGCACCAAATACAGCCTTTGACTTCGTAGTGTTGAAGCTAAATATACAACAACTGACCAGACACTTCCAGATGAAAAAGGAGCCAGGAGTTTGATATTAAGAAATGGTCTATATGCGCATATCATAACTGCCTATAATTCTACAACTAGCCAGCAAGTTTGTGTGAAATGATAACGAATATACAAACTTTGTGGGATTTGTACATTTGGAACATAAATGCCTATTTTTGGAAGATTTAAATTTATTTAGAAATTACAACTAATCTGTCTGGTCAAAAAGGGCAGATTCAGCCTTTTAATGTTAAAGACTGATATAATCAAACTAATTGACGTACTATAAAAACTACAGGAGATACTTCTATTGACAGAAAATAAACATTTCTGATTATTTGGTTAACTCATTGTTACAGCAAAAATGCAGAGAATTCTCTGGGTTTAGAACTATTGATTGGACGAAAAAAGATGTAATGTCAACAAGGACTCTTATTTTCTGACATTTTATAAACTAAATGATTATTTGATTGAGAAAATCTTTTGCAGATGAATAATAAACAATAGTTAGCTGTAGTTTGCAGTATGTGCACTATCATTTTGTGATTTAAAGTGACATGCTTGACCACTTATTTATACAGAACTGACAAAAAAAGTTGAGATTCTTGAGATAAATGCTGCTGCATGACAAAAACAAATTAGGTGAATTCCTTAGTAAAACAATATAAAATATTGTGCCGAGTAAGATATCTACATTTAACCCTAGAGTTAAAATCCCTAATCTTGTGTATATATTGTAATCTCCCTATAATCCTAATTAAAAAAATCCTGCCACTGCAGTGATGTATTCACATGGGTACCTTCAGTTGGGAGTGGTGGTACATCCAGCGCATAGCGGCAGAAGTCAGGCTGGGTTTCTCTGAGCCGTACGCGGTCTCCAAGGCCTTCAGTACCACCTCTATTGCCTCAAAGTGACTCTGCTTCCAGTATCTGACAAAGAAGAGGATGGGCGCAATTGCTTTCAATGTGCATGAGTGCAGACGTGCAACAACTTTAAACAAGCAAGTGGTTGGGAACATCTGAAAGAGCAAACCACGTCGTTCACCTGTCCCTGTATGCTGCAGCCCAGTTGTTACCAAAGAATCGTCCTTCAGGCTGGGAACCATCTTTGTCTTGGTAATGGTACTTTCCTGTCAGAAATCCACCTGCAGAAGAGGAATACTGTCAGAATTCAAGTTTAAATCATCTAGGATTCTGTTATTTATGCACTCGCTCAACACTGCAGTTATGGTAGAAGCTTAGTGAGGCTTTGAGCTACGGTACATGCTTTTGTCAGTATGATGACATGTCACCGGATGAAAAGTTAAAGGATCACCAAAGAGATTACAATTAATCCTGAGGGCAACAAGGATGCCTGTACCAAATTGTATTGTACTCCAATAGTGTAGTTTGAGACATTTCACTCAAAACCACTAATGTCAACCTCATGGTGGCGCCAGAGTCAAACTAATGGATCAACAAAATCCTAAAGATTCATATTTTTGGCACCATTTGTCACCCACTATAAGTATCTCCTTTTGACAAAAAATTAAAATAGCGACTAAGGATGGAAGACACGCACCTGCTAGAGGATTGTATGCGTAGAAGCGCATTCCATAGTATCTCAGACATGGCAGCAACTCCGTCTCTACCTGTCTCGTCGTGGCATTGTACATCCCCTGTGAACGGTTTCAAGAGTAAGTTATGGTACAGCAAATAGTAAGAGAGGTTCAGGGGAAAGCATTTGAAACAAGGCAAGAAACAACATAAGGGATACAATTTAGATGGGAAAAGCAATGGGGCTACTTTGAGTTTCTCTATGAAGGATATTTAATCATGGTTTCTCTCTGTGATGAAAACTACTGTACTTCTTGAGAAGCATTTGCACATTTATCAGCTCACTCTGAAAACCAGATATGAGCATGTGAATGCTAGTATTTCTAACCCACAGGCACTTCAACATAGACATCAATTGGAAATTAAACTATAAAAAAAAACAAACGTGCCAGAATACCTGATACACGGTGGGGACAATCCAGTTGTTGTGTCTACAGATGCTGGCAATTTCAGACACTTCCCACGATGCATAGTTTGAAAGACCAAACTCCTTGAATTTTCCCTGAGGGCGATAGTTTCACATTGAATGAGAAAGTTAATGAAACATTATCAAGTATGTTTTTGAAATTATCTCTCAGAGTGAGGCATCTGGTCTCTTTGCCTCTTTGTGGAGGTCATTGCAGGCCCTCAGGGTATCCTGGATGGGGTTTTGGTGGTCCGGGGCATGGAGGTAGAAAAGGTCCACACAATCAGTCTGCAGCCTCTGAAGGGAGGTTTCCAGCTGAGAGCGCACACTCTCGGGCTTCAGCGTCTTCCCATCCCAGGGGTTGGCCTTGGTCGCTATGCTTACTGTTACACAGAAACAATGAATTATAGGTATCTCATTTACAGGATGTGTGTGGAAGTGTTTTTATTATGAAATGTGACTGCAGATGAACCCTAGCTTCACATACTCATATTTTACTTAAGTAAAAGATTACATAATTTACATAAGCAGAACTATGCCTGTTGGCATACATTACAAGTTTGAATTAAGTAAAGCAAAAGTATTCACAGTCAATATATACTTAACCTATTGCATGATTACAGCAGCGTGTCTGGTGTGCACTGCTGCTGTAATCCTGCAATTTCCCCACTGTGGGACTAATTGAGGATTATTTTATTTTATCTTATCTTACATCAAAATATTTGTATTAATGATCTGAATTGGCAAAGTAACTAGAATGATCAGATAAATGCAGTGGAGTGAAAAGTGCAATATATAAGTCGCGGGAAATGGGAAGTACAAGTACCTCAAAATTGTACTTAAGTAGAGTAACACTACTTAAGTAAATGTACTTAGTTACTTTTCACCTTGCTCTAGTAACTAGAACAAGGTGAAAAGTAACTATTTTTTGGGGTACTAGAGTCTAGTAACAAAAAATGGCAACATGTGTCTTAAATATTGCACATGGTCCCTTACTAATACAATAAGCACAACTGAAAACGTATCCGTGAAAAAGTCACACAACAGGTAAAAGGGGAGTTTAGTGCAGTTTGGGTACCCAGAATGCCAAGCTGGTGCCAACCCATCCGGGCCACGGAGAACCGGGTAGTCTAATGAGCAGCAGCTTGGTTAGTCCACCTTAGCAAGGCGGTTCGGGTTAGCGCAGCCATTACGAATACGGGTGCTTCTGCTATACCTGTTTTAGGAAGATTCATGCCCCCTATGACGGTCTCCGACTTTCCGTCCATGTACATGAGGGCCGTGTCCACCCGGCTGTGTCCCCTGTCCAGGAAAGTCTTCACCATGTCCAAGCTCTGCGCGGCGTCGGCTCGGCCACCGAACGCCATAGTTCCCAGTAAGGAAACCGGCCGCTTAGTTTGAGACGACGACATGTTTCGACGAGCCACAAACCTCAGTGACTGTGTGCGGAGGTCCTTAACAATGTGTCCAAGTGTGCACAGCCGTACTGTGATTACCCGCTGCATGCTACTATGCAGGAACTAGCATGCGCGCGGGGGGCAGAGGTCTCTGGAAGTGGGTTTATGGGAGCGTCGTAAAATTACTTAACCGCTTTGAAACGGAACACGTGCCACATTTGGTGAATAAGGTCACTTATTTGGCTTATTTGCTAGGCTGGAGTTCAGTCAGTGCAAAGTGCGTTTTCTGTGACCACCTACTGTTGTTATAGACATGTTATATAATATGTGTTGAAGTCTCTTCGTTGCATCATATGCACGACAAACAGCAGTTGTCGTTCTAGCTAGATGCAGTTCGTAACTTTAACCGCAAGGTGTCAGCAAATCACCATGCATTTCTACAAACGATGCTCATGGGTTTTCTCCTGCATCCGTCAATGTACAGACTACAGACGTGATGATATAATATTATAATGTAAACAGTAAAATGTATAGTTTTTCCATTGCATCCTGGATAAATAACCATTCTTATGAAGCCGTTGTAAGCCCCCAGAGTCTAAGGAACCAACACACTGGATTAAAACCTGATGTTTGCTAGTTCAATAGTTTGATAAAACCACACACATTTGTTTCAGAATGTCCACCATGTAACCATAAAATTAGCTGTAATATTGAGAATATTACAGCCTAGACTTTGGCTTAGGTCTCCTGTAAGACATGCCTCAAGATTAGTATATGGTATAATGTTTAAAATGTATATTTATGTTTTAGTTGGGCATATTACCAAACTAATTCATAAATATTCAGGTCAGCACAATGTAATTACCATTCAGACATCCTTAGGGGTCTACGGTTTCCTGTCATTGAATTTGGGCATTTTTTCACATTTATGGAAAGTTTCCTTTGCTATTAAAGAAAAAGCCTGCTGACATGTTGCCATTATCACCATTATTTTGGTAGTGCTACTTGAAATAGTTGTTCAGGCATCTGGTGGTGCTGCAATACACTGATTAGCAGCCAGGCAACTGGTTCACTATGCGTCAATAGGTTTTCTTTATTTGATTAAGTGGACATTTGTTTGTGAATTTCCACCAGTAAAGTGCAATATCAACTGTGGGTCATGTGTGTCAAAATTGTAAGACGTATAGTTTATATTAAACCAGAAGTGGATTTCTTTGTTTCAAAATATTTGTTAAGAGTATCATATTTAATAGTAAACACTTGTGTGTATTGTATCAGATTCATGTGAAGCTGATTTTCAGTGGTTTATCTCTGGGCATAATGAGGCTGCCATGTGCAGTCTGCATGTGACTTGATGGGTACTTGTTCACAGGTGGGGGTAAATATGGGGTCTTTTTTTTTTAACCTCACAATCAGCTTAATTCTGCCATGGATCGGTTTGGATGGATGGATGGTTTCTGGGCGCACAAATAGTCGAACACATTAATTGAGTTAATACAAGATTCACTTTTGTTGTTTCAGTAAAACAAAACGTTGTCAACACATATCTCAGATCCGAGTATCCGATCTAATTCAAACAGCATGCCGGGGAGCTGGTAGTACCTCGGAGGTAGCACGGGCAGCGGTGACCCGGGACTCTTTAGGGTCACGAGCACACATGCGCGCAATGAATCCTTTGTTTGGAGAGCAGCAGCAGTCGGTCTTGGCGGCTTGACCCTGTGACCGAACCATCAGCGGGTTGCCCCGCAGAGTGACCACGAGCTGCGTCGGGCTCAACCCCAAACATCCTCTGGGGATCCGCGGGTGATACTATATCACTCCGTGTCTCTAGATGGCTCCGTTTGCGCGGATGTTGCTCTCCATGCGCGCTTCTTTCTCAGCTCCACGAGCTTTGTTCATATCGATACGCGCACGTTGAACAATATTGGTGGAGCGATTCAAAATCAGCCGACAAAAAGTAAATGTAAGCGTAAATCTCAATATAAATATTACAATTAGACTGATATTTATGCAGGGTTACTATCGGCGTTGCGTTGGTCAAACAACAAATAGGAAGTAACACTAAAGTTTGATGCGACGTTCAAAACTAAATCTGGACACTAACAAACCATTGAATCCCCTGTTTGTGAGTGCCCTTTGCAGACTGCATGTGTTTCAGAAGCTACGGAAGCTTTGAATAATAAATGGCATCCTTTCCATCCTCCCCCTCCAAACCCCTGCCATCATTACCAAGTGAATGGAGGGAGGCAGAAGGCGCTCAGCCTCCACGACTTCGTGCCCGTCAGTCAGTCTCACATCTGTAGTGAAGGAGCGTCGGTGAGCTGCAGTCAGTGTCACACACACACACACACACACACACACACACACACACACACACACACACACACACACACACACACACACACACACACACTCACACACACTCACACACACCGGCGGAGAGCGAGGAAACACAGCGCATGTGATGGATGCATTTCTGGAAAGTGCTGATTATTTCCACGCGGAAGATCCTTTGTGCGCTTTTTAGGTTTCTCTTGATTTGAATTTTTATTATTATTTATATGATTACGTTTTTTGTTATGGTTAACCCGCTGCGAGATACTCATGAATGAGGCAACGAGTTATTAATTAACCTTTTAAAACTGAACCAAGAAGAAGAAGAAGAAGAAACATGGAAAGTGTTATTTTTTATTTTTTCCTAATATTTATTATGGTTAATGCAGTGCCTTATGGCACCACCAACAATCTACAACCTTATATGTGAGTAACCTTTTGTCCTATGTTGTGTTGTTTATCGGCTGTTTAACTTTTATTTTATTAGAACACAGATTATTTAGGGATGAGCTTTACTCTTCATCATACAGTATTTTATATGGCCTCACATTCCCTTTGATGTTTGAGTTTGCAAAATTCTCGTTCACCTGCACATCCAAAAACTTCTGACTCAACCTGAGGCAGAAAACTGAGTCTTGTGAAGTTTTTATGTTTTTGCTAGTTATCCAACAGCAGCTGGGTGAGCTATTTTTTACTTGCTGAATGATTCATTTAACTGTCGTGCACTCTCATCACGGTCTGTATTGGCTTCCATGCACAGTATCACTGTAATTAACATGATTATATATCAGCTCCATGTGGATGGTCTGTACTGCATTCCTAACTCTGTCAAAGTTAGTTTGAAGCACCTCAAAGTGAAGAGACAGTATTTTAAACCTCTAAATATTAAGGAGTGTGAATTATGTGTTACTTGCCACTTACAATAAGATCTCTCAGTTATGTGAAGTGATTACTATTGTTTATGAGACGAGCAGCTGGATGTTGTCTTAAGATTCCTGCTGATCTCCGTATGCAGAGCCTTCCTGTCTGTCCTTGGAGTGTTACCAACGGAGTAAATGTTTCAAAGACCCTGGTGCACTTTTGTTTTTGACGAGGCTCCTCTGTGCACTGCAGCCATCAGTGGCAGGTTTGCCCGTTAGCAGACACGCGTTGTGTAAGGAGGACAAAACATCACAAATATAAAAGGGTTGTCGTGTTTTACCTGGAGGGCAAAAATGTTAGCTGTCTCCCGTTTCTGCTGACATTCAGTCTCATACGAACAAGTGAAAACATGCACGATCTGCCGTATGTCCAGTGAAAACACTAAACATGTCTTGTGGGAATTGTCTGGAAAATTGTGGCATGTTTGAGGTAGTAACTGTTTACAGACATTGCACATCATATTTTTTTGTTTCCCACTAAACCAGTGGCTCGCATCTAAAATATTTGATCTTGTCTGGTTATGATTTTGTTTCTCTTTACATTTGGAAGATGAGATATAGAATGAAACAGCAAATCCTTGCCACTTTCATGCCAGTGAAATCTAAAAGATTTCCAGGTAACAATTTCAGATGAATACTGAGTTTATCTTGAACTACAGAGAGCATCTTGTGCCGCTCAGCATTCTATCTTTAGATAATGTATTAGGAATTCCCCTTAAGTCTTTAAAAATCCCCAAACCAGACATCATAAGCAGCCTTACACCTCATTCCAGGCAATGCCCTCACAGGCATTACTAGAAAATGCCTTGTAAGCTTTGTCCATCTATCTTTACTGCAATATTTCCAACCGCCTTCATAAAGTGCCCCGCTGCCATCTGTACATCTGTGGAAACATTTTGACAACTTAAGTATTTTCATCACCGCTTTTGTTTCAGGCCCAACGTGTGTGTGGAGAGGGAGGTGACGCTGGTCGCCCAGAGGCAGCCGTGTGTGCAGGCCTTCACACGCATGGTTAAAGTGTGGAAGCATGGCTGTGTGGGACAGTCATGGTGCATGGGATACGAGAGGAGGTGAGTAATACTCTTCATGTGTCGTCTCGTCCCTCTTTGTAGTTAAAACCTCTGACTCTGTTCTCACAAAAACACGGCCATCTTCACCTGCAGTGGATGTGGTGCTTTGCCGATTAATCTCTGGTTAGAGCAAAGCATTCATTATGTCTTCAAGAGTCATGCAACCAAAAGAATTTATCAGAGAGGGCGTGATCCTTCATTTGACTCCACCTCCAAACAGTATCAAACAGGATGAGCTCCTTGACCTCCTCTTCCCTCCACCTCTCTCGCTCTCGCTCTCTCTTGCTCCCCTCATACAGTTCAGAGCAAGGTGCAGCCCCACTTCACCGGGGTTACCAGCTATTTAACTCCCAGGCGTCTTTGCAGCCAGCATTCCTGGGAAGGAACATCCTAATGCTAACATTTTAGCCTGTCTCTGTTTCAGGAGTTTCTCACTCTGCCGCTCACACTCGCTTTCACAGCGTTATTTGCCGCGTTACGAAGTCAAAGGCCGCTTTGAAGGCAGCTAAAGCCACAATTACTCGCTTTAAACAAAACGTGTTCCCACAATCTGTAATGACTGTGGAGCAATGAGAGGGGTCCCAAAGTACAGGGAAAGGCAGTTGACTCGGCCGGTCTCCCTTTAAAAGGGCGCCTTAAAAGTCTGGGAAAATGTTTGCTGAACATCACACCGCATGTCACTTAAAAGGCTGCGAGTCGTTTGATCAGGTTACATGTTTGTTTTTCCTAATCTCACGGTACATGTTGACTCTCACACTGCTGTTTTACAGTGGAATACTACAAGAACTATTTCTTTTTGATTTGTTTTATAACTGCCACTGCAACAGGTTTGATTGAACGTTTTTTAACTCGATGTTTGTCATGTTAACAGGACAGCGTACTACACTGCATACAGACAAGTGTACAGACAGGATTATCAGACTGTGTACAAGTGTTGCTCTGGATGGTCTCAACTTAATGGAGAAGCAGGCTGTCTATATCGTAAGTATCAAAAATCCAGATTTTACTACTTTTTTCTTCAATTAAAAAAAGTCACATTTCTCAGGTTTTGCAGCTGGGTATGTTTACTAAAAGGCAATATGTCTTTTCCCGACTCAGCAGGAGGAAAGGTGCTTCAAACATCACCTCACTCTTGGCACAGACCTCTGAATGAAAGGTTTTCAGATAAAGGTCAAAAGGGTCAAGAGATGCTTTGCCCATCCAGACTCCTCAGCAGATGTTATTAGTCAGTGCCCTGTCCTAACCACTTGTGTTGTTACAACAGTCCCACAAGGTTTAGATGTGGACGGTGGGAAAAGAAGCTCAAGTGTTGAAAGACTTTAAGTGTTGACATTCGCTCTCAAAAGAGGTTTGCATTGTAGTTTCTTGTTTTACTCAGCAAAAAACAATCACGATTAAGGTGAGGTCATATCTGTCGCGCTCCTTTAGTTTACGACAGATAGTTCGTCTGGCAGACAGTTTTCACAAGGCTGAATATTTACTTTAATACATTGAAACTCCAAACGGACCACATTGCCCCTCTAGCCGTGGCCCCATGTTTAAATCTCAGCTCTCCTCATATAGTCATGCCACTCTTCTCCTTCAGGGGTGTGACCTGGCAGTGCAGGTCACAGCATTGCATTATGGATATGAAAACAGACAAGTCCGTCCTGTGTTTACACCAACCAATCACAGTCAAGGCCCCCAAAACAATACCCATCATCTTATGGTGGAGGGACCACCTGCTGATACGCACAAAAAGAACAAAAAAAACCCACCAAATATGAATCTCCCCTCTGTAAATTCCAATCCACGGGTCCGTGTATGGAAGAGAGGTTCTGTTGGTCACACTGGGGCTGCCAGCAGCTCATCTCCTTGTGGATAAGCTTAGCTTCACACCGCTGAGACCAAGAAGCCTCCTTTGATGGGATTTCACAGCCAGTGATCCAGAGCGCATAGCCTGCATACCATAGACGGACCCTTGGCAAAGCCTTCCTGTAAACAGCTTGTCCCCTGTCCGGTTGACTGACAAGAAAGTTCCCACTTCCTTACTCTCATCGCTCTACCTGGAACTGACCCGCGGGCTCAGTGGCCAGCGCTGACACCAGCAGGACAGGCCCGTTACTGTCCGGGGAAAGCCGTCAGAGGGGAAGTGGCTGGGCTGTGGAGCGAGAGAAGATCTCCTGGATGTGCCTGTCATCGGTGTCTTATTATGGCATTTATGTTCCCTTCAAAGGGCTCTTTGTTTCCACAGAAAAGGTTATGGTATTAAATTATACAGTACAAAGAAGCATTACACGGTCTGCTCTGCAATGAGTTTGGTTTGTTTTAAAACTCCCAGAAAGACATTTCTTAAAAATGCATTCCTCAGGACTGTCCAGTGTTTCCCCTCACTTAAGCAGACAGGAGGGTTTGTTTCTGTTTTTTCGCGCGACAATGGCTGCCCTCTCCGACGTGAGGCGGGGCTTTTATCTCTGTAACCACAGACGTGGCAGCACTTTGAGATGGGACAAACTAATCACCCTTTTCTCTGAGCCATTGAACCAGGATAAAAGGAAGCTCACACCACAATCCCTCCCTCTCCCACTGCACACTTTGCTATGCACTATCTGCACCGTACCTCAGTCAGCACAATGCAATCTGCGGGGCTGTTTTCAACAGCGCCTCCGACATCCAAGAGGAAGAATCTCCTCTGCAAAATGTACAGCTTTAGCAAATCCCCTTAAAACCCCCGAAAGAAGGGAAGATTGGGAAGACGGGAATGCTTTGTGCTTGAGATAGTGATTTAGTGTCTGGCGGTTTTCTCTCCGTCTTGTGTTGTCCCTCCTCTCCTGTCTGTGTGTGTTCCCTCATAAAATGTCAGTGTAAGGTAATTAGGCCAATGACTTCTCGCTATTGTGAGGTAGTTGAGGCTCTAATCAAGTTGTCCACACAGTGGCTGCGTGTAGAGCGGTCTGACCTTCTATAGGTCACCTGTGATTCTCTTCTGCCTCTATGTCCACTCATTGTACAGATGTTGACATCCTGTCACAGTCGTGCAGTGAATAGCCTCAGTGGTTAGGCTCTCCAGCAGTCTTTGAAGTTTTCCATTTACACAACATCAATGATTTATAGTTTTTGTATCCAAATTCCGATGTTTTCCAGCATTATTGCACAAAGTAAATGAAGCAATGCTGCACATTCCTACCTCGGAGAAGCTGAGACTGGTTGACATTTTTGCTTAAGGAATGATTTAAATGATTAGTCAGTTCTCAAAATAGTTGCATATTAAGTTCTATTATATTAAAGATATTAGAGCCACAGCTATTCAATGTTTTTACAATACATATAATCACTTCAAGTCAACCAGGTTTTTAAACCCAAAGTGCAACCGAGGTGACTTCTGTGTGTTTTGTAAAGACTCCAATTGGCTCGATGACTATCTTGTTCTCCTGAAGGTGAAGAACTCTTGACTTTGTGATGGCGACTTCCTCCAATTAAACATTTGGAGGGCCACTCAATCAGTGAGTTAAACCTTTTCCCTCAGCGAGTAGCCACAGTCGAGTGAGAATAGACGGGGGTAAGGCGGGAGTGGAGCAGTTAGGTTGATTGACGGCAACAATAAGCTTTGTGACGGGGTCTGAGGGGCAAGGACAATGTCTCCTCCAGTTTGTCGTCCTCGTTAACTGCTGAATAGGAACGGGCCCCCTTTTGTGGTTGGAGCAGGCTGGCGAAGGTAGCTACAAGTGAAATAGGCCCGGTAGCCAGAGAAGAGGAAACGGTCCTCTGTCCATGGGTGGTCTGTGTGTGTGTGTGTGTGTGTGTGTGTGTGTGTGTGTGTGTGTGTGGAGAAACAGTATCGTGGCATAGCTGATCACAAATAGACCCAGACTCATGCAGAGAAACAGAATCAGTTTGAGACATAACATTAAGCATAATTTTCCCAAATTATGGAGCTGTGAGCGGGTTTACTCTCGACATCCGAAGGTCTGTTGGGTGCTAGCTGGAAGAACCGGCCATCAAACATGATGGTCAATGACAAAAAGTAGGCACAAGGACCAAAGCAATCACATGACTTGCTGTCCAGTTGCAGATGTGGGTGTGAGCCAGTAGCTCATACAAGGTATGAACAAGCTACCAATGACCATAACAAAAATGGGGTTGAGATTCCATGAAAAACATAACGGACCTCTTATACTCCACCGCCAGCTCATTCCCTCATTCAGATCACAATATGAAAAATACTATTTAAAAAGATGTTACAATTATGTGTGACATTAACAACATTTCTATCCCAAAAGTGAACCTAGCGACTTCTTGCACAATTGTTTAGTTGTATAATTGTTGTATAATTCTTATTTGGTCTGATTGACATGCATACCATTGTCCTGTCTAATCGACATCTCTGTTGCATTAGAGCGAGTAAAAGAGCAGAAATAAAGCTGACCACGACAGGTGTTTTTTAACCCGCATACTCTTTGTGATGTGACTAAATGTCAATATTCTCATCCACATAGTTGGAAATAAGGATGAAATATATTCATCTCACAGGAATCTGTGTAATTTAATGAGCTGCATGTGCCCCAGATATTCTAATTGCAGCCTTGTGCACGCTCAGACATTTAGTTTTCTGAGCGTTATTGGGCCTGCTTTGTCAAACCGACCTAGTGTGTGGCTCAAATGGTATTTAGAGTCTTTCAAAGAAAACTGTCAGAGATCATCCAACATAGCTGGCCCTGGCTTTCACGCAAACTCTTTCATGACACATTCCTTTGCATAGCAAAACATGATTTGTTCCCTCAAAATACAGTGCTCGGCTCCACGCGTACCAATTGTGGCACCAAACGGAGCCCTGAACGCAGGCCTTTGTGTCTGAGAACTTCCCCAAATGTGATCTCCCTCTGGGTCGCCCTCCAGGGGTTAAACAGATCGACGGAGCCTAAACAAACACCGGGCTGCCTCTGTGCTGATGCGGTCGTCCCCTTCACAAGCCGAAGGGGTGACACCTGCTCGTTGTTTTTCAGATTCTCGGCACGAGGCGCTGACCCCTGCTCCTTCTGCGTCTTTTTTTATTTCTTTGGGTGGGAGCTGCTAATCCCCTCGGAGAAGGTGTCTTTTGTAATGGAGTGGAGGCATTCACAGTGACAGATGAGAGTGAGTTTTATGCCACGCTGCATGCCACATTAAGAAATTATTTCAGGGAAGATTAGGCAGGGTAAGGAGCTCAGGATGGGGGCAAGCCCAAAAATGCCCTGGTCAGCTGCCAACAATCCTGTGTCTCACATCTCAGGAGGGGGAATGTTCATCCCCCTTGTTGTCGCTTCGCCATGCTACCCTGAAGTGACTCTGAGACACATCTGACCTTACACTTTGTAGCTGGTAATTAAGATTTTTTTACCACAATTTAGAAATGTCTCAATAATTTGATCCCTCGCAGCTGGTGGTAACATAATTGTACTGAAGAATTTAGATCTTTGTGCAATTAAACTTGGGTTATGTTTTTGTTTCTGCTCATCTGTCATCTGTAGCTTTCACCACACCATTATTCCCTCACATTAGATAATCACAGAAGTGGGGGTAGTTATGTATGTTGAACTAATACGAGTGAATCGCCGCTTCTGTAGCCACACAGTCTTGAGGTACTGGAAGCCATCATGGACAGATTAGCAGCGGTCGGATGGTCTTCCTGTTGGAGTAGGATTTCAGTGGCTTCACAAATAGGGCGAGACTTTGGTTTAATAGGTTTTTAGAACGTGGATGTTTTTGACAATGTCCATCTGTTTGGGGGAACCGCTAATGTTTACTGGGTTGTATGTTTGTGAGAGATAGCCTTGATGTCGGCTTTGGGTTGCGTGTGTCGACTCCCTGGATGGTCCAACTGTTGAACAGGTGCTTGAGGATAAATCCAGATGACAGGCGGATGTTTATTCTGAGCGCCGTGCATCTACTGCGCCTGTGCATCTACTGGGGAAAATGACTCCGGCTCATCTGTGATTATTAGAAAGCTCTTCTTCATGTCCCTCTCCTTTTGGCTAGAAATATGATGTTATTCAACTGTAGATACTCTTTAATATGTTTTGATTTTCACAGCCTAAAGCGTATCTTTGCTTCTCAGCCAATCAGTTGTACCTTTGATTGTACTTCAGTTTAACGTATCTGGAGTGGATAGTTGTATATAATTAGAGCTGCAGTTAATGCTTTCTTTTTATTTGTAGTCTATAAAATGTCTGAAATTACTTAAAAACCCTAACCCACAATTTCCTAGACCCCAAGATGTATTCAATTTGACAACCTGGAATAGAGAAAAGCAGCAAATCTTGTAACATATGTGAAGCGGCAACATAATTACATAAATACAGAAAACGATTAAACAAGCCAAAAGCTGAATTGAAAACATTACATTTGCTGCACT
This sequence comes from Cottus gobio, assembly GCA_023566465.1. Classification (NCBI taxonomy): domain Eukaryota; kingdom Metazoa; phylum Chordata; class Actinopteri; order Perciformes; family Cottidae; genus Cottus; species Cottus gobio. Next base: position 18,064,321 of record CM042222.1, on the reverse strand, counting down.
ATCCATGCAGACACAATGAAGGGTTCAAGTGAAACTGAAGGCAAGAGAAAGGGCAAAGGATTATTTGAAATTCACACCAGCCGTGTTTCCATTCACATATTTCTATGCTCATTTGGAAGTATTACATCACAAAAGCTGTATGGACACGGGAAGAAAAAGCATAACGAACATTTAACTCCCATTACTGGTCAGCTGTTTCCACTGTCGGCTTCTTCTCAGATATTATATTGCGTGAATGCTTGTCTTCGTCTTCAGGCCAAAAGTAGTCCCAACAATTAAAACGTTTCAAATTGAAATAAAATCTATAAGATCTCTCTCCATTTGTCTCTTGTAGATGAGTTGGATAGCTAAGCCGCCTTGATAGGTTTCTGGTTCCACCTTTTATTTATTGTTTACTGACGGATTAATGCCGCGTGTAGCCTATAGCTTCAATATCTGACCAGACTAGACGGTAGCCTAGTTTAACCGCTAGTTTCCAAAGAATTTGATGGAAACGCTCTGTGGCAGGCTTCCCTCCTACCCGAGGATACGTGGCTCGTACAGACGCAGCGGACACATATGTTGCAGGTTTCAAGAGTTCTTTATTGCAGGTTCCACGCATTATGCTCTCTCTGGCTACGGCTCTCTGCATCTCCCAACTCCACTTTTCCCGTCTGCGTGGCTCTGGGAGCTTTTATAGCTCCCTCCTGCCCACGCAATCCCACGATCATGTGGATCAGCTGTGCCTCCTTACGAGACACAGCTGATCCCCATGATCGTCCCCCTCTCTCCGTGCTGCAGGCGTGCTAGCCACGCCCCCCCCCACATACCCCCACCGCCCGACTTAGGCCGGGGAGCCACCGGTCTAACCAACTCCCCCCCCCCTCCCTCCCACTGGGAGCGGGAGCGGGAGTCAGCCCCGACCATCTGCACCCCCGACCTATGGACCACCATGGAATTAACTTTGCGTTTCCGCCAGATGCCAACGGGTGGTCCGGGCGTTGGCATCCTCCATCCGTGGGGGTCCGGGCGCGGGACGTGGCCCGAACAGAGGGCGATCGAGCGCCCCGGGAGGCAGGTCCCTCGCTCTCTCCGCCGGCCCCCTCCCGGGACCAAAACCGGCTCTCACCCTCCGTCCGCCGCGGCAACCTGCAACACAAGAGAGAGAGAGAGAAAGTTAGGGAACAATAAACTCCGGCGAGGACAATACTTCCTGGCATCCGTCTGTCCCTCGGCCCTCGCCGCTTGCTCGGCCTTCAGCCGCCTGCCCAGCTGCCGGATGGTATCTTTGTCCCGGCGCCGGTCGTGTACGGCCCAGCGCAGCTCGCCCCGCAGTCGCTCATTCTCCCTCCTCAGCTGTCCTGCTTCGGCTTGCCGACCGCTGGTCGGACTCCTCCAGGCAGCCCGCCGGTGCTCCCACGGCGCCCGCACCTCCTTTTGGACGAGGGCTATCAGCTGGCTCCGCTGGCCCGCCCCGTCCCTCCGGCCGGCCCGCGCCCGCTGCCGGCACCGCCTCTTCCGCCACCACCTCCGGGCCGGGGTTGGCGGGCCGGCAACTCGCAGCCCCTGACCGACCTCCATAATGGGGCAGTCCAACTGGACGTGCCCCGGCTGGCCGCATGTCCAACATACCGGCCCCTCGGTCCGCGGGGCCCCCCACGGGTCCGGCCGGTCGTGGTCGTTACTCCCGGAGGTCGTTGCCGGGTCCGGTGCCGCCGGTCCTGGTTCCGGCCAGGTGTCCCAGCGTCCCTGCGTCGGCCACGGCGTGGTCCAGTCCGCGGGCCCTGGAGTCGGTGTCCGCGGCCTCTCCCACCGCTCGGGTCCCTGTCGCGGTCCCCCCTTGGCGGTCGGTGGGGACGATCTCCTCCGCACCGCCGGGCCCGGTTCCGTCCGGGTTGGCGCCTCGCAAGGCGCCGACGTCGGGCTCTTCCGGGCCCGCGGCGCTGGCCTCCTCTGGGCCCTCGGGACCGGCCCCTCGAAGGCGTCGGGGGTCTGGCTCGCCGCGTCCTTCCGGGGCGCGGCGTCTGTCTCCATCGCCGCGTCTTTCCGGGGTGGGGCCCCGGGCTGGGCCGGATCTGCCGGCTCCTCGGGCTGGTCCTCCCTCAGGTAATCCTCTGCGAGGGTGACTGCGGCCGGTAGCGACGCCGGCTGGCGTCCCTGGACCCACGCAGCCATCCGCGTCGGCAGTCCCTCCATGAACTGCTCCAGGGCCACCAGCTCCAGCGCCTCCTCGATGGTCCCGCTGTCCTCCGGCCGCAGCCACCGTCCCGCCCCCCGCCGCACCTCCCGTGCGAACTGGTAGGGTAGGCCACCGGGCCCCAGCCGAAGCGTGCGGAACCACTTCCGAGATTCCTCTGCCGTCTCCTCCTGGACGCCGGCCCCTTCGGGGTCCGGCTCCGCTGTCGCCGGTGCTGCCGCTGCCGCGGCCCCGCGCCGCTTCCGGGTTTTCCCCCGGCGTCCCGCCGGCCCCTCCTCCTGGCCGAGCGCCGTTACGGCGCCCACCAGCTGGCTTCGGGCCGGCCACGCCGGCGCTCGATCCTCCGGCCGCTGCGCTTGCCACGCCAACCACTCCTCGAAGGTTTGTTCGCCCTGCCCCACGTTGGGCGCCACTGTGGCAGGCTTCCCTCCTACCCGAGGATACGTGGCTCGTACAGACGCAGCGGACACATATGTTGCAGGTTTCAAGAGTTCTTTATTGCAGGTTCCACGCATTATGCTCTCTCTGGCTACGGCTCTCTGCATCTCCCAACTCCACTTTTCCCGTCTGCGTGGCTCTGGGAGCTTTTATAGCTCCCTCCTGCCCACGCAATCCCACGATCATGTGGATCAGCTGTGCCTCCTTACGAGACACAGCTGATCCCCATGATCGTCCCCCTCTCTCCGTGCTGCAGGCGTGCTAGCCACGCCCCCCCCCCACACGCTCCTAATTCAGATTTCTTATTTGCGACATTTCAAAATGAGCTTGACAATTAAATGGAAACCCGGCTAATTTTTGTGTGAGCGGTCCTGGGCACACTGATTATCACCGTGACCATATGTGGTTGATGAATGACATCAGCACTGGCAGCGCCTGGTGCGCCTCTTGTTGCATTAGATGTGCAGAAGAATGTGTATCTCACAGTTAAACTAGCATTCAGAGGCTTTCCTCACAAAGGGTGGCATTTACATTTCTCTTGTCATTAGCTGGACTGTGTTATTCCATCCCAGTGTCCTCATGATGCTCGTCAGGAAAAGCCATGATAGACATCAATCCTCTGGATCTGTCATCACTAAACACTGTACTCTGCTCAGGAGAGTGCAAACCACAGGCCTGGCTCAAACAGCTGTGTCTTACTTAGGAATATTAGCTTCGACACACATCAGATACGCACACAGGCAGGGAGGCTTCAGCACACACGGACTGTACGTGCACACACACATTTTTAGGTGAAGGACTGTCATGATTAATGTGAGGGTTGTGTTGGCACAGGGAAGGTGATGGTGCGCCTTTGAGGTGCATTCACATGTTTCGAGCAATCTAGTTTATATGTTCTGGATTCTTTGAATTTCCCGTCTTCACTAGCGCGAGCAGTCCGACTTAAAAGATTTATGGACACAGAGCCGCAGGAGATGGATGAGCCACGCTCACCCTGTGGCTCCCTGATTTTACCCCATGATTCAGCCGCTGTTTGCAGCAACGATCAAAGTTCAGTTAGTCAATCAAGGCCATTCTCAGGTAGCGGCCGTGCAGTAAAGAGGCCACTCCCCCTTTTGAAAAGTTATGTAAGCTGTTATGCAATCTGATTCTGTAAAAATGGAGTTTAGAAAAGTTTTTCACTTGGCTAAAAGCCTGCGCCTCGGCTCAAAGAGCGCCGAGTGGTGGATTCCTTTTCCATTGGTTAGTGTGAATGGAGGAGAATCAAGGTTCCTCTTTAGTCAGGAGGGAACAGGCCGATGATAAGGCTTTGATAGAAAGAGGTCATCGTTTGAAACTGAACATGTTGACATCTCATGAAAACAGCCAGGTGTCTCTGCTTCACTTACTATTTTTCTTCTTTTTTTTTATGTCGTCCTCTTTTTCTACCGTCCTGTCTGTCCACATCCCCTCGTGCAGCTGTGTGCAGCTATGGCGTGTGCTTCAACGGGGGCCAGTGTCGGCTCGGATCCACTCAGCTCTGTGACTGTCCTGCAGGGTTCAACGGACCCAGCTGTCAGTATGGTGAGTAGAAACATCCTACGTTTCATATTCAGAATCTCTTTTCTTCTGCTCTTTTCATTTGTTTAACCTTCATTTTATCCCTTTCTTTTTTTTTTTTTTTTAGCTGCCATTCTAGCAACTTTTTGGTATTTGAGAGTAACATTCTGACTTTTGTTTTCATGAAGAGAATCATGTAGAAACTGTCACACACTGCACAATTATATGAAGCTATTATCTTTTACCCATGTCCATTTTCCATTACCGTCAGTGGATGCAGTACGTAGTTACAGTAAAAGCTGGAATCATAAAAAACTCAACACATTGAAGCAGATTAGAGCTTGCCATTGATTAAAAACACCTGTTTGGGCTTTTTGCTGGATCCTACAATTCAGTTTCAGTCCGCTCTGCAAGCCTCCCCACTAAACTCTGTTTGAGAGATCGTGAATGAGAATCTCTTCACAGCAGCAGTCGGCTTCTTTACCAACAGCCCAAGTGTTTTATCAGCATCCCCATTGTTGAATTTGAGCTGTTGAAGTAAAACCGCGGAGGACTCTGTTGTTTTTCTGATAACACTGCACGGCAGGAAATTCCTCTGGTGTCACCATTTCTTTCCAGAATCATCCGTCTGTCCAGATAATTAGGCCCTCCCAGACACGGTTACAAGGGTCAAGTTCACACTGCGGTGACACTTGTAAATGATGGTCTCCTTTTGTTACGATAGTCTGTCCTAACTCAACGCTCTCTGTCCAGCATCCAGGAGCTCCAAGTTCATCTCTAACTTCCCAACTTTTTGGTGCAACAGCTCTAACTTCATAATACCTTTAGCTATTAAAAGACTTATGATTGAGCTTTGGGACTTTCAGCACTGCCAGCTCGTTGACGTGATCAGAGCTTTCTGTGGTCGCGGAGCTGACCTGCTTTACGTCATGCTTGAAAAAGAAAAAGAAAAAAACTTAATTATAAGGCCAGTGGATCCATGAACACACCTACATGAGTGTTGCTCAACACCATTGGTTACTACTATTTTTAAGCTGGTCCAGATGTGGAGGACCAGTGGAGGTCTTTGAGAGAGAAGCTATTCCCTGAATCTGATGTTTGCTGATCAATGTTCATGAAGTTCAACCCTCACAACAAACTCCTGACACATTTAGTAAGCCATAACATTCTGAGACACAACCGATTCCTCTATTATGGTAATAATGAGTCTTTCAAACTCCCCCAGCCATCAGCAGTAAATGAAAGATGTGCTACTGAAAGACAGGCCTGTGTAAGTATGTGTCTGTTAACTGATCCATGACAGATACAAGAGGAAACGTGACAGCTGTTGGTTTGGATGCTCAGTCTATCAGGAAACTGTCAAAATATTGTCTAATCATTATGGGAATAAGAGAATAATGTATTGGTGTAGATACTGTGTTCCTAATATCTGATGAGAAACGAAAGGGGGACTTCTTGTGTCTGACTACAAAACCTTTACTCATATTTACACATCAAATACATTTATTGGAAAACAAAATTGCGACATATATAATTAAATTGAATCAAATGAAACCTTTGGCTATAAAAAACACACAGTGCTGTCAAAACTCATATAGTTTTTTTAATAGTTTTGCTCATCCTGTTGCCATGCTTTAATACTTTTATTTATTTTCTCATTTCTAAATGATCAAATAAAAAATACTAGATTATACAAGCTGAATCCAAAACTTGAGTATATTCTGTTGTGTTATAGCACCAGAGGGAGATCCACTTTGAGATCCGCCAGCATTGTGAATGATAGCTGCCATCAATAGGCACCTCTAGGTGCCCTTGCTAGTGGAGAGCTATGCAGCAGACCCCCACGCTTTGACCCTCCCTCTACTGGAGGCGATCAGTCCGTAAACTATCTGGCAGTTATATTGCCCTGTGATTGGCATAGAATGGGCTGCTGGATGACGGCCGTGGGGCTGTCACTGACGTAACATGTGGGGTTATGGGTGTCGGACGCAGGCAGCATTACGCTCTCAGCTGTCCCTCTTTTGAGGTCCTGCATGTGCCATACAGGTCACTTCAGGGACACGAGTCCTGTGGACTGAGAGAATAAACTGCAGGCTGAGAACAAAGTGGCCCATCTGAGAAAGAGCACTCTCCTGAGTGATGGCGCTGAGATATAGTTCAACCATAATGAAGAACGCTCCGTGGTGGTCAGGCAAATACCATTTTGTTGCAACTGTCTCATTCTTGAGCCCCAGATAAATAACCTTGCTGTGTAGACGAGAGCACGCTGCTCACACAAGCCGCCGCTATAATTAAGTTACTGCTGCGGTCCACATGCTGCACACGACTGTCAGTCAGAGCTCGTTCCCTCGTCATGTTTACGTTAAAGCTGGAGGATGTTGCTGAGGATGGAAGCGTGGAACCGCAGAGATTCACTCGTCACTTTAATTACTTTAGACGTCAACGTTGGCATTCCTCTGCAGTCGCATGTGGTGACTCTTCCTTGAAGAGCTTTTGATGTGGTTCGTTCGTATTTGTTTACAGCAATGGGTGTGTTTATGTTGTTCAAAGGGGCCAATTACTGCCCCGCGCTCAATAGTTGTCTGGAGCTGTCATCTGTTTGGCTTTTCAGTCGCATCGTGTCTCAGTGATGTGTGAGACAATAATTACTGTCCCATTTGTTTGAATCCTCAGCTTCATGCTTCCTGGACCATACTATCATACTGTAGGATAGATCATTTCACATGACTGACTTCTAAAGATGCACATTGTACTTACGGCATCATTTTGAACCAAGACAGGGAAAGGGTTGTAAGATAAGATGGAACTTTATTTACCTTGAGGGAAATTGTTGTGCAGCAGTTGTAGTACAAAGTAAGAAGGAGTAAAAGTATAAAGAGTGTAAATAAAACAAAAATAAAAACTGGTGGGATATGTATTTCGAAATTTAGGTTTGATTGTTGCTTATTTTGAAAATAATAATTTATAATGATTAATAACAAATAAATGTAATGAACTTATATGAGAGAACAGGGGTTTCCGGGTACCTGACGTGTGTCTATATGAGGTTTTGGTCTCCGTCTTTGCTCTTAACGCTCTTTGTCTCTATCCAGTGGGGTTTCGTCACTCGGTGCCTGATGTACTCAGTATCCAGCCTGTCATCAGTAGTCAAGTGGTATCCTCTGGGATCAAGAGCTTCCAGGGCTTTTAGACCTCTGGCAGGGCAGATGTCTTCATACCAGCTGGCATCTGGGCTCAGCCACAGACAGAGAAGCAGACACTTTTTGTAACGTGAAGATTTACAAGCGTCTTAGTTTATACATCTTGAGCTATTTGTTAACAATACCTCTTGTGTCCTGTTCTAAGGTGAAAGGTACAATGTAATTACAAATGCATAATTATAATCATCATACATAAAACTGATGGATTGCGTAATAACTTTCAAAGAGTTATTTGAAACAAACATAAGGAGGAGGACTAGGGAGTTGTGATATCAAAGTAAAATCCTTGATAGCAGAGGGAAACATTTTTCCTAATGGTGTAACCCAATATGAGAAAATACTGTATTTGTTCCGTTCCCACAGGTTTAATATATGTTTATTTGGCTTTTGTTTGTTGATCCCAAACTGTGAAAAGTTTTGCTGAAAGAGCTCTTTCTCTATCGCAGTAATTGCGACTCATTTATTTGCTCTTTGCGAATGATTTCTGAACTGTAAGCTCATATCTTGGCTGGGTTCGGGGTCATTGTAATGCCAGGAGGATCACTCAAGACAGACCCTCTGCTGATGGCTATCGTCATAATCTTTTTTTCTGTAATGTTTGCTTCAAAGAAGGCTCCCAGGCTCAGCCACAGCAACGTCGGCTTTGAAGCTTTGAGTCAAATGTTAGTATATCATACTATGTATGCCACTTGCATTCATTCACCAAGATTATGGTTCAGTAAAGCGTCTTTGTCTGATTTTTATTCTGCCATTCTGTACAGTTTACATCTAGCGAACCAAACGCTAATTGTATTTTATTGGTAATCGGCTATTAAATTGGAAAAGTTGATGCTGTTGATGCGATTGGGCTAAAACAAAAAATATATTTTGTTTGTTAGAAACATCAGATATGCAATTAAAAGAGAACTTTTTTGAATTCATGTCTTTTCTTTTTCTTTTTTAAACGACTAATTAAAGCTAATGAACAATGCCAACAAAGCAGATCCTGTTAATGTTAGTTAGTGGCATCAATATGAATATTCTCATTGCCTTGAGACACCATAGTTATAGTCCACTTTTAATGGTAACAGTTTCTTTTCTTTTTATAATCCAGAGGAATTATACACCAATTGGGATTACCACATCATACTGAAGACTGAAGCTCTTGATAATGAGGTCATTTATTTCTATGGAGCTTTTTGGTGCGTGATGTGAGTCCTCCACAGTCTGCTGGCCGAGGTGCTGAGAAACACCGTGTGAAAGATTCAGAGATGATAACATGTCTGAGAGGGTTTCTCATACATGTTCTAAACCCTTAGTTAAGATGTTTGATGAGGTCGGATCCCACGAGACACCATTAAACAATGACAGTGGTGGAACTTTAAATACGTCTGTGAGTAAAATACTGTACTTAAGTAGAATTTTGAGGTGTCTCCTCTTTCAATATTACCAGTTCATGCTACTTCTACCCTTTTTAATTTCAGAGCAATTATGGAACCTTTTGCTCAAATTTATTTGACAACCGGTTATTTGTTTGAAAAAGATTTCACAAAACATACGAACAATTTAGGAAAAATAAAGCATTGTTCACAAAAAAGTAATTATTTCTACCGTGGCCACCTACAACATTAAAATTCTGCTTACATGTTAAAAAATAGTTCAATATTATGACATAACTAATAAGTATATTTAATGCAAGACACATTTGTCACTTGCCAACATAGTATTTGTACATTGTTTTTCTACATTATCTATGAATAACAATTTGGAGTATGAGACCAAACTCATGAAATGTGGTCCTAGTTTTCTATGTTGTTGACGCTTTTTAGTGTTGTGGGTATTGTGGTCCTCTCTTGGCGCTGCATTGTGAAGCTGCACGCTTGTTAGCATGGTGGCAAGGTCAGGACAGCCACCCTGGAGCTATTGTGGGAATTCATTGGCTTGTTAAAGGACACTTGTCGAGTTGCACAAAACCTTTTCAAGTGCACTGACTTGAACGAGGGTCGTGTGGTCAAGAACTCGCTTTGAGAGAGACCGATAGCTGAAGAAAAAGGTAACTGCTCATCACACAAGACCACTCGCATCTGACTTTCTGCCTCAGTGTCTGTCTTTGTCGAGTTGAACAGCTTTTCAGAAAGTCTGGAAAGTATGTTCTTCAGTTTTTCTTAAGACTGGGATGAGTTTGCGTGTGCAGCTGCATTCAGTGAGCGTGATTTCAGATGTTGCTCTTTGCAGAGCCTCCTCTAGTAGCTGTACTACTCTGCAACTACCGAAAGTTCAATAGTGGTCTTTCCTCAGATTGTCCAGTGGCTTGTTGTAACCTGCTGTTCTCGCCTCACACACACACACACACATAGACACACACACACACACACACACACACACACACACACACACACACACACACACACACACACACACACACACACACACACACATAGACAATGTAAAGCCCCTTCCAGCAGGCCATGGGGGGGAGTTCTCTAACTCTTCAGTGTTTGTTGAATTCTGGTAAGTGTGCGTGCATGGCAGGTTTATTTCTTCTTACTCATGGTGATCACTGAAGCACATTAAGACCAAATGTGACCAGAAATGTGTGTGATTTATGCCTCCCAGATGTTAAATCCAAATGAACACATTAGTGGCATGTCGGTCAGAAGTATTGTTGAACTTTGCTGCATTCTCACTGACTGTGGTTTTATACTTGAATCCAACATCCGATGTTATAGTGTTAGCTCTTTAAAAAAAAAAAAGAATTGTCTAACCACCAGCGATTATAGTATTATTAGTACCACTTAAGCTGATTTAACGTGACAGAGATGACTTTTGCTGTCTCCTCCTGCTTGGGAGCCGGGAGGTCAAAGGTCAAGCCAGCATGTGGACCGAGCATGTGCCATCTTAGCTGCACTCACTGGTAATGAACAGCAGGAAGGTTACACAACATCTACCCCTTTTTTTTAAAATGCGGGGTGACCGCTATCATCACCGCTGCTCGTCAAGCCATTTAAAGACCGACAGTGACAGGAATGAGCAGCAGTGACACAGATGGTATCTGTCATGTGTAAAGGATGAGTGGTCTGCACGGGGGCCATGTTGTAAAAGAGAACGCCCCATTTATTTATGGTTAGACCATGTCACACATGCTCCTCACTCTGGTAAGTTTGACTGTCAGTTGATTAGCGAGGAAACGGTCTTTGATTTTTCGTTGGCTAAATATACAGTGTATCTGCTCCCTTCATGTTCGGGACCACAGAGGAATGTGATGAGAGAGGGGCTTTCAGCATGTCAGCCTTGGGACCTTCCCTATTGTAAAAACAAATCCCTGAACTCTGAGTCCCATTGAATGGTTTTTACTTGGGATTAAAAACATTTGAAAAACCTCCGTGCATGCACTTTGGCGAGTAAGTGCCCCAAATGAAACACACATGCATGCCTTGTTCCTTATGGCTGGAGATAGGACAGTTATCTTGCCGCATCATTGAATTAATGCTTGGCCTCACTATATTGATTAGTCACTGTGGCTCATACTTTCATCAGACCTTATTCCACTAAGAAAATATTAATTTGTATATTTATGGGTGTTTTGGAAACCAGTAAGTTGTCCACAAAGAAGATGAGGTGGAAAAGATCCAAACATGAATATGTTCGTGCAGCTTTAAAGAATGTGAAACTTGCCTCGTGGGACATTTCAATTTAACAACCTGTAATCTGAGGCTTCTCTTAACCTAAACCTTTTGGCACCTTGAAAGACTTTGGTACTAGTTTATCTTTTCATTTCCACTGTATTTTAAAAATGGTAAAACAATAAAAAGGCAAAAGCAGGATAGACTGTTATTTTAATCTTCTTTTTGTTCAACAAATGAATAAAGGATAGAGGACATCCTAATGTCACATATATGTTTAAGATGAGATACATGTGACAGTCTGGAATAAGGTGATTAGTGGCTCTACACAGCTTCCAGCGCCATTAACTACTTGTATTATTTTAGTTTGCTCCACTGCACACATGGTGATCCTTTATTTTGTTAATTTAAACTATTTCCCTGCATTGTCCGACTGTTGATTCTGTTAGACACTGAGAAATCTTCTGGTCCACGTTTTTGTTTCAAACCACTAACAATTGCTTGCTATGAATGGGCCTTGCCATCCCTCCCCCAAATACTAATGAGGGCCTTTGTTTGACCAACAAGCATTCTCTGTTGGTCCTCTTTTTAAAGACGTGGTTCTCCTGATTGATGCTGATTCAGTAGTAAAACAGGAGTTACGTTTGTGTTTGTTGTAGACGTCGTTTGTTTTGATGTGACGACACATCTGTGTGGCCAATCACGAGCAGCAGAACTGCCGGCAACCCATGAAAGCTTACATTTAGTGTTTTATTTATGTATTGATCAGTGCCGAAAATGTAATTACAGGAGCTCGTGCACAAAGCTGGCTGAGAAAATTGGAAACAAAGCTGTAAAGAAGTCTATGCTTTACGTTTTATTGCATTTTGCAGTGGGAAAAGGTATTGATTGACCAGCACCATGTTTGTTTTTTTACATTACAAATTAGCTGTGATCACGGTTGGCAGATTCATCACAGCAAATACTCCAGGAACATCACACTTTACATTGTTGTGGTTTTCTCAAACTACTGTGTAAGAACTTAAAAGATTTCAACACTCGCCCATCATTCACATGATTATCTGTTATTGTGTGAAGCCATGAGATTGTAAAACTGAGATGTCCAAGTTTGACCACAGGGGTCAAAAGGTGTTTGGCATCAGGGCATTAGGTTATAGAAGTGTTTTATAACAATAAACACATTTGTTTTATCTGCTCTTAATCTGTCTCTTACGCTTATCGAGCGGTTTCTTTTAGTGGGAGAGAAAAAGTTGTAAAAGTCTGGCTGATAATGGGATAGTAAATGTCTAGAGAGATCACAAACCGTCTAAATCATTCTCAGGGTTTCCCTTTTCTCTCTGATGAGTTTAACAGGCTACAGCTGAAATAGTTGTGAACAGGTTGAAGTCTGCTTTTTTACTTTACTTGGAAAGAATTACGACGTCCTAGGTTCTAACCCGAAAAACACAGAATGTGAAAAATGTTGTAATGAGAGCGGTTTAGAAACTGTAAACACGGTCAAGTGGTGACATAGTCTTGTTATTCAGAACATTTGTTTGGATAATTCTTTTACAATTTCTCCCATCAGTCATAAAATACACTTGAAATGGTCCATTCACAGAGTCACTGACGAGTTTTCTCTGTTTTGGCTTTTAAAGGTTTGATCCAGTTTTTTGAGTATTGTTAGCAATCGGCATAACTTGACTTCCAGAGCAGGCCATGCAGATGGAGGCAGGAGGCAGGACACGGTCTCCTCCTCTTTGCCCTAAAATCCTCTGATTCATAGTTTTATTACTTCTTTAGTGAGAGAAAGCGAAGCAAGGGATAAGAAAAAGGAAGGAAGAGGGAAGTAAATAATTAAATAGTGGTGATATGCTTCATATATTTATGACTACAACTTATTATTATTATTATTGATGTTTTTTAAGTATTTATTAATTTGGCATGAAAACTTTCTTTAAAATAATTGATTTAACCTGTCTATAATTTCTTCCTGACAATGAAGAAAGGGTTTTCTTTTTTCTTTTGCAGGAATTGTTTCCAATCCCTAGTGATCCTCAAATGTAGTCCGTCTTATCTCTTCTCGTGTCTGCTATTAAGTCCTGAAACAGTGTGACATATTTAGGGGGGTGAGGTCAATAAACTCACCTCTAATGAGAGGGAGAGCGTTCCAGTCCAAGGGTGGGGTCCATCCTTACCCACCTACCTGCCTTTGCGTCCTGCACAGCACCCTAATCTCCAGTAATTGTGCAGTCTGGGCTTCCACCCGGTCTCATTAGGCTCTTTACAGCATTACTGATGAAAGGTCGCTCCTGGTCACGCCGGGGCGAGGGCATCAAGTTTGCGTAAATTAGCAGTGACAAGAGTTTGCAAAATACAATTAGAGGAATAATCAGCGTGGGCTGATCCCTTCATCTGCCTGTGGTGATTCTCCTCATCTCTCTTAGCTCTTTACTCCCCTGAAACTTCCATATCTTTACTAAATCTGCCTCTTCTGCTTTTGTTCCTCCTTATCAGCTCCATGTGGACTCGACTGAGCCAAACACTTCTAATCTCTGTTTCCCCTACACATACAACATTATCTCTTCTGTTGTGTAATCTCCATATGGAAGTCACTTAGCCTTGGGGAAGGTTCGCTCTCTTTAAATGCAGTTTTACAAATGTCTTGTGAGGTGTGGAACGCAAATGATAATCTGAAAGAAATGTGATGAGACGGGGTCAGTTGCCTTTAAAATAAAAATAAAAATAGTAGTTTCAGTCCATTACTGCCATATTACTGCCCTGGCATTCTTGCAATAGTTTAATTACTTTTTACTTTTTTTACAAAAACTAATCCTAAAGATTAATACACACGATTGTGAAAATCTTACTTAAAACGGCAAAGGAGGAGGTTGAGCTGGTGATAAGCTGCAGGAGCTAACAGCGTGAGAGGTGATAAAAGTGTACACATGTATCAGGGATGTCTCTGTCCCGAGTCCGTTAACGTTGATTAAGCCCATACAAAGTTCCTGAAGAATGCATCATCTATGCATCATAGATTAAATGTGTATCTGGAACATTTGGATAACAAGTGGAGTCTTCTAAATATGTCATGCATTCGTTTTATGAGCTATTTAATCCAATTAGCAAAGGTCCTGGTTCAAAAGTATCGAATTTGGCAACTAACATTTTTATTGTGTCGTAATTGAAAGTTTAACTGGGAAGATGCAGCACCTGCAGATGACATGAAAGGATTTGCTGGAGAGACATATTTCTCTGTTGGATTTGTTGGAACTTTGAGGGATTGTAAAATGATCAACATGTTACAAAATAACATTATTTTTCTTCTTTTTAATAAATACTTAATAGTTTGACCTCTTCAGGTGTTTTGATTGTTCAAAATAAACTATCATATCTATCATATCCTTGCCTTAAGATAGTAGAAGTATGTAACCTTCGATGACAAATTGTGAGTTCACTTTTTATTGTTTTTAAATGATCAAACAGGTTGGGAACCACCAAATGCATCCTCTGGTTTGGAGAGTGCGCTCTGCTCGAATCAGCTAATTATCAACTAATTAGTGGTCTTCAGGTACCTGACTGTATGCTGCCTCGTCTTTGTGAGGCTCCGGTCTTATTGCGGCTGGCCTCCTACCTCAGTGCCACGCTGAATATGAAAACACCAAATCTGACACGGACAAATTGTTTTAATGGAAGGAAAATACCACAACCTCACAGCACTGCTTGAGCAGGTTCGTGCACTGCCATGAAAAATGAGCCCCTCTGAATTAGATGTAGCTGGTGGGTGGGTGGTGTTTTCGACCGCTGTTCTTTTCAACTTTGAACAACTGTGAAATCATGTAGTGTCACATTTGAACATGTGAAGCAATGTTGTTCTCCCCGGTCCACCTCGAGCATGGCAGTCTGTCAGGTATCTGCCACCTTTCGCACCGCAGGTAAAAAGCTCTGAGCGACGTTCCATCCACTTAGACCCTGCACATACCACAGCCTCACACATGCGAGGGAGACAGGCTTGAAAGCCAAAGTCATTTTTGGATTCCTGCTGGTCTTCATGTGTCTCAGGCACTCAAAACTCAAGGGTCAAAGTTGGAAAGCGCAGGTCCTAACCGGTAGAGCACAGATAGAGCACACGCAAAGGGTCAGAGGGCAATCCCCCGAGGCCCACCAGCTATTTGTTCCTCATGTTCGTCTGTGTAGATCATTAAATGTTATTCTGGAGACATCCATAGGTTGATGCAGCTGGCCTGTGTTATTCTGTGTTGTCTAGCTCTTACTGACTGAAAAATGAGTGACAGAAGTCAGAAACCTGTTGGATGCCCACAGGTTGTTAAAAGGGCAAACCTCTTCCAAGATGTATTGCTTTGAGCTACCTTCCATCAATTGATTACAGTCATGTGAAAGATCTTTGGGATTGTCTCTACAGGGTTCATACGGTCATGGAAAACCTGGAAAATTCCAGTTATTTCCAGACCTGGAAAAGTCCTTGAAAAAAATAAAATCCCAAAAGTTTTGAAAAAGTCATGGAAATTTGTTATATTCGTTCATGTCATTCATTTACGCTGAGTTTGAAATAATTAATATTATTTTAAAAGAAAGACGCTCAAAATATAAGCAGGCATATGAGTATCTATAAATGTTTATTCTTTTAATCAAACTATTGCCTCTCATTCATTTGTGTCATTTAAGGAATACTGTATGCTTTGGAATCCTCATTGTTAGTTTAAATACTACATTTTCACCCAGATTTCACAAAATTATTGGTCATGGAAATTTGGTTTAAAGTGATGGAAATCCATTGGTCAACATGTGTATGAACCCTGCTCTACCAGTGTACAGCACTTGAATCATGGCTGCTGGTGGCACATCGCTTACTGAGGGGATTTTAGCTCCCTGTGAAGGAGTTTCTGTAATCAGTCAGCTGTAGGAAAGACGAGGGAACTAATTAAAGCTCATAGGAGTGAGAAGCAGCTGGCTCTTAAGAATGGGCTATCCCATAACATATAAACACACGTGAGTGCCTGCACTCAAATATGTGCACATGAAACGGACACACAAACTTACCTGGCGATGCAGTGAGTTTTATCATCAAAACAGATTAGAGGAGTTCAGGAGTCAGTGGAGCATAATGTTCACTA
Source organism: Cottus gobio (assembly GCA_023566465.1). Lineage (NCBI taxonomy): Eukaryota > Metazoa > Chordata > Actinopteri > Perciformes > Cottidae > Cottus > Cottus gobio. Next base: position 18,048,252 of record CM042222.1, on the reverse strand, counting down.
AACAAACTCAAATACTACAATTTAGAGTCTTTGATGTCGCACATGAATGCCCTTGTGGTCAGACATGCACGGAAAATAAAAGTTAGCGCTCAGTGGGGTGGATAATAAGCTGCACAGAGACTATGTCCAGTCGCTTGGTTGATATTTTTACCCAAGAGGCAGACGGTGCTTCTCTCAGCACAACAATCCGCTGCTCGTCTGTGGCTTCTGGTCAACACATGCCTTTGGAAGAAGTGAACAAAAACAAAATACAATTGTTTAAACACACAGATAAGCAGAGAATTTAGATTGTGCTCGTCTGCATTTTCACACGAGAATCATTGAATTGAAGGAAAGCGATCTCCACGGCTGACGTTACTGGTCTCACACACCCGTAAACAAAGCAAAGACACTGGTGTGTTTTTGGTTGACTTCAGTGCAGTTTGAGGCTACATCCACACTGGACAAAAACAAGCTACGTCCAGGCGTCCAACCTTTGAAAACGCATATCACATGACCATTCACGCACACTGAGCATGTGCGTGAAGGTGTGACAGGAAGCAATTTGTATACACACTGAAGTTGGTTTAGTTGCAGAAAATACTGCAGAGAAGGAAAAGCAATGGTGGGAAAAAAGAGTTCAGAGTCATGTGAAGTATCAGGGAAGGACACTTTGTGACTGCTAAGATCCAATCAAGTCTACGTCATTGTTTCCAAACCTCTCCGTCCACACTAGGACGTAACCCTGGAGTTCTCATATGTATCCGTCCTCGGGAAATTTTCCAAACTCCTCCGTTTCCGGTGCTCTAACACTACGGCGCAGTGTGGACGCTCAGGTTAAACGAAGCAAACAAATATGCATTTTAAAATGGACATGGCCTGAGTCTATTTAGAGCCATTAGTGGTACACCAAAGTCTTTTTCATCCCGTCACAGTTTCACAATGAACCACAAATATTTTCACACTTTTCAAAGGTCGTGCTGGTTGACGCATGTCCTCTGCAGCTGTGTGCAGTGGCCGACTCTAGTTTGGTGTGGAAAGTAAACGTGGCTTGCAGCTCTGGCCGTGTCACATACTAGCAGCCGCCGGTCTCTACTGCTCTAATATGACGGTTACCAAACAACAGTCATGGAAATGTAGCGCCCAACCTCGGCTTCCTCTTCAGGGAAACACTGTTAGCTCTTTCAGCACTGGAATCCACTAAAAGATCTGAGGTTCACCCACCATAGTTTTAAAATTATGTGTTTGCCCCCTGGTTTATATTTAAAAAAAGGAAATTTCAATGATTATACGCAATAGCCTTAACACCATGGTAGGACTTTTTCTCTCTCAACTTAAGGATCGTTAATGACTTCATGGAAACATTCGAGGTTGGAGAGGAGGTACAAACGTCTAAAGTCAAACATCCGTGGTTAAACATCGTAGAGGTCTGTGTGTGGTTGGTCCTTTGTCATTAAGGGAACGTTTTTTAACCGGGTTTAAGGAAATCCACACCACGTCCGAATAATAGTGCCACTTAACAACAACTCAGCTGCCACACTGGCCACAATTACAGGCTGTGAGAAGAAACCTGTACCCAAAACTGGCACAAAAATGCATCAAGTTGGACTGGGGGTTGACATTATTAGATGCTCACAGCATACATAGTTTTCTAGTGTAAGTCAGTGCGATGAACCAGAGGGAAATATGTGTTGCTGGCACTTTGACAACTAAAGCGTGCTTCTCTTTGTCTTTGAATTATTATATTGCGACAGCTGTGTTTTAGTTCCATGATGCATGAGAGCAGAGAAGAATCTCATAGTGTTAACTTGACAAACATCCAGCAGCACATCTGGGCTATTATTGATGTAGCAGGAGATTAACAGCAGGGGGCAATGTTGAATTTGAGCGGATGCCTTGCAAAAGAGAAGGATGGAAAGAAAGGCATTGTACTTATTTTACATAAAATAACAGTCTAGCAAATGATTGTCTCCTCTAGTTTCAAATGTATTTATTGTTCGGTCTGAGAATCTGCATGACCTAAATTAATTTTAGTCATTACCTCTCAACCCCCTGAAGTTTTGCCTCCTGAATTGTGCACACTGATGGTAAATATGTCAGATCTTTTGTGCTTTTATACTTTATTTATTTTATTGAATTACTAATTCATGTAGATGTACGTAGAATCTTCAAAAAGTCATTGTTTTCCTGATTGATTGCACTCTGCTTGAGAAGTGAGCCAACTTCTTGCTCTCGGCTCCCGTTGGCCTGCAGTCCAGCTGTAAATGTTACAGCACAGAGACAGTAGTCTGGCAGAAAAGCATTACAAGGAAACCTTAGAGCTAAAGTACTTCCTTAATAATGTACACACAATGACCCAAACCGCAGCAGTAATGCTTGGATAAAACATTTCAAATGTTTCTTTGGGATTTTTATGATACCTGACTCCAGGAAGAACAGCCATGTGAAATCCTTGAGGAGTTATAGGGTGCATAAAATAAGTTTTATAATAAAGTTTGTGAGCTTGGGGGAGCATATTTTACCAGTGCATGAGTTTCATTTGAGCTTCTGCCAGACATTCATGCCTCTGGGACGGATAAAAGAAACGTGTCCTCTACGAAAGGCAAGGTGGGTTTATTTGTATAAACGGGGCAACTCCAATAACTGGACATGAAACATAAAAGGCATTCAGACAAGATATAAAAGGGACAGTAGGCAATATAAAAAAGAAGCACATACACATGCATGTTATTTAATGTACAAATACGCTAAAAAAAAACAATGGGATTAAACAGATATAATAAGAGTGCAGCTACAGTACAGTGCATGAATAAATGGTCTCAGTCTTATAACTGGCCACCAGCAGAACTGACCTTTTGAAAAGACCCTTTAAAAAGCAGTTCAAGGGTCAGTTACACTTGAGGTCAGAGGCGAGGATGAGCTTCCTGTGAAAGTGTGAGAAGTAAACCTGCTCATAGACGGTGGGCTTGTTCGTCAGACGAGATGTTGTCATGTGCAGCTCAGTCGCAGAGGAATCCTCCGAGTGAAACCTTTAGCCAATCTTTATCGCACCTGGTAAATGAAAGCAGCTGCAAGGACAGCAGGGAATGCAACCTGGAAGGAACACTAGCAAAGCACATTATTACACCAGCAGGCGTTTAGATCAGGACCCTAAAAGGAAACCGGTTAGGCCCTCTTTTCTCCTGATCCCCCCCGATGAATACTGCAATTTTACGGCCCATGACCCTTCCTGAGATGATATCAGGGGTCTGGTGGTTTTTGTTGGCCCCTCATGGCCCCCGTCGTCCTGGGAGCAGTGGCTGTCGTCCTTATCGCGGGAAGTCACTCAATACAGCAGAAGAATGTAAACTAGGAGGTTTGCTGCAGCTGAACTTGCAGAAACGCAATCAAGAGATTTAAGTTTTCAAATCAAAGTTTGTTTTTAATTCTTGACCTGATTGCTTCGGGAGACTGCAGGGAAATACACAAGACATGACAGCAGTGAGCACTTTGGCACAATATTTGTTATCCAATTGGAACAATGCACAGAAACACAGAAACCTTCATGCAGACATGAACAGAATATTCCAGGGTTTCCATCATGATTTCTTTAGCCTCACAGATATTGATCAAGTCAGTAGATGCCTTAACAATAGTCACACCTAGGAGACAATGGCATTTGCTGTTTGAAACCACGTCTCTGCTTTTACGAATGTTCTAGTTTTGTGTCATTAAAAAATAAAAACTCTTGCAAGATGTTTACGGTAGGCATCGACATCGGATGGTTACGAGTTGAGCAAGTCGTTGGGTATTGAGTCTCGAGTTTCTGCAAGTTTTCACAATTTCTTGGATACGGTCTAGACACGCCCCCGTCATTAAAAAAATGATGTAATTAGTTGATAAGTTGACAAACATTTGGTTTGATAAATGCCAATTGTCACAACCCGGCTTAACGACTGCATCATGAAGTGGGAGACAAACGAGCCGGCAGCAATTCATTGTTAACACAAAATCAATCCAACCATTAAAATCAGTTGTCAGTAGTGAAGTGCATGTATGGATGTGTGGCCGTGTACAAAGAAACAGATCAAAAGCACAAGTCAAAACTACTGCACCCAGCCAGCGACACAAAGGATCTTGTTTCTCTGCTTTAGATGTGTCTGATCAGTCTGCTGGAGCTTCAGCTTGGTGACGGAGTGATGGATGAGTGAGGGTGACACAAAGTGAAAGCTCCCTGGAGTCGGATGCAGCTACCGTCATCTCTTCAGAGCTCATTGAGTTTAACATTCAGAGAACATACTTTTACATCTGGGACAGTTTCTGTTTGGAAAATAGCTTATATTTACTGTAGCAAAGAGATCTATTCATAAGCTTCCAATGCTGCAACCACAATATTCTGGTTCATCTCTCTCTCTCTCTCTCTTTTTTGGCAAAAGTTTGGAACTATGTATTGATTTCCAATGTGGCACTTATTGTAAAAGAAAACAACAACAATGTAATTTAAGATGGCCAGATCGTAACACAATAAAGGCATCTTAAAGTACAAAACAAAGGTTCATTCTCATATTAAAAACATAAAGCATGTGCATGGTTTACCTCTTGAGTTGTTTTTTCTCCCTTCTAACATGACAGAAAAAGAGAAACCTGTCCTTGCTAAACACATCTACTTTATTGATCCGCTGTAGTTTTGTATTCTGACCCGTAGCGGTTCAGCATTCCTGTCTGCTTGTTGGGCAGAAACGATGAGCAAGACACTGACTGCCACACAGGTGTGTGGCCTCAGGGGGTGAGGGGGGGGAGATGGACGTCGTCTTTCTCTCACAAACACACTCAACGCAACACAAACACTTTTTTTGCTGCATATCTCCCCACAGGATCCCTCCTTTAATCTTGCCTTTGACTTCAGGTCACCGTCACTTGTTTGCTTATTTCGGCATCATTTTACTCAAACCGGCTGTTATTTAGCCAGTTAAATGAACGGTACTTAAAGGCAGTCGCTCTCTCTCATCCGAGGACCCAGACTCATTAAATCAAGCTCCTGTGGTGAAGTGTTCAAATAAAACTCGGTGAGGATCCCAAAGTGGCTCTTTAGATGCAATTCATCTTGGAGTAATGCATTTATCCGGAATTATGTTTTGCAGTGTAATAAAATGTATTCTTGATGTTAACAGTAACATTTCATTACATATTCTGTGTCATTCCGGTTTTATTTAGAGTTTTTTTAAACTCTTGGAAATAGAAAGAGTGCAGTGTTTTTGGTGTGAACATTTCCAGATGCTGTAAACTGAGAGGGAAATTGTTTAATTGGCTGGTTAAACGCCGGCATTGTAATGCACCAACATTTGCTTGAGGGGGGGAAAATGTTCTTTAAAGCAATTTTCTTTGCATTTGGACTCTACCCCTGTACAGTAACTCTCCTCTTTCATGGACTTGGCGAAGGTTTACAAGCTGCGTAGTGCCAAGTGAAAGCTCCCATTTGTTTCCACGGCTTTCAGTTTTCAGTCCAAGATTCCTTCTGCATGGCAAACCAAACCAATGTCATCAGGTTTAAAAGTACCCTGTGAGCATTATCTCCCCTGACAAACCCCCATGTGAACAAAATGTAATATTAATGCATGCATTTTTGAGCTGCATCCAAAAACTACAGGGATAAGGCTGAACAACCTGAAACCCTCCTCTCAGTTTTCAATATCTCCGCATTACGCAGACACTCTGCAGCTCAAATTATGGAATATGGTGAACTGTCGGCACCTGGGTCTGAAATGAGTCATTATGTGTAGTTTGGGAACTGGAGGAAAATATTTTTATCTAACTTAGTTGATGACAGCTTTGGCAGGATATTTAGCTGATGAAAATGACTGGGAGAAACAGTGGGGTCATGTTGAAGTGTTTTGGAGGTCCTGCATGATCGATACATGCCATGCTGGAGGTGTTAGAGGTGCATGTTAGATGTAAATGCTGCATATTTCCTTGTGTCCTTCTCAATGTATTACTAATTTTAATTCTGTTTTGGATATATTGGAGTTGGTACTAAGGAGACAAGTTAAAGGATGGAAACGGAGCACAACGTTTACCACAGTCATTCTTATGAATTTCCAGGCCCTTACTCTTTTTCCACATTTTCAAGAGCTAGAATAAAATGAATTCACGGAAAACATTTGAAACTTGAACCAGGCGGACATGAAAAGGAAGATGCATTTTCTCTTAACTTTGTCCTTGTTTCTCCCTGTCAGATGTTAACGAATGTGAGGAGACCAATGGCGCCTGTGAGGCTCTCTGCTGTAACACCATTGGAAGTTACTACTGCAGGTGCCCTCCTGGACTAAAGCTGAATGAAGATGGCAAAACATGTCAAGGTGAGGTTATACATTTAATATCAATATACCCGTAAGTAATATGATACCAGTACTTGGGGTTCTGGTTACCACACTTTATAGCTGATGCAGCCTTTCTGCCCGGTAATCTATCTGCCTGCTCATCTTGAGATGACACCATGTAGTCTGCCCTCTAATCCTGAAATAACCTTCATCTGGCTTTGTGTCCTTACTCACCTTCACTCTCCTGTTAAATGTTTTTATTCATGCTAGTGATGTGGCTCTATGGATGGCAATACCTGTCACTTAAGTCCAGGCTGACATATCTCATCAGTTGGTAAATGCAACTTGGTTCAGATATGTTTGATTGATGGAGGATGAAAAGTGTGTGAAATGTTGCGACTACATTTATGTTCCCCTCAAGTTCAAGCATTGCAACAACGTTGGTGATCCTTCAACTTTCCATCTTGTGCCACCATAAATATTTAAATGTGTCCGATACTTTGGTTGATGACCAACTACATGCAAAAATAATGTTATTCCCATCAGCCTCAGCTGGACTTTGCATGTAGTGCTTATTGGAAAAGTCTTATTTAACCAGTTTATGTTATTGATCACTATGAAACAACAATTTTCATTTTAAACATACTGAGCCGGTAATGGTTTGCCTTGCAAATAATTAATATCAGTGTCTTTACTTTAGTCAGCATCCAAATGTTTTTGGTCCTTTATTTTCTTCTTTTTGCACATGTTTATGTTGACATTCATGGAGTTTTATTTTAAACTGTATTAAAGGCTCAGTAAATGTAGATTCTGCAACCAGTTAACATCAAAACCATATCATTTTAACCCAAGTTAAAGGGCCAGATCCCTTTTTAACTTGTAGACTGTAGATGATAAAATAATGTTGGCTCCTGATGTTTTATGACTCTAAATGTCTGCCCGACATCTCTGAACCGCAGCTCACCAAAACTGAGCTTCTTCCCAAACATTTTCCCATGAGATTCCCATTTTGCTCCATCATAGTTTGATGTTTCTGATTAGGAAGTCTCTGCGAGTGGTGGGTTCAATCAGAATAATGATTCCTCTGTGCAGCAGCCAAGCCTAGAGGAGAGAAGTCTGTGCTCTGCAGTAAGGAGGAACCAGTGAAAGATCTGATCCAGGTCACGGTTATTAGGAGAGTCGATGGGAACGTTGTCACAGCTGGCTTTCATAGCGCTCTGCCCTCCGCCACTGGTGTATATTGGAAGAAAAGAGCTACCCGCAGCATTAATGTCCTAATTGGTTGTAATTGGCAGCAGTATTAACAGAAGTAAAAGAAGTTGGATGAATGCAGTGGATGTTTAAGTAAGCGCTGCATGTGTGGCACTGCGTCTGCAGAAAGTGATCAGGTTTCCTTCTGCACGACGGCCTGAAGCTGGGAGGGCTGCAGCGTCCAGAGGAGAGACAAGACCCACTCATTTAGCTCCTAAAAATAAATGGTTCTGCGGAGTTGGATCGTACACAACCGCACTACTACTTTGGAGGAGTCCTGTCCTTGGCGACGCGTTTTAATATCTTTGATAGAAGACATCTGCTGTGGGATGTCAATGTGAATACAGCTGCCATACACAGAAACAAACAAATGCATCTTTTGTTCAGTGCAAAAATAAATGAAAGAAAAGCGATATGAAATACTGAATTACAATTGAATCTGTTGTGGACGGTTTTCTAGTTTTAATTTAAGCCTTTATTTTTTTAATATTTTGAATAAGCAGCGTTGATGCAAATGGCACTGATGAAAGTGGACGAGGCCAACAGTAACTGCTGTCGTGCTGCGTGCAGCAGAAGGGTCAACACTTGAGCCATCATGCCGAATGAACTTGATTGGTCAGACCAATAACAGCGTGAAGGTGGAGGTTATGGTCTGCCAGTGCTTGGCACCTGTCTCAACAGTGAGCTCGAGGAGTTTGTGGGTTACGTCTTCCAAAATCAGCAGGTATTTATTAGATGCCCTCGTTAACTGTGAGAGTTACAGTTCCTGGAAAGATTTGTTTTAAATCTGTTGGATATTTCTTTTATTGTATTCCGATTTCTTTACTCAGACTCGGAGCCATGGCTGTAAGATACATTGCCAATCATTTGCCTGAGCGGGCTGCATTCCTTCTCACCTGGCTGGCAACATTGTCCCCATGATGCTGAAGTCTGCACAAATACACATGTAATGTGCGATGATGTGTCCAGACGAGTTGTGAATGTTTCGCGTGTGGTGGGACAAAAACAATCGGTATCTTATTTCTGCTGGTCTGTCTGAGCTTGAGTTCTTCTCAGATGCTTGTGGCCTGATGTCATGACTGCACAGGTGTATGTTACAGAAGGTTTATGTTCGCATTGTTTCAAAGACATAAGAATAGAAGCTCACAGCCATCGTATCCCGCCGAGGTCTGGTAAGGACCATTTCTGTTCAAATCACGGAAGTGATGCTGACCGTGAACATGCTTGGCTCTTTATAAGCTCTATAAAGTGCCGTCATGGTCCTGCTTCTGTGTTTGTGTTTGCGTTGGCACCAGATGAGAGGGCATAGTGCTTAGCTCCGAAATAGTCAATTTCACTGCAAGGCTCATTCCCTTTTCAGATGTTTGGATTATAAATACTGGATTTGTTGTATGGCACTTGTGTCATTTTGGCTTTCCTTTAGTGGCATCCTTCTGTCTGTTTGCTTTCTTTATTCTCTAATACGGAGTCATGTGCACTCATACAATTTTTATCGCATCATATTGTTTGAAAAATACAGTGGCCCATAAGTAACATGTAGTACATCATTGAGGGAAATACATCAATCAATGCTGGTTAGTAAAATGCATAATTATGTATTTGTAGAATGGATATGCCTTTTTTGTAATAGATTTTAGGCTGGGGTGAGAGGTAAATCTCGGGAAGAAGGGGAGAGAGAGGAGGACCTTTTTAATATGATGGACATTTAGTTTGAGTAGATGGGAGGATGAACGGGAGAAAGGGGGATGGAGGAAGGGAGAGACAAATCAGGAGGCAGAGGGAATAAAACGTAGTTACAATGTTACATCAAACCAGGTTTCAGCACTTGCAGAACTGGTCATTCATTTAAACTTTTCATAGCTATTGTACAGACCAACAATTGGGTTTAATTTTTGACGGTAAATTCTTTAACTTTAGTTTAAAGGCATTGCGTTTCATTTTTTCGACCATGGCTTTGTCATCAGGATGGTGGATTTACTTTTTGGTTTTAGTAGAAGTGATGGCATGTGTGACATCTGCTGCAAACTACCCACAGAACTACTATAGAAGGATATGCTATCAGCCGTACTGTTACCATGGATACCATGGCTACAGCCGGCGCTACCCTGCAGCAGGTGAGTGATCGTTTCAGTCGAGCTGCAGACGAAGTGTTTTAATGCCTCAACTCCTGGTCCATCCAGTAGTTTGATGATTCACAGTTAAATTATTACGTTTTACAAAGTGATATAATAAATTAATCTTTTAAAAGAGGAGGAAGTTAATTCCACAAAGGATCACATCATCTTTTTATATATTTATGTATTAAATCCTTTAGGGAGTTATTTACAGTAGTCGCAGTATTTGTTGCTCATCAGCCCCACTGATAATGTGTCTGCTGTGAGCCTGTCTGGACGGCCCAGAGGACTTTGTCTCTGATCAGAGCAGGGGAGGATCGCTTTACCAACAAAGATTAGAGCACATAAAACATGAACCATGAATCACGAGAGACGCTTTGTGACGCTAACACAAACAGGGCTAGATACCAGATACACTCGAGACAGATTATGTCAATATTATTTTGACTGAATATTTCGTTTTAGGTTTGGCAGGACTACAGCGCTCGGGGATAACGCACACGATGAAACATATTTAACGTTTATTATTACCACATTGCTGATAATCCCTCTGATCTGTTGTGTCACTTAGATGTAAGTCTTGGACTTAAATCAAGGCTGTTCCAAAATAATTTATCTTTTGCACACAATAAACAAATCGCCTTTCAGAAATGGACCGGAATAGTTTTCCATGAAGCTGACACCGTGCTGTAGGTGGCTGCGGGTAGAGAATTAATGTGCCTTCTGTAAGAGCCAACGTCTGCGGAGGCTTTGGCTCTCCGCTCGGGGTGGATCATGTTCTGGAAGTGGAAACCAGTGTGGAGGGGCTTCACCGCTGGAGTCAACAAAGGAACAGCAGCTCCGTAACGCTGGGCCCGTGTTATGAAAAACCAGAGGACGGCGTGCAGCAAGGATGGAAAAATGAAAGAACGGCTTCTGCCAGCTTTCCTGGACGAAGTGGAACTGAAATTTGGCAGCAGAGAGACTAAGAAGGGGAAAGTTTAGAAGCTCATTTCCGCTCCAAACGCTATATTTGAAAATGCCATTGGATATTATTATGAGTAGGCGAGTTCAGAAGAAGGATATTCCTTTTTAATTTAGCTGTCTTGGGTAGGTTTTACTGGAACAATTAAGCAAGTAGTCCCTTCATGTTCATACTGTGCATTTTTGTTTTTATCCTTACCCTATGCATGTTTTTATTATAAGGAGAAAGGTCTTCGTTTCATGAATCACATTAACCACCGAGATGTTGTAATTTGCAACACTGCGCTTCCCCCATCATGTTCGATGTTATGCGTCTCCTACCTGATTTATGGGCTGATCATTGGTGAAATACTTATGTGTACATAAACAGTATGGGACATGTCGACAATGATGTGGTGCTCTGTAATGTGCGTGATGAGGCTCAGATGCGGACGATCCCCCTGCCATGCTGCCTGCATCCCGCAGAGCGTGACACGAGCATTATGGAGACTAAATTCACTCCTTATGTTCCAGAGATTTATATTCGTTTCACCACTGGCCACAAGAAAAAAATCCTTAAAGGGATAGTTCAGATTTTTTTAGGGTTGCCTACAGTAAATGACGGTTTGCATGATCCAGGTCTATGGAATCAGACAGTACCAGCGTAAGAGCCAAGCAACGCACTGTACTGCTGGGCAGCAGCTTCCTAAGAAAGAATCAATATCAAAGTCAAAGTCAGCTTTAATGTCAATTTTTACATGTGCAAACATACAAAAGATTGAAAGTACGTTTCTCTTCTGTCCAACATATCAGTTTAAGTTTCCGATATATTTTTTATATGTATTTGGTGAATCAAAACTAAAACACTGCATTCACACACAAACACAAACACACTAACTGATTGAGGAGTCTGGTGGATTTAAAGAGAGCATAGATGATACAATGACTTCAGAAAGGACTGTCTGACAGGAAGGGAAAGCAATAACATTTTCTTAATATAGTGTACACTTAAACTGATATAGATTTGATTTCTTTAGATGAGCCTTCCTTTCAGGAAGCTAACATATGTTTTATGCAGCCCCTGTCCACAGTTTACTGTATCTTTGCTCCCGCCCCTGCCCTCCTGCCCGTTGGTCCATCTACTGTGAGTGAAACACGGACTATAGATAAGTACCTCATGACTGCTGTAGAAAGGGGTAGTTTGTAGTGAGCAACCCACCGAGAACTGGTGCACTTTGCAGTTCACCTCCGGTTTAAAGAGAGTTTCAGCATCTTTCCATGCTCAAACCATTGTTTTACTGTTTTGCTTTTGATCAACCTCGTTTCCAGCAGCAGTTGGCCGTTGTTTTCAGCAACAACAAAAAAGACTCGCTGTCCACTCCCTTCCCAGTAACAAACAGCAGACAGAAACAGTGAGCAACCACTAACAAAGTGGATAATTTAGCAGCTTAAGAGCCAGATATTCCCCTCACAAGCTGGTGTAAATCAAATAGAGCTAACTGGAGAATGAACAATGGACTTGGTACTGTATCTGTATAAAATACAATAACTTAGAAAACATATACAGCAGCTTCATGCATGTATCCATCCATTATCTATACCCGTTTATTCTTTGCAGGGTTGCTGCCCCATATAGACAGACAACATATCATATTCACATCTATAGGCAATGCATACTTCCCCTAAATGGCTTGTGTTTAGACTGTGGGAGAAAACTGCACTGAGAAGATAGGAAGGCGACTGCATTCATGTATTTATTTGCAGATGATTCTTCCCACAAAGGCTATAAGACTGTCTATTGTTGTTTGGGGAAAAGGATTTGCAGTGTGAAATTATTTGTTTTTGCATACTGAACTGTTCGATGCATTTTACAACACAGTGCCGGAAGACAAACGTGTGATCATTAGTGAGACAAAACACTAAAAAAAACACAAAAAAATTAAAAATAAAACATAGTAAATTAACTAGTTTATAAAACTAGCTCTTTTTACTGGAATTCTGCCAAATTCTTGAAATAGTTTCTCGCTGAAAATCAGCACTGCACTGAACAGCACATTTCTCAACCAGCCATTTAACATGGTGCTGACTAGTCTTTTATGATGTGTTGGCTGTTTTTAAACACAGCAGCCAAAGTACATTTACACTCACCTTTTTAATGTGTCACATTGTGGGTTTTTTAATCAGCCAGCAACATTTCCAGGGTTCGACTTCATGTCCTAATTTCCCCAATAATGTTGGCAGCAGATAATGCTGTTAGCAGAAGTCCAAACATATCAGGACTTCATAAATCTGCTCTGATCTCACAGGGGGTCTACTGTAGGACTCAGACAACAATTTATGAGTCTTTGACCCCTAAAATAATAAATGCTAAGGAACACTGCTCGATTCATTTGGGATCTGGTCACATGCAAGGCAGCCGTGTTTCCCTCGCCATCACTTTCTCAGACACTTTCTTTTAATTGTTTATAATCTCATGGTACGGCTGAGAGGAATGTGTATGTTTTGCATCCTCTGATTTTAAGCTTCCATATGTTTACACCCAAGGGACTGACAAGAAGCAAAGGAATTTCAATTTGGGTTTTGTTTGTTTGAGCTGCAATGCACTTGCAGAACACTTTTCCTTCTCATCCATCATCTCCTTTCCTCTCGGAGTACATCCTTATCCTAAAACCGGTGTTAAATTCCTCCCTTAGCTTGGCAGCTCATCTGGTCTTTATTCTTGGGGCCAAATCTTTTCTCATAATGACAGGATTTAGTCAAATTGCACTAATTTCTCTCCATGCTTTCTCCTGTCTGCTTCCGTCTTTTTCTTTTCCCCCCCTCCTAACCTACAGATATCGATGAGTGCCAGGTCCATAATGGAGGCTGCCAGCACAGATGTGTGAACACCAGGGGCTCCTACTACTGTGAATGCCACCCAGGCTCTCGCTTGCACGTGGACGGCCGCACCTGCCTGGGTACGAAACATCCACCATGTAGCAGGGCATACATTGTACAAGCTGAAAGAAAGCAAGGCAGGAGTCTACGCACTGAAATAATACTTGTAACAATAATACTTGTAACAGGGAACCTGTTAGCATACTGTGATGTAATGTTACAATCACAGCTTGATTTGAGGTTTCATCCTTCCTTTAATCCGATTAGAAACAGAGCATGGCGGCCTACAAAGTGTACCATTGGTATTGTGGCCCTGCTTGTTCAAAACTCACATGAACAATGAATCACTGTTTCAGAGAAACCAGTCGTCTGAAAGTCTTTACTGTGGGTGTTATTTATTTGGTTATTATATCATTAAAGTTTAGCCACACATGCTTTTTGAGATGGGCACTTAATCAAGATCACCCCTTTGGTTCCGACAGAAAGCCCAAATGTGAGATGATTCCAATAACGAATGCTGGTAAAACTGCTGCTACGTCCCCTTTTCAGTCGAGGGAATAAATGGGGGGAATGAACACATGACAGCCAAGGAAAATGTGAAAGAAAGTCAAAAGTAGAGTAACGTTTTTCACACAAGATTTATTCACACTGGTTGTGGCTGACAAAAACAGAGGTTCTCCATAAAGTGGGAGAAGTTGGGACAGTTGTGGTCGTGCCAAACAAATAAAATGAACATAACTAAACTAGGCCTGGCTAACTACCTCTGTAAAAGAAACAAACATAATGGCTTTGCATGCTTCTCTAAACAATGATCTAGCAAAACAAATACAGAGGTTAATAACGACCAATAACCTGATGTTCTAGACACAAAGTACCTACGTGCCTGCACAAACATACAGGGTACCCTAAACGTACCTACTGTCCTCAACCTGGTGTCCTTGTGTCCTCTCTCATGGTTTTCTTGGTCTCTCCATGCATCCCTGGTGGGAGGGACTAAGAGACAAAGGAAAAGACGCAAGTGAGGGAACGGGGATGCAATTAAGAGACTTGAGATGCACCCAGTGTGTGCATGGGATAGATCAAAAAACGGCCCCAAACTCTTCAAGCTTCCTCCTTTTAGACGGGGCCCACTCATCTGATTGGCCAGCACAGGATGCAACCAATCACCAGATTGGCACCTGAAGGGAAAACAACCACAGTTACAGTCCATGCTGTTTTTATTCCCTTCAATGGATGGATATCTTGTAGAAAGTTTCCTGTGCTTGAATCAACTGATATATCCTGGAGCACATTGTATGTGGCCCCCACTAACTGCTGCTTTCATGATTGACTAATCTGCTACGAGTCTATCTATTATTGATTGGCAGATAGAATGTGAGAAAATTGTGAAAAGTGTCCAACACACAATTCCCTCAAGTCCAATGTGTCCGTTTAACCAACAATCCAACCAAGACCTTCAGTTTATGATCACATGGCACAAAATAAAGCAGCATTTCTCACATCTGAGACACTGGAACAAATTATTCTTTTCTTGACAGATTTCTTAAACAATGAAATGAATATCAACATAGTTACTGACACTCGTTGGCTCAGTCTGTCGTCCCTGTTTCATCTCTCTGTCTCCTCTTAATAAAGGAACAAAATACTACCCTGTTGATCATCTGACTAATAATTTCAGCTTTAGTTTGTACTACATACTTTGCAGTACTACAACATATATCCATAGAGTAAAGCTATTGTCTTTACTGTTCTTTTTCAGTATATTAACGGGCATAAATGTATTTATAAATAAAGAAAATTCTGTATACCCTGTTTTTTTAGTTTAAAAAACTTTGAACATGGCCCCTGATGTCTTAATCCCCTCTTTCTTTACAAATATACAACGATTAACCACCTATTCATTGTAAAAGTACTTACATTAAAACAAAGTATCAGAATTATGAAGAGAGAATGTAGAAAACCATAGGTTTATTTATCAGTTTAGTTGGCCATGGTTTCTGTACCTGTGTAGTTGTAATTTCAACCTTTCCCTCCATTCAATTCTGCTTGAGTGTTATTTCAACGCTCGCATAAGCTTCACATAAATCTGCTTGTTATCCTGTCACTCTTGACCTCTGCTGAGTTCACGCAGTACCTGCATGCTGGTTTTGTCATGCCAGATACATTAGAAGTAGCTTTTTCAGAAATAGCTGATGGAGAAAAAGAGTATAAACCTGGCACCACTTTGAGCAGTAGGAATGTATACAGAGCGTCCTGACGTTTAGAGTGGAGCTCATTATGTGTTTCTTGGCTTCGTAATGCAAAGTTGTTTCATTGTCTTGTAGCGCAGACACTGTAGCTGGGACCCAACTGTCCCTGCAAGGCGCTTTAGTGACAGCTGTGCATGAAGAAAAGACTGATTGCACCAATAATCATAGTGCACATCTGGACTGACTCCCAGATGAAACGTAGTGAGGCTGCATGTCCTCTGCTTATAGGCCCCGCCATGGTGGCCCTTCTGATGCCACCCCTCTCTGCCTCCGTCTGCTGTCGTGGATCATGGTCATCTGGGTCGTGGTCCATGCCTACTACTCATTACATGAATCATTTATGTGACATCCATTGAATGTGCTGTAACTCTGTTACGTTGATTCTGTAAACATGACATCTATTGCTTCTGTCCATCCGGGGAGAGGGATCCTCCTCTGTTGCTCTCCCTCAGGTTTCTTCCCCTTCTTTTCCCTGTAAAAGGGTTTTCACTACTATTTATTGGGGGAGTTTTTCCTGATCCGATGTGAGGTCCCGGGACAGGGATGTCGTATGTGTACAGATTGTAAAGCCCTCAGAGGCAAATTTGTATTTGTGATTTTGGGCTATACAAAATAAACTGAATTGAATTGAATTGAATTGAATAGTTGTGTTCAGATGGTGAAGGGGCAAGCTGAAAAGTGTCGGCATGTTCACAAATAGATCAAGTACTAAAATCAACTCTGAAATATTAGTGTCCCTGTGAAAAGTGAATAAAACAATGACCACTAGCACATACCAGTCTGCAGCACAGAGTCACAGGTAGAAAAAGAAGAGCAGATGTCCTCAAATCCATTCAGTCTCAGCTCTGTTTGTCTTATCCAGCTCTTGATCTGCCAGCACAGGTCAGATGTAGTTTCCCACACACTTAGCGTGTGGCTGAATAATATTTGAGCTGGAACGCTCCCTGTTTGACGTGTAATTGTGATGGATGGATCTCGCCTCCTGCCTTTGAGTATGAAAAACACCGGCTTTGAGAACAGCTGGCTGTTCTGCCTCTGTACCTGTTGTTTTCGTAAGAAGGGGTCGAGTCCGGGCCGACGACCGGGGTTTCATCTGTTGCAACAAAAAAAGAGAGATGCAGACGGAGAGAAGATGATTGAGCTGGCTCTGCCCTCAAGCTCATCAGTGGAGGAGCGTTGTCCACCACAGAGGTCCTGTCTCCTGTGATTCTTGGCTCTTCTGTGGAGATGGATCTTTTGTGTCAGAGCAAAGCAATTCTCTGAGGTAGTCGCTGATTATAGGAATGTCAGTACAGCGGTCATGACCTCCTGAGAAATATTCCCGTGGATGTGCCACTGCAGTCAAATCAAAAGTCAGAAAGAGTTATATGAAACTGCAATTTAGATTCATGGGCATTCATTTATTTTCTGCAAAGATGGTGGATTTTCTCATCCCCTGTGACTGTCTCTCTTTCTGTTCCTTCGTTTAGGGTTTTCTAACCTTTTGTCACGTCTTTGTTTTTCCTGCTCAGCTGTTCATTCGTGTGCCACCAGCAACGGAGGATGTGAACACTACTGCATGCAGCAGTCGGCCGTTAATTTCCGCTGTCGCTGCAAAGCAAACTACGTGCTGAAGGAGGATGGCAAGCATTGTAAATGTGAGTGAAACTGTGGTGTGAGGCTGTAACACTGAACACACACCAACACATGGCACAAGAGAAATAATAAATGGATCTGTGAGTCCCAATAAAACTGAGCACTTTGGAAGACTATGGGGTGTGATTCTGAAGAGTTGATCATATCATAAGAAATGCATTTTCTGTATCTACTGCCAGTTGTATAATGATCTGACAGGATGTCTGTGCTGGAACAGATTAACTGTCCATGGAATGAGACATTGGAGTAAATTGCAGCAGTGTGCCTCATTGTTTAGTTTCATGAAATTAGTATTTTGATGTCCTTGCTGATTTAATTCTCTCTGAGGCCATGTAGTTGAATACAGTACTCTAGGGGTAGGAAATTATACATATACACATTTTAAATTACTTTTCTCTCAGATGCCTTTGATTGTTGGAGAACAGCCCCCTCTAATTGTTGCAGAGCTGAAGGTTCTTAACCCTTAACCCTGGACAGGCTTACACATGTCAAACACACATAACTACGCAGAGAGGTCAATAAAGGGATGAGGTTGAGGTGCAGGGTGGCAGTGTGAAGCTCTCCACCTGCCTTAAGATGTCAGTTTTTACAGTTTTCTCCACCAGCGCACTAGAAGTGATTTATATTTATGAGTGTGTGCTTTTTGTGTTGCAGTGCAGAATCCCTGTGCAGATCAAAACGGAGGCTGTATGCACGAGTGTCGGGTTGATGGTGGGAAACCTCACTGTGACTGTAAGGCTGGTTACATCCTGGCTGAAGATGGGAAAACCTGTGCAGGTAATGATATATTTAAGTAGTATTAATGTAGCTCAGAGTTAATCAAGTTAAGGAAATATAAGGAGACACACACGGTAAATGGAACAATATTGCCACATTTAGTAGCTGCTCCTGAGCTTTTGATCATCGCTACACAATAAAGCTGGTCACTCTGTCTGCTGACAAAGACAGTTTGATACGATTAAAAACACCATGAAAAATATCCCTGTCATGATTAAAACATACTACAGCTTGTAAAAAAATAAGATGAAGAATTTGAAAGCCGATGTTTCCATTATTTATCTCCCAACAGTTTGTAAAAGATGTTTTTCAAGTGCAAACATGGATTTTGTTTGATGTAAATTAACCTGTGCACAACAGTATTCCTCCATTGTATTCAGTGTTACTTATTCATATTTCTGTCACAGATATCGACGAGTGTGATATAGAGGAGGCCAACTGTGCTCATGGCTGCCACAACACACTGGGCTCCTACGCCTGTGTGTGCAACGCGGCCTACGAGCTGGGATCTGATGGAAAACATTGCTACAGTCAGATTTAACTCTATTTATAGTATCACATGCATAAAAACATTACATTTAATTATTACAAATATATTACAGTCCTTTCATTAACAAACAATATCTCACTTTGAACTAAAGGAATCGAGATGGAGATCGTGAACAGCTGCGAGAACAACAACGGAGGCTGTTCACACCACTGCCAGCATTCAACCGTCGGGCCCGTTTGCTCCTGCAACCGAGGTTACAGACTAGACGACGACCTCAAAACCTGTGCCGGTAAGAAGCTGTAATGCAGTAATGCTGTAATACTTGCATTGACTTTAAAACAAATGCATATAACAAATTATAAGGCATCATTTACGGCAGAGGAAAGCTCAATTAGTGTAGATGATCACTTAATACAACTAGGTATTGAAAACCAAAGTAAAACAGGGATCTACACAGCTATGTGTTACTTTTTTTAAATAAAAATCAAAGAAAAGATAAATCATCTTCTGGGCCTTTGAGAGATATGTAATAATAATAATAGGTTCAGAGAAGCAAAAGCATAACTTAAATACCGGTAAACAAAAAAAGACCATACCATAAAGGTAATGAATACAACAAAACCAAACAAATAACCAAAAGAACCAATGGAATAGAAAAATAAATAAATAAAATAAACAAACAAAAACAGGGGAACAAAATAACTGCATAAAAGATCATAAAATGGCGACATCACTTAAAAGCAATTCTATAAAAAATGTGTTTTAAGAAGTTATGATTCTGCTAGCCCTATCTCCTCAGGCAGGTCGTTCCCAAGTCGGGGGGCCCTGACATGTAGCACTCGCATCTATTCCATCACAATGCTCTCTTGATGCTCTTGAGTTTTCACCACTAAACCTACAATTTACATGATTTTGTATGCTTTCTGTCAGTGAGCAAGGAAGCATACCCCGACAGGCCATAATTCCAGTCTCCCTGCTTGTTGTGTTTTGCAGACGTCGATGAGTGTGGAGAGCAGAGCTGCTGCGAGCAGGACTGCACCAACTACCCCGGGGGTTACGAATGTTACTGCTCGGCGGGATACCGACTCAACTCGGACGGATGCAGCTGTGATGGTATGTTCCACCCTTTTAGTCAAAATGTGAACACTTACCTGTTCGACTCCGAAGACGTCAGCACCAACGTGCACAATGCTGTCTTTGTTTAAGTTCAACATGTAAAGCGAGTTCTGCTCAGCTGATCTGCTTTGGCTTTCCTCGACTTCTCTCGATGGAGCACACGTGTTTGAGTGTGTGTTGTCTTGTGTTGTTCAGATGTGGACGAGTGTCTGGCATCTAATGGCGGTTGTGATCACACATGCCAGAACAGCGCAGGTTCCTCTCAGTGTTTCTGCCGCCGGGGTTTCCGTCTCGACGAGGACCGGCAATCCTGCATCCGTAAGTATCAACATTTAGAGAGAGAGGGGCCAAGTGTGAATCACACCACAAACATGGCAACGGAAAACCTGCCAAACTGTTGTTGTCGTACTGCAATGAACATCCTGTGTACAGTCGTTCCCTTGGGAACGATAACGCAGTGATAAAACATAGAGCATGGACTCTTCATTTCTTTATTGTGTTTATTAGTTTTCAGTTTCATAGATAGGTTCAATGCAAACTAGAGAGAAAATGACAATACATTAATAAATTAATGGCAGAGGAATTCATAACAAACAGAAACACATGTTTCTTATGTTGTTGATAATTCAGCATGTAAAAATATTGGTAATTGTAGCCGCTGTATATTGTCATCAAATAATCAAGTTATAAGTTCCCAAAAACATCTGATAGAGTTTGTAAAATATATTTCTATTAGTTTGATATTCAAGGGACATTTTGACAGGTTTTACTTTGGAATAATGAAGACGACGTAGTACCTTATTAGCTGAGGCATAATGCATATTGATGCTTTATGTACATTTATCGGCATCTTACCACTGGTTATATCCCAACTCGATCTCCCAAACAGATATCAGAATAACTGAAGTGTTATGCAAACTATATAATAATCAGAAGATATTGGAGCCTTAGATAAGAGAACAACAGAACAATGGTTCTGGCCGTCTAAGAGAGAAAGATGTGTTGGATTTAATAAAATTGTGGATTTGGAGAAATGTCCATCAATGGAAAGAGCTTTCATAGTTTCAACACCATTATGTTTCCACAACTCAAATGACATGCCAATTATGGAGGGAGGAAAAAAAGCAAGGAGAGTTATTGTGCCATCCACATGTTTTTTAAAGGGACTGTGTAACAATTGGGTTATTGTTTGTATAATTTAAAGGCAAAGGTAGTGAAGAGAAAATAGGTGGAGATGAGAAGGTAGGATAACATAACGCCTGCTCAGTCTGCAGTCAGGATGGAGGACTTGGGTGGTTGGACCCAGAAGAAGAAAACGCAATAATAAAACTGAAAGTGAGGTAGTCCCACACCCCCACTAGGTTTAAACCTTTTCTTTTATTCTTTTCTTATTCTGTATTTTTTTGGTTCCAAATAAATTGATGATTTACGACCTAAAAAAAAAAAGGGCTGGAATTCAATATATTAAAAACTAAAATGTTGGTAGTGTATTCATTTTAACAACATTGATTCTGCCTGCTAATGAAACGGCTTATTGTTAACTTTCTTATTTCGCATACTACAAAAAAAACAATTAATCTCAAAAACATTTAAAAAATGTAAAGACAAAACCCCAAATTGCATACCCTGTGTATTGTAGTGTGTGTACCTGACCTTCTCCTGGTCCGTCTCCACACAGCACTAGAAGATACCATCGAGGCCCTGTCCAGCGGCGCTGCCATCGAGCTGCCCCTCATTCAGCCCCTGCTCACCTTGATGCACGACTACAACCAACCCCTGGAGCGCTACGACGACTACGAGGACGACGAAGGGGAGCTGAGGGCCGAGAGCAACCTGGCAGAGAAATTCGGTGAGTTTTTTCCCCTCGAAGCCATAAGCCTCTCATTATCAGTAAGAGCAACCTGTATCTGATTACCTGCCTCGCAGGAGGTGAAGCTGTCTGATAGACTCACTTACTGCCGGCAGGAACCGACCTCACGGTGGGGGTTAATTACTGGGCCGCATGCTCCCGTACTGTCTGCACATACTGTAACACCACAGTTTCTCTGGCAGGAATGTTGAGGCTTATAAATCCTGGCAGCCCGTAACAGGAAGTCCAAGGCTCTGTTATGTGTCGCCCTAAACCTGCACTCTTTTGACCACGGCAGAGCTTTTACTGTGTAATGTTCACTGAAAGTTGACAGGAGTAACACCTGCAAAACTAATTTAGATATATTACTTTTTTTTGTGACCTGACAAATATATTCGACTGGGAGAGAAACATTCAAATACATTTGTGGTTTGAAGTCAGTGTGAGGGCGATTTTCCATAAACTTCAGCCTACATGGAATGTGTGTAGCTAACTTCGCACCTCATAACTATACTGAAACTTGGAATCATCGCTGTCAACCTCGAACGTATTCATAACCTTTTGACATCCAATGAGAAAATGTACTGCGGCACTTACTGAGCATCACATTTTGTATGTATTCTTTTTTTTTTATCATTCATTGCTCTTGTTCTTTCCAGTGTGTTTGGATGACACTTTTGGCAATGACTGCAGTTTGACATGTGACGACTGTTCTAACGGAGGGAACTGTAATCCATGGAAAAATGGCTGCGACTGTCCTGACGGATGGAAAGGCGTCGTCTGCAACCAGAGTGAGGATTGGCTCAAACACATTCAGACCCTCAAATACATATGCGTAACATTGTAACATATGTGTAACATTAGTCAGTTTGACAGATTAGCAGTAATATACTCTTTTTATGTTTCCATTTCACAGCATGCCCCGAGGGATATTTTGGTAAAAACTGCTCCTTCCCCAGTAAGTGTAAAAATGGTGCCACCTGTGATCCGGTCACTGGGAGCTGCCGCTGTCCTCCCGGGGTCAGTGGAGACTTCTGTCAGGATGGTGAGTTATCCCCCTGGTCCGAGCCGACATGTTGTGTTCCTTGGTCTTCAGTGAAAACATTTCTCTCCCACCATGGGAGCTAGTTAAGTTCACTATGAGTTGTTTTCCTGTGCAGGCTGTCCTAAGGGCTTATATGGGAAGCAGTGCAATAAGAAGTGTAACTGTGCCAATAACGGGCGCTGCCATCGAACCTACGGAGCCTGTCTGTGTGATCCTGGGCTGTACGGACGCTTCTGCCACCTCCGTAAGTCCCTCTGTCCTCACATTAACAGACACTAGCATTACATTACATGTATTCATGTGCAATAATACACGCTTGTGAATCCTCCTGTGGACATTATTGTCACATCATATTTCTTTTTGTGCGCTATCCTGTTATGAAGTCGTCTTCTGTGTGTTGTCGTTCAGCTTGTCCTAAGTGGGCCTTCGGCCCCGGCTGCTCTGAGGAGTGTCGGTGTGTCCAGCAGAACACGGTGGAGTGTCACCGCCGCCATGGCACCTGTCTCTGTAAATCGGGCTACCAGGGCAACACCTGCAAGGAAGGTGAGCTCACTATCACGATGGTCATCAACGACTCATCAACAAACCGTACCTTCTGTTCTAAGGAGTTGTTATAGTACAAATACAGCATGGATTACAGAAAAACGCAAAAAGGAAGCCAAACTCGAGTCAAAACCCCCACCATTGACACACCTGCCAACATGCAGTCGAACAAAGAAAACAGAAGAAAACTCAACGTGACCAGAGTACAGGATAAATGTCATGCGTGGCAAGATGTGCTGTATCTCCAGTATCCATACAGGCTGGGATGCAGCCACGCTCCTGGAGGCATATAAATCACATTCACTGATTTGTAGTTAAGTCCATTTGCTTTCCGATATAATCAGTAAAGGGAGTCAAAACTGTAACAAATACACAGTATGAGTCAGTCGAGGAGAACCAAATCCCCTCTAAGAAAAGACAGAAAAGCATCGAGAAGATCGTTGAGCCACTTATTATCAACAGGAGGGTGATTTCCATTCTCTCGTATAACAGTGGTCACAACATGACATTTGAGTGCTCTGTCTTCAGAATGCAACCCGGGGACCTACGGAGCCAGTTGTGAGAAAAAGTGCTCCTGTCCACCCGGAGTGTCATGTGATCACGTGACTGGAGAGTGCCAACGCAAATGTCCTCCCGGTCGTCACGGAGAGCACTGCGATCAGGGTAGGTGTCCCAACGGAGACCGTGCTCTTCACCACCATGTTGTTGTCCCCTGGTGTTGAGACGAGGCTCTGCTGTGTGTCCCGTGTCAGACTGTCCAGCGGGGCGGTTCGGAGCCGGCTGCGTCCATCCTTGTAACTGCACCGGCGCCGCATGTGACAAAGTGTCGGGGCGCTGCAAGTGTCCAGCGGGGACGTCGGGAAAGCGCTGCGAGAGCTGTGAGCGCAGACACATTTTTGAGTGTAAATAACCGCACACATTTTACATGATGAAGTTGATACAAATGTGAATCTTTTTCACAGTGTGTCTCGAGGGATCTTGGGGATCAGGCTGCACAAAAACCTGCCCTGTTTGTGAGAATGGCGGCGTGTGTGACAAACACAACGGGTCGTGTAACTGTCCTCCAGGCTTCGTGGGCAGATTCTGCCAGAACTGTGAGTATCAGCAGCGTGCATCTCCTGTTTCCACAGCTATAAATGCATTAAAGTCAACCAGCCGAGGAGGATGGAAATCTCTCAGCGGTGCAGCTTGGACAAGAAACAGAGCGAGATGTGAGAAGACAGAGGGGCAGGTTTTCTCCGAGGTCATTAGCTAAAATTCCTCCGCTGCCGGTAAACCACCACAGATATATAATTCACTGGGAAGAACAAGTATAATTCCATGTCAAACAACCACCGGCTCTTAAAGCCTCATTTGAGGGCTGAATCGCAGGACCAAAGCTGCCATGGGAACTTGCTCTGCTCTCATGCTCTCCGGTGAAGTTTGTTCTAGTAGATTAGTCTTGATGATTTACATTTTTTTTCTTTTCCTTGCACAGCGTGCCCGAGTGGACGTTTCGGTCAAGCTTGCCAAATGAAGTGTGTGTGTGAGAACAATGCTCGCTGTGATCCGGTGACCGGGCGGTGTACATGCGCTCCTGGCTGGACCGGACACAACTGCAGGAAAGGTAAGGGTGCCCGGAAGGCCTTTGTTGACACTGTTTGCTATGTCTGACACTACATGGGATTTCTCTGCCGCAGGCTGTGACGCTGGGCACTGGGGCGAAGACTGTGCGGAAACATGCGACTGTAGAAACGGAGACGGCAGCTGTGACGCCTTGACGGGACAGTGCAACTGTGAGGCTGGTTACACTGGAACACGCTGCCACCAGAGTATGTAGTGACCGGCGCCATGATTTCAACTTAATATGTGTCCTTTTTTTAATTTGTATTCATGGAACGATTCACACCATAAAGTCTCGTTGACATGCACGACTCATGAGATGAAAGAAGGTCCCGCTCACTGCCGGTCATTGGTGCTCGCTTTATTAATGTTTCAGTCGGAGATGAAGGCTTGATACATTTCTTTAATAAAATGAGCATCAGTGCGAGTGCTTTTTTTGGCTTTCTCAATTTGTAGAAAAATAAAACTGGGAAATCTGTTGGGAGGATATGTTGCTGTCAGCCAATTCATTTATTGGCACTTTGCGTCGAAATTGTTCTCCACGGTTTAATTATCGGTGCGACCACTAGATGGTGCCAAACTAATAAATAAATAAATAAATTCAATTGTATTGAATTGTGTCATTTTAAAACCGACCTTTCTAAAACATGACATTGGAGACGAAATGTTCAACATTATCGAAAGTCACATATCACTAGTCTGTATGTCTAAAGTGCTTATGTATGTGTGTGTGTGTGTGTGTGTGTGTGTGTGTGTGTGTGTGTGTGTTCCCTCAGAGTGCCCATCAGGTATGTTTGGTCTTGGTTGTCGCCATCGGTGTCAGTGTGACAACAAGGCGTTGTGCGACCATGTGAGCGGAGCGTGTACCTGCCTGGTGGGATGGACTGGAACCTTCTGCGAAAAGCGTAAGAGACGTTCCTTCACATCACGAAGGCAAATCACCAACTAAATATGTATGCAGTATATGCCAGTAATGGGTAGTCTTTACATCTGTGTGTGTGTGTGTGTGTGTGTGTGTGTGTGTGTGTGTGTGTGTGTGTGTGTGTGTGTGTGTGTGTTTCAGCGTGTCCTCAGGGTTTCTACGGACTGGACTGCCAGGAGAAATGTTTGTGTCTCAATGGCGGGGGCTGTGACCACGTCAGCGGGGTCTGCTTCTGTCCTGCTGGCTGGATCGGTCCGATCTGCAACCTGAGTGAGTGACAGGTGCACAACACAGAGTTATGAAGCTAACGGGCGCTGGCGTCACTCCAGCGTTATGAAAGACGGCATCGGGACGTCTGTGAAGCGGCGATCTGAGCACTGAGAACATCTTTGTGACGCTGATTCACAGTGGAACAAAAACCACGTTTCAGAGTTATTTGGGGAAACCCAGTTCCGTCGCACATGAGAAAGCACCGACCTGACGTTCCCCATGCTATGGCCTGTATCGCTTACCAGACACTGGAATTTCCACTTTTGATCAGCAAAGTTCACCAGCAGGTAATGCTATTGTTTGTCCCTCTCCTGGCAGCGTGCCCAACCGGTTTCTATGGGGAGGGATGTAACCAAACCTGTAGCTGCCGTAACCATGGCGTTTGCCACCCGGCCAGCGGGCAGTGTGTGTGCACACCCGGCTGGACCGGACCCAACTGCACAGAAGGTGAGTGAGCGCCACACAGAGCTCAGTAATCATGTATATGATGGGTCAATAAGGGTGTCACAATATGGTTTTGTCCGTGCGTTATTTTCCCAGAATGCCCTCCAGGGTTTTATGGCGCAGACTGTCAGCAGCGCTGCCTGTGTCAGAACGGAGCCACCTGCAACAAGAGCAACGGAAAATGTTCATGTGCCAGTGGATGGATGGGCACAGCCTGTGAACTTGGTAAGAGTCAGAGATGCTGTGAGTAAGAGGCTCCGTATATGTGACCACAAAACCACTGACGGATGAACCGTTTTAAGGAAAATTCATTTATAGCAACTTCGGTCTAATTTTTGTACATTTGGCTGCCATTTATAATAACATACTCGGATCTGGGAAATTCTTTTTGGCAAAGGCTGACAGGGCAAGAAACAGGAGATGATCTGACAGGTTGTAAACAGGCCAAAGACTGTTTGCAGATGCAGCAAGTCCTGTAGGTCAAAGCTGACGGACCAGGGAAACTGTTTAAAACATGAATGACTTCTGGCGTGTCTTGCCTTGTCAGGCTTCTTTTTAGTACGATACAACTGGTACGGCATCAGAATTTCCCTTTAACGTTGTACTACTTTCTCCAGAAAATGTTCAAGGGTATACGGGTAGAGGTAACAGTGGTAGAGTTTTTTTGCTGTAAAAAACTTGATGTATAAAATACATAGTTAATCAAATCAATATTTTGACCCTGACCATAACTTGCTAATGTTTCTCGCTAAACTCTCACTTCGAAATACTCATAGGGCCAGACAATTAACCGAATTTCATGAATAACAAACATCTTTTACCAACCTAAAGTTATGCATATCATAATTTTCAATACCAGTCAGTAGTTCAACCAACCAATCAGCCGACAGACCAGAATCTTTAACTGATCATACTGGATCTAAACACGACAAAATGAGAAAACAAACACACACTGATTTATAAACATTCATTATTGATGATAATCTGATCATTTATCCCGATATACACTTTAGGCTGTTTGAGCTCTACAAACTGGAAGAATTCCACCTCGTCACGCAAAGCCAGAATGATTTTTGTTAGTTACCTGAACCCGAAACATTTATGGCCTATGGTTGTTTTACTGTGCTCAGGAAATACAGTCTGAGTTCAGTCTGCTGCCTTTACTCATTTGCTTTTGCCCGTATTCTTGTTATTTGCTGGCAGTCTGTTTCTGCACCACAGACGGGTCTGTTCTGTAAAAGTCTCTGCCGACCCGGCGATGACATTCCAACTCATTCTCCCTTTGAGCTCCATATCACACATTATCCTCCCTCTGTGCCTGTTACAACCTTTCCCTGACGACCCATGCCAGGCCCGGCCCCCTCTTCATGCTCAGGAAACCTCTAATCCTGTTGCTGGAATGCCTCTAAACTCTGCAGCTACTATCTTGATTTCCAACTTTAGACTATACATGATTGGGGGAAAAGAAGAAAAAAAAACATGTGGCAGCCGTTCAGCAGAAATATGACAACACACGTCTGTTGTGTTTCTCTTTCTCGTCTCACGTGTTTTTCTGCTCGTGCACGCCTGTGTATGTCTATGCAGAGTGTGTGCTGGGCCGATTCGGGACGGACTGCCAGCAGCAGTGTGACTGTGAGTACGGTGGCCAGTGCGACCGGCTGACTGGACGCTGCAGCTGCAGCGGCGGCTGGATCGGAGAGCGCTGTGAGAAAGGTGAGCCAGTGAGTGAAGCAACTGGTGAACCCAAAGAAGCTGTGACCTTATGGGAACCGCTGCACAGTGGAAACTGTTGGGACTGACAATATTGTGTATTTTTGTTCTTTATAACTTCTAATTTGCACCTTCTCCGCTCAGCATGTGAACCAGGCCTGTTTGGTGCCGGCTGTGAGGAGAGATGCCAGTGCGTGCACGGGGATGCATGTCACCACGTCACTGGAGCTTGTCAGTGTCCGCCCGGCTGGAGAGGAAAGCTCTGTGATAAAGGTGCAGTTAGAGGCACAGTGGGGCTCTGGCGGCCCCTGCTGGACGGAGTTTGTCCTGAACCTTTGATAATGACCCTGTTGCATTTTCACATATATACATGCAGGGGCAAGATCAGAGAAAACGCTCAAACTATTTACTTATCTGTTTCCTTGAGTTGTATTTCAGCTTCTTTCTACTGGTGTAGTACATGGCACATGTTATCCTAATCTGGTCTCAGGATAATAATAATAGTAGTAATACATGTTTTGTTATTGGATAGAGGGTGTTGGGGATTTTAAAGCCCTCTGTGGTGAATACAATTTACTTGACTTGACCAATCACAGCAACAAATAACAAACTAAATATACTAATTCATTATTTAAAAACATCTACAAGTAGGATGTGGATAAAGGTGAATATGCAGAATAAAATGTCCCCAATGTATAGCTCTAAATATCTTTATATTGTTGTTTTCTTTCAGCCTGTTTGCCGGGTACGTATGGAGAGGGCTGCCGGCAGCACTGTGGTTGTGCTCAGGGAACGTCCTGCCACCACGTCTCTGGAGACTGCGGCTGTCCTCCCGGCTTCACGGGAAACGGCTGTGAGCAGAGTAAGTGCTGCCTCCAGTCCATTTAGAAAATGAAGAAGCTTTTATTAACTCATTCTTGCGTTAATGAAACCCATTTAAGATGCATCAGAAAGCAAGAACATCAAACTGTGCATGTAAAGCTCTCCCTCTCTAGCTTGTCTTCCAGGAACATTTGGACAGAACTGTAACCAGGTGTGCCAGTGCTCAGAGACTAACCAGCTCTGCCACCCGGTGTCTGGGTCGTGTTACTGCGCTCCAGGTTTCCATGGGCCCCGATGTGACCAAAGTACATAAAATAGCACGTTTATACCTCCTAGACATATCATATTACAGTGGAAGTACTAATTCTCTGCCGTTTAAATGTTGTATTTCAGTTTGTGGGAAGGGTCGGTATGGTCCAAACTGTGAAAGCGAGTGCCAGTGTGAAAACGGAGGGAGCTGCATTCCTTCCACCGGAGCCTGTGATTGTCCAGCAGGTTTCATAGGAGCCCGCTGCAACATCAGTGAGTCCTTCTTCAACTTAGCTGGGCTTGGTGACTGAATTAGTAATACGTGTTAGCATAAATGACAAGCATCTGGTGTGTGTCTCTGTGGCGACAGCGTGTCCAGCCGGGCATTACGGAGTCGACTGTGCTCGGGTGGCGCTGTGCGGAGACGGAGCCCAGAGTGACCCGATCACCGGCCGCTGTAAATGCATCCCTGGTCGAAGAGGAAGGGACTGTGGACACGGTCAGTTCTCAGCACTGTAGACACAGTTTGATCAATAACCTGAATATTCTACTTTACACACACAACCACCTGCTCTATCAAAGTGTGAGGGTAAACAAAGCTTTGTGGTGAAAGATTTTGCCTAAAACAGCAGATCACTGGTTTGATTCCTCTTGTGACCAGTGCTGATTTTTAAAATTTAAGGAATATAAATGTTGTTCAATAATTGGAATAGAAAGTTTACAAAAAATCAACTAAGGATATGTAATCCAAAATAATTGTAATGAGGCAACACGGCCGAGTCAGAACAGTTAAATCATAACTTGTATCCTCTCTGTGTAATATTTATGTCCCATAGTTTTTCTTAGGTAAAATAGTGGAAGCTTGAAGGCTCATGTGAGACAGTGAAAGCCCTTATATGCACACTTAATGAAACTGGACAAATATAATGTATATGCGCGTTGTATCAGGTTTATTACAGTAATTGTGTTGACTATTGTCAACAACACGGCCTCTACGACCTTAAAACTGTCTGACTCAGTGAACTTTAGATTTTGCTTCAAGCATCATATTATTTGCAGTTTTAAAGAACGCCTTGAATGTCACTGCTTATGAATAGTGAACCGACCTTAAATGCATCACTATCATAACATAAATATTTGATGGCCATCTCCATTTTATCTCTGACCTATTGACCTCTGAGTGTGTGAACAATCTCATATTTCTGAAAAGATGTAATCTGATCATCTCAAAGTCTAGACTCCTCTCTTCCAGTTTCTGTAAGCTGTGCTCTCTATGATGGATTATAAAGATTGGGCCATTTTTGTGTCTGTATACGTGTTTTTTTAACTGTACAAAAATGAAAGGCAGCAAATGGCGAAAACTACTAATAGCTGCAAATAGTTTCCCAACAGTAGGGCGTGTTTTAAAGAAGAAAGAACATCTTTGTCATCTTGTTTTATTTTCTGTTTTGATAATGAAATATGATTTCTGCAGTTTAATTTTAAGAGTTTATTTTCCAACGTAGGTTGCCTCCCAGGCTGGTTCGGGGCGGACTGTGTTGAACGCTGTAACTGCAGTAACGGTGGCGTGTGCGACTCGGTGGCTGGCAACTGTTTGTGCGGTCTGGGTTGGACCGGCTCACACTGCGATAAAGGTGCCACCCACTTTTATAAACATGCTTTCTTTTTTAAATTATTTTCTGACCTGCCTTTGCTCATTTTTGCATCTATGATCTGCCAAACATTTACACTAGCGTTTAGTCGTGAGGTTGATTTTTCTTCTTTTTTGACTCTCAGAATGTCCTGCGGGCAGATTTGGTGCCGACTGTCAGCTGAAGTGCAAATGTCAAAACAACGGCACTTGTGACAGAGTGGCGGGGGCGTGTCAGTGTGGTCCGGGCTACTATGGACATGTGTGTGAGCATGGTGAGAACTGAACAGATACACACACAAGGGACACATAATTGTCCTAAAGTATTTAAAAAAAAAGAGGAAACTATATGTATATGTGACCCTTTTTTTAATTTACATTTTCAGTTGGGTGCAGGCTTGGGGATAAGTAAAATACATATTTAGGAACAATCTAAGACATGGCTTCACAGAATTTGTTATAATTGCAAAAATATAGATTATCGCTCAGAATTATCCCTTAATGAAGAATTAAATATTATTGTGATACACCAAAAACAGTAATGATCTGCCAGTGTGACTGTAATGGGGTCGGGTATCATTTCAAATTGTCTGAACATAAAAAAGAAATGCTATATCACCAATAATAAAGTTACATTATCTCAAAATTACATTACTTGTTGTTGTTCATCAATGTTGAGGAAAATCACAGAACTAAAGCATCCTGACATATTTCACTAAAGTGAGGTGTCACGGTTCATACTAATCATTAATTCAGCGGGAACATTTGAAATGATGAAGGCCGGCTTTAAATCTTGTGCCGTGTCCCGTCTTCAGCCTGTCCTCCCGGGCTTCACGGCCCGCTGTGCCGGCTGCAGTGCGACTGCATGAACGGAGCCTCCTGCCACCCGGCGTCGGGCCGCTGCGTTTGTCCTCCAGGATACCACGGAGCTCGCTGCCACAGAGGTCAGTCAAATCACTGCTGATTGCCACAGTATAATGAAGGGTTACGTGCATTTTTAAACTTAATTTATATAAATGTTTTCCTGCCCCCGACTCCTCCCAGTGTGTGAACAGGGGACCTTCGGTCATGGCTGTGCCAAGGTGTGTGACTGCGAGGAAGAATCTCCGTGTGATCCTGTGAGAGGAAGATGCCTCTGCTCCTCCGGGAAGACTGGACTCAAATGTGACATTGGTAATCTCCGTTTTCTGACTTACAGTAAGGTTCAGGAAAAAAAACATTAAATTAAAATGAAGACAAAGTCATAAAAAAATAATTGATCCAGTATGTTAAAAAAGTTGTAGTATATCATGTAAAAAAAAAAAGTGAATTTATTTAAAAGTCTTAAAGTGTAAATGTTCAGGGTATAGTATGTTTAAAGTAAATCACAGTAGTGTCTTAAAAGTCATGTAGAATGTTAAAAAAAACTTGCAGTATAGTTGCAGTGCTGTAAAAGGCATGTCATAAAAAGTATGTTCAAAAAATTATGAAAAGTCATCGTATAACATGTCACAAAAGCCCCAAATAGCATGTAGAAGATAAAACATAAATAAGTCATACTATAGTATTTTGAAATAAGTCACATGGAGGGCTTATATTCCAAAAAATGTCATATCGCTGAACACCGTGCCATTGAAACCACATTTGGTGGACCTGTCTATATGAGATTTCTGAATTATTGAAACTAAATGGTGGCGCTGTTGCAACTTCGTCTTGCTACAAATCAAAGAATCTCTGCGTGCCTTTGTGTCCCGAGCAGATCTGAGAACAGTTCAACTTCACAGTTTGCAGGTGGACTGCCGGGGACAAGAAGTATTACAATACTTTCAATATTAACAACTAAGCTGTGGACTAAGTTGAGCGTGTCCTCGGCAGCGAGCGTTGACAGCCTCCTAGTGAGGAGCGACCCTCAGCACGATTGCTTTGGACCACCATGGACCTGTGTGTAGTTTAGTTGAACTGTGTGTGTTTGTGTTGTCAGCCTGCAGAGCAAACCGCTACGGGCCCGACTGCGCAGAGACCTGCGAGTGTGTCAACGGGGCGCAGTGCGACCGACGCAACGGCCGCTGCAGCTGCCTGCACAGCTGGATCGGGCTCTCCTGTCAAGAAGGTACAGTAATGACGACTCATCGTGACTGACAGGCGAGCGTCTCGTCGGTCATCTCACTGCATCGTTACACCCATGTGGACAGCGGGTGACGAGCTTTGCAAACTCAAGAATCGGAACAGAATATTTTTGCTGACTTTGTGAAATAAGAGTAAATAACTAGTTTTAGCGCTGACAGCGTTCAGTTCCTGCAGAACCTGCACTTTCTCCTTGGTGTCGTCAGTGTTATGATCAAATAGGAGTGTGTGTGTGTGTGTGTGTGTGTGTGTGTGTGTGTGTGTGTGTGGAGTTGCACTCATGACACATTCTGCGTTTCCCCAGGGGGACCTCCACGCATCACCTCCAGCAGGAGAGGAGCCTCGCAGCATGACAACTCGTTATAGCGGCGCCTTCAAGCTGGAAGACTCCAACGGGGACGGGTCAGCCACATTTTACTGAAGATGTAGCAGGAAGACCGACATGGAAATAGACTCTCTGATGAGAACCGCCGTTTCATGTTTGGACCCGAGCTGGATGAGACCTTTTTTTTGATTTCTTTGCGTGCCAAAGTGTCCTTTGAACTTTCAGCCTGACCGGCCTCGGGGGCACTTTGAGGTCCTTGTGGTCGAGGTGGATCATCCAACATTTTAGTCTTCAGGGTTAAAATCACTCCTCAACAACTACAGCCGCAGAGTGCAGTCAGGAGATTGTGGTGGCGTTTACTGCACTTTCGGTATTTTTACGTTTTAATATTTTGTCCATGAAATACCCTTTGCAGGTACTGTGTATAGAATAATCTAATTTTGTAAGGAAAATTGCTGAATATGATGCAACCTCAGTTTCTGAAACCATATTTGCAAGTAGTTTAAATTTGTTTTTGTAAATCTGTTATGAAGTACTACCCTCAGTCAAAGGTGCTTTAATGTACAGCGCAACAAAGACTTTATTGATTTTCACATTTCTGTTGATTTAGTAGGCCTTAATAATTGACAGCTGGAATTTTACAGTTCATATGTCACTAAACTACACATTTATTTGCACCGTCAGGTTAAGAGTCTAAATATTTTTATTTTGTGTATAAATTGCTTCATATTTATATTTCTCAGTTGTATACAATTGAATATAACACAATTTTGAAATGCGTTCTTTGTCTTCCACTGGATGAAAAGACTTTTCAGCTCTGCCAAATCGACTGTCAAATAAACAAAACCCAAATAATATTTTACACATGAATGCCAACAAAGACGGAGACATAAAAAGTTAGTTTACCATTCTTATTTTATCATTTTTTCATTGAAGACCGAAGCTGTACATCCTGTCTAAATTCAGATTCAAGCACAGTGCAGATAGCAACGCCTGCAAAAGAAAACTAAAAAAGAAAAGGCAGAGGTGATCACAACCAAAAATATATACAAAGGTCAAACTATGTACAGGAGACACCGGACTCCATCTACGTCATCTTCAGAGTGAATTCGGTCCACCATTGCATCACTTCAGAGCACTCATGAAGCACACAACAAAGAAATTGCTTCTTTTTGTCAGTCTTAAAATCGATGCAACACTGATAGGAAAAATCCAGCATGAAGAAAAAAAAAAAACTTTTTTGATTCTCTAGACTGCATTAAAGGCTAAAACGTAAAAATATATTCTCTGTATAACTAGAACCTTCTGTAAAATAAGCCCTAGCCACCTGTGGGTCTGTTTTCATTTCTGAACTAGTCATTTTAATGTTAGAACAGCAAATATGAAGAAAGTATGACCTTAAAGCATGACTTCCTACTTCAGCCATAAAACATAGAGTTATTTCTACAATGTGCAGAAACCTTTTAACACCATAAGATCTTTGTTGGGCAGGTCAGCACGGTGTAAAATAACACTGATGGTCAAACAGAATGCACAGCGATACCATTTAAAGGGAAAGTTTGACATTTTGGGCAATGCACTTATTCGCTTTCAAAGATCGATAACACGTCTGTACGCTAAAAGTTAAGCCTGAATGGGAAACAGCTGCATGACTCCGTACAAAGCGTAATACACGCTAAGGACGTTACAGCTCGTTTGATTTTTTGTTTTTTGGGGGGTAAATGAACAGGTCTTGTCAAATACATTTTCCTACCATACAAACAGTTTTTGTATCAATAAAACAAGCGAGACAAAACAACAGTTTGTGAGCTTCAGATAATTTTACAGACAGACATGAGTGTGCTATCAACTTTTTAGAATTTTTACTTTCAGTGAGAAAGCAGAAAAAGCGTAATTTCCTAAAATGTCGAACAAAGTCTCAAACGTCCTCCCCACTCCCTGCAGATGAAAATATTAAGACACAAGAACTCCACAGACTAAAATAAACTAAATGTTCTTTGTTTTCTCAGAAGAGGGGGAAAAAATAAAAGCAATCGGACACAGCAAATCATACGTATACAGGGATCAACTAATACAACAGGCTAAAGCAAGGGACTGGTTTAGTGGCCTCGCCACCAACACACACACACACACACACACACACACACACACACACACACACACACACACACACACACACACACACACACACACACACACACACACACACACACACACACACACACACACACACACACACACACACACACACACACGAAGAGTAACGACGCAGATCTCATCCACACTGGTTCATGTTGATCATCCCCTCCACTTCAACGTCTCATTCATGTCATCATTCGCACTAATGTGATAACTTCTTATAGTGTACTGGTTCATTTTCTGCTAAGAATCAATATTTGATCAGCTGTTAGTAAAGATTTTAGTTCCCGACATGTTAGTAAGCAGGGTGGCGTCACCTTGCTTGTCCCATGGGTGCTGTGGGCTGGGTAAAAAGGGCCCATGCTTTGAGGATGTATGACATGCTATCCACTTGTGCTTTAGTCACAGTAAGAGACCACCCAAAGGAGAAAGAACGATGTAGGGCTGCGTCAAATTCTGCAGTAATATTTATGACATGTCTCAGGTTGTATGTCGCCTGAAACGAACCTTACCGATCCTAAAGTGAGCAGCTGTACTTATGCATTCTGTATATGAAGGGCATATTTGTTAACTAGAATGACAGTGTGGTCAAGTAAAGATACATATATATATATATATATATTTATATATGGAGTAAAGTCCATATCATAGATAGATAACAAGCTGGACAGCACATGCGCCAAGATGAGTTCTATAATCTTGCAGAGTGAGAGTGAAACACTTGGGTGTCTCTTGAAAGAGAGACGAAGAAGATCTTTGGCTGAAGCCACGCTAAAATGCCACTGGTCCTGCCCAGTGTCCACACATGAAAGATAGACGGACGAGTAAATGCAACCTCCCGACCATGTGCACGCCGACACGCGACTAAAACCACCTGCTCTGTTCCCTGAGCTGCTGCTACCCACCGATGAACTGGACCCACCGCCTCCTCCTCGCGGCCGATGCCTGTTCCACCAGCCAGCGTTCCAGTCTGTACAGGGGACGTGGAGCCAAAGGGGGCGGCGGCCGAGCTGCTCGTCTCCGCCAAAAGCCTTCAGCACTGATACAACTGTAAATAAGGCAAAATACTTGAACAGAATTTGATCAAGGAGAAGTTTCCATGAGACGTGGAGCCAGCACTTATATGACCACTTCCTGCACAGTAAACCCTCAGCCTGAAAACAGAGACCAGAGGCTGGGCGGCACAGTGATGCGCGCCGCTGCGTTTGATTCAACGCGACCGCAGTCCCCATCGCTAGGGATGGACAAATGGCTAATCTCTTCAGTGGCGGACGAGTCGCCCCACGACGCGTCATTCCACGCTCCTGCCTCGTCATCACGGACGGTTCACAGGTCAGGATGGAGGAGGAGCCTCATCCCCCCCCCCCCTCCTCATCTTAGCTGCCACCACCACAGAGTGCTGGAGCATCAGGCTGAAGAAACGCGAGGATGAGGAGGAGAGGGCATCATCAGGAGATATGATACTATAGTGCAATGGCTATGAGATTAGACTATTGTTATATCCATCCTCTCCCCTCTTTAGAACTACTGCCCAACACCACACTGACAATACTAAAGTGCTGATTGTTAAAGCCCACGACGAGGCTCATACACTGACAATGTCCACGACATAAACAGAAGGTTTTAGAGAGAAACCTCGACAGACTCTTTACAGTACACAGGTGTTTTGTAAACAGAACATCCAAGGAACAAATGCATGGCTATGGTACATGTGCAACTGAGTAGTTCTCATATATTCATACAATATGAACTTAATCTTCCTTTTAGTTGCATTTGGTTTTAGAAAAAAAAAGCAAAAAAAAAAAGAGAAATCTGGCTGCCAAGCAAGCGTGTGCTTATTTTTTTTTAAAGGTATTTTTCTCTATGGTTTTAAAATACGTTCAGCTGAATTGAATGTATAACTGATTTAAGTATGAGCGCATATCCTAACCTCTCTTCCACTTATGTCTTTCCTTCCTTCCTTTCCTGTGGAGGTGAGTGTATTTTTTCCCCCTTTTCCTTGTCTTATCCCTGTAACTCTAAATGAGGTGCCCTGGGTGGCCTTGGTGTGGCCAGACTCATGCGCCAGGGTCTCACTCAGTAAAAGCTCAAGCAAACAGAGGATCAGGCAAAGGTGGGGGCGCTGCAGCTGCAGCCCGGTGCAGCCCTGCCGGGCGGGGCCGCGCTGGCGTTAGGAGCGGTAGTCCTTTTTACTGTACGGCTTGTTCCCCAGGATGCTGTCCACCTCGTGTGTGATGGACGATGACAACTTTGGAAGGACCTGCGACAAGAGAGAGAGGGAGAGTAATGATGAATATGTTCGCCTCACTTATGTGTGCTGGTGGTGGTTCATCAGAAATCATCAGAAAATGTAGTTGCATATTGCATAACCCTCTAGAGAGCGCTAATGGGTGACTTGAGTTTATTATAGTTGGTTCCAACATTGTGCCGTCCTGCCTGATACTTCAAGCTCATTACTCTAAATACAGCAACCTAAAAAGGGGGAAATTATAAGAATTATAAGTTTTATATATAAATATCTTTCCCACATTCTTTTCCACAAATCCAGCTGATTTGTTAGTTAATTATTTTACATTATACAGTGATGGACACTTTATGTAAAAGTATCTATAATACTATATAGTAGTAGTTAAATAGTATTACTAGCGAAATGTACCCATTACACAGTAGAATGCTCCCCTTCAGTGTAACATTATTATTATTATTATTACTGTAATTTCCATGAGAGAACAATAGTTTAACAACTCCCATGTAGAACATATTAAATAATTTGTTCTCTTTCCACAGTGTAGAAATTAATAAAAATGAAATTATTTTTGAATGGAATTTTCTTTTAAGGGTGAATGAAGTGTGACATTTTGAGTAAAATGAAAACTGCTGAGCCCTTAAATGTGAGCATAGCATTTCAAAACTGAAATACCAAGTGTGTTCAGGGAGAGGAGCCATATGGTGTGTGCACACATCGAGTATACACACACACACACACACACACACACACACACACACACACACACACACACACACACACACACACACACACACACACACACACACACACACACACACACACACACACACACAGGATCAGAAAAGAAAAGCGTATGCTCTCTACTGCAGGCTAGACATAATGTGAGGAAAGGACGTAAACCCCCACCGGTTTGAAAACCCCATTAAAAAACTGCATCTTATCAGCAGAAGAAGAAATGTCCTCCACTCCCTCTGGCGAGCGATACTCCGCTGACCTTATTAACTCGGTACAGTAAAGCACCCGAGCGTGCGGCGGCAAACTGCCCACGAGGCCGAGCCGTGCCCACGAGAGGAAGCTGCTGTTACTCTTTGTGAGGCACGAAGAGGGACCATATGAAACGGGTCAGGTCGCATCTTCACAAACTGATTCGCTGTGCTGAAAACAAACGCACCCGTCGAGCGGCCTCACCTGTATCGCTCCTATGTTCTCCATCAGCTGGTCGGTGTTGGACGCCCCTAAGAGGACGGAGCTCACCCCCTCGTTCCGTAGGCACCACGCTGCAGGAGACCAGTAAACAGCATGACACCCCAACCACGACGACACACACACACACACACACACACACACACACAACTTCCCAAACACACGCCAGTTACAGCAACATTTCTTTTGCCCAAATTAAATTACAAACATACAAATTAAATTAGGCCACAACCTCACATCAGTACACAGACTCTTTAAATATCACAATATAAAAATACTCCACTACAAGCAAAACTCCTGAACTTATCATTTATAATTACATTTAGAATGCAGATGTGCTATCAGCTAAATACTTAGTGTTTACTTGCATTATCATACATTATTTTATTATTATGGACTTAAGGATGATGTGTAGGCAGCAGCATTTTAATGATACAGAACATTTATACGGCATCGTACCTCAGCTCCGGCTATCCTGCCGATACGGAGCACTGATCAGTAAATCTGTTTACGTCTCTCTGTAAGGATTTTTATTTCGGTAACTTGGACTTTCTGTGGAACTTAAAAGCTGAGTCAGCAGCCTGCCGGGACTGAATGTGACCGATAGCAACACAGGGTTTTAAAATGACAAAGGAATCGGTAATGTTGTGGCTGAATAATGATCCGTTTGATGAGGTCATAATCTCAACTAATGTCAATCTGGCACATCAGTGCATCCATACGTGAAATAAATGTTGTGGAGCGGAAACTACATTATTACCCTCTGAAATGTAGCGGAGTAGCAGTTTAAAAGGGAAATACAAAAGTACATGTACCTCAAAATTGCCCCTGAATAAATGTACCTAAATTCATATCGACTCGGCTCAAAACAAATAGTTTTTTGGTGATCTGATGAAAAAAAAAAATCCTCTCTGTTCGGTGTGCTATTATAATAGCGAGCGGTCTTATGCAATACAACTACATGCTTTTGGAAAATAAGCTTGTGAGCAGATTACTGCATAAAGGGATGGAGAATTTAGCTGTAAAAATAGTGGGATTATTCATTTTACACAAATCTTCTACCAACATGAGAATACGGCTGACGGCCTTCCGATGGATTGACGGCGCTTCCCTCCGGCCATCGGGAGACCAACAACATTTATTAACTCTGTTCTCACAACCTCCACCTGGATTTACCACCTGCTCCACCAGCACCGGGCATCAGTGTCAAGCCACAGGCAGGAAGGAGTCCATCGTGGTTATATCGTTTCTAGTCGATACTCGAGTGCCACAGTAATGTAGAGGACGATGGACATAAATCTCCTCTGCTGCCTTCAGGAGCGCTGGGAGGATTTATGGTAATTGGGGGAGATTAGTGTGTCTCCTAATGGGCCGTGAAACCTAATCTATGACGCTGCGCCCCTGCGAGGGGAGACGGATCTGTCGCGATCTGCGCCGCGATAGGAGAGGCCGGCCCAGATTTACTCACCTGCGTCGCTAACGTCCGACACTTTAACGGCCCTCGCAAGAGCGTACGTCTTCGGGGTTTCACGTTCTCACTTTCTGCCCCGCAGTGAATCGATATCGTTCTCCTGCTGGATTCATGTCTGGGATGCTATTTTAATGCCGACTCTGGAAACTGCTTAATACATGTTTACACCACAGGCTTGCATAAACAAAGATATACTGTAAACATGGTTGCATTCCTGATATTGATATTATTTACATTACTGTGCCAGATCCTTGTTTAGATGCAAAAACGGTATATTCTCCATTTAGTTAGTCACTGTATTTACTTCTATTTTACTGTATACACTTTATATACACTGTTTATAATTTGCATTTTCTTTATTATTTAATTTTCTTAAATGTAATTAAATGTGTTCTACTCTGCTATTTTATTGTATATATTGAGTATTTTCATACTCAATACTTGTATGTTTACGAGTATGAAATTAATAAATGATCTATCTATCTACTGTATATTATTGCCCATTGGTCTCTGAGAGACAAGGAGAGAGGTTATAGAGGAGTTTAAGTCCCTTGAATAAACACTACTTATTTGTATTGTCTGGTTACCTCCTCCCTTTCTCCTTAACCCCTTTGTATTTAAACTACAGCGCGCACACACACACACACACACACACACACACACACACACACGTGACAACACAACAATTCAACAGTCAAACCAGACAGCTGCCGGAGCGACGTTGACCTCGGCCCGTCCGAGGCAGAGGGACGGACAGACAGACAGAAAGAGAGAGAGCGGCAGAGTGTATCTGCGTACCGATGGCGAGTTGGGGCAGAGTGCAGCCCAGCCGCTCCGCGATTGCCTGCAGCTCTTTCAACTTCGCCTGCTGACGCCGGCCCTCCTCACTCAAGATCTTGTCCTTCAACCACTGGTAACCCTGTCGAAAACACAGCGCGCCTGCTCAAAAACACAGCCCTGCTCACACACACACACACACACACACACTGCTGTGTCACCAGGGCCTGTTTTTAAACACGTGGCTGCCTCCTGCTGTCTACACCTCAGCCAGGGAAACATGCCAGAGCTACACTTACTGAAATACAAAACCTGTTGTTCATTATTATCATTACAAAGTTAAAAACATTACAAGACAAATCTACTACTACTGTGATTTACTTTAAGTATATGCGTTTATGCTCAGCTGAGTAAAACAGTAATGTTTACAAAGTATAGAGTATATTATAGTGCTATTAGTAACTAATTAGAAACCCAGAAACATCATCAAAGAGACAGAAGACCACAAACATCCACAGACGACACCGAACCAAACAGGAAGCAGCACATTCCACACGAGTCACCAAA
The DNA here is from genome assembly GCA_023566465.1 of Cottus gobio. NCBI lineage: Eukaryota > Metazoa > Chordata > Actinopteri > Perciformes > Cottidae > Cottus > Cottus gobio. The sequence goes on along the minus strand of CM042222.1, from coordinate 18,006,607 downwards.
AGTACTGCACAACACCAAAATGGAGAACTACGTTCCTCTGACACACAATCCACAGACACACAACATGCCACTCTACTACACATCAACGACGCAGTGTTGCATTAAGTCAGGCGTCAGCGTCTGTGTGTTGCAGACATGAAGACCTGTTTGACCCCAAAACGTTTTTTTTCTTCACATTCTGGGTGTCAAAATCTGATTTTGTTTCAATCAGTTGAGCCATCAGATGAAATATTCCACTGGGTTTGTCAGTGCAACAACATAACCCAATGTTGTTTAAAATAACATTCTGAATTATTTAGTTGAAGTCTAAATGTTGGGTGTCCATAGCGTCAAATTAAATAAGAAAACAGTTCAATAGTCAGGTCACATGCTGTGCCGTGTGTGTATGTTTGCATCGTGTGTGCTCATGTGCGTTACGCTGACACCAGCTGGCAAACGGGGTGGAACAACAAAGCTCGGTAAGAGGTGCACAGCGCATGGCGTCAACCATGGCGCGAAAACACACAGATATACGGGGTGTGCACAGAGTTACAGAACCTGAAAGACATAATACACACAATGAACAAACAAACAAACAAACCAGAAACCGGTAGGGAGACAGAGTGGGGACACCGACACACATCATCACATAAACGAGGTTTGACTACCTTCAGGGAGGCCCGAGAATAGGGAGGCACCCTGCCGTCGTATTTCCCTGAGATGATTCCACAGGCCAGTGGCGACCACGTCATGGCCCCCACACCTGACAGCAGAAGATGTGATCATCATGACACGACCACTGACTCGTAAAGTCGGAGCCCTTATTTGGTCTTTGGAAAAGTAAACACTAGGTTCTTGCTGTACAAGTTTAAATCTTGGCTCTCAAATGCTTTAATAATAATTGAAATTAAAAATGTGTCGGTCTCCTGACAGCTATAGAGGTTGAGTAGACTGATCCGTTACTGCTCACCTATCTTATGGAAGAGCTCCGGTAGCTGCACCTCCACCTTCTCTCGCTGGAACATGTGGTACTCGGCCTGCTCGCAGATGGGAGGGATCTGGTTGAACTGCCGCGCCACCGAGTACGCTTCCTGAAGGACATGGAAGAAACAAAAAACAGGCTCGTATACACTAGTATGGCGTAAAAGTAAATGAAAGGTCACAGTATAGTATGTCATCAAAAAAACATCTCATAAATGGGGAAATGTATCATAAAAATGTCATACTATATAAATTCTACATATATGGAATAAGGAACAGCAATGGAGATCAGGAACAGGAACAAATAGAGCAAGGTCAGGAATACATTCACATCTTTGTGATCTCCTTGGTCTATGTAGAAATGAATATTTGCTCTGCTTATTTTGGCGCGTTGTTACATTACATTACATTTCATTTAGCTGACGCTTTTATCCAAAGCGACTTACATGCTATACAGTAGACCGTAGACACAGCAACGGTGAGCAACGAGGGTTAAGTGTCTTGCTCAAGGACACAACGACACAGACTGCCGGAGCCGGGGATCGAACCACCGACCCTCTGATTGAAAGACCGAGTTGCTAACCACTGAGCCACAGCCGCCCCGTTGTCTTCACAGACAGTCTGAGTCTCACCATTATCTCCATCGGGCTCCAGCGGGACGTTCCCCAGTACATGGCCATGCCTTGGTTGATCACATGGGTCATTGCTCGAACCGTCTCTGCAAGTAAAAAACAAACAAACGTGATAAAGACATCAATGCAGGAGTGGCACCGTTGTGTTCACAGAGTTTTATTTTCTCTGTTGTTTTCCACGCTCTATAAAGCATCAGAGTCTACTGTATGTGCATCTGAGCTGTTCTGTATAAGAGATGCACTTTATATAATTTACAATCCAAATGGGCTGGGTGATTCAGGAGAGAAGTGGGGAAGCTAATTGTATTAATCAGAATGTGGAGTGATTCATACTGAGGGGGACATCTATTTAGGACGAGGCACACTTGAATGACATTGATGTAAAAATCCAGCAAGATTTCTGGTGATCTGCAAAATGCTACAGGGGAAGATAAGAGCCTTGTTAAATAAATAAGAGGTGACAGGCATATTCGGACCAGTTAGTCTTCACACACTGGACTACAGCATGTGTTTTTAAAAGGAGGAGTTTTATTTTATAAAATATAAAGCCATTAGATAGGAGTTTCAATTTACGGACATATCTGATCCTGTGTGACGGCGAATGAAAACCTACATTATCGAACTTTAATTTCCGTATTTTCATTCGTCAAAGTGTCACTATATCAAGGAAAGAGACCGAGCATGTTGGATAACGATCGGGGACGTCCCAGACAAGATCAGAATCACCAGAGAGCAATAAAACCGGAGCCCGTCGACCCTCCATCATCCTCCGTCTCTTCACCTTGATGGTGTGTCGCTTCTGAAAAGTCTCCGACAACCAAATCAGCCTTCCTATCATCTAGCGGGCGCTTGGCTTAAGAGGGTTTCTCTGTAAACCGACAGAACATCAGATCACCACTTCCTCATTCTGCACACTGCCCTTCAGCTACAGCCAGAATAAAACACACCAGATGGTCCAGCTACTGTTTAGAAGACATGAACCCAGAGCCGTCCATGTGAACTGCGTGCGATCTTTAATGGGCAGAAGAGCAAGAGAATCGCCTCGACGTTTACATCAAACAACACCAGCTACTGCGGCCTAACAAGACACTGAAGCATTGTGAAAGAGCCGGGGCAGTGGAGCATCAGAGCGAGGGCAGGAAGATGACCTCTGACCGAACTCCGTAACCCAAAGGGGAACTTCGACACCGGAGCAGACGCATACTGTGTGACCAGCTGAGCCCACACACAGTCAGCACTCTGCCATTTAAAGGTCTCCAGCATCAGCATACATCCTCATTCTGAGTGTGGAGGTGGAAGCATCAGGACAACATGCAGCATGTAAAAATAGATGGTTCAGTTACAACAGTTTGTGTATCCGAGTCTCGGCATTGCAGTAGTCATAGAGACAGAATAGAGGCGATTTATTTAATGTGCGATAAGACAAAACATAAGGAAAACATGGTTAAGTGTGTGAGCGGGACATGAATGGTGAGGATTCAAAAGCGATACAGTAGGGATGATAGCAGACGTACCTTCCATCGGTGTATTCGGGTCCGGTCTGTTCGCAAACACCACATCCACGTAGTCCAACTGCAGTCGTTCTAGAGAAGCTTTTAACCCTGAAATAAGCACCACAGTTAGTGCAGTAATAGTGAAATGTGTTTCTTTATAAAACTCTAAATATAAATAAAATAAAGTACAGGATTTATTATACTCTGAAGTTTCCTTGCAACCCCAAGAGTGTGTCAATTATGTTTTTTTAAAAGCCTTGATTTCCCTAAAAGCCAAAGCATCTAATTAGGAAGTATTTTGTTACTGCATGTTCAGCATTTAATCCAATAACCTGCGGCGCTGCTACTTACCTTCTATAATGTGTTTTCGGGATAAACCTCTTTCAGTCTCCGCTCTAAAAAAAAAAAAAGAAGAAAAAAAAGACTTTACTTTATAAACAGAATAATGACGCGACCGGCCCCCTACGATATAAATAATAAATCTGACAACAATAACAAATCAGTTCGGGTGACACATGATCCCACGACCAGGAGACTCAAAATATAACAAATATAACAAATATACAGGGGGGTCGTTTCTCATTTGAGTCAGAGAAGCAGCCAGATGAAACGTACTTTCCACCCCAGAAGATCTTTGTTGTTATCACCAGAGTTGAACGTCTGAAAATAGAAGATGAAAACACATCTGTTACAGCATCTGTGAAACACAGAGAATTATATGAAAAACCCTCATGAATATGGGCTGGTGAGATCTACACAAAACCATATATCATACGTTTTAACAGCGAGGATGAAATGCCCCGACACTTGCTTTGGGCAGTCATGCGTTTCCACATTATTCTTTCACAACCACATCCCACAATATGTAATATGTGTGAGCGTGCCAGAACCCGACCGGCGCCAATGAACAAGTGTTTGTAGGCGTATAACCTGACAGCGCTGTACAAATGTCCAGCGCCAGCAAAGCAGAGGATAAGGACTAGAAGTTCATCCATTATTTAGCATCTTTGAGGAGGGACACAGGAGTGTGGGCATGGCACGGCTGCCCGCATTAATCTTTCATCTTCCTACCTTACGGTTCCAGTTCACAACACACAGCCGCCCAATATGTGCGAGGAAGGATATGATGCAAGATTAGGGATGCTGGCTGGGGCGGAAATTAAAAAAAAAAAAACACAAAAATGAATTCAAGTGTGCCTCATACCTCCATCCTTTCTTCTTTATGATGTTTCCCAGCACCACCTCTGCCCTGTGAAGCAGACGGAGATTAAATACAGATAGTTTTGAGGAATGATTTCAAATGAAAGCAAGCGGTCCAACTCTTCACACATACTGTATGATGCTTAAAGGTTTTAGGACTGTTTAGGACCGGTGTGCGTGTGAATTAGCTGCCAGGTCACGGCAGCACAGCCTCGGACCAGCTGTGCTGTGCAGCCACCACTATGTCACTCATTAGCAGCCACAGGGGTGCTAATGAGTGACTTTATGATCAACAAGGGGCTCATTAGGGCCGAGAGCCGTCAGTAGGATCTCTGTCCAGTCCTCTTACGCGCTGTCCCAGTAATTGTCCCAGTTTTCACATGAAATGCATTTGGTGCTCCTTAAGAGATAAAACAATGCAACTACCGACATTTCTGTTGGTTCATTCTGGGTGCACTGATGAATAAAGCTGCTCTAATCAATGCGGTTTTAAAATAAATTATGTTTTATTGTGTCAGAAGTGCTGTTGGAATCTACAAAGAACATAATTTATCTCACCTATGACGGCGCATAAGTGTTCCTGTCTTGTGGTTATGCTAATCAGAATTATTTAAGCAAATTATTTAAGTCACGCTGCAAAACATTCACTAGTTTCAGCTTTTAAAGTGTGCGGATTTCTCTGCTCTTCTTCGTTTTTTTAAGAAAATCATTTGGAGATTAAAAGAAGAAGTTATTTAAGAAATTAAAAGACTTGCCAGTTGCAGCCCTAGCCTGGCTAGTGGGAAGGTTCCCTCGAAGGGAGATGCCCAGACAGCGAGCTGATGATCTCTGTGTTTACTTTAGGGTGGACTGACACACAAGTGTTTGAAATTATATTAAATTGATGTTTATTTGGATGCATTCAGATTTCCTGAAAACCTCTACAATGGATGTCACTTTCTTGAACAGGGGAATGATACTCCCCTCTCATGATGCTGCACTGCATCAGGAGTTTACACTGATTATTATTATCTGCCCTTTTCTGCTCTTTTTTATATTAAATGCACTGTATTAATACTGAGAAACAAACTGTCACTCATTTTGCGAAAAATAATATTGAAATAATGAATTAGTGGGACATTTTTATTGAATAAACATTTAACAATTAAACATTTCACACATCTCTCTTCTCCCTGACAGGACGTGTTATTCAAGGTGAACTACATTTCTTTTACATGCGAATTGCGAGTTGCATTTATACGTTGTCTTTCTACTCCTCTAAGCGCTTTACACAACATGTGTACATTCACACACACACACACACACACACACACACACACACTGATGGCAGGGGCCGACACGCGAGGTGCTGACATGAAAGGTGCTGACATGTCCATCAGGATCAAAGCATTCACACACAGTACATCGTGCCCAAGGACGGACACACACACACACACACACACACACACACACACACACACACACACACACACACACACACACACACACACACACACACACACACACACACACACACACACACACACACACACACACACACACACACACACACACACACACACACACACACACACACACACACACACACACACACACACACCAGGTTGACTTTCTTCATCTAGTCATTAATTAGGTCTTTGTTCCAGCACCAAGTTGATGTGATGACAGAAACCAACAACATAATGTTGCATTATTCATGCATTTACAATATTTTATTAATTTCAGATTGATCTGTATTTATGCTTCCAATTTGTCACCGTTTCAGACAATACCATGCAATTACTCTGCATCTGGAGCAAAATGCCTAAGCCTGAAAGAAATGACGTGCATACTTTTAAACGCTTTGCCGCCATATGCGCTTGCTGATAACAGCCGCTCCACGGGACACACACAGCGTGTTTATTTGTGCAATTATACATTTGTATTTATACTTCTGAGAAACAGTAGCCTGCATATTGCAAAGGACACACTGGTTAAGAATCACAATCAATATCTAAATATCTGCATGTGCTGAACGTTCGTTTGATGTCAGGTTCTCTAAGCCGGAACGAGCATGCCGAAAACAAACAGCCGACCGCCATGTGTTGTGCATGAGCAGAACCAGGAGTGTGAGCACAGCTTACAAACCTCATTTATCTGTCCAGGCTCGCAACCCAGCATCAACATTACAGCAGCCGACTGTACGGCCACCAGCAGCACTCTATGCGGCGTAAGTCTGACTGATGAAGCAGTCGCAGTAAGCCAGAAACAAGGACTTCACATGAAAGGTTTTTCCATTCTGATGAGCAAAGTGTGCGATTTGTTCTACTCTCGCGTATGGGTGTAATATAAGCTCCTCTTCGCTGCTCTGCAGTGGAAGTTATCAGGATTAACACCTGTGCAACACATCCTGAGCCGTGTGACATGCCGTCACAAACATTTGCACGTGTCTGAACAGATTCGTCCCTGCTCGCAGACTGTGGTCTGTTTTATGGAGAGGCGCGATGATCAAAGTCATTGTTGGTAAAACTCTGGTGTCAAAGATCAACTTTTTCTGGCCCTCCGCCCTAAAACAACAAGGCAAACCGATTGTTGAAAGCACCCGCTGAATAATGAAGCACAGTGATGACGTTTAGCAGACAACAGCTGCTGAGGAAAACCACTGAGACCCGCTGAGTGTTTCTAGTCTTTTTGTTTTGTTTGGATTTTCTTTTCTGAGACACTCTGACGCATCTCCCCAAACATAATGGCAAGAACTAGGCTACTCTGGAGGGGATTAAAAAAAAAGGGCTCGGTGCTGTTAATCAGAGATACTGTTTGCAAAGGATAATCCCCTAGATTATTTCAAAGCACCCAAGTTACTACAAAGCCAGATTAATCCATGCTGGAATTTGAAGCATCACTACAAAACAGCAATAAGGCAACACTTCTGCTGCTTTCTGAAGTTAAAAATATCAACACGGGCTGTCCTGTAAATTTAGACCGTGACTATGAATATGTGAACCTTCATGAATGCAACAATGGTGGTGGTGACGAAAAGGACACATTTAATGGGTGGAGACATAAATCTGTGGTGGCCATAAATTAGTCTCCATGAAAACTGTTGATCAATTTGGATTGTGCGTTTTTCAAAAGTAATTTCTCACAACTTTGACTCAAACAAGCCCTATTGTACAAGGATGATGTCAAAGCCTGTGCACATCAAACTGAAACTATTTACGTGGGTACAAACCGAGTACTCATCAAGGGAAGTCTGCCTTCTAAATAATCTCTAGCTGGAGCCTTTATGGTTTTGTTAATATTTGGAGTCACTGCTCATTGCTAGGTGACCTGTGGCACAGGATATACTCACTTCCCAGCAGCGTAGACCTCCGCTGTGTCAAACAGATTGATGCCGTTTTCATAGGCCAGAGTCATCAGCTGCTCGGCCATCTGTTGAGCGATCAGGGGTGAAGGAACAGAGAGGGGGAAGGACGGGGTGAGGGACCGCTGATGTGAGGTGTTAAGACTTCAATTATCAAACTTATTTCACAAGACTAAAGGCCTCCATGGCTTTGCCTTCCCACAACATGTGTTTATTCTCTGACTGTTGACTCCCTCTGGCAATGTGTTTTCTCCATAAGTAAAAATAGGCTTCTGGAGCAACCCAGGATGTGCCAGATCATGTGGAGGGTTTCCATTCCCCATCTGCTCTCACCTCATCCGTTATCTGTCCACCGAACGTCACCCATGTTCCTACAGAGGTCGACAGGGAGGTGGGGTCAGAGTGCAAGTATAAAAACGTACATGTGCACACAGATGAGCAAGTGAACAGAGATAATAAAGGTTCTGCACAAGAAAAGATTGAGCTAAAAAAAGAAGTGACAGTTTGGATCATATATTTGAGACCATTTCTACGACTGGAACTTCCCACTGAACTGTAAAAAACGTTCGTCTTCCTATTTGAAGATAAAGGACCACGGGTTACAAATTCCCCCCAGACAAATCTGCTAGACAAACTCTTTGGTTGTGCAGTTAAACTTCTCAGTGTCTCATGATGGTAAAGTTTCTTACCTAATCCAAGGCAGGACACCCGCAGACCTGACTTCCCAAGGTTTCTGTCAAAACAGAGAGAATTACATTAATATTAATGCAGCACTCCGGTGGCAGTGATTTGTGTTTATTTTGAACGGTGGCTATGAACATTAGAGTAGGACTTTAAGCCCCATTTGTAAATTGATTGAGCACTTGATAAATACACAAACAACCCTATCACTCCTTTGTAATGTGAGGAAAGCGTGTTACTGCAGTGGGAGCTTAACGTTATGGAAGCTAAGAAGAACATGGGTTTTGTACGGATGTCAGTGCTGACACATGTTTGTCGGATACGTTGGGGAGGACAGTAACACGTGTGCTGACGATGAGCGCGCGCGCACGTGTGTGTGTGTGTGCGCAGTGAAATGTCAGAGAGGAAGTGGGTCTTAAGCAGGCCCACCATGACATCCACTGAAATTTGTCACAGCACACCAGGATCCCTCAGCCGCCATCTGACTGAAATCCCCCACAGCAATACGAAGCCCGACTACTGACAACAACTTGCTCCTAAAGCTGGCGTCTGTGAGCCCATCGCAGTGCAGACGGACCTCTCTGCTGACAATCACAGCATTAGTTGTGCGAACCTTTAACATTTTCAAAGACAGCCGTGGCCCCTGGTTAAAAAGGCATCTGGTTGAATGTGTTATAATCTTTTTCAGGCGGAAATTGGAGTTTATCTTCAGACTATAATGGTTTCGATATATCACTGATCTTAGAAACGATTAAGCATACAGATGAAGTGTGCTACCGCTGGTCAACCTATTTCCAGAAATAAGCTGGCAGTGTAAAAAGATAAAAGGAATGTGGCATCGGAGATGATGTAACATGTGCAGGAGTCAAAGTGAGCATGTGGGAGGATATCTAATATATTTTTATAAGACCGCCTATATAGAAATACAGTTGAAATGAAAAGGAGTCGAAAGGGAGACAGGATAGGTGTGTGTGTGTGTGCAGATGTGTGTGTTGTATGACTGCATGTTTGAGTGGGACTGTGTGCGTGTGTGTGTGTGTGTGTGTGTCTGAAGTCATGATAAGATTGCTGAATCGTTGCGTTGATGAACAAAACACTCCAATGTGGTCTGAACACAGAGTCCCCAAATCCATTTAAAATAAATATGGAAATCTCAACATTTGTTGGCTACATTTGTGTTGAAGTGAAACAACAAAAAAGGCTCTTAACACGCTTTAAGTTTCTTTCTGTAGCATCTCCATACACGTTCCATTTTGTTGGAGTTAATCCAGTTAGATGTTCACTTTATCATTCAACCTCATTAGTTCCACTCTTCCTTCTCTAAACCACCATGGATGCTGGCACAGTCTCTCCCTTCATTTGTACTCTTTGTTTTCTGACTCAAAGATAAATCAAATCACAACAAAAGTCATCCTTCAGCCATCAGAGGTTTCAGTGAGATCAAGTGATATTGAAGAAATAATGAAACAATATCCAGTTTGTGCATTTGCAAGTAAAGCATTGGGGTCAAACATATTTACAACAAAAAGCCTCATTAAAAAGATATGGTTTGGTCAGTGACGTCTGTAATCGTGTTATACTTTGAATCCGAGAGCTCGAGGAGGTCACGTATAGGAAGGAGCCCGCTGACTTATAAGCAAACACTATCAGGCATGAGGGAGACGGGGGAAAGATAAGGGAATCCAGTGGGAGCATATGCCCTCACGGTGCACCAGTGTGACAAGGTTAACACAAGGCCCCTCTGGCAAACCACTAGAGCTGATCTACAATTAACTGCCTCTTAATTGCATGAGCAAAATAACCCCTTGAGGGGCGGCTGCTCAGCGTCACAAAATTAGAGATAACCAAAAGCAGCTTACTGACCAAAATTTTTAATGGAGTATATTTGCAAGTGTTTTTAATGACGACCAAAGAAGTTTGGTGCTAAATAGCCTTTTCAATTCATCTCGACTGAACCCTTTAGCAGAGTTTGTCTCTGAACACTGTCGAGAGCAACTGTACTGTAGCACCGAGTCCGTTTGAAGCTTTGCACTTTTTCCAGATTTTAACCCCTAATGTGATTAAATGAATTAGTGTTGGTTATTGTGTTAAACATGGTGCACAAGCATGTTCAGGGAAAGAGAAGCATAGTAGCCCTGTCTAATGAGATACTTTAAACTAGGAGCAACTGGTACACATGAATCATGAGTTACACCATTTTCATCAGCATGTTAGGTCTTATCACAAAGTGAAGACGCTTTAAACATGGATACTGCACATACACTACCAGTGCATTTAGGCAAAAAAAAGTAACCAGGATATCGGAATACACAGCACTGCCCATGCTATTGTTCTTATTGTAAGCATGTCCCTTAGTCAGCAAATTGTTGTGTTCAATATTTTACTAGACTGGCCTTGAACACGGCATTGTGCGTTGCTGCAGTGACCCTCTGCAGCCAGGTGTCAGGTTGCTGCTGAGCCTCAGCAGATATGGACCACAACAGTAAAGTCATCTCTCACGGCCTCCTCAATAATGAAGGAGACGCTGCACAGAACCGGACCTGATGAGACACACAGTGACCACAGCACATGTCCAGTCCGCTTGTTTACTTTGAAATGCCAGGAAACCTTTCTAACATTAGCCTTCTGATCCCAATAGCCTGAAGCTCAAGTGGACAAGGCAAGGTTTTCATTTTGGTATGTTGGTTTATTTGATTAAGGGTGGCTTGGAGATCTATTTGGGGCTTGTTTATACACAGGTTCCATTTCACTTCAGCTTAACACAATGAATCCCGCTTGTCTATGTCAATCTTTCAGCTCTGCTGACGACTTTGGCTGCCATTGATGGAGGCTGACTTGTGGAAAATAATGGAGGTTACTTTCCATTTAGTGCAGAACATTTTACTAACCAAACAAAGACAAACATTCAAGGACAGATAAATAACAAACACTATTAGAGGTTTGTCATTGGTACCAGGCACATACATGCACAGCACGCATAATAACTGCATGATCACTACTGAATAACCAACACACCACCGACTGGTCGCTTGTGCAGTTTACAAACACGAAAAACAAACTGTATGTTGCGTTACTTTAAACACTCCGACAAGACACATTTGCTGCTCCAGCAAAAACAACAAATTCTCAAGAATGCGAGTCGGTAATCATAACTCATACAGAGCGTCGCAGGAGCCGATCTACATCACTTCTTCCAATTAAAAGCTCTACAACAAAACAATCCCAGCATCAGGAAGGACTGGAGGCATGGAGGCGGCAGACTGAGTGAGTGGGAGAGAGGACTTACAGTCAATGTCAGCGGACAGGACCGGGTGATGAATGAGGAAACAAGGTCACAGAGCTGCACAAAGGAACGTGTTGAGAGATATGTTCACCGAGCAGAACTATTAATACTACCTCTATTGTGGCTTCAACTTCAGAAAAACACACAGACTGAATGCCACTGGCTCGTGTTGGCTGAAGGTGGCTTCCTCCTCCGATCCCGTTTACGTAACATTCATTCCACTTTCAGGAAAGAGCGACGGTTGAGAATATTGGATTAGAAATGTCCCGACTAGGCAAGAAGATAGAGGAAAAGTGGGAGCCGCTGTGCTCGGAAAAAAGCTGATTGTACACATTAACTCAGATTAAAGGAACATGTCCTCCAAAAAATAAAAGTTTTACCATTATCTGCTTCTCTGCATCAGCTGAACACATCATCTTCCACTCACCTCACCGGCATGAAGCATGAATGGCTCCATTCACTTGCTGCCAGCTGGATGACCTTATTTTTAAACTCAAAAACGAAATTCTTGTTTCAGATCAAGCCCAAGATAGATTTGCGGGGTTGCAGGTTGTGACAAGAGTTGAATGGATAAATACTTTCCTGAGTTAAACGGTTTTGGGAAACACGTCTATCTCTTTTCTTTCAGACTAAGGAAGGAACCCATTAGTTTAGCTCAACCCTAACCCTAACCCACTAAATAAAAAATAAAAAAATACTAAATTTTAAATACCAGCACCTCTAAAGCGCCATAATTAATATGTCATATCCTGATGTCTCTGCTGGTTGCCTGGAGACCTCACAGTGACAACAGTTTTTTAAAACATTGGGCAGCTAGAGCTGCTGACTCTAGTTTCATACATAATGAACGGGCAAGAGAGTGGTATTGATCTTCTCATCTAAAAAAGGAAAAGAAAAATATGTCACAGAATGTGGAATATTCCTTTAAGTTCACACCTCAACTCAGGGCCATACAGGACAGAAGATCTTCTAAATCTTAATCATCCTTCAGTCCTTGAAGCTCACACATTACACGTTCAGTAGAGGCAACATACAACACATGACAAGTCTGTTGCTCAGTCATGTGATCGGGGCGTGACAAATCAGGGAGGGACACGTCGTGACTGCTATGACTCAATCAAGTAGCGAATGATAATAATGATTCTCTTTAAGTTTGGTCAGGTTGAGTCATTATAGTCAAAATATAATATAGTCAGCGTGTTCTAACAGGCAAAAGGCAGGTCTTTGAAAAAGTCTTCAGATCCAAGTGGTTCTTGTATTTGGCCAATGACTTCAGGTTGGTTAGTAAAAAATGTTCACAACATTGCAATCTTTATGTAGTTGCCAGTAAAACAAGTTTAATATGATTACTCCCAGTCTATATATCATCAATCAAACAATCCCTTCACTGCTCAACTATTCTGTTGTGCTGGAGAATACTCAGAAGGGAAGCTGCAGATGCACTAACTCACTAGATTTCACTGGGATTTTCAGGATAGTTGTCAATGGCAGTTTATTTCTTTTTTTTATTTGGGTATAAACAGATTGTCGACTCAGAGGGTTTTCCTGAGGCTGAATTTGTTTTTCTTCTTACTCAGGTGTTTTCAAAGGCTCTAGAATGGGGATAAATATGGCAGCGCCCACAGGGCTGGAAAATCTTCTGCTTTACGCTTGAGAGGAACAAGGGATAATCTTACTAGAACCTGAGGGTTCCTAGTCCAAGCAATGTTCCTAATACTGTATTTGTGATGTCACACTGCATCTCGACGTGCTGTTAAATTGACCACCGTAGACAAAATATATATTGCTCTCCCATCTGTTATCAAACCATATACAGTAAATTGCACTTCAAGCATTAATGTAATGTTTAAGAATCCTCATTGTACAATGACGAAATCATAAAACGAGATTTGTTTTTCTTGACCAAAATCACAGCTGTGTGTTGACAACGTTTCTATAATCAATCAGTAATTATTGTCAAACAATATCTTCCCAATATCTACATGATGTTTTGTCAACCTTAATTATTTTGTGATGGATTCACTGACAAATGTCAAAAAAAGCATAAAAGAAAAAAATATTAAAGGTAACAAACTAAATACACTTAATACATTGACAGAAGGCACCAAACTAAATTACAGAAAGCGACAAAAATGTGTCAATTAATTAATAAGTGTATTATCAGAAAATGAATCAGCACTTATTCAATAATCAATTAATTGTTTTCAATTAATTGTCAGCATTTCATTTAATTTCAATAGTGTCTGGTTTCCTTAGCCTTCTACGATTCCTAATATGGATTTTTGACAGTTGGTCAGAAAAAAACAAGACATTTCAAGATGTCACTGTGGACTTTGGGCAATTGTGATGGACATTTTTCAATCATAAAATAGAGGCATTTATATAAAAAGGTTCAAACTGTACTAACTAGTTCCAATTAGCTTGTAAGAGATCAACTATTGATTTATAGTAAACTGCCTTGTGCAGGCTGCTTAAAAATACAAATGTTGAGGTAAAATATTCATAATGCACACGACTAAGCATGATGCTGCAGGTTAAATGGGATTGTCCCTGCTGGCCTGCTCTCTTACTTTCTGAAGTAAGCTAAAACTCTGGCCTCCTGGTGCAGCACAGCCTCACGTCTACATTATTTCCTCAATCACACGTTACATAACATGAAGTTCAAGCGCTTCTCATGCAGAAATAAATGCTAAACAAAAATGTTGCTGTCAAAACCAGTCTGTTGATTTGGTGCTCATTTGTAAACCCATCCCCTTAATTTAGGCAGAATAAAGCCCTACGGTGGCAGCTTTATGCATATAATAATCTGACACACAGCATTTAAAACATAACTGTGGACATGTACCGAACTTTGGAGTAAATCATTAAGTTAAATATAATTCCTGCCCACATATATTATGAAACAGTATAAACTCACAGACAACAACTCAGATAGTCAGTGAGTGAATAAAAGGACTAGCGTCTTCTTCGCAATCCACAGAAGAGATAATAAATCTAGGCTATTTCTGAAGCATTTAAGAAAATACCATGCAGCGAGAAACGAGTGGTGCTAACACACACACACACACACACACACACACACACACACACACACACACACACACACACACACACACACACACACACACACACACACACACACACACACACACACACACACACACACACACACACACACACACACACACACACACACACACACACACACACACACACACACACACACACACACACACACACACACACACACACACACACACACACACACACACACACACACACACACACACACTATCAGTGAGGCAAAGAAGGAACAGATGTCTTCATTTTCTCCTTCAACATAACACAAGTGTGTCTGTCACATGCAGACACACTTATAGGCACATAAGCAAAACATTCCACAACAACCCCTCCCATCTCACTGGCTTCATCATACACCAACACAGGCGGAGCATACAGAGAAACGCGACCCTACATCAAGAAACGAACCATCCCACCGCTTGGCACCGCTCCCCTCCGCACGCCCAGAGCAAACAGATGGTGTATGTTCTGTGCACATTTAAGATGCTACCTAAGCGGCTACTGTGGGCCTGAAATCTGTGCCGTGGATGAGTCTTAGTATTAACATCAGAGTGGCTCCTGTATGTGTGTATTTATGATTCATATTTCAAGGGGGAGTGTGCAGGCTGTAGAAAGCTGGTTCCCTGATGAAGAGCCCTCCGAATGCAGGAAAACGTCCCAGCATGCACCCACACTCATGACGCCCAAAATCTCACACCCACAGCTTTTGTCACGCAAAGCCTGAGCGATGCATGCTTTTTGCATTTGTGTAACAAAAAACTAGGGAGGAAAGGAAAATGACGCTCAGTTTCATCTTTTTCAACATTCCCTGACAAGGAAAAAACATGTTGATAATTTAGTACCACCAATACTTCAGCTAATAATATATACTACTGTATATTAATACTAATCATTAATAAGCAGACGTTTCATTTGTAAATCTTTGACAGTCTGCTCCCGTTTGTGATTATGAATTCTGCCATCTGTTACATGAAGAGACTTCAAGGTGCACTAGATGAAAACAGAACCGGTGGGACGGGCTTTTTTAAGGTCTTATCTCTGTGATTTGTAATGAGACATCACAGCTTCACACAACACAGTGGTGGGATTTAAATGCCATCCGCGTACACAACACTGACACCAACTATTTACTGTTGCTGTGATTCACTGTCAACTTCACAACCAAAAGTGGACCACAAGAGATGTGAGGAATCCCACTGACAGTCTGGGCTCAGGCGAGTTACTTCTAGATTTACACCGGGAGAGGAGGCGAGTCAGCTCGGATTTACATGGCCGCAGCAGGAAAAGAGACGGAGTGCAGCACAGCAGAACTGTGGCGCCGATACAAAAATGGGACAAAGAACAACATCATGCGTTGACAAAAAAAAATAATCCTCCTAAAGCACAAATCATATCCAGAGCAATTTAAAATGAAAAGAAATGGCAGTCCAACTAAAAAGTGATTCGTCTTCAAACGTATTGACCGCCGCATCACTCTTCAGCACTTTATTTGCAGCGCCTAGGCAAATAAAAGTGTCCCTTTATAGGTTTACTCATTCCCTCAAGACCCGTCCTGGGTTTGGGGTGCTTGGGAGAAGAGCTGATAACCGGACTGTGAAAAGCAGGGGCTTTGTGGGATTGACTCCCTACCTGCACTGCCTTCCCAATCTCACGGATATTCTACCATTCCCTGAGCAAGACCACTTTACATAATCATAAGCCATTTTGCGTGCATCATTAATTCAGCCCTGACTGGAGCCATTTAATCATTCCTTGGAGGAGGTGCAGGCTTGATGATTTTAACTAGTCCTATCATTGGTGTCACGTTAACAAATTGCTCAGTCTGTGATGAGGCAGCCGGCTACAGCGACCGCAATCCCTCCGTATACCTTGACAAGACCTTCACTTTGATGGTTTCCTCGACCTTGTGGGGGAGGTCACTTCCTACCTAACCGGCGTCCTTGCCCATGGATGAAGACCGACAGACTTGATTCGAGATTTCAAGGAAACCGAGAGGACTGTATGCAAATGAGGCCGATCTGAATTCCACACCGCTATTCTGCAGTGTGGTTAATCGTGGAAAGTTTAGCTGGGTGGATAAGCTTCAACTGTATTCTTCTGGGGGGGACAGTTATAAAACCACTAACCTCCTCAAAAAGGCAAAATGGAAAAACTAAATTCAACAGAGAAAAATAATCCCTGTGCTCTAGGATGAAAAGATAAATGTTAGCCTTGTTAGAGGGCTTGCAAGCTTGAACTCCGAGAGGCATGTTTGAGAGATACACAGTGACATGAGCACAGATCACTCCGGCCTACTGTACTTCCTCTTGGGCATAGTGCCTACACCAGCATTAACCCTAGCACTCTCCCTTTCTTTCTTGCACTCTCTGCTTCCTTCCCTTTCAGTCGCATCTTTTCAAAACCACGAAACACAATGTGGTAGCCTCGGTGCATGCATGCATCTCTGAGCCGCACGCTGCATTTAGGCCTGCATTACCTTCGGTTTACATCAGATGCAAGTCTGGTTCACAAACACAGAGCCCGTTATGTACTTTGGACCTCACTGGGGAAGCGAAGAACACAAACAGCCGCTGGCCTCCGCAAGCTGAAAAATGATTTAACTCATTCAATATCATTAGCCTCAATGATGACAGCGAGGCAACATGGCGAGGCGGCCGCGAGCAAATCAGATGCAAAGGATTGTTATGTCACATCTGACAACACTACTGAGGATGGGTAATGAGTTTCCTCCAATCAATGCCCAATCTTAATTCAACAGTCAACGTAGCATTAATATTTCACCCCCCACAAAGCTGATTCTGCTTAAAAAGGCATGTCACCTTTAATTTGTTTTTATTTTTGGGGTTTTGGGACTTGAAAAATACCACTTCAAAAGATAATCAGTTGATTTCAATAATACTAGTTGTATCTGAAATCAAGTTATCTACCAATTGAATGGCAATCCTATAAAGAGCAGAGTGCAAATATACAACATAAATGCTGCTGTAGAAAAAAGGTTAAAAAGAGAAAAATGGAGGCTCTTTGATATCTTCTGTATTGTGAGCTTTCTGCAGTGGTTTTGATACAAACAGAAACTCATATCTACAAATCATATGTAATATCACTCTCCAGTCAAGTGTGTTCAGTGATATCCATTTTCCATCATCAGAACTATCAAAACCTTTTAGCAAAAAGACGGTACGCCTCTGTAACGTCACGACTCAAACCAAGGTTAGAAACATGCAAGTTACAATATTATCAAGAGTTTATATACGATTAAGTTGCTTGAATAGAATGAATATAGTATGAATGGAAACTGGTTAAATTGGGATTTGTTATGTGGGATCCATTGTTTTTGATAAACAAGCTCTATATACTGATGCTTGTGCACTCTGGCTCCTTATTTACATTCAAAGTACATGTCTTTGTCCTAAATATCTCTCTTTCTCTCTCTCTCTTGCTGTTTTCTGTCCATCTCTCCCTCTCTCGCTCCAAGGTGACTGTAGTAAGTGTGTTCACGCAGAGTTTTCGCCGCTTTTACCTAACAAAGGTAAGCCTAATGTTATGCAAAGTGGGTTAAAAATGAATTATCCCTCTAGCAACATAACTGCAGACGGTCTTGCATAAATGGACATCTTGCTGCGATCATAACGTACCACGCTGGAAAGTAATGTGAACTCACCAACGCTGCCTCCAGATTGTGTGTCCTCCGCTATGCAACGATCATTCACTCTTCAACTCTGTGCTTGAATGTGAATTTTAAGTTTCCACTCCTTTTTCAGTCATTGTGTAAAATTTGCACAATTTGGAGTAATTCGCCACATAAATGGAAGACATTTGCAATTTTGCCATAATCATTTTTCTGCATGTATAAATATATGGGGTGCGGTAGAAACAGTTATTAGTCTTTATGTCCCTTTCCACACACAAAAAAAAGCTCAATCATTTCCATTAAATAAAATATTAAACCTGAAGTGTAAATACTACAATAGAGCAGTAATCAGTAATCAAACGATTGAAGGGGTGCGATACATATTCTGTGCAGAATCATGTCAACATACAATGTCGTGGGCAAAAACAATAGGCAAAGTTCATGTTTTCACAGCATTTTAGGGACACTTTAATATGAAAGCAAGGGTTACTTCAATAGTAACAACTCAATGTAGCTTTGGAGTCAATAACTGAAAAAAAAGTGATTTTAATTGTTCTGCTATAAATTCAAAAAAAGGTTCTGATAATCAATACAAACCTACATTATAAAAAAATAAAAACTAAGGCATTATCAGTGTAAGATAAACCAACTAAAACGTATGATAATAGCATTCTTGCAGCTAAAAGACTAATATGGGGAAAACACTAATCAGTTTCCCCTTTACAGCTGCACAAATGCAGCTTACTGCACTTTGTTTGCAGAGCTCGTTTGTCACTACTGCCACTACTTAAATTACTTGCCAATGAGTTTTATTGCTTAAGAACAAAGATCAGCTAAAAATATAAATTGAAAATCTTTCCACGTGAGATCTGGCCGTTTTCGAGGTGCAAGCGGGCAGGTTAATTAATGAGTTCCTGTCATAATACATCACCATTTGACAGGTGGGGTTTGGCAGTTCCGACAGGATAAGGAAGAAAAACTGGTGCACAATAACAAATTGGACAAACGGCCAGTCCTCTGTGATGAATTGTCACCCGGGCAAAGAGGAATTTCATGATTGAAAATCTACTTCAACAATGGAGCCAAATCCTGCATTTTAAGTTCAATTGAAACATTTTAAACAAGCCTCAAGGTTTTATGGCCAAACATGCCCTACCTATACTTCATGCCAGTCCTCATGCTTTGCTCGCTGGAGGTGGGCACGTTCTGAACAGAGAGCTGTCCCAGACTGCGAGCCACCATCGCCACCGCTCTGAACTTGCTGCGGGTGCCCGTGTTGGGGCTGTTGGCGTTCTGTCGGTTCAGCCGGTCCTCCGTGGTGCGGCTCACCCCCCCACGGTGGTCCGTGCACACTAGTGACACCTGCATCCTGGCTTCTGGCCCGCCGTCCCAATAGACGATAGTCTAATTAAACTCTCTGCTTGTTAAGTCAGGCGAGAAACCCCCAGAGGTGTAACGTTTGAGGACCCAGATAAACGTGAGAATGATCAGTCCGTAGGAGCCACCCACTCCGAATCCAGCCTCACACACCGTGCCTCCGTTGGAAATCACTACCCGGTCGCTAAAGTGACTAAGCTCACAATGTTCAGTAGAAAAAAAAAAAGAGGAACAGGAGGGTGGGAGGGCAGATCAGAATGGATTCAAACAGTGAAGGACCGCTGATCTGGTGAAAACAAAATCCTCAAAGGAAGTCCAAATACAAGCACAACAATACAGCATTTCTGTCTCAGCTGCTGTGAGAATCAAATATGCAATCACTGCAGACTTCAGGTACATAAAATGCAGGTCAAGTACAAAGCTTTAAATCTATTAAAAAAAAAAAACAGAGTCCAAAAAAACAAATCAAAGCGTGTGTAAATTTCCCTCTGCAAGTTTTTCCTTGATTCATCCGGGTGTCCTCCTCTCGCTCTATCGTTTAATCTGAGACTCATCAGAGGCTGACAGGCAGATTCAGAGTCTTGCAATTTTCTTTTAAAGCTGAGCTCAGTGCTAGAGATAACACCTCTTGCTGCCAAGCTTTAAGAGTGGAAACGCATAGATCCACACAAAGGGATGGAGAGAATAAAACACGAACACACAGTTCCAAGAGGTTTTCATCTCGCCTTCTGCGTCCGCCTTGACCGTTGTGCTGGCTGCTGGATATTCTACTGAATACTGCTGCACGTTAGCAAAAGGGCAACCTTATATTCACTTGCCAGCTCTGGCCGCTGCCTGGCTTAAACTTACATCTGTATGGCTTGTGCTCACCGTAAAGCTGCACGGTGCACACAGGCAAGCGATGGGAGGGGAGAGAGAGAGGGGGAGAGAGAGAGAGTGAAGGAGGGAATGTGGTGGGAGGGATATGAAGCGAAGCTATGAGGAGGAATAATCAGAGAGCTACAGCAGCGTGAGAGAGCAAGGCATTGAAATCTGCTGTGTTTACAGCAGCATTCTTAAGAAAAGGGTAGTGCATTTTATTGTTTTCTCTTCTTGGTCCGTCTGATGCCCTGCAGTGCTAATATAGTTTATTCTGTCAGAAGACAAAAGGAGGAGGCTGAATACTCACTGGTCAGGACTTTGCAGTAGCCTATAGCTCCGGAAAAGGGGTCTCTCACGTGGATGTGTTCAACTGGCCATGAAATATTCATTATGTAACTTTATCTGTGTTAATGCATGTTAAAGGCAGGGCTGTCTAAGACTGAACTGACACACTGTCTTCGTCAATACTCCTTAATTCCCTGTGATTCCCCCCCCAAAAAATGTAAATAATTAATACTGCAGGATAAAACGCCTGAATACATTCCTGTACAACATCTGCTATTAATGGCCATTAGATACTCATCTAATGAACAATGAGAGCATTCTTAGTTGAGGTGAGTGGTAACTAAATGATAATTGGTGGAGGTTGAAATTAAACACCACAGTAATTGGAGTAAATGCAACAGTGGATATAGATCGAAGGGACAGAAGATTAGACACACGCTCCCAGTAACATAATAGTGAAGCTTATCGGAGTGGACCAGCTAGTGTGCTAGGAGCTAGGAGATCATTAAAAGAGCTGCCATCAGGAGCAGACATGTACTGTAAAGCAGTCGAGGAAGCAACCTCCATCACAGAAATCTATCAAACAGGCTGTTGCTAACTGACAGCTCTATTCTTGGAGCCATGACCTTTGGTCTCTGAGACTTAAATAGAGCCCTGAGGGGAGAAGTGGTTTAATTCCACTAAAATCTGATTTAAATTTCACACTGTGTGGGGAGAGCAGAGAAGCCAGTCAAGACAGCCTTGCGAATGATCCCTCCTTTAACGAAGTGTGTGAGAGATTTAACAGGAAGCCCCTGATTTAGCTGAGACTGCATAGGAGGCAGCATATGGGCAAGATAGATGGGCTCGCCACCTTTGCAGCGCCGTGTCCTGCACTCTGGGTGAGGGTGACGGGGAACACATTTGAAGCTGATGCCATTCTCTCTCCACTAATGTCGACAAAGTGGTTGAGCATAAGAGCAGTCTGACATGGCGTCCACAGGGTACGGTCCATGCACTCACTGCCAGTGCCGTGGAAACATGATGCCGCGATTCACTGGGCTCTGCTCCAGGGCCCCCAGGAGTCGTGACACAGGGAAGGTACTGAGAAGTGGGCGGGGCCAGGGACTGGAGCTCAGGCTGCACAGATACAGCGCCAGTTTTGGGATACACGTAAACACACAAAATAAGCCCGACCAAACTCCGGCCCCAGCTAGATATGGGAACACTTCCCCAACATCAGCATGCCGTACCATATTCTAGCAATGGGGTGAAACAGAATATATTTATTTACATACAACCTTCATCCTACAGATTATTGTTTAGGCTTTAATACCCGGCCATAACTTTTCACAGCGACTGAAACCATGTGGCGACTGATTCCTCTGCATTACTAAACCGTATGAATCCTTTGTTGAACCTTGATTTATCGGCATCTGAAGATCTACACATTTATAGACTGGTGTGCAGTGCAATGTATAAAAATCAATACAAGCACGCATCATCCGACGGACTAGTGATCCATCACCTAAATGAATCAATGGAACAAACATTTTTCTCTTATTGACCCTTCTGGCATTTTGTCCAGTTTACTGACAATCATCACCGGAAGCAACTCAGATTGCAACAGTTTGTACATATAATCTTTACTTTTTTTTTTAAATGACATGACACAAAATGCACCAGTGCCTTGCAATTACCAGGAGCTATAAACTGTTGCCAACAGAGTGAGCAACAAATATGCTCAATCCAATACACCATGCCTGTCACACTTACTATGATTTAATAATTCACAACAGGCACATCTGCCAACTCTCCTCAGATTGACAGCATGCGTTTCATATCTAGAAAACAAAAAAGGACCAAAAGACCAGATAAAGAGAAGAGGACGATCATTAAAAGATGACTTTTAGCAATGCATGATGGCGTGTATGTTTCCCTTAAAGAAATCCCAATGTTAGCAAGTGTTGCTGAGAGCATGCCGGACAGACATTTTAATGGTCTCCACCTGTTAAGTCAAGAGATAATTGGTGAAACGAGTTATACCTCTTTTGTTAGAAACCTGCAACCTTGTTCCACATGTGCCCACTCATCCAAACTCATTCAGCGCAGTCATGCCACTGCTGAAGGGGACGTCTTTCATCTGCGTGACATTCAAGCTCCATAAACCACCTCTGTGTTCATTTCATTAGGAAGTTTTCACTTGCGTGACACACCAGACTGCCCTGCAGAGGACACGTCGCCTGCCGGCCTGCTGGTGATCTCAGGGTCAAAGTCAGTCTGAACAAATGCTTACACAGATCATCTCATTCAGTCGTTCCATGCACGCTTTAATTAGGATTCTTTTCTTAACGCTAGTATTGAGCAATTACCGGCCTGAACTATTAGCTGCTTTGTGTTCATTCTTCAGAGTCTGCAGAAGCACATTTAGAACTAGAAAGAGCATTTCCTGCTGAAAATGCGTTGGAGTGCTAAAAGCTGAAGCTTAAAGCTTAAATATTTGAAAAGAATAAGTGAAAAGAAAATTGCTAAATTAAGCTGAAAATAGCTCAATATAGATCAAAGACAGAGCGAACATCAAAGACAAAAAACCCACACGCGCCATGGTTACCATGGCGATTGGAGAAGCACAGCTCTGCCCCGTAGGGAGAGATATTTAATAAATTCAAAAATTCATAGTTTAAAATTCTTAAAAGATAGAAAATATTTAAAAATATGCAGTCATAGATGAAAAATATGTCTACATTTTAAAGTTGAAATGGTATATTTAGCTGAAAGTATGCTGAACCTATAAGCTGTTAAAGTTGAGGATTTTCTCCATAGGAATCCCATGTTAAAAAAAACGCATAAAAAGATTAATATTAAGAAAAGTTGAAAAGTTAAAAATATGAAAGGTCATAGCACCCCTCTCCTGAAGGAGCTGAATTTTTTAATATTTGAAGAGTTTCTGTAGCTGAACATATGAAGGAGGAGAAACCTTAGTGACATTGTGTGCATGGTGCGCACAGTTGGGTGACTTAACCCAATGCACGACTGTTCTTTTACGATAAAAACTAATTGTTGTATCAATGCAAAGGGGACACAATTGAACAATACCTGAGAAACAAATCCCATCAGTTTCCATTGTTGGCGCTCAGCTGGTTGTTAGATAGCCCTGCTGAGCAAATCTCAGTGTGAAGAAAAGAAATCCATCTCCACATATTATCACAATGTCCTTCCCTTGAGTCGTGGCCTCGTCTCCTTGCCTTGATTAAGTGCCTGATTTAGTGGTTATCCCAAAATCTACTGAGCTGCTAAAACCCCTCTCAGACACTCACTCAGTGTGTGAAGGCAGCGCACTGATAGGGCCCGGCCCTGCGCTGCATTCAATGTGCGGAGGAGGAAGAGGAGAGAAAAGCTGGAGACGTACAGCGGAACATGTGTGTTTCTGCGATCACGACTACAGCAGAGTCAAATTCACCAACAACAGTGTTGTTTTTTTTAAGGGCCGTGCAGCCGGAGAGGGAAAGCAAAATGAACCAATATTCAGATTCCAATTCAGTATATAGCCCAACAACACAACAAACAGCTGTAATAAAATGCATCTCACTCACAATATTACATCTCTTAATAACAATACAAGGAAAGCTGCAGAATCACGCACACTAAAAGGATTGGTTTTGTTCCGTTAATCCTTTCAGAAGGGTTGGCGATCGTGGCATAATGAAGCCCCAGTAGTCCGTCCTGGCTGTACAGGAGGTTTTGCTCGGACAGCTGACAGCCCACATACTGCAGCTGAGCAACTCCAGTGGCAGAGAGCGAAAGACAACTACTGTGTTTTCATCTTCAGAACATTGGGAACTACGCTGGCCACGAATGTACAGTTGTCCACCGTCATAAGCAGCGATCCTCCACCACAACGGCAGCATTAGCTCCAGGAATAGTCTCTCTGAATCAGGTCTACACAATGAGCCTAGACAAAATACAAAGAACGCCCTAAGCCACCGAAAGGGGAAAATGACTCCCAAATTTGATAATCGTGGGTTTCTCATGTGACCGTTCACTAATTTGGTGTCGGGGGCAGGCTGGGTCCCTCCATCGAGCTGAGATTAGCACATGAACTGGCATCCAGAGTTGCTGCAGGGCGCTAGGCCTGAACGGTCCAAGCTAGTTGGGCAAGCGCTGGCTTTATTACTGCGGAGACCCTCGACAATTAAACATGGGAATTACGTCTCAAGGCAAAGAGTCCTTCAAGCTGGGTAAACCGAATATCCTGTTCTTAACTACTTCCTCTCCTTCTAGTGTAGCCGTCTTCTCCCTACATCTCTTACCGTTAGCTTAAGACGGTGCATCCACAGGCGGCAGGCCAGGAAAGTGTACTTTGTGACAGTCAGTGATTGTTAGTGCACCGTTCACCAGGCTGAGAAGGACCACAGTTGTATCATGTATGACTGTTGGCCTGCTGTCTAATGGAGGTTAAAGTTCCACTTACTGAGGGTTAGTGAGGATTTGAGTAACAAAGCGTAAAGAATAGCATCCCTGAGATGAGAGTGGCAAGGCAGAGGAGGTAAGAGGGTGAAAGGGCTTAAGAGAGTTAATGTAAAGTGATGAGGACAGATGTGTTCGACAGATGTGGTAATGCTTTTCTAGCAGCTTAATGCATCCTGAGGCGGTTGACCATTTCATCCCTGTAATGACGATGTATTTAACTGAAGCAGAAAAATATATTCAAATATGATTCTATATAGGTTATTTCAGCATCAATCTTTTGTTTAGTTTTGATGTACTTTTCATTATGTAGGTAAATTCACATTTTTTCTAATTGCTAATTGTTAGGATATAGAGGGTAAAAAAAAAAGATTAAAAAGAGGAAATATTGGGGGTTTTAAATAGCTTCACAAAGAGTGTTAGATACAATTAGGTTTAGCTAAAGCTAAATATTATCTTAGCTTTTCTGGGAATCCCTGAGTTGACAGTGTGGAGAGAAGCGGGTCACATCTGTGTGCAGCGAGCGCCACATTTCTTAATTCTCCAGTGAACATGACAGATTCCCCGCAGACAGCAGGGCTCAGGAGGAGTTGTCGTTTCAGCTGTTCCCATTGACAGATCTAACAGAGCGGGAGCGCTGAGACAATCAAAAAACAGGGAACCCCTGTTATGTAATACAGTCATTACGATGACTTTTGGCTTTAGCTATTTTCAGACAATATATGTCATTACAAATATGGGGAAAATAGTAACAACATATTTGTAAATTGTTGTATATTCAATGGGTGACTATAGCCAGATATTAATCCAAGGAAGACATATTTCGAATACAGGGTGCAATAAAGTAAATACACAGTGTGAGTTTAAGAGAATATGTTGACCACGACAAAACAGTAGTGAGCCCACAGCCATGTTGGGTAACAAGATATGTGCTTTAACCAAAAAAAGGCCGAGTTACACAGTCCGAGGGAGCGCGCTCACTTATCTGAGAAGAGAGCGGAGGAAGCACAATAATCTGTCCCGTTCAACCGAAGATCCTCCGGCCTGTCTGTGTGCATTTGTCATACCTAGGGTTCACACAGAGGAGCGTTGCTAGGCAGAAATGCTTTAAATTGCACGCATTTCAGTGGGAAGACGTGGCTGCTTGCCCTTGTAGCGCTTGGCATCCTATGTCCAGATTGTTTTGAGTTCAACTAATGGTGAAGGGGCCTGGGGGTCTCGTTACAGAAGAATATCCTAACCCTGACTTAATCTTCAAATGGACACTTGTACCGTCATGCCATGCCTGTATCTTTGATTAGAACGTACCATGAGATCCTTGAGATGGACAAGACCTAATATCAGACACTCACTTGCTAGCTAACTTGCCATGATGGACAGGCGGAACATTTTATCAACGAGAAGTGGCACTAATCATGTTGGTGGAGGAGAGGATGCCTGACCTTTTGTGGACGTTTTCTTCTTAATTATCTTAATTAACCCTCTTCAGAGCCAGATGTAGCCAAACATTGGCAAAATGTACCAACATATGGTAATATGTTCGATAAAAAAGAACGATTTTATGAAAACCTAGTGCTTCCATCCCCCTGAATGGCCTCCAGCTGTATGAATATAGACATAAGGCAGCAGGTCTATAATGTGGTCAGCCTGCTGTTTGTAAATCCCTGACCTAGACATGCTGAGAGGTCAGACCAGCTCCAGCCTTTGGCCTGGTGGTCCAGCCCGAGGTCTCGGCCGACACCAACACTACGACAAAGGAGCTATCTGAAGGGAAATACATCACAATACAACTAAATGCTAGACAGTACTAGCAGAACCCAAAAAGGAAATTGAGACAGAAACCCACAGAAGAAAGGTTTATTTTGTCCGTGTTTTATACTTTACAGGACAACAACACCTGCAAACAAACTCAGGACCTGGTTTTGCTGCCTTTCTCATGAATCGGTCAACCGTGACATAGAACATTTCCGTGCGCATTCAATTTGCCAGAGTAACCACGAAACCCCAGAAATGAACTAAAAGCTTTGGTTGACTTTCCCTATTTGCCGGGGGAGCCTCAGATTTGACCTTTTGAGAAACAACACTTACCGCATTTCCTTCTATCCATCACAATGTCTGTTGCCTAAAGACCTTTTTGTAATTTGTAATGGAAATGTCATAAAGAGACGTACAAAAATAAATCTGGGTAGGTTTCCCCAACAAATTTAATACTGATGTTCAATGTGAAGATCAAGAGAGAACAAAAGCAATAAACATGGCCCGAAGAAAACAAACTAAACTTCACATTTTATACTGAACATTGTTTAGTACAAACTTCCAATGCGACAACAGCACAGTTCTAAAGCCCGAGTGTCTAAAGGGGTGAGGGACGCCTCCTACCTCCTGTCACTATGGGTACTCATAAAGTACAGAGAGGTCTCCCTGCAGCCTCCACTGACACACACACTAACATACACTCTTTCAGACATGAAGGAAAAAAAACACATGGTTAATGCGGATAGGCGTGAAAGTGCATGTGAGGAGGACTGTTCATAGATTCCAGAGCTACTGGACCTCGCTGCACGACTCCCTGCAAAGAGGCACCTGCCCCAGACCAAAGTCTCACAGCATCCTGTGACACACACTGTAATATAGTGTGCAACGTAAACTGTGCTCTATTGTGAAAGAACAGCTTTATTGGTCTTGATTAATTGCTCTATATAGCAGGAAACGGCACTTTCAGGCTTTAATTAAATAAAAGAAATGTCCTGCATAATGCCCCTTTCTTTCACTAATCCTGCACCCACACTTTTAACTTATAACTAGTAGCCCATAGCAATGCAAACATAGGTGTTGATATTGCATGCTTTATTGAAATCAAATATATAATAAGGATAGATGTGTTCTTACCATTTGAACAACTACTTATGGAACAAAGCCACGCCCTCTGAGGTCCATGGCTGTGCTTCTTGACTTAAATCAGAGATATCAAAGTTAAAACTATGGTGTAATACAAACCAAATATAAAGGCTTATGAATCAGATGTAACAACTTTGTAAATAACCAACGATGACAATGACCTTTGTCACCATTATTCAAGTTAAAACTATACACACAGCCATTTCAGGAATCTAAAAACAACGTAATACCTGTGATCATGAAGACAACCGGTTGAGCTGACATATACAAGAGACTTAAATTGAAACATAAACAACAAAGCAACATAGGATTGTGTAATCCCTGGCATTCCCACCTCTTGTGCCCACACAACATTTCTGACTAGAACACTTTGACAGGCTGTCAGACCCGGCCAGACACAGATAGCTCAAAGAGGACCGGGAGAGACACAGAATCTATCCAAATGCCTGAACATCATCTACCACTCATGTGGCAATTATGGAGCACAAACGCACAACGCAGCAGCTTTCATCAACGTAGCACGACTACGAGGCAGCGGGCCTCGAGGTAAAATAGTGGATTAGCAGGTTAGGGTCCGTTCAGCTGTATCCAGTTGCAGCTGTGGACACGAGTGTTGCTAAATCTAGCTCTGGAGTAGGGGATCGCCTGAAGAGAAACGTCACAGTCTGAGGAAAAAAACTGTTTACAGTTTAGTGGATCAGTGCGGATTCATGTCCTCCCCAAAAGGTTTGCGTGTGAATGCGTGCGTGCGTAGAAATGAGTGAGAAATAAGTGAAGAAGATTGATAACGTGTGTGTTTGTGAGTATGAAAGATACAGACACAAAAAGGAAAACGTATCTGAATGATGCTTTGAAGTGGGGCTGGGAGATGGAGAAAAATCTAAATCACGATTTCATTGACCGAATACCTCAATATCTACATTACCAGGATACAATAGGGCTGACTATCGATGCTTTCCCAATATGATTGTTTTGATAAATAATCATCAGTTAAGGACATAATAACGGTGTGGTAATGGCAAATAATAAATGCAGCCTTTAAAACCTGGAAAATACACAAACACTCATGATCGATGCCATATTACAATATTAAAAACTTCATCTAGTCTCATATCACAATCTTGACATAATATCGATATATTGCCCAGCCCTACTCTGAAGCAGAGGCAATACACTTCTAAGAAATAAGAAGCATTCCTCCACGTTGCCACCTGGTGACAGGTATACTATTTTACATGGTTTGTCATCTTTTGGTCTCATTTCAATACCTGGCTAAACTTAATAGAAATTGATAAATATCCAAACTAGTTGGCCAGGATGTTCAGCAGTGTGGGAGTGATGCCCTCGCTGTGCTCAGTGAATGCATCATGGCACAGAGCGGGAGGCATAAAGAGTGTATGAGGTGTTAAAGTGAAGCTTTGCCACCATCTAGTGGAGGTCAGCTGTTATTAACAGAACTACTCAAAGGGGAGCTAGTTATTATATACAGTACATTCTGAAAGTTGTAAAGCTCGTTAACGGACATGCTCAAACCTCAACTATGTATCTACTAGTTTAGTTTTTCTTTGTACTGTTGAGAAAAAAACCGAAGAGACCAAGTATGTATTGAAGTATTTGTATTTCTGCTTAAACCTGCGTTCCATGTCAAACAATTTGCTGCTTCTCTATGCTTTTTCCTAATTTAAACTTATATTTTGATTTTAGACTTAAAAAGACACATTCTCACTCTGTTATTTTCATTATCTGCCGATGGTTGAGTCTAATAAATTAATTAGTTACAGCCCTTACCTTGATCTTTTTGTTCAAAATAACTATGCATGAAATGACTGCATTATAGAAGTCTTAGTGCTAAAATGACAAACATTTGAGCTCTAAAAAGCTGTTTTCCCGGTTTTGCAGCCTGCTCCAATCAACCCCAGCACAGAATGCTCTTAACCCCACTGTGCACTACTTGACCAACACTAAAAGACAGACAGAGAAAGGCTCTGTTGAACATAATTGTGCATCATTTTTCTCGGACTATAAGAGACAGAGGAAAAAGTGAGTTTTACATTTATT
This sequence comes from Cottus gobio, assembly GCA_023566465.1. NCBI lineage: Eukaryota > Metazoa > Chordata > Actinopteri > Perciformes > Cottidae > Cottus > Cottus gobio. The sequence continues at coordinate 17,976,378 of CM042222.1, read as the reverse complement.
GGGTGCTAATGTTCCTTCTAGTTTTGCTGCATAAATAAGTTACCTTTGAGAGCCTGTGATGAGGTGCTACTTCTGTCTGCTTGTTTTTCTGCCCCCTAGTGGCCAAGCATGGACCAATTCTTAAATGAAACTACCAAAAAAAAGCACCAATGAGCTTCTAACCAATAACATCAAAATAGTAATTAAACTGACACGTAATTTCCTTACATACAGGTGAAAGACATGATCCAGGATATAACGTAGGCGTACTATACATTGAGGAACAGCTGTGGTCCGACAAAGCTTTGCCTGTATGAACCTCTAATTGGAGGTCATCACCATGTCCATTTGTGTTAAGTCACTCCAGAAATCTATACTCCTCCAGCCTCCCGTCTCCCTCCATACTGTACAGCTCTAACCGGAGACACAAGGCCTCCGGTCTCGCCTCACTGAACTCCAGCTGGCTCCTTTACCCGCTGCCTGGCTCTGGTGGGAGGACATGGACACGAGGGACTGTTTTCCAAACGGGCCTGCTGAGTGTTTAGTTTCAAGGGCAGAATATTGAAAATGGAGTTTTAATTTCCTTAATTTGAATTGCACAATATGTATAAACTTAAACCACATGATTAGGAATATTTCTAAAGACAATTAGTACTCACACTAACCAATCATATATTTTGAAGCAATCCTGGTTATACTCTCTAGAGCAGGTAATAGGAATTTCATGCTTTTCTAGTGGTTTAAAAAAGATCTCCTATTATGAAAATGTCTGCGTAACAAGAAAAACCAAGTGTGTAGGTATGCATGCAGAGTAGTGAGCAACACAGAGATCAAAATAAGAGAAAGACTATAATATAACCTTTTTGTTTGTGTTTGTTGGAAAATCTGATGGCAGTGTTAAGAATGGTTAAATGCAGCTTGATAGCAACGCTCGCCTGCCAGCCTTCCTGACCACACAGCTGAAATAATGATGAGTTGGAGTCAGAGGTCGCATGTACTTGCTGACCCAATTGCTGCACCAATTACAGAATTGCAGGCGATCAAGATTCAAGTAACAGCAGATCCTGGCAGGCCTTACCACTCCTGTTGTAAACCGAGACAATGGTTAAATACAACACCACAAAGAAATAACATCAATCACAATTAGATGTGTTACAGGATCCATTAGAATGAATGGAAAAAGACAAAAAAGATTGATCAAACAAAAGTGTTACTGATATGTCATTTTCAGTATTACTGCAGTAGATTATCTGAGGTGAATAAATAAAAAACACATGTCTTATATGGAAAATATGACAATATTAAATTCCTTTCTCTACACGCACACTTGTAAAGCTGCACGCAAGCCCATCATGGGCCAGTGACCGAGCTTTACACAACAGGGAGGTGACACACAACACTGCCTGCAGACGACGGTAAAACTTGGTCATCCCGGGTACGGTTGGCTGCTGTTGCCACGTGGCAACAGCAGCCAACCGTACCCGGGTTCTAGTCACTGGTCTCGGTCAAAAACAACAGCAGCCGTGCCTGTGTGCGAGGAATGCTATCCATGTCCATGATAATTACTGCATCTCTATTCGCCGACACAACAGCCGCTCAGCCTGCTGCACAGACTCCATCCTTTGTACGGCAACGGTCCATAAAATAGGCTGGTTGGTTTGCCGCCATTGTGTTTATGACACAGAGAAAGTGAGCAGATGTTTCAAATTGCATCTCTTGTTCCACCTTGAGGGTGCATCTATAAGTAATCTTTGGAGGTATCAAATGTATACATATAAACTTAACGTTTTTAAACTTAAGTTTGGCGTACTGACGAACTGAAATCTATATTTTTGACCCACTGCCGAGATACGGCATCAGTGATAATACAATATTTTGCATCTCCAAAACTTCCAAAGAAAAACAGCCTTTTTTGTGACAATGCATGTTCAGATATTACAATAGGATTAAAAATGTACATTTACATTAAAAAATTGGCTGAATCTTCTCAAACAATTAAGCAATACTTAATTCTTTTGTTTATATGAAACATTTTAAAACAAATTTAGAAATACACTTGAACTCACTTGCCAAGAAGGCATACAGTGTTAGGACACACCCCTTAAATTGCAAAATGAAAAAACTAACAGAAAAATCTACAGCCGAGACCAAGCCAATAACTTATGACAATGTTACAAGGTTATGTTATGCCAATATCATCCACGATAACTAATCTAATATGTACGTTATTGATAGTTCCCAGTTGTACTTTGAACAGACAGAAAGTAGTAATTTGTGTTCGTCTCTGTCCGGTAATCACTTTGGGGGGAAAGTGAAGAAAGTCGGAGTAAGATTTTACGGGGCCAGGTAACTCCTTATGGAGCGGTCTGTCCTTCCCATGGAGTAAATATGCCACCGACCTAGAAGATTAAAATAAAACCCGAGTTTCAGCATCTTTGCATGAGTGCAGTTTGACCAGAGGACACAGCAAGACCGATAACATGTCCCTGACTGCGCAAGATTCTGATGACAGAATTAATTTTAGTAAAATACAACAACAAAAAGGTACAAAATAGTGTATTTTGGAGGTCAACCTCAACAAAAACCTGATAAGATGGCACACAGCTTTTAAGTCTCTGACCTCCCTCGACCACAACGCTGCCATCGCCTGCTGGTCGTCAGCCCCACCACTGTCCAGGTCTCTGGAGTAAGTCCCTGTCGAGCTCTGCCCCTCTCTTACCTGTACTTCATGCCTGTCTGATAGGACACACACTCTTCCATCGCCAGGCCATTCATCTTTAGGAAGTCTTCCATGTTCTTAATCTGAGCGGCGACTCTCTGTTCCCGGAGTCTCTGCAGCTCGGCCGGGTCGGGGGGCTTGGCCGGCGGCTGATTCAGCCCCTGGTCCGAGTGGTAGCGGTTGATCCCGCTCCGGATGCTCTCACTGTATGTCATAGACAGCATCTTGCCGCTGCCACTGCTGCTGCTCTTTCGAACACCGCTGCTTGGCGCCCCGGGGATCTGCAGGTTTTCAGGAGTACAGTGACTGGACTTGCGCCTGCCGGGAGCCCCCCGGGGGGCGCTGGCGTACCCTCCCGCAAACATGCCCCAACCCTTCCCCTCGTTCTCCTCCTTGTGATGCTGAGGCGACCCGTGCAGAAAAGATTAAAGTAGGGACAAAAGTGGGGACATGGACGGAGCGAGGAGCCAGCAGAGCACAGCCACCTCCTTAAATAGCACCTGCTCCCGTAAAGAAACATCTCTCCTGCTCGGGGCAGCACACGGCCATGCATCCTGTAATCAGAGTCGCACAACGTAGGCCCGCACCACCCTCCTCCCCTGACAGCTACACAATGGCAGGGTTACACTGATAGGGAGCATTCAGGTGGCTTGCTGGTGATTAAGGAGCAAGACCAGAGAGGACACATGCTTTCTGCGAAAGGGAGGCATTCAAACATGCACCGAGCAAGAGGAGACGACCCGGCCTCACTTCTGAGTCTGACTGCACTAAGAGGGAGAGCCAAGAGACAAACTGAGAGGAGTCCAAGATATAATTTGAGTGCCTCCCAAAAAAAACAAGCCTGGACTGGATAAAAAAAATTTTTTTTAAAAACCTGGCCACGATCGCTTAAAGATATCCTGTCACAACACAATATGCACTTGTCCTTAATTTAAAGTTGGCCTTTATTTCAGCTTCAGGAATTCAGCGAGCTTAAAGCGACTGAGTTGTCCACAAAAGTATTTGTTTGGGGCGACTGTGGCTCAGTGGTTAGCAAGTCAGTCTTTCAATCAGAGGGTCAGTGGTTCAAACCCCGCCTCAGCCAGTCCATGTCGATGTGTCCTTGAGCAAGACACTTAACCCTAATTGCTCACCGTTGCTGTGTATACTGTATATCATGTATGAACCATTTAGTCTTCATTTCTGTAAAACACACTCACTTTTGCTTGAGTTATTTGATTCCTTTAAGTCAGGCCTACAGAGTGTTGTGCTGAATAAAGACAATAGAGGGCAGCACTGTGAGGTCCACCATCACTACAAGAATGAAACTTAATGCTGAATGCACTGCTGCACTGCAACAAACGCAATGTACCGTATGATAGTGAGACTGCAGTTTTATGTTAGTCATTATAGAAACGGGTTACAAGTATTACACAGGAAGAATTTGATGATTGTGACCATTTACAAAAATAAATTGTCTGGAAAAAAAAGAAAAAAAACATTTGCTGAAACTACATCACTCTATTTCTTAGTTCCTTTTAGCAAACTGCATATCCTTCATATGATTTTGAGATTATGTGAGTCAAATTATCCAATAAATATCGACGTATGACATGAAAAGCACTTGATGATGAATATAACGGATCAATCCAACATCACCTAAAAGGTGAGATTTACGCCAGAATATTAACAAAGGCAATTGAAATAATTACTAAAATAAAAAAATATTTATCCCAAATATTTACCCTCAACAAGAATTACTTGTTTAATAAGTTTACGTAATTCTTCTTCTTTATAAACACTGGATAAAGAAATTCCCACTGACCAATACAACACTTGAACAGCACCCTCCTATTCCCTGTACTAAACCAATATAAAATAAAGTACATATTAAAAAAGACAGATGTTAAAAATCTCCAACAGAATCCATTTGAAATTCTAACATGGAAGAAAAATATTAGTCAAACCGTTGACGTGACTTGGATCTCCCACTAATTCTCAATTTATTTCCCCGACAGCTGGTTTCCTTACTTAGAGACAGAAGAAGACATAAATAAAGGAGGAGACTTCAAGCTAGGCAGCATGCATCCACACACACACCCACACACACACTCCGCATCACTGTGCCAACCCCTTACACACAAACAAACACTCCAGATGTGGTCGTGAGTGCAAATCTTTCCTCAAACTCACCCGATTTCTTGGGGGTCGGCTCATGAGCGAGGCTGCGGGGTGCCACTCTGCTCTTATAAACACACACTGCAGACAGCGATGAAGCGGGTCCACCCAAACTGGGAGTGTCTTACTAGGAAACGTCTAAACCAATTAGTGAATAAGAGAGTGCATCCTTCCCTCCCCTCACCACTTGGACCATACTCTATTACCACAACCAACACCTCTCCTCCTCCCCTCCCTGTGAGATCTCGTGGAAGAAATCCATTTATGTCGTTTAGTGGCCCGGCTTGTTTCTGCTAACCGCAGCAAATAATATCAGCCCTGAATTATTCACCAAAGCTTTTGCACTAAAAGCTTCTGATTGTTGTTCCACAGGAAAGAATACTAAGAGCTGGACAATAATGAGGGCCTGAGTGATGTGTGCACATGAAACTCACAAACAAACGTGCAGAGTATAAAGCAAAGATATACTGTATACACACACACGCACACACACACACACACACACGGACTGAAAAAAACAAACCAAGCATGTTCAAGTACTCTCCACACAAGGAATTATGAAAACCACACTGGTTAAGCACGTCTTGCTGCATCTCTCTCCAACAGTCTTGTTAGTTCAGGTCAAGGTCAGAATGAGAGTAGGTCACATGATCACAAGGACTCTAAACACAGACCTGCTCAGAACAGGCCTCATTAGTTACACAGAGGAAAGCATCCCATATCCTCTAGTTCAAATGAATGTCATCATCTCTGACAATTACTAAAACACTAATGGATACCCCAGTAGTCTGTATAATTCATATAAGTATATGCAGTACATATAATTATAGTAACATCCACGGACTTGTCAGTACAACGTACTCCACATCACTATCTCAACAGCATACACTTAGAGCACATAATCTGCCTTTAGCTGCATATTTTTGGTGCAGTGTATTTACACATTGCCGCTCCGTGGTTTCTGTTGGGTAAGTCAGACCAAGTAACAAAAAAAAAACGGACAATTAAAAGACTAGTTTGAAGGTAAACCAGTAAGGAAGATATGGCCTCAAACTATTTAAGAATGTAATCACATTGTTTTCAGTCCTTCCCAGCACCAAGTTGGTACAACTCAGTACTCCAAGACAAGTTGTGGTTCTTATAGTTTATTTTATGACTTGTAAAATATTTTTTAAAGCAAATTCAAGAGGTCAAGAGGTTGAAATATGAGCAATAAGAATGCTTGATTATACATATAGCTGCGACACCTGGGATGGACTAAATGGACATGTAGTAATATGTTTTTCCCTAACCCAAACACACGGGACATACAGGAGGTCAGAAGTGAATGAGCTTCATGAACGGAAAGCACTCCGTCCCCTGAAACCTGTAAAAAGGTTTAACGATAGCCAGAGCCGGATATATTTCACTAAGAGCATTCTTTACACAGAAGCCTGAAGACAGAAACATACAATGGCTCTTGATAGATATTATATATATATATATTCTGCGTGTCAGACACGCAGAATAGTACATATCTACAACTCTTGCTGGAGAAACAAACAATACAATGATAAAATACAATGCAAGGTGGGATAAGGACAAATCCATGCCAAATCTAACTACTGTCAAAATGATTGTTGACTCCTTTCAGACTTTGCATAGAGTGAGTAGTAGTAGTGAGTGTGCTAAACACTATATACATTGTGTGCTACAACGTTGAGATGAAAAGAATAAAACGTCCCTTAACAGCATCAGCCCGTTAGGCTGTCAAAGTGATGGACAGACAGAGATAGGGGTCTTAATCGATCCCCCCCACAGAGGCCAGGAGAGCAGCTTGTGGGACGGTTTGCACTTTAAAAAAGGACAGAAATGTGCAAGGCGCCAAGATAAAAATCCGGTAGAGAGCTCATTATAAGTACACCAACATAGTCAGAGTTTTTATAACTGGATCAGCAGAATAAGGCTTGATATCAGACCATAAACCATGACTAATCTAAAGCAGGACTGTCCGTCTAAAAGGCACACGACTGGAGGAGTCTCATCCCCCACTGACAGAACAGGTTGAACTCCCATGAGGTCAAAAAGGTTTATGGTTTAATACAGAAATGATGAACAAAGGAAATTACTTTCTGCTTAATCATGCCGAAAGTAAAAGAAAAAAACAAAAAAAGTGTCTAGATATCAGTTCTGTAAGGAGCTTCTTAGTCACATGTTGAAGTTTGACAAGAAAAGAGAGCGTCTCAAGTATCAAAAAAATGGTAAAAAAATGCAGACAAAACATAAAAACGCAGACATTTCTTGTCGATTCAAAGGTTTTGTGAGCCACCTTGCAACAACATCCATCATCCCCCCTATCAGGTTTAAGCTGGATAGTGCATTGCCAGCTAAATAGTAGATGATAAGTGTTATCTATGCTGCTGAGGTTTACTAATGGATGTATGGTTTTAAATGACAGAACAGAAAGTCTCTACAGCAAGATTAGTATAGGAAAATAAAAAGAACAAAACACAAATGTTAGGAATGCATACTGCACATGTATTGAAAAATGCACACGTTACACACATACACACACACACATATACTACAAAAACGGAAAGAAAATGCTTCACAGATGAAACACTGGTTTGCGACACCAAAGAGTGATGGCAGATACAGAGACAGACAAGTACCTGTAGAACTGCAGCTGTCGTTTGGGGCTCCCATAACGAGCGCTGAAGACAATAGGGGAAGGAGGAAACAGGAAAGCGTGGATTAATATAAGCTGGAAAAGGAAGAAGTTGGTAGTCGGAGAAATTTAAGACAGAGAATAAGGTGACGTAAGAGATTGACTGTTAGTCAAACATGTGGAAGAGCACAGTAGGTATTCGGCATCAGAAAAGGCATGTTTATGGTGTATTTAATGCAACATTCAGAAGGCCATGCTTGTTAAAATGTTCACTGGTTGAGTTATGTTTTCTGGACAAGTTTGAGCAATATGACCCTCACACGCAATCAATGCAATGTCTTCACAAACAATGGTTGTCAAACTATATAAAAAAAGAAAGAAAAAAACACTTTTCTTTTCAAAAGCTGAAAATTACAGAAATCAAATCTTGCAGCACATTTTCTGACTTCCCAAACCAATGTACAAGCCGCAGCTTTATTACATCAGGTCAGCCGATCTCAGCGTTTACACCGAGGGGGTAAAATGGATGAAAAGCAATTTCTGAATTTAAAGAGATTATTACAAAGATTTTGTATTTTCTGTCAATGCTTGCCTGTAAGGTACAGACAACTAAGCAGCTTTCCATGTACACGGCACAGACAATATATATGGTGATGGAATAAAATATATTACATTAAATAATTGTTTCGACTATGTTCTGTAAATATTCTCATCCACATCGGTAAACGAATGCAGGTTTCTCCTTTATATTCTATTGCTTTCTGTGTGAGGGAGGACACGTCTGATGACCAAGGCAACGTCGGGCTCACATCATTTTCCCGTCCTGCTCTTGAACAATAAAATAATTTCTGGTTTGCCGTCTACCACCTTGAGTCTCCATGTGAATGCAGCATAAGCAGGTGCCAAAAACAGGAGTTGTTATCTTTGAGTTCAGCACAAAAAAAAAAAGCCTTTTCTGATGATGGTTAATTGATCCACTTTCAAGCATTCTGCAGACACTAGTTATAACAAAAGGTTCAAAATATAAGTTCATCTATAAATCATTGAACCTGGCAAACTAGCAGTTTCTTCCACCTGCATCTCCGCTTTGAGATAGAAAAACGTGTTATTGGAAACATTTTTATTTATTAACGTGTGCATAATCAAATTTAAGTTTCAATACTATTAATATTTCATGACTCCCATGCCCTTATTGTTACCCAGGCATCATATGTTAATTAGGTGTTCAACAACTCCAAGACGACCATCACAAAGGCAGCAACACTGCAACCAATTTGATGATGTTTGATGTTACCCAATTTTACGCTTTTAGATCAATAACAAAGTTACACAGAGACATAAAGAAATGTGTGGAAAAGTAGTGGATATAAACGAGTATAGTAAAAATGATGAATGATATGGATGAGCTGGTAACTTTCCAGTGAAGGCAAATCCAAATGTCACATCAAAGTATCTTTTGTTGTTATGATATTCAAGACTATACAAGAAAAAATGTCAATAGATGCCCAAGCGCTTTAATAAAGTATCACAAAACCTATAGCTGACAGCCGCTGCACCCCATCTGGTCATAAAGGAGGCAATGTGAAACACAGCCAAAACGCTGCTTGACAAGAAGAGTGGAACAGATGCTTTTTAAGCTGATGGGTGACTGGCACCACATGCTGGTTAAACATCAGAGTGCAGGACAATCTGCCTGTACTGCGGTTTCCACCGAGTAAACACAAAGTGCAACGAGACAAGTACTATTTGAATGTGCTGTGACATGCCTGCATTGGAGTGTTTAAAAGTGGAATCGGTCTACGTCACAATTTCAGGGACCCACTTCAAACTTTATCAGTCGAGGTGGGATGTGTAGTATCAAATGCATTCACACTGTAAATGGGTTGTGTCTTCATTAGACTTAAGTTAAGGTTAGATAAAAGATGAGGGTTAGGAATGGTTAAACCAGAATAAAAAATAAATAAAAAGTCACAAAGTCCTCAATAGTGATGTACAAAGTGTGCATGCGTATGCGTGATAGAATGACAGTTTTCTTTCTTGTTCTTAGTTGCACTTAAATCATTCTTGTCTGCAATATAAAATAATATAATATAATAGAGTAATGCAGTCTATGTTTGCCTGGTTTTGTTGAGATCACAACACTTGTCATACTTCATATAATCATTTCATCTAATAGTAGTTGACCAAAGGTTTTGATAGCTGCAAGGTTTTATGTGATTGTAAGTAAGACACTGAAGACACCAAAGTGTTGGTTTAGCCTAGAATGGAAACCGTTTACTCAGAGTTTATATTTTTTATATTGAAATGATATTGCTCTCCAGACACAGCAACACAGGTTACGCTTTGCATTTACCAAGATATCCGCTTATTATTATTATTAGTGCGATAATGTATTAGATTGAAATCCTTTCAAACTTGAATCCAAATGGTCTGTTAGTTGTTACATCCTCATACATGCAAAGTTACAGAAATGTGTTGTGTCTGTGTACACATTACACGCCCATCAACTCACCTGTAGATCATGCCCGGTGAGCCAGTCTGTCGGAGGGAGAGGCGTGCAGGAGAGTCTGTGGTAGATTCAGGATACATTTAGGCTGGAGGGAGGGGGGCGTGGCCTGCCGGGGTGGTGTTCAGTCACCGGGACCACAGGTTACACTTTATCACCTATCAGGGTCTCTGGAGAGAAGAGAGTAGTAGAGTCAGTCGGAGGTTGGGGTTTTATTTTAAACCTCAGTATTCCTCAAAACTTAGGCTATGTTGGCCAGCCCACTCAATTATACTTCATACTGTATTTTTCATGTTTATTTACCATTTATTTATTAACCATCATGACAACAACAATCATACCATTCAATAAAATAAATGCCAAACTATACAGATCTCCACAGACTGCTCTGTTCAGCCATATCTCACACCTATGGGAAACAATGCACCTCCATTAAGGTCAGAAGATTGAATACTACCCAACCAGTTAAAGATCACTCTCAGATGCCATGTTGTTCAAAACAGATCAAAGCTGTTGAACCATGTTAGCAAATAACAATACATTATTTAGGATATTCAAGTGATTTTGCTGCTTTTCATCAGGGAAGCCAGTCAAAACATTATGTTTTTCCAGTCAGAAAATATTAAATGTGTTACTAGCTATATTGCTGAGAGAAACCGTCTTCCACTAACATCACTGGCAAGAACTGAGTCAAAGATGTCATACTTTTCACCCATTCATTCTCTTCAGTAAGAGCTTATATTAATCAAAGTGATTGATTGTATAGACTGAAGATGAGAGGCAACCTCTCCCTGTAAGTGACCAATTTACTTACTGTTGGCTACAATAACCAGTTAGATATCTTCGACTACTAACGCTAAAAGACAGCCAATTATAATATCATACATATTTGACAATTATCAACCGGTCCCAGACAATGTCAATGGGAGCATGAGGTAATTATACAATGGTGCGCCAACCCTCTCACAGCAACGGGAAGAGAGACACAATGTTCCTGTCTGGAATGACACAATTGGCCATCCGGTTGATCAGAGGGCACCTCGTTTTAGTAGTAGTGACGCTGGCTGCAGCGACTTGTGAATCAGAGCGAGTTTTTAAACACCATTTTACAGCCGCTTCCTTGACCACGAAACATGTTTGATCACTCTCAGATCAGGCAGCTCACATTAATTAATTAAAGTGTGGACGGATATTTGCAGACGCAGCTAAGTTCAGATCTCGCACATCCGATCGCAAAAGTCCCATTGAAAAGACAAGTGTAAGCAATGCCCGTGTGACTTTTATTTTGAAATGAAAGTAAAACATGAACTTGACAATGATAGTCAGGAAAGAGACTCAGTAAGTGATGTTATTTGACATTGTGTCACCTTTTCAATGGATTGCTACATGCTTTCACCACTAGATGGAGTCATGTACTCACTGCGGACATGAGCTGAATTAATAAATTAGACCATCTGTATTTTCCTACAGGAAAATAGTTTTACATCTTCATAGTTTTGTATACCAGTCTGGAATAATCTGAACAACATCATATTTAGAAAGAAGCATAATCACATCAAAACACAAAACACTATGCCCTAGTGGTAACATGTAGTAAAAAGCCAGGCAGAGACCATTAATATATAAGAAGATCTTGATCCTACTTCATCTTCCTGTATTGTATACGGGTGTGTGTGCACACAACAGCAAACCGTAGCTGATCCACTGCCAAGAGCGACTTGATTCTATGAATAATTCAAAGTGTCTGCACAAAAAGCAGGCCACCGCTGTAGAGGACTATAGCAAGAAAGCTGGGCATCAATGAGGGTTGGATTGGTGGTTAGGTTTACACAGATAACATCAACATACATGTCATATAGCTCATCAAGTCAATAATGTGGCTTGTAAGGGAGGTGAGCAGCACTACTGATGTCTTAGCCCAGTTTATTGTAGTGAATCACATGGAGAGTCACAGAGAAAGTGGCATCTATGTCACCCTGACAAAGCCGTGAACTCTGGAGCGCATGCTACCCTATTTCACCAGTGGCTGCACTCACGTGAGTCATGTCTCGGAGCCGACATCGCAACGATAACATGAAGGTGACTTTCTCTTCACATCAATTTCCCAGGCTGTAAATAAGGTGTCCCGTGATCCAAGGACTCTTTTAATGCCTGCCTATTCATTTCAATCATGACATGCTGGGAGACCGGTCAGACGGGCTATCAGGTGATGATGATGGCATGACCCTGATGGGTAAGAGGCATGGTACTAGATCTACTATACAGCAAAGTGCTCCTGGATAGTCCGTCACTGTCGGCCTTGTTTTTCGAGTCAGTGCATTAGTTACGAGCTTATACGAACTGAGGAGGCAGGTGTTAGCAAGACTTAAGTGTCTTGAAGCATCGTCAGGCTCTCTTTATACCACAAGAACTGCATTAGTGTTAACATTACAGCCAACAGAAATTGTGATTGCGCCCTCTGGCTGCTCGTTTAAAGGCCTCGCCATCTCAAGGTGCCTTTCAGGTGATTTTCAGTCCCAGTTTGTCGCCCTCGCCCAACACAATCAGTGTCAATACAATTTGTCTTCTGTCGCCCACCTCTAGGCTATACTATTGCATTTGATACGAATGAACAAGTAAAAAACGATCCTGATACTGTAAGAATGAGCAAGGACAGGTGTAAAATACCCACCTAAATACATACCTAAAACTGTTTGTCCTGTCAAAATGATTTCCAGAACAACCCATAATAATACCCAAAAGAAAAGAGCTCAAACTGTCCACTAAGTTCAGCCCAAACAAACACAAGCATTGCTCGCAGCACCAAAATATAAAAAGAAAACAGACCAGGGAAGTTACAGAAGCAATCATGTACACTTCAAGGTCATTATACTGATCCAAATAGAAGACACCAATGATATGAACAAGCCAGACACAATCAAAGGCCCCATCACAATACAAACATACAGTATTCTTGTTGCAGTTTCAGTTGCATTTGAATCAATCTGCAAGTTACTTTTGATTTACAGATCAGGGGAACAAAAAGTGATCGGGCACGGCCCAAAACGTTTACGTATGGCATTACCAGCCCAAGTACGTCACAAAACAAAAATCCGACAGTCTCGTGAACAATTGGGTGCATAAATTAGGAATCAACCTCAAGGCTCCAGTGCCTCAGTGTAGAAGGTTATTAGCTGTTTTAGCCTAATTAGATACTGTTCAAAACATTGCGTTTACACCTGATCACTAACTGTGGCACACTGTAGAGCAATGCACCAGTCTTTCAGAGACGCTTGCAGTGAGCTGCAGTCGGAGGGGCTGCTGCTGCTGCTGACTGCAGCAATGCGGTACACTACAGACTCAGCCTGGCTCAAGTTTGAGGGCTCGGATTTACTGCACTAACAGTCCAAGGTGCACTTTGCAGATTAAAACTGCAGACAGACGCAGAGAGAGAAAGCACAAAGAAAAGTGGACAGAGAAAGGAGTTGATATTTGAGTATAATTGAATTGTTTCCCGTCTGTTCATTTAGACGATGTTAAATACATTTACCATTAAAAGGTATCACTATGCCTGCTGTCATCTGCTCCTCAACATTTCGTCTTTATTATGTTAAGAAGTATAATGTTTCAAGCCCACATTGGCTGTCTGTCAGGTACAACAGAATCACACAGTATCCAGGCATCTGATGAGCCATCAAAATGGACTTCCTGTATTTTATCTTTTCACCGGTACCTTGTAGGAAGCAGCAGCCCACCCACAAATGCGCAGCTACTTGTGTTTTTGATTGTGATGTTGTGTAATTGTTGATCTGAACACGGCCTGAAGCTTCAATAGTTACAGGTTTTCAAAGGATCTGTTTAAAGTACATGCCATTTCAAATTGTTGTACTGCAAAACAGCACCCAAGAATGAGCACTGTTAATTCTATTTGCCAAATTATTAAAATAATGTAAACATAATATCACCACTGTTACTTAAAATCTCCCACCGATGCACATTATAATTCACTTAAAAATAGAGATAACCTATAACTTTCAGGCTTCAGTTTCATGCCAACATTTTTATCAGATGATTTTAGTTACACGGATCAGGATCATTGCGCCGTCACCATTAGTGAGCGGTTTCTGTGAAGTACTCAGTGCACTATTGCACTTTTAACTTTATTGATTACATGAATTAGAAGAGCATGATACTTTCGGGTACACTAACAACCTAGTACCTTAATATGAATATAAGTACTCATCGGTTACCATTATAATCCACAAAAATATATTCTAAAATGATCACAAGATTTTTAGTGGATGATTGAAATATTGCGTTACTTAACTGCAGATTTTAGTAAATTTCACAATAATATTTGCCAATCAATCAATGACCTGCTCAGTAAAGGTCCTAGTCTCAATGACTTCATTTATGGGATCCTTATCTTGTGTTTGTTCATGTCTTATATTTTAGGTTAAAAAAAGTAAAATGTCAAATATTAATATCTGATTCAGAAATCCAATCAGACAATGACAGACTATATTTATTACATTCCAGCTGATACTCAAAGAAGACCGACTGAATGAAGAGGGGAAGATGGTGCCCCGTCATACCAGACAAGCTGAAGCCATGAAAGACATGCAGCCCCATAGCCTCTCTTAAGCTCATCTCCTACTCCTCAATCACGTCCAAACAAAATGCTAAATTGAGTCACAAAAGAACTGCTCTTCATGCTTTCCATCCATAAATCCACCTACACCCAGCCTGAGTGAATTCCCTCTTGAGACGGGGCTTATGTGAGCGAGGCAGGCAGGCAGTGCTGGCCTGGAAAGCACAGCACGGTGTTGTGTAGTATGTTGGCAGCAGAGGAAAACACACAGACCCAAGCAGATGGCTGCGGAAGAGGGAGACAGGCTAACAGACGAGAACTGCCCGGGATATCCTACAAGGGAGATCAGTCAGGCAGAGAGAAGTCAACCCAACCTCGTGCTCTCTCAGGCTAAAAAGAGTATTCAGACGGAATCTCCTCTTCTTCTTCTTCACTGACATTTATCACAGGATGAAAGTCAAACCTATATAAAGATGGGAATCCATGTCACGCATTGTCTTTATTCTCATCAGACAGTGTGGTTTCATAAATTGTCTTCGCTCGGTTAAGCTGTGGAGGGCCCTTGATTATAGAAACAGTGCAGGTCACTGGCAGCCAACAGAGAAAAAAAAGCTAACATCAATTTGCATAAATGGCCTATTTATACAGCAAACTTCTGATATAAAGCCTCCTCCCCCCAGTTAAAAGAAGTTAAAAGCACAACTGAGAGCTCTGCTGTCAGGAATCATTAAATTCTAGGACGGCTGCAGCTGTTTTACACACAGAGGTTTATCACATATTATTGTCAAACTTTAAGCCATGCCCATCAGCTGGTGACAGGGCCTACATAGATTACAGTTCATCTGCAAATGTCAAAAGTAGGGCATGATACATTGTGTAATACATGATACAAGTTGTAATCCTCAAGACCACATTTTTTTATATTATTTTCGGTCAGTGTTTTTTTTTTTTTTTTTTAAATCAGCACAAGCTATATTAAGCAATGCAGCACGGCCTGTTTTGCTTTTGCACACTTTGAAACTTTGTCAGATAAAGCTATATTTGCAAATGTTGATCCAGTTCCATAGATTTTTTTTAATTAAGTCCAAAAATCAACATAAAAAAATTAAACAAAAATGGATATGATGGAGCTTTTTGCTTTTCTCAAAGCTTGTGTGCATAAATAAGCCATGACTTATCCCAATTAAGTGTAATAGATATTTCCCACCCCCTGGTTATGATGCAGAATGAGATGTATGGTCCCAGGTTGCATGCGTCATGCAACCTGGGACCGTTTATGACACCATAAAGATGAATCAGCAAGTTTTATGTCCATGCTCAACATTTACTTATGCTCTTGTGCTGACTTGTAGTCAATCCCTGACATTAAAACACGGTGCTCCAGACGCGCCTAAAAAAAGACTTTCCGACAAGCATAAGTCCGGTTTACAGACCACCTGGAAATGTGAAAATAATAAGTAGAAAATCACAAGCGAGGAGGAAAGAGTGCACAGCTAGTTTGGGCCTATGACACTGAAATAAAGCTTTTGCGAGCACTGCAGGGAGAAAACCTGCTGCAGTGAAGCAGGAGCACCAAGCAGCACACTGCAGTAGAAATATGAAACCAGCGTTCTCTTTTTAGAGGGCCATCCCAGCTGAACAACAACGACTAATAAAGTCAATGACAATTAGGGCTGGAGAAACAAGTGGGATTTTAGGAAGTCTTTCCCTCCAGCTAGCCTCCCACCCCGGCACTTGGCCAATAGAAGGTGTCCAAATAGACGAGACAAAGACTGAGGAGCTTTAGGTTGGATCAGGGTGTTGGACTGACCTTTTATAGCATGTTCTCAGACCTGGTAACCTAGATGGGTAGTGCTAACAGACCCCTGTTCACAGCTTCTTTAACTCCTATTACAGTTACCAAACGGTTGATGACTCATTCTGCACTCCGGGGTCTTTACAACCAAATAATCAAATCAAATGAGACACATTTACATTACTGAACACATTACCGTTACTAGATTGTAGTAGCCGACAGTACAGATCCAGATAGGAAGAAATGTGTGTTGGAATATAAGTGAGCAGATAACGTTTTTATTTCCAAAACCATGTGGCTGAGGTGTAATTAATTCAAAAGAAACGCAGAATATCAAATGGCTCTGTCCCTGCAGTGCCGGTAGTACATGTCGGATGATGCGAGGGGAGCGTAGGCACCATTATATTTCTATATAATACTGCACCAGCTTTGTCCACACGGTGCAGAGGTTTATTCTTTGTGTAACTGATGGACAGAACTACGAAATCTACCCATCTGAGCTGTGTAGAGGAGGTTGCCGTGTTGATGAAATAATAACCATAAACAGACATCATAGCCAGATTTAGTTAACGTGTCGGCAAAGCTTTCCTTGGAGCCTGTGCAGATGGACGAGAGCCATTGAAGCAGACAAGAGTTATTTAATACTGAGCCTCTGCTGCTACTCAATTTATACAATTACAGATAATTTCAATAGATTGTTCAATAATTCCCACGGTATTTTATGCCTTCATACTGTATAAAAGCCCTTCATACCTTGAGTATTCTATTTTCCAGGCATACAGGATTCAATCTTCTCCTTCAGGGTGCCACTCTGATGGAGGCTGATGGGGAAAACGGAGTATGGTCCAGAGTTCCTAATGAAATCCGGCGCAATTGCAGTAAGTGGCTGACGGCTCTTTGAACAGACCCAGGAGAAGCAGCCTGCGGCAAGTTACAACCAACACACACACCTTCTGAGGAGTGGGAGAGGAAAGGAAACACAAAGTAAGGGAAGGGAAAGGGAGGACGAGGAGAAAGTAGAAGACAAGATAGAACTGCAGTTGAGCAGACGCTGTGGGGAAAACGCTTAGAGAGCAGGCTAGTCCAGAGCAGCCGCAGAACAGTAGTGCTTTACATGCAGCAGGGCTCGGCCTTCATTTCCCTCCTCATGTGACACTTGACTGGTCACATATTCTGTATCATTGTTTTGGAAGTGATGATCAGTATGGCTCTTACAGAAGAGCGAGCTAATGACAGGGCTGTATAAAACACACGAGGTGTGTATATATATATATATATATTTTTTTTTTTAAAAAGGTATGCAATGTGCAATTTCAGTGAGATTTTGAATCAAAATAACACTCAAATTAATGCAAAACTGATGTATTTGTTTTATAGAATATAACCCTATGACTAGATACAAGAATAAAAGGTTTACGCTTAAAACTGAAATGGTACTCCAGTTTCTCTCTTACACAACTTCAGTGTACAAGCATATCACCATCTCAAACAGATTTGTATTCATTTTGATGGGAAACACACAATGATAAAACAAATGTAATGGACAGAAATACCTCCCATCTCTTTTCTCTGCTTTGTGCTAGCTTTAAAGTAGACCATTTCACAGTTGTAAACATTAACGTTCCAAGTGTGTCCTAGTTTATTTCCCGTTTCAGTGCAAGGCATATATAATAACAGGAAGGCTCATTACAGCCTTCCAGTATTGCATCGGTGCCAAACTTTGGTGCCGGTTCAATTAAAGTGAAAGTCCCACCATAACTCATCATATCTGTATTGTTTAACCTGAATGAAGCTTCTTCAAAATAAAGTAAGAACACATTAGGTGATGTTGACTTGTGTTTTCTCTCTGAATGTGTGATTCCTTGTTTCTGGTCTCCAAACAGACCATGGATCAGACCATGGCTCTGTCTAGCAGTTGCACACACAGCTCAACTCAAGATGGCTACGCCAGGATACGTGACCAGACTGCAATCATAACCAGATCAATCTCGGCCCTGATTATAACTGGTTGAATTCAATGATAAGGGCAGTCAGAGTCGGATCAATATGGGACTTGATCATGTCTTCATTTTTCTTTCTCAGTGGTTATATTCATACTAGTCATGTATAGTCAGCCTATAATATTGGCTAGCATACACATAACCCAAGTCATGACATAAATTAAGCTAGAGCGGCTGTAACCTTTGCCATCATTTACCAACATTGCATCTCCTCGTCTGTTTCTTTTACACAAGGATTATTTATTAATAATGTTAATGTTATCTCCAAATGAATAGGTCTCAGAGATATTGCTAGCTAAACACAGTGCAAAAGTCAACAGTTCATTGACAAACAAAGTTTTTATGTACCAATACATTTCCATTGTTGTTGCAGCCCTGGTTAAACCACTCTAAACATAAAATATTAACAAGCTTCTTTCTGCACTTTTTTCAATTGTTCAGTGTTCAATTGTGGGGCTATTCCAGTACAACAATCAGTAGGGACAATACTTTGTCTTCTACAGATATTTTTAAAACATTTTTAGCTTTTGTTCAACAGGTAATGTATGAGTTATAAACAAGGGTTCCCCGTTTGTCTTGCTGTAGAAAACTCTCCGAGGACACATGATCAACACTGTGACCTTTAGGTAATGGGAGGGGATGGGTCTTAGTACAGCATCCGGCTACCACTTCACTGGAACAAGACATGCTTTTCCTATTCCTGCGTGTCACTCTTGACACTGTGGGCTCCCATACAGCTCACCTGGTAGACAGAGGTCCATTAACCACGGCGGTCCTGAATGAGACACTGGCCGGGGTTCAAATCCAACCTGTGTCCCTAAACTACATGTTATCTCCCCTCTCTCTCTCTAAACCCCCTTACAGTCTCTCTTTCACTTCTCTGTATAATAAAAGCAAAATGTCCTATAAAATTATCTTTAAAATAATCTGCTATTGCAAGGTCAAGGACGAACATGACTGGTTGATGTTTCTTTATAATTCTATTTTTTAAACTGCAGCAAATGTGCACTCAAAAGTGGTGTACATCACCTTAAAGCTAGGAACCGGAAGATTATTTTGAGATTCTTCTAGGTCATAAATCTGAAATATTAAAATAAATATAATTATGATAATAATGTATAAATATTGTGAAAAGTGTATAAGGGCATAGAGAATTCTGATGTCAGATTATAATGGGCATTCCTATGTCGTTAAAGCAATTTTGGGGTACAATTTGGTATGTATAGACATGTTTTGTTGTGCGTGTGCCCTACATTGGCTGTCAAAGTATCACTGTATACAACCATTGTGACGAACTGGCATTTCACACATACAGTAAAACCACCCACTCACAGTCCTCACCCACACGGTCCATGCTATTTTGCCCACTCAATGTGACAATGTTGATAAGGATGACCAATGCACAGACACAAAATATTTTGTACATGTGACAAAGCGCATGCACATTCATAACAACAACAAGAAATGTTTCTGGTATATTGATTTGATTTGTGTGCAGGTAAATTAAGAGCAACCTCAGAAGTGCAGTATACCGTTATTCCAACGTTTCCTGTCAAAATAGTTAAAAAGAAACAACAGAATGGTGTCACCGTTGACATAACAAAAGGTCTTTGCTCAAGTGCCTTTGATATGGCAGACAGGCCGAGACAATCTACCTGTCTCACATAGAACATGGGGTTCACCCAGACTTTAAAGAGGTTACGGTCTTTAATGTGGATATCAGCTCTGAGAGAGTAACGGTCTGCAGCATTATGTCTTCAGTGTAGCCATCATTGTAACCCCATAATCATATGCAGAGTAAAGAGAAATTCCTCCAGTATATTTGCATATATTGCACATACATATGTGCAAATCTGACTCACTCATGGATGACTTGTCAGGGTCACTTTCAACCCACATACCTCCTCAGGACACTCATGCAGCTGCTCTTTTTCTAACAAAGCACTGCTCCTTAAAGTGGCTTCAGAGTGGAAAACAGCATTCACTAATCTTTGTGACTCTAGCTTGTGTACTCCAGAGGGCACTGCAACTAATTGCTTGATAAAATCCCTCTATGTGTAACATCACTGAATAGGACGATTGTAAACACAAAACCCCTGCATCTCAAAACAGCTGGTTACTGGCTTGTTTTTATGTGTGTTATGGAAATGGAGAATGGCCTTCAAACTGAATCAGAGTACCAACATGGGAGCTGGAGTGCAGCGAGCATATATAATACACTGAGCCTTCCTTTGAAAATAGGACAAACGTAATGGCTACATGGAGGTATTCACACAATGACTAGTAGATGGATCCATCTAAGCGTGCATTAACATAGTAGCTACTAGCTATTTGAGTTACATCAGACTACCTACACAAACCCATAGTTCTTCTGCGGTCAAGCATGAGAATAGCACCAGGTTTCCTGAGGCTTAAAGGGTTAACATCATGTTGTTTATTCATGGCTGTTGGCCTGCCCATAGTCTGTGTCACAGACAATCATTCTGGAAGTTCAAGTGTTTGTTTACTGACTGACTTTTGTGCCCCCGAGGCAACGGCAGCTACGCTCTCAGAAGAGCGGGCTTCCATGTGTATTAAGGTAATAGCACTTGTTTTGATCCTGTGTGTCAGTGCAATGTGTCCATGTGCCATCTGTACCGTACCATTAACCTTGGCCAGCCGCGAGGCGATCAGCGGGCAACGTGTGGAACTGTGAAATACTGCTTACAGCGGTCAGTTGATGCTATTCCATTATTGTAAAAAATATGTTCAGTCTGCTTTCTTTGTCTGCTGTAAGAATGTACATGTTGCATCAATTAGTGAATCCCAGTTTATCAAATCATTTTTAAAAGACATTTTTAAAGTATAAGTGCTACTGGTTGGCTTCTCCAACGTGGGTGTTCTTCTCCATCACTTTACATTCACTACTCTTGAGTAATACGACTGTAATAAGACAAGATAAGCAGTTGGAAGTCATGGCTTTAGACTCAGGGAACTGAGTTTGTTTTTGATTTGTTAGAAAAAGTAACCGTTTCAGTAGTTAAATAATTAAGGTAATAACCACCAGTTGCAGCCCGAAGGTTACATTATTTTAACAGATACAAGGTTTTTTTTTGTATAAGATTGTATGAGTTACTCACTCTTAGCAATATGACGCCTGTATATTAGCAGAGACTAAGGCTCAAGGCTTACCTTTATTTCTTTCAGTTTTGTAAATAAATCTGCAGTCTTGTCCCAAGAGAACTCTTTGCAGCTTTATCGCTTTGCAAATTTCTCTCCCCGGGTATAAATACAATATTCTGATATCTCAATATCTGTATCTCCTGAAGAAGTAGTCTCTCTGCCTCCGACAGGGCTGTCCATCTGTCTCTCAACCTGTTTCACGTAGCCCTTCGCTGTAAATATATCTACAGTATGTCACTGCCATATCACTGAGCAGCGTGCCTTTTTGTATACAGTTTTTGTACAATTACTCAACGCATATCCCCTTCATTCCTCTCAACCATAAACATTTAAATTAATGTTGCATTTCTGAGACACAAACATAATAATTCCTCTGCTTCTGATGTGGAAAATGATCTTCCAATGGTGTACTTCTAAGTCAATCCAATGCAGACTGTGAGCACATCGTTAAGGCACATCTCACTATACAAACAGCGCTGTTCAAGCAGAATTGTTACATATAAGTGTGATCAAACAAACCCCGGCTCTTTTGTGCAACACTAAATAATAATGTATTCTTTTATTATTGCAATTCCAACTGCACACGTATGCCCAAAAATAAGAGTTATCTTGCATTTCTAAACAACTGTTTTGCAACATTTCTAAAG
Source organism: Cottus gobio (assembly GCA_023566465.1). Classification (NCBI taxonomy): domain Eukaryota; kingdom Metazoa; phylum Chordata; class Actinopteri; order Perciformes; family Cottidae; genus Cottus; species Cottus gobio. Next base: position 17,954,196 of record CM042222.1, on the reverse strand, counting down.
TTTGCTTAACATGCTCCTGTGGGGTCATAGCGTTGAGAGCATTTCAGTTTAAAAATGGCATCTCTGCACTTTCATACTTTCCATAAATCTATTTTCAGCCTCTCCCACGTCTTTGTCTGAAAGTTATATGCCAGGTCAGCCAGCCCTCTGCTCTCCCTGCAGCACAAACACACAAACCACCAGCAGAGGGATGTGATGTCACTCATTTGTTTTTCTAGATTTGTATACAATAACAAAGCAACTTAGTTAATGTGTGCCTGGACTTGAACAGGCTTAAATTTCAGTCTCAACCCATTTTCCTAAACCATCTACTCCATCTCCTTTGAGTCTAAAAAGACAGACCATTTGGTCCGGTCCACATGTGCTGAGGCCAACTGGATCCTGGGTCTGTTTAAGGGATGTACCTACGGAAAAATGAACGGGCAGTGATAACATCATGACATGTTATCTTAAAGGGACAATATGTAGGATTTAATGGCATCTAGCTGTGTGGTTGCAGGCTGCAAACTATTGAATACCCATCCACTCACTCCTCCCTTTCCACGACTGTGGTAACTTAAGCCGCTGAGTGCTAAATCATGGTAACACTGTTTGCCTTGATCGGAGGCCATCTTTACCATAGTAATACTACTTTAGGAGCAATGAAGTGGTTACGGCTCACGGCTGGCAGTACCAGTTTTGTACTCTGCAGCTCACATTATTGCAGTTTCACACAAGTGTGGGAGAACTAAAGTGTAACATAACAACACAAAAGGCTCTCACTAGAGTCCGTGTTTGGTTTGTCCGTTCTGGGCTACTGTAGAAACATGAAACATGGCGGACTCAGTGAAGAGAACCCGATCCCTAAGTAGGTATGAAATGCTCATTCTAAGCTGACAAAAACACAACGATTCTAAGTTTGAGGGTATTATACACTCATGAAAACATAATTATTAAAATTATATTCCATTTCTGCTGATAGAGCCCCGAAATGCTACACACTAGCCCTTTAATGCCTCCCTTATTGTCCCAACGACTGGGTGCCCACACACTTAAATGCAACAGTAAAAAAAAGAAAATCCTTACATGCTCAGTCTCCAAACTTACGCATTCTAACAATATTTGTAGAAAATACAAGCATGACCCCAATAACTCCGCTATGAAGAACAGCACAATGTCTCATAAGTCAGACACACGTCAACAGTAAGCGCCACATCGTTATTTACACCTGCAAGAGTGTTGCCTTGATTCACATGGGCTGTCCACACGGTGTTGCAGTGCATCATGATCAACGTAGTTTGGACTTTGTCAATTCTACAATCACAAATCAGCGCTGAAACACACCTTAAAAATAAAATGAACACATCATGATGAAAGCATCAGAGAACCATCTGTACATCAACATTGACCTGAAATAAAATATGAAATAAAAGTAGCTTGTTTGTGTGAAAATGTGGGCTGCACTTTTCATGTGATGTTTGTGGTAAGCAATGAGAAGAGAGCTACATGCAGACAGTATCTCACTCTGCCTCACCAGCTTGGGAAAGATGTTCTTGCTTTGAGGTGGACGTGGGCCCCTCAGAAAATAGCAATGCACATTTATATAAAAAAGATATTTCCATTGTTTAGATCTAATGGCTAAATTGACTGTATGACAGCAATTGCAATACATTTACTTTGTTAATCAAAGCAATATGTTGCCATGTTGGGTAAAAACAGAAAAGCCATTTTGAATATGAAAATTAATATTCGATTGTGAAATAAAAGCAACACTTTCAAGGCTGTCCTCCTCGTTCTTGCGTGGGCCTGAGCTGCTGTACTGAATGCACTACAAGACGGGAGACACACAATATCACTTTCATTGACTGAAAATGAAATAGAACATCAAGCTGAATGAGGAATAATTCAACAAGCGTAATGATGGAAGAACTCAGCCGCAGAGAGAATTACATTCTGTATTAATAACAAGTGTTAAATATGCACTTCTGTAAAGTAAACACACCACGTTCCCAACAGCTGCTGCTTAAGATCAAACTGCAGACACAACCACTTAAAAGAGGGGCGAGTAGTACTTGCTATCTTCCTACATTTGTACACTTTAAACCTATAACAACGCATGTTGTATATTGTGATATGTACTGGAAATGACATACAATATAGCCAACAGGAAGTAAGAAACTTTCAGGAGAACTCCAGGTAATCTCCCTCCAGCAATCTACCACATTATTTAGGTTTTGTAGTGAGATGAGAAGGTATCGAATAGAGGTAGTGCCCCATTTCAACTTCCCAAATCAGCCGTTCTTTGTGCATGATGATGCTTTCATTGAGAGTAACGGGAATAAATAGAAAGAGGGTGTTTCAGATCAAAAGGGTGTGCTGCGTTGCAATGCACAGCTTGGCCAGTTCAGACATTCGAATAGAAAACAATACAATTAAACTGACTTTTCCACTGACACTGCGCAAAAATAGATAATCGAATGGGTTAAAGCTATTTTTTGGGGGGGATGGAGTATTAAAACGTCACGTTACAAGTTCTGAACTCAGTGTCTGTATTGTGAGAAGTGTTCAGTCTCCTCTGATGAAACAGTAAATATCATGGCAATAACAAATGTACAAGACAAAGTCAATGTTTCTGAACAATAACATAAGAGTAAGCCTCCATAACTGGAACAAAGCTACATTTGTCTGTTTCAACTGACTCTTGTGTGCATGTGTGTGTGTGTGTGTGTATTGGCCTATGTCTGTGTGTCTTCTGTGTGAGTGTGATGCCCCTTGGGATTTCCCAAACAGGACTATTGAAGCTAGGCAGGCCGCTAAATCTCAACTGTAGTTTAGGAAACATCCCCACATCGAGCAGACCAAGCTGTACAAACTACAGAGGGCCTGAACTACATTAGTGACAGGGCTAAGGAGAACATCACAGACACAGATCTATAGACCTTTTCAGTGCCTTTGGTCCAAAATGTTGAATGTTTATGTTATCATGTTTGAAATAGTCTTTCCTGGCTGAATAGTGACTCGCACTTCAATACCTGAGTGACTCACCAAAATTTCACACCAACAACAATTTATTAATAAAACAGTTGATTGACAGAACATTTTGATAACTGATTTACATGAAGCATGTTTGTTCCTTAACCTTTAGACTGTGTGCAACACTGTGTGCAGCATATTATTCATCTCAAAAATATGTTTTGAGATGAAAAATAAGCTGCCCCTTTCATCAATGCTATAAACTACAACCTCTCTCTGTAACAACAAGATTGTATAGCAACTGCTCAAAAGATGTGTCTACGGTTCACTTTGAATCTCCAGATCCAGCATAATTGCGGCATCATCAAAGAAGTAGTGTCTCCTTTGTTTCTAGCGTTAAAAGTATTGGACATGGCACCTAACCAAAGCACTTCTACAACACCCGGATAAATCTGCCTTTCTAGTTGTCCTCTGTTGTCACACAGCATTTCTTTGAATATATTTTGTTTGAAGTTTAGTTAGTTGTAGTGTTTGTCGGGCCTCATCAAAGCCTTTACCTTCAATACAAGACAACAAATAGAGAATGAAAAAACGTATTACTGTTCTAGCTTTGTCACACTGACACATTTCTGATCATAAGCCTGTTTGTTGAAAATAATTATGTAAAAAAACAACAGAAATATAACTTTGCTAAGTGTTTGGCTTCACAAGGACGAATGAATTGCAGACATTTCAGAAAAGCTTTCTGCTATATCGATGTACCAGCCCAGTGAAAGGACACACCAGCACATGAATCTGCCTTTTTCAGCTCGTTACAGAGCGTTCAACAGCTTACTGCACCAAACTCAACCCCTGCAGCCTGCTTCTCCTGTGCTCTCCTCTTGGACCAGAGCCCATGGGCAGGCAGGCACACACACACTGACCTACAACAATCAGCTCCAGCAACACACACACACACTCAAATGGACACTGTCACAACCTGGACATGGTCTCTCTCACACACACACACACACACACACACACACACACACACACACACACACACACACACACACACACACACACACACACACACACACACACACACACACACACACACACACACACACACACACACACACACACACACACACACACACACACACACACACACACACACACACACACACACACACACACACACACAGAGAGAGAAACACACACACACACACACACAGAGAGAGAAACACACACACACACACACAGAGAGAGAAACACACACACACACACACAGAGAGAGAAACACACACAGAGAGAGAAACACATGCCAGTGTAATAATGTATGCGAAGACTGTTTTCAATGCAGTAGCGGCAGCAGTACTATTAACCGTTCTGACAGCTCTGAGACAGAGATCTGGAGAGGTAGATATGCTAACTCACTGGCATAGTGTGTGACAATGTGGCATTCTGCTGCACACAGATAGTATGGCATTTGCTTCCCTGTAGCCACAGACAAGTACGATCATCCCGACTCACTAATGGAGCGATGTGAAAAGAGGCAGGAAGAGAAAGGGATGAGAGCAAAAGAGAGAGAGAGAGAGATGGAGAGAGAGAGAGATACCAAAGAAATGTAGCCTCAGACCTAGCAACGATGCTCTTAAAACACCCACCTCAGTCTGCTGCTGATTCCTGACGCAGTGAGCACAACCGGGGAGTAAATACAGAATACAGTAGCTATGATGGAGGACCAGGAGCCAAAATCCAAGAGACAGAGCGGAGAGCGAACAAATGATACAAGACTAGTGAATGTGAGATCCTGTGTGACTAAAATGATGTGTCGGAGTGAGATGAGCACGTACTTCTGACATGAGAAAGACAGAAATACAAGAAAGACAGAAAAGAAAAGTGACACAAGACAGACAGAATAGGGACGGGGGAACAGGCAGGAAGAAGGAAAGACAGGAGAGAAGAGACAGAATAAATGTGGGAGCTTGGAGAGTCACTGAAAAGAGCAGATGCCTTAAAGGAAATGCCCCTCCCTCTCCGCTATGCGCACACACACACGCGCAAACACACCTCCCTTTGCACTGTCAGCATTAGAGCAGGCATGCATTCAGTGAATCGAAGTGAGCTGTAAATAGTGAAAGAGAAGAAGGGTGGGCCGGAGGAAAGCAAGCAAGAAGCATGCATGTTCATTTTAAATCCAATGACAAGACACTCCTTCCTCAGGGTTTCCATTGAAAGTGGCTCAAAGTTGATTGGCTGCATAGCAAGTGAACACGGCTCAGCAGCAAGACGACTGTAGCTCGAAGGGGCGGGGCTACAATATTTGGCTCTACACAAACACCTGTAAATCCTATTCCCCATTATGCCAAAAGGTAAAATGAACATGCCCATTATGTAATACACTGCACCCAAAGAAATCTGTCAGGACCTGGGTCAAGCTCTGACATGTAGGTCCTCACATACTTTAGCGTCTTTCAGCCGGGCATTAAATAAGTCTCATAAAAAGGTCTCTTCACTGTGTCATCTTCATGCAAAGGTGGGTCAAGTAAGTTACTTCCCTCCAACAATCAATAACTTGTCACATAATACCCACTACTGCAAAAAAAAAAAAAAAAAAAAAAAGGTATCATCATTATGATCTGCACCAATTAAAAAAGTTACACGTCGTGTGAAACTGACCCCACCCTGATTATAGTAGGTGAAAGTAATGCTAGAACCACTACTCTGGAGATCCAGGGATGGAAAATTATCTTAATGTCATTGCTGTTTAATCAACAGTAATGAAATCGACTACCTCAATACTCTTGAACAGCAGTGGAGATAGTCAGAGACAAATCAAACTAGACGCAGATGTTGTTTACACATCACTCCACCATGCTATCTAGATTCACAGCTAGTGTGGCATTGTGCCAGCTTTGTTTGATTCAGTGTAAAAAAGCAAAACTGGTGTAATGAGGGTTGTTCTTTACAGCAGTGTTGCGTGACCTCTGTATAAAAGGGTGTTATACGAGAGAGGAATATGTTGCACATTTTGCAAGCTACTAAACGCTACATGAGAAGAACAGGGCTTCAAATAGACCCCACAATCTGTGAGCAACCGATACGGCGTCAAGCGATCGTGATCAGGCCCAGAAATGCTGAGCACCCTTCATGAAGATGGATTTGAATGTCCCTTTATGGTAGTTGTTTAATTGTTGTTACCAGCAACCCATAGTTGCACACAGTGCTACTAGAAGATTGATAATGATGGGCGCAGGGAATTCAAGATTTGTTCAAATTGGGTTTACAGTTCAGAGGTGATGCCTTTGAGTGGAACACAACCCAAGTCGCATCATGCGTCCCTGACCAGCCCTAGTCAAGGAAATATTTAGCAGTATGGTATCGATGTGTAGAGGAGTTGGTGCTCAGGCAAAGAAACTGAAAGGTGTAGCACAGTTTCAAGACATTTGTAGTGTCAAGACATTGGTAGCCAGAAAAAAAAGCAATTTATCACAAATCATAGATCAGTTTAATGGATTTGCCTCACAGTGTGTGTGTGTGTGTGTGTGTGTGTGTGTGTGTGTGTGTGTGTGTGTGTGTGTGTGTGTGTGTGTATTTGTTGTCCAACGCCTGAGGGGACAGCTATAGCTTCACTGTTGCGCACCATTTGTCCCTGGCCTTTCTTTGCGAGCTCAAGCTCATTCACGGCATCTCAACTTCTGCTTCCAGCCAGACTGTCTCCACAGCTCGCTCCTGTAGAGTCATGACACCAAGCATGGCGGGGCGCCTGGCAGACAGTCTGATGGGGCCACAGCAAGAGATATTCACCCGCACTCATAACACTTACATTCCATCCACTTTATCTTATTTTACTTTAATTGTATATTTTACTGTTAAATTGTAAATATTCATTCATTCCCATTTATTGCACTCTGTTATGCACCTTCCGCCAGGACAAATTCGATTCTGATACTTCCTACCAAGTTTCAGAGAGTTGAAGGCAAACCACACAGTCCATTTAGTCCTCCAAAACCAAACTACATTTAATCTTGCTGGGTGACTGATTTTAACATAACAGCTTTTAGCTAACATATAAAAAGAAAATGCACATGGACATGAAGACCGCTACACAATCCACTGTTTCTATAGTTCGTCAGACAACCGGAAACACACTCCCAAACATGGCCTTAAAAAATTTGCTACTTATGACCCCATGTTTATTGTGAATTAGGGGTGAAAAAAAAAAAATGTTCTTAGATGAATCGCGATTCTTTCACGAATGATTAAGACAATAATCAGAAATTTAAAGAGGGAGTTGAGCCTGAAGGCAAAGCTCTCAATTTACTGGTCGGTCTACGTCCCAACCCTCACCTATGGTCACGAATTTTGGATCGTGACCGAAAGAACGAGGTCTCGGATACAAGCGGCCGAAATGAGTTTCCTCCGTAGAGTGGCCGGGCTCAGCCTTAGAGATAGGGTAAGGAGCTCGGACATCAGGAGGGAGCTTGAAGTCGAGCCGCTACTCCTTTGTGTCGAAAGGAGTCAGCTGAGGTGGTTCGGGCATCTAATTAGGATGCCTCCAGGACGCCTCCCTTTAGAGGTTTTCCAGGCACGTCCAACTGGTAGGAGGCCCCGGGGAAGACCCAGGACACGCTGGAGGGATTATATCTCCCAGCTGGCCTGGGAACACCTCGGGATCCCCCAGAATGAGCTGGTAGATGTTGCGGGTGAGAGAGAAGCCTGGGTCAGCCTGCTTGACCTGCTGCCTCCGCGACCCGACCCCGGATAAGCAGACGAAAATGGATGGATGGATTCTCAACGTTAGGATTGCCTGTAACAATGCTGTGACACCGGCTGTCCATTCCTTACCGCTGCCCCTGAACGTAACAGACTTAATAGACATGTATCCTGTTTACATTCTAAGCTAGGCTAAATACTAGCAGAGTTTTGGTGAAAGTGGCTGAGTTTGAGCAGCTGAATATGGATACAATCTGACTGGCACCCTCCGTCTTAAGCAAATGTATGAAAGCATTTTGCTTTGTCCTCTTCCGACAAACACGGACAGCGAGAAGTGAATCACGAAGTAGATTGCAACTTTTTTTTTACCAAGCACCCCGACTCAGTCATTGAGAATCAGAGCTTCTGCGCCACGTTGCATACTTTGGAGAACAGATACAACATTGATTTCAACATTTATACGTAGACAGCGATATTCTACAACAAAACCAAAGCTAAAGTCACTGAGGAAAGTTGGCAGGATGGTAACATGCTATGCGTGACTGGAACCGCACACTTTATCACCGTTTAGTTTTACCACATGTTCCAGAAAGCGTTATTTTTGTATGAGAGCTGAAATATCATTGCCTATAACAGGGGGACTTGTTATTTGTGAATAAAGGCAGCTTGTTATGTCACATGACTCTAAACATGCTGAATTCTGTGTTTTTACTACGAGGATGCTACTACAGGCCCAATTTTATGAATTTTCTTGTTGGTTCTCGTTGCAATGTTTGGAAATGAAATCCTCCAGTCGACACAGCTCTTCTATTTGTTATGAATATTTAAATATTTAATTAATTTAAAAAATCATCTGTTTATTTAATTATGAATCATTACAAATACGCAGTGTTTAAAAAAAAAAAGAAGCAGATATTCACAGTAAGAAAGAAATCCTGTATGATTGATGGAAGATGTGTGAATGTTATGCGTCAAGAAGAATCGATAATCGTTTTATAAATAGCATTGCAGCCCTCTGAAGCGGAAGGTGCCTAGAGATTCCTTCCCCTATACTGAATGGGTGAGGGTTGGCTATGTTGTTCGCATGGCTTATGCAGTAGTCCCAAAGTCTGTGTGTGACACTCTGAAGCTTTGCCAGACAGCTGCATAAGGGAATGGTGATCCTTCTGTGATCATTCCTGGTGCTTGAGTGTTTGCCCTCCTCAACACCATCTGGGAGGTTTAAGAAACAACGGGGCCATTAGTTTTACCCCATAGCCTCCTGTTGACATTCATTTGGTTTGAAGGACATAAACATACCAAAATATAATCACACAACAATATATCGCACAGTTATCTCTCATTCCCTTTACTCAACCATGACTGTACAAGGTCATGTGTGTACAGAATGATAATGCACACCAATAGAAATGGTTTGAATTTCATGTGTGTGTTGCTAAACTGCATTTAAACTCTATTATTGTATTAATGCAAGGGATGAAGCTATTCCAATCCTGTACAAATTGTTCTACCACAACAGATCACAACACCCGTCATGGATAAGCAAAAGCTAAGCCATAAAACAACCTTGCTAATAAAATAGGACATGTTAATTGGTAAATTGTGAGGCAGGCTATTTTCTTAATGCTTTCTACTCATTGTCAAAAAAAATTATATTTTAATGGTTGATTACATTTGTTAGTGTTTTTTGTAATCAATCTAATGAGTATTTTTTGATCAGTCGATTACTCTAACGATGTATGTATTATTCTAAAGATTCTTTTTAAATTACAGATTAATATAGGTCTAACAATACATTTTGCCCAAATGAAATAGTAAAACAAACTTTAATATTTCAATATTCTATTCAAGCTATTGAAGTCATATATATATATATATATATATATATATATATATATATATATATATATATATATATATATATATATATGATCTTAATGTTTATTGTCTCGGGAAAAAAATATGAAGACAACCAGTAATAAACAGAACAAACTTGTAAATTAGACTTTACAGTGTACACACAGTTGGTTTTACTTTCAGCCCCATATAGAGTCGACTCTGAGGTCCACTGGGTATTGCTGAGCTGAAGGCCATTAGGCTTTTAGTACTACAGTTTCACTGGGATTACCACGGAGAACAGGCCAAGTGACAGGCATTAAGTAAACAAAATGACAGGCTCTGAGGAATTAGTCAGTAACTTCTGGTAAAACATAAAAAGCTACAAATCCAGCTCAGCATCAGACACATGTCAGCGTATAGATGCAGTATTGACTGGTTGTCTCAAGATGGGCAACAGAAGAGGGGATCATGTTGTGCTAAAAAAGTGGACGTGAGAAGCATGAACTAGTCTCACATCTCATTCTGGAGGAAAGTAGTTGTGCTATAAAAATAAAAATGTATCGAAATTATTGTATTTTCAGCAGTGCTTTGCAAAAGTCCCACTGGACTGCAGAAATACAATATAATGCTAGCAGGATAGGAAATAGCAAATATTGGCTTCAACCACAACCTTTCGATCCCAAGTGGATCTTTTTTTTCCTGAAAATGCAATGTATGAACGATTACCAATTATTCCAGGACTGTGGGACCTTTTGCAAACAGTTGATGCTGCACACTAGCAGGTCACCATGGGATTGCACAGCATCTGCATTTGCTTACCTTCAATAACATACAGCACACAGGCAAATACAGTTATTCCATACAACAAACACGCATTTGGTAATATTCTTCCTGTTTTGCTTTAGGGTTGTTTGTTGTACCTCAAATCAGACCTGTTTACTATCACTCTTATCTGCCAATTGTGCCCGACCTAAAGACGAAGAGTTCTTAATAAGTATTAGTCTTGTCCTAAAGATGACTTCACTAAAGGTTTGCAATACCTTTAGTGAAGTAATCAAATACCCATACAGTTAAGCCAATACATAAAAACCTATTTGTAGATTTGATCAGATGTAAAGCTTGCAAACGTGTACTCACACCAAGCCCTATTTTGTTTATGGAAACAATATGAGAGCAGTGCAGACACCCTGATAACAGAATGATACGTGTGACTTTGCAGTCAAGCAGCATTTCTCATTAACCTTTGCATTTGAAAATGCTCCAGATAAAAAGTCTAGTGTTTATGCAAAACCGTGTCTTTAGCAAACAAAGTTCCCAAAAGTTGTTAATTGGCAGCAATAGCAAAACCGTGAATTTTTCTATTTCAGTTTTATAACGATGGTGTGATTATGTTTAATTATGCTAATGTGCAAGATGACACGTGAATATGTTAAAAGAGTTAATCATGCAAACTTTAAAGCCCAATTTGGCATAAAAAATTCTTTCCGAAGTCCATGGGAATCACTGACCTATAGTGGTCCCCCAAGAGCTATAAATCAGATTCCACATTGAGTGAAGTGCCAGAGATCGACAAATCTATCCATTCATTGCTGATGACAGAAAAAAAATGTTGATGTTTGATGAAATCCTAATTGCTCTCAAATTGTCTATTACTTTTTAAATGTATCTGCCAAAGCACTCGGGCAAGAAAATGAATTCTTCGTTGTCTGCAAGCCAATGCAAGCAGGGATCTAATCAGGAGATGCAAAGTGCAGCTCTCTAATTGCATCATTAGCTAAACCAATGACTCAGTCACAGTGACTTCAGCCCCCCGACACCCCACCACTCCACCCTCTGCCCCATCCAGAAATAGGGAGTCAAGCCTGAAGCTCTTTACTGTACAGCTGCTCAAGCAGAATAATTCTAACATGTTATGTGCAACAGCGCAAAATGTTAGCGTTCCAGAAATATCCAACAGAAAAACATAGTATTAATGAGACCGTGCTTTAAAAACACGTCATCAAGACACTATTTAAGCCCTGGTGTCTCTCAGTGAATGACATTGATTGGATCTTAATTTTGTTTTAAAGAAATTAAACATTCCAGCCACAATGTAGTGATGCTGCCTCAAAATGTTGAAGACTGTCAAAGGGCAAACAACAAAGCCTAAACCTTTTGGAAGAGGCCTTCATACATGATTTTGAAGGTTCAGGTTTGGATGTGATGCAATTTTAACAGTAAACAATGCTCTCTCAATGTCTTTTTTGGGATCACTTATGGCCAAAAAAAGCCAGTTGAGTTGAACTCTTATTTGGAGGACCTCTGACTTGCAGCAGGTCTACATGCATTACTAGAATGACTAAAAGAGGCGGTTTCCCGGCTATCTATCAGAAAAGAACTTGCACCGCGTTTCCTGTCTCTGTTCAGTGAAGAGGTGACGATAACACCTCTGATACTTCCTGTCTTAAGTTCTCAAATGCAAATTATGGCATAAACCTCGACGGGCTTCCTGTAAATGAAGACCTCAATGATGAAGCAAGATTAATGAGAAACACGACGGTCCAAGTCTTATGAGGATAAGTCCTTCAAATAATGATAGCTATACTAATGTGACCTTAACTTCAACATTCTGACATTTTCAAATGCTTTTTATTATTTTTTTTGTACTACAATGTATGGACAAAAAACGTGTGTCACTGAGTGTTTCACAGTGACTCCTCCATCAGACTGATGGAGGAATCAACCTGGCCTCTGCGCACCGTGAGCCACAGTCGGTGTCTGCGGCAGCCTGACTGCGGCTGCTGAGGACAGAGAGCCTCTGGATCCAACGTCTCCGTGTCGGGTCACATCCAGGCGTCTCTGAACGTTTAGATACGGCTCCTGAACGCATCCTTACATTGTGAACGTGTACGGTCCGTGAACGTTACATCAATGTAACGTTACATGCCCGTTGAAGCTGATGTCGTCACGGCATATGGATTGCGGCGAACTTGATTGCTCGCCACTCGGCACACTTTGCAAGCTAATCACGGCTCACGAAGAAAAAGATTGACGAACACAAACCCACGCTTTTTTTTTTTTTTAAATGAAGCACATTTTGTCTCAGTGTTGCGGCAACGTTAATAAATAAAATACAATGTCCCTCTCGACACCATAATTAACGCTGCATAAACTGCTCTGCCAACGCTAATTTTAAGAAATTAACGTTGTTAATTAAACCCATTTCGGAAGAAAAAAAACATAATCGTTGATAAAAGTGTAGCTAACCCACATGACACTTCCATTTACCGGAGAAAGCACAAACGTCCTTACCTTCTGCCGAAATTCTTCTCTTCCTTTTTTGACAGTGTGAAGACTCTGGATTTTGTTGCTCTGACACAAGTACCACGCGCTCCATCAGAGCCCCGCCCAGCTGGCTGCGGAGAGCAGTCATTCGTCAGCTGTTATACAACTGCAGCCAGACTGAGGCTTCTTATTGGCCAGACCCACATGCCAATCTATTCGGATTCTTCTTCCCGCGTTCTCGACCGCGCTCACAATACATTACATGATGCCGCCTATATTTAGGTGTCAACAACTGCAGATGTGTGAAAACAAGTCACAGTGACCTCCAGCATGAAAATAACAAGGACAAACACAGTTTTGTCAGCAGATTGATGTTTTATTGTCAAGTGAAACAATTCACGCTGTCAAACTAATGAGCAATTTGTGGAAAAACTACAATGTAACAAAATTAATTTAATCCAATTTGGAAAGCCTGTGAATCCACATTGTATTTCTTAGTAAAAAAACAAAACAAAAAAAAAGGTGCGTTTCTCATTGGAGGACAATTACATGTCAGAACGAAACATCCTTGTGTCCCCTAGGGAGAAGTTAGTGAACACGGCAACAGTCAATCTTTCATAACAAGAGGAGCCTTGACTTGAGCTGCAACCTCAGCCCCCATAAGTTCCTCTACAATCGCCAGGGCAAACTCAAAGCTGGTTCCTGGCCCACGGCTGGTGATGTAATGTCCATCCTTCTGTACTCGAGCCTCTGAATATTTATAGTGGTCTAAAAAAAGACAAGGAGCAATACCATAAGGATAATCACAATATGAGAGCTTTAAGCTAAAGACTGAAAGCCACAAGCCAGACATCACACTGTAATACAAGCACCTATATATAGCCAATCTATTACCAGTTTAACTGACCCATTTCTAGTATGTTCTGCCAAATTCTTGCATCCTCTGTCATCCGAGTGGTGTGCTCTCTACACTACTGCATAGTGACATGACTTTCAATAGGGGAGAAAAAGATAGTGCAGCACCATCTGCTGCCCTTGAAAAATAATTACATTTAGTTAGAGTTGCAGATGTTGGTCAGCTGTACTTTTCAGGAATATTTCCAGTCTTTTTACCAGCCCTGGTATCGCTTTCACCCCGAATATCTGGAGACAACTATTGTAGTTGGAATGACCACAGAGGCCGTTTTGAGTTGCCAGCTGTTTATATTTCTGTTTGTCGATGGTCAAATTGTGTCACTGCAATAGTGCCGCAACTGTGCAATATGCAGTCACGAAACTGCAAAGGAGTGTAGATGTGATGAAAATGAAGGTCGACATCGTAGTTTTGCCGCGGTCCGAGCCAAAGTGGGAGCGAAGAGGACATGGTCAAAACATGGTGTCTAGTGTTTGCGGGTGTTATTATAATTTTTTTACCTCCAGCCATCATCTTCTCCTTCATGGCCGGATGCGTAGTGACTGTGCTGCCATACCCGATGCCATGTGCCAGAAGAGCTGTGGGACCTGCAGAAGGGCAAAGCATTTAACGGCTTCCTGTGATAAAGTGGCACTTGTTCTGCTGCTTGTGTGGCTCCAGTTCATGCAGTCGAATTAAAAGTCATGGGGAAAATACTATATCCTCAAAATCAGTTCCATCAAGCCAAACGCTTAATCAAAATACAACGCTGCATTTAACAGTAGGAACTGCAGTTAGTACACAACAGTATTGCCTAAAGGTGTCCTCAGCTGTGCCATTGTTTCATACAATATACAGATTCAGCCTCTCTCCAAAGACTCTGCAGCACATTGAAGGGAGAGAAGAAAAAAAAAAGGAGAGGCTGAAGACATTGACTGCTGCTGCATTAACTTTGGCAACGTCGGACCACTGCAGTGAGCTCATCCAAAAACTGTTAATAAATAGAAAGTTATTGATTATGCTTCTTGGCTGCCTTCCCATGCCGTCTAAGGATCACAGCATCCCTCCGACAGAACAGAAGACTGCCAGTCAAAGCCGAGCTACTCCTGTTACAGCCGTCCCCACCCAGAGGACACCAGTAGGGGAGAGAGAGACCTTCTGAGAGTCAGACAGCGAGGCAGACGTGGAAAGAAAGGTGATGATGAGCAACTCCATATTGCGTGTATAAATATTAGCTCAAAAAGACAAATATACAATGAAAGACTCATCCTGATAGTTTTTGTTTCACACTCATTGTTCTGGTGCTCAATAAAGTGATTCTTGAACTGACTTTTTGTTCACAACCAGATCAAAATTTGAATCATAGGGCAGAATGATAAGTCTCACTAACTGGTTTTCTTCCTGGCAGGTTCATTAAACTGTATATTCCGGTGAGGATTTCAGTAATTTTCTAGGACATCCTTCAATCCACTTTGCCGCAGTGGTCCCCGTCCCTATTCAAAATGTCCTTGTAATGTCCTTGCTCTGCATATGGAGGCTGTCAAATAAAATGTCAGTGCTTGTGGGTTCACTCAGGGACATGCATTAATCAAACCCTCACTCTTTCTTTCCAAATGCCAAAAGGGGTCACACATGACAATGATGATTTTGAATGAAACATCATCTAATATGTGTGTATGTATGTGTGTATATATATATATATATAAATATTAACTCTTTCAAGGGCACGTCCAGTTGCTTAAATAACAGAAATCAAAATTGCAAATGTTTTTCTGTCCAAGATCTACAATTCTATTTGTGAGCAAATCCTAATCCACTTTACTGGCACAATAATAGGTCGATACATTTAAAACCACAGTATCTTACATTTAGTGTTGTTTCAAGCTAAAATATGTACAGGTCTCAGCATAGTGCATTGTTTAATAATTGATGTCATTGGATTTGTCAAACTGGTTCGATCTTATATGGAAAATGACTGAGAGTAGATGTATTGCTCCATTACTGAAAGCATCAGAATAAACTGCTGTGTAGGTTGAGTTACAAGGCAACAACATGAGGGCACTGCATCATCATGACTTTGGTTTATTTTCACAAACTGTACCTGCACAGACGGCTGCAATCAGGCCTTTTCTGCCATCTTGATCCTTCAGCACGTCCTTCACAGCGGGAGACTGCAAGAGAGAGAGAGAGAGAGAGAGCAGTCATTCCTGCATGCCAACCCTGTAGCACTGAGGCAGATAAAATAAGAGAATACGTCAACTTTTTCTAGTACTCTCAATTCTGAAGCCCCAAAATATATATTTTTAAAGGATGCACGTACAACCACGATGATGGAAAACAATAGATTAAAATCATATTATCTCAGTACTGAGTCGCCCCATTAAAAGACATTTTCTCAGTTTGTCTTCAGCAGTTGATTTCTCAAACCACATACGTAGTCAACTCCATCTGGTGAAACCACATCCATTCATTAAGGGGGATTTTCTGAAACTCTAAATTATGACCAGCTCTAGACATATTGGCATCTAAGAAAACATTAACAAAAATCACAGATTAAGGAAATGCAGAGGGAGTGTCGTGTAGCTGAGCGATTGTGTGCCATATGAATAAAGCATAATAATATTGTTGTCTCTGCCGGACAGGTGCAATTAACCAGAAGGAAATGTAAAACTCATCTTAACTTGAGTGAGGTAACAATAAATAAGAGTGCTTGTATGTCAGTAAGGTCCTCAAGTTAAAATTAAAAAGGGACGCAAAGCACATTTGCTTAATCAGCTTCTTACTATG
Organism: Cottus gobio; assembly: GCA_023566465.1. Lineage (NCBI taxonomy): Eukaryota > Metazoa > Chordata > Actinopteri > Perciformes > Cottidae > Cottus > Cottus gobio. The sequence continues at coordinate 17,937,761 of CM042222.1, read as the reverse complement.
AGAAAAATGTCCACGAAAGTTTGAACAATTTGTTATTCTCATAAACGATTTCTGCATTCCAATGTTTCTCTGTGCTTGTCAAGTACTGAGCCCCTGTTCTCGGTTTAGCTCATTTAAGAAATAAACTGCAGAATCAGGGTTGACCTAAAATGCAACATTTTTACTCTGTTGAAGTGTCTGTTTACTTCCTGAATGTTTGCTCATCCTGTCGAACCCCAGATAGAAAACATAACTGGAAGATTCTCATTCCTAAAAACGTCTTTGACAAATCTGGCAACCACATGTTGTAAAGTGACGGCCATCGCACAAGGGAGGGAGAGTGCGACATCTAGTGGCAGAATGTTGTCATTGATATCAATAGCACCTTTAAGGCACAGTCACACGTGCGCAAATGCAGGCGATTCTCCATCGCGCGCAGAGGTGATATTTATGCTTAAAGTTCGCCAAAGTTGAAGCAAATGTTTTTTTCACCCCTTCGCATGTATATCATTTAAGTAAACGGTGGTCAAATGCCATGCCTTTAAACTCCAGCAAATTAAACACAAGGATGTGTTTTGACCAAAACTTTAACTTTGATTGCTTTTTATTTAGTCCCAACTATAATAGATTATGTTAAGGAAAAAATACTTAACAAAAGAAAAAATAAATAAACGTAGCTCCTCCCCCACACTTCCCAAATATTTTTCTCCTCCAGTGAACTGCCACCTTAATGTGGTGGAAGAGTTGGAGCGGCTCAGTGACCCTGAGGCCTGACAGGTCTCAGGGGAGAGTCCAGACTAAGAGCGGCTCAGAAAATAAAAAATAATAATGTTTTCAAAAAGTTGTTTACAAAAAGTGTACAGAAGTAATTTCTAATAATTTACTTTAAATGTGTGTTTAAGTTAATTAATATATTGTAGTGCCAATGTTTGAGAACATTGATTACCTGTACATGTAATCACATCCAAACTGACAGCATGAAACACTTCATTCATGTGTTTATAAACTCTCACACAACGTAATCCATGCAGAGGTGTTTTAAACACACACACACGCAAAGAAAACAGGATGTGCTCAGAATCTATCATGACGGTTAAATCACTGTCCTCTAGCAGATCAAACTTAAAAGCCATACAGGCAGGTGATAGGAGGGTTTCTCACCTCGGCCAGATGCTGGGCCCCTGGCATGCCTCCTGGCAGAAGCACCACATCGTACGGGCCCTGGGAGACAAAACGTGATGGATCAAGAGAAACTAAGGTTTGTATTGTAGGTCAGAAACAGAATCATTTTAAAATTTTACAATTAGAAATGTAGGTTTTCACAAATAAGAAATGTGTCTTGGTATTTAGTGCATAACAATAAACATACAGAAAATGAAAGATAAAAGCAAATACTGTGAGTACTTAAGTACATATGTACAAAAAAAATAGTGTACAATATAAGAGCTAAAAAGTCAGAGAGTTCGCAAAAGTTCACAACGTGAACTGATTAAACTGAAAATCCATTACAAAATATGAAATATTGCTCCTGTTTGAACGTTGCATGGCAGCATTGTGGATGCTGAGCCTGGCCTACCTGTGTGCGGGCCTCTTCCAGGCTGGCATCAGGACAAATCATCACGTTTCTGCTGCACTGGACTGGCTCTTTGCCCGTCAGCCCGGCAACCGTCACTGCAATCTACAGGTTTGGGAAAATAATATAAACAGCACATTAGTAATTGGCACGACACGGCATCCTGTCTATATGTATGGATGACGGAGACCTTTATTTTGAAGGCTATCAAAGGGCCCCCACCTTTGATAACCTTCAAAATAAAAGTATGGGAATGACGTTGGTCTTTGACATTTAACTTGGCCTTTTCCTGCACTCACTTTAAAGGTTATGAGTGCGTCAACAGGAAACCAGATCACGTAGTATACACAAATATAGTGTAACAATTCAAACATTAAAACTGTGAACGGTCCAGTAACGTCAATATCAATAACGACATGATTAAAAACATAATGTTTTACCAATGCAACTTGACGCTGCATGCTCAGTCAGTATCACAGTGACTGCATGTCTCAATCAGGCCGTGGTGTTGTGGGCCGACTGAAAAGGTGGCTAACGTCAAAGTAAAACTCATGCAAGCTGGCTAAACTATGCTGCTCAATGGCATTATTGGCTAGCTAGCGAGCTAGCAGCTAGCAGACAAGACATCACAGACCCCAGCTCTCCGCATGATGTCCACGGGGATGACCGTCTCCATCTCCTCAGCACCTTGAGACAGGATCACGAGCGCCCTTTTGCCCGCCATGGTCAGCTTGTAGTTATGCTACTGAAAAGGGCAAAGACCTCAACTTCAGAGTGCAACTTCCAGCAGCTGCTTTACTCTGCAATGAGGATTTGACAGGGGAGGGTTGCCAGGCTGCGTCCCTGTATCCCCCTTTCAAAGACAGTGCTCCGTGAACGCCAATAAAACCACACACGTCAAGTTTGATACCTTATATTAACTATTAAAAAAAATGAATATGAATAACACCTGTAAAACCTGCGAAAACTAAGGATTGTAATATCCTTTTGTTCTCTGCAGGGATAGTTTTGGAAGCTCAACCAGACTCCAGCAGCTTTAAGTTTTGTTTTTTATAGTACCATAGTTCAAAATCTGCATTGCGATCTATGTATTTAAAATTATTTGAGGACAAATGTTTGGCCATCAGATTAAGCATGGCCACAAATACTGGACTCGCACAATGAGTTAATGATTTAAACTTAAGTAATTGATAAGAATAAGAAGATTATGTGTCATGAAAACATGTGTTTGTTTTAATAAACTGTAAGCAGGGGACATCGGTAAATGACCTTATCCAGTTTAATGTGCACTTACAAGTCCACTATTGTATTCTGAAGATGATCCATATTTTGGTACCATAAAGACTACCCTATGAGAATATGAATGTATATTACTGTATGGTACACCACAAGAAACAAAACATGTCTAGTCAGTAATAGTAAGCAAGGAGAATTAACCTTATGCACCCCATCAATTTTTCGAATGCTTTTTTATCTCATATTAAATCCTGATTATTTCCTTATTCACAAGGTCTATTTGAAAAATGTAAAAAGCTATAATATACAGAAAACCTTGTGAAAATAGATAATAAGGCCATATATGTGTTAGTGGTATATTGGTTAATTAAAAGTTATTTTTTATTATCTTACACATATCAATGAACACTTTTTAAAATAACAATTTTAGTTCAGACATGTCGAGAACTCATGTCAACTCCGCTTAAGTTTGAAAGTTCCCACAGTCCTCGGTGGTCACTGAACGGGGCTCGTTTCACTGCTGCAGGGTGCTCCGTGGCCTTAGCTGTGAGTAGGGAGCAGGAAGGCCTGGAATATTCATATTTCAGCCATAAGTAAGTAAATTTTCATATTTTTTGCTGGACACAAATGACATTATTGTGCGTATCTTTGCGATGCTTTGTGTGAGAGGGGAATGGTTGGTATTGACGAACTCTGTGTGCAAAACCGCTGAATTAGCCTTCTAGCTAGTTCCTAACTTTTTTAATCAGCATTTCTTCAAAACCCGGGGTGCATTTTGTCATTCTTATGGTTTATGTTTATATTTATTGTGTAATAGTGTTATAGACATGACATAATTAACTTATATTGACTTGTGAGGCAGGGATTTGATTTTTTTGATTTTTTCTTATATGTTTTTTATATGCTCAGTCCCAGAGGCTGAACTGTTCCAAATTTGGAACTGATGGGGCCGATATGGTGGCCTTGAACAACACACACTACATACTTTCTTCCAGTAGGTGGCGGCATTAACCAAAGATTCCTGAGGGGGGTGTCAATGTAGACTGAAGAATGAAGTTTACAATATATAGTAAGCTTCAGTGACTTGAATCTAAGGAAAGGGAAACTTGGAGACAACTCCACAAATTCTATTTTAAAAAACATAAACCGTGTATCAGTTAATGCCAGTTAATCACAGGCTTATAATCAGCTATAAATTGCTATGCAGAAAGAAAATTCAGTAACGCAATGAGTGTGCATTTGAAAACAACACCAGGCAGCAGGTCACCGAGGTCACCAAGTTCTTCAAGATCTGTCTGAGAACTTCTGTGCCAAACTCTTAAGACAGTCAGGGAATCATATTCCAGTGTAAATCCTTGACTTAATGTCTGGGGCTTTGGCGTGCAAGCACACATCCTCGTTAATGTGCCTCTGTGCATTCTGCCGCTGAGATTCACTTTCATATTTGTGCGACAAACTAGAGCCCAGTGAAACGGCAGATTTGACAAAAGCGTAGGGGGTGCTGGCAGCAGGCTGTTTATTGCGTGCCTGTGAGTGAATCCAAGAGGCAGCGGTGATTACCAACATATGCAGCTGGGGATCAACTGAACCAGACCCGCGGTGGCACTCATTTCCATACATTAATTCACTTATGTACATTTACTAATTCCTTTCAGTGTGTAGTCATAAAGTGCAGGATTACACTGAGGAATATTTAAAAGTGACAGTAGTCAGGGTGACAAGTAAGGCAGTGTGAGGCACCGGAAACAAAGGGTCTGACCAACAACTATGACTATTTGGACAGGGCTTCAACTTCACATCTCACGTAGGTACAAAAATAAAACAATGCCTGGAAAATAAGTCTGGCTATTTTCTATATTTTCATCATTAACAAAACAAAGCCCATTAAAAGACCAAAACTATGAATAAATAGATCTGACAAGTATTGTTTGTGTAGCCAAAGCTGATACAGCTTATTTATTTGTGGCATAGATGACTACTGAATTTGAACAATATTCTATTTAACTCATATTTGAGCCACATTGTTGCACTGGATTTATTTATTACGTTAAACACCGCCCTGTTGTCACGAATGAGTATAGCACTTATTATTCCATGACAAAAGTTTAGTAGGAAACAACGTTTGGTTTTAGTCTTTTAAATATAACACAATGCCAAACATATCCTTTAAAAAGGCTAAAACACTGCAACATGATCTGGAAAATGACATATAGTTTGTCTGTGAACAAAATTTACAAAATGTTATGCGCCAATCATGTGGCATGGTAGAACATGGTCATTCCCTGTGTACATGGTACATGCGGTACAGAAGAGTTTGCATGTTCTTCTTGGGATATTTGAGATTGGCCTGTTGAGTACGAGGGTGCACATCAGTGGATTCCTTTGCGTATTATTATTTCTCTCTTGCTCCCTCAAGCCTGCTCCACCAGGCCTTGCTCTGCTTTATCTGGCCCTTCGCAGAGGTCTGCTCGAAAACCTGAAGGGCTTCTGGAATCAAACCTCCGGGGAGACGAGAATACAGAAACATCTTTTTTATAAGACGGGGACAGAGGAAAAAGAAAATCCTCCAACTGAAATGAGGGAATTCCACAAATTACCATTTGTCACAAAGTAATCCTGTTACTATTGCAAAGAATATGAAACGGTGTAAACATGGAAATAAACTGCTAATATGGATATAGCTTACAAGCAGAGGCTCTGTTTAGTTGAGATACAGCTGCAGGAACCTGTTTCAGATCCCCAGTAAGGAAGAGTGCCACAAAATTAAAAAGTGGTTCCAGAATATTTGCTTTTATGGGGATAGATTACATTTTTTTTAGATGTTTTTCTTTCTCTATTCTTTGCATTGCTAGATTTCAACTCATTGTGGTCCAACCCTTCGCTAACCGGTGACTCTTTCCCGGCGATCTAATGGCAGCATTAAGGGCTTACATTGCAGCAGTCGGAAAACTGATGAATATTTAGAAGCATGTTATCGTCCCATCTGTGCACAGGCTTTATCTTGTGTCTGTTGCACACATTGTAAGCCACTGAGTGCATGAAGTGAGTGACAAGCATATAATCTTGATTGCATCTTGATGCTATTACTTTATGCTGCCAAGCGCTCAGGTGACAGCTGGGGGACGGTGAGGAGATCTGGGGGGGAAAAGGTGACATTGAATTGTATGCACCTGTGTCGGCAGTCAGCAGCCCCATACAGACACAAGATGGCGCCAGTTGAGTAGGCTAGTTCCAGAAGAAAGGCCAAGCGTGTGAGAATATTTTCAACAATAATCTGCAAAAAAAATGCAAATGACAAAAAGGAAATAATAGAAAACAAAAGTTGACTTTGTAAAGCTACAACAAAGGCAATTTGTTCTTTTCTTTGACAAATCATCAAAAGTGTTCAGATGTCGAATATTAACAAATAAACAGATAAACTGAACAAAGACGGGTTTGGATGTATCTCTCAACATCCATTTCACAATTTGTTTTAAATGCTTGAGCATTATTCAAAATGAGATCCCCATAAATTCAACGCATGACAAATTGTTCTCAGCTACAGACGCAGTATTACAAATTAAGGCAACACATTAATGTGTTGTTTAGATTACTGAGTATGTTAAACAACATGAACCACAATTGCCTCACAGTCATTTCGAGTTGAAATAATCTGCCTATCCTCAAATTATGCCCCCATCCGTGCTATTTTACAAGGGGGGCAAAAGTGACTCTCCTCCTTTATTCTCCCTCTCTGTCTCAGTGAGTATCAGTCTGTTCTTCTCTCAGCTTGCCTCTATTAGACGCCTTAATGCCGTACAGCGTGGCCTATCTTTAAACAGGAATGCTGATGATACTGGCCCTGCAGCGGTGCTCCCCCCACCCCATCCCCAGCCCCAGCCCCGGCCCCGGCCTGCTCCTCTACACAGAGGGCAATAAAGACACAAGGAGGATTAGTGTTGTGTGCCTAACAAAGTGGTTGCCAGAGAGTGAGAGGGCCATGCCCATGGGCTCAACCGCAGCCCCGCTCAGCTCCGCTCGGCTCTGTCGAGGTCCCCCCCTGCTCGGGCTTCCCTAAGGTCCGCTCTCTCTCAGGGAGCTCTGTGGATGTGTGATAGACTCTGAGTGGGTGAATTTATGTTGATGCTAAAGAGGCAGAGGACGCAGACAGATAATCCACAGCTTAAGCACTGCTGTGGTAACTTTCCCCCTTAAACAAGGGAACATATGTGCAAACAGTTCAATTTAATTCAATCACATACTCACACGCTGTGCTTATTTTTTGCTAAAGACTTTCTCACTGCGAACTCAGACAAAAAAAAGTTCCAACTCTTTGACTAGAAGGCACTTAGAAATTGGCATCAATAAATACAAGATGATTTAGTTTAGCCGACTCAGGAACCTGTGTCCTTCTGTGTTGGTTCATCCCACTCAACGTCCAGGGGAAAAGCCTGGTTTGTTACAGCGCATGGGCAGGTTGAAGACCTTGCTGCATGTTTATGGATATCTCCCCCACTGCAACCAGTGTGCTTATATAAATTGAACACCATATAATTGTACAAGTATGATGAACAGAGGTGCTGTGGTCTTGTAAATGTCGTCACATTAGAGAGGAGTGTTACATCTGAGATTACTATGGAGGAACATGTCCGTGGGTGCAGGCCTGTGAGGACAGTAGCCTCTGGTTTGATGGAGAGCCGTGTACAGGACAGGACAGGTGAAGCAAACAGCTGCTACCCCCGTTTTTCCTTAAAAACCCCAGCGTGACAGATCAGGCCGTGGCTCTCACACATTACGGCCTGCTTTTCACACGGTAGCTGTCTCAGGCCACGTTACACACATCTTTTAGATGGTCCACTTTGTGCGTTAGGTAATGAAATTGACTATGGAGACCCCAGAATATGCAGACATATGGTGGCTATTAATGCTCCCTTCTCCCTTTTCAGCCGCAGCCCTCTGCCAAACAGTATGGTCTGTTCCCGCCTGTCTGTTTTGGGTCCTCTTCACTCTTCAAGCTGTTTGCCTTTTACCTCTGTCACGCCAACCAGGATTCACACAGCAGCATGAACTGCTGCGTGCAGAAGACAGGCCAAGTTCTGTTAATACTTGGCTAAGTTTACATGTTCATTCACACTTGATTACAGGGGAAGCCCTGAGTTCTGAATGGTTTCAGTATGTCAGAGAGGCACAGTATGGAAAGGGTTATCCCTTTAACACAATGGAAACCCAATGCTCAACAAAAATATTGCTGTATTATTTCTAAAATAAATGTACTAAACAGTGCATCAAAAAAAGAATAAACAAACTGCCATTGCTCAGCAAACTTACAACAACATTGTTTGCATTAGTTTTTTTTAAATTTAAGACATGCTTAAAAAAATGCAGTAAAAGGTACAATGAGTAGGATTTGTTGGTGGACCCGCCTCACCGGCTCAACGAGGGTTATTAAGCTCGCCATCGAAATCCAAACCCGGATTCACTCTGTTTCTGGTTTGCGTCAGGCTTTGTCCGCTTAGTGTTTCACCTTGTTATATTTGTTATACTTGTTTTGTTTTTTTCCCTGAGCAATGTCTGCCATTTTCATAGCTTCCTCTTGGAAACGTGCTTCCGATCCGGCACCCGGTCTGTACGTTTCTACAGAGGTTGACGCTCCCCAACACGGCAAAAGAAGAAACAATTATTACAGTCATAGGGTATGCAGATATAAACGCTGTCAGACACTTCAAGTGAGAAATGATTGAGAGAGATAATTTCTTTATAAATCTGTACAGTGCTGTGACGTAGTCAAGACCACCTCAACCGATAACAAGCCATGTGCAAGAGCAGAGTGTATAGAGATTGTGACAAAACAAAACTTTGAGGGTTTGAGACGGGTCAAGACCAAAGCAGATGGAGTCCCACACTATGACACACATACGATACAGTCAGAAACATATGAACTGATACACTCCTTAAGTGGATCTTAAAGATATTTCCTTAAAACCACTAACAGAAAACCATAGAAAAGACACTTATTTTATTGACGTGTGTGTGTATAAGTGTACCATGACATGTCTTCATAAAAGGCATTGCAGAGGTGAATTTGATGTGTGTGAATACTCCTTTTTTTAATGAGCAATCACAGTAGCAATGTTAAATATAAATAAGTCAATGCACAATTAAGTGATATTCCCAGAGTTGTGGTCTTGAAGTAAAATCCAGTCTTCTTTGTCCAAGATGAGACAGAATAAAACTGTTTGACTGAGCCCTTCAAAAAGTGGTGTTGAGACCAGCCTCAAGAACTACAACACATACGTTATTTTGGGGAAAAACCTACTCGTTCAAATACTTGTTTATGAATTTATCATACCTTGATCAGAGGAGTTTTATTTCTATGTGGTATTACTTATGTTTGCAGCTCAGCTCCATTCATGGTGCAACAAATTTAGCAAAAAATTCTGATTCTGTTCAGGTTTTTTCTCGCTCCGGCTTCCGAATTGATGGCAGCAACATTTCATTCTTTGAACAATGTACCGGAGCCACTCCGAAAACCGATGGTAAAATATCCTTTTTCCCTTCCTTGGTAATGGAAATGGATGCTCAATGGTCTCCCTCTGCAACATATTATGGCGGTAAAAAGGCATGCAGGTGTAGTCTATTTTTACCTGCATAAGCCTTTATAGATTAACACAGTTTACCAGTATCTGCTCAGCTTTCCGTACACTATCCCAACTCTGAAATGATCCGGATTCTACTCACTTAATCTCCTACTTTTTATATAAACGCATACTGCATTATCTGACTTAATGTCTGAGACATTTCCAAACAATTTTCCTTCAAAATGTCTTCAAAATTGGTATGAAAACATTCCCACGAAAATGATGGCTTCTTTATTGTTGTCGAATGGGGTATTTGCAGCTCGGAGTGTAATTTTTCGGGGCGATGGGGGAGACAAACTGCCTATAAATAAATCCTATGCAATCTCAATTAAGTCTGTTTTCTCCCGCTCACTATTCCCGCACTTTTGATTTCCATTTTAAAAGCAAGAGTGATATATCCCAATGATTGGAAATGTTCAATACACTTCTGGAAGTGGGTGCACTGTCCTGTGCAGATAAGGTTGCAAATGCAAGATCTGTCTCTCTGAAATAGAAGCCTGACAAACAGCGCTGTCTCTCCCAGACACAGTGGGAGAGAAGTGTGCTCGGATGGAAGCCTTTGAGACCAGCCTTTTTAATATCGGCGCCGCTGTAACATCAGTAAGGTGACATTTCGGCAGCACCATCAAGATCCAACAGTGGCCATGCTGCTTCGACAATCAATTATCCATGCATAACATCCCACCAGTGTGTGCGACATGAATCAGTCCTGGACCAGGCTTCTCCTCTGCCTTGATTCTCAAGAAAAGGGAGACCTTTCATTCGACCCTTAAGAAAGAGAGAAATGCTCTGTGTGCTGATAAGGGAGCGAAGAGAGGAAAGTTATGGGGGAAAAAAAACAGGTAAATCAGCATTGATATTTATTTGCATTATCTTGAAAGGAGCTCAAATTGGTTTCATCCCAGTGACTGTGAATTGCGTTACAGAGAGCGCAATGTCCATCTCCGAGCAGAAGCCAACGTTATGATTGAAAGGGCAGAAAGTATCCTTTGTGTTGCTCGGTGGACTACAGAGAAGAATGCATGTTATCTTTAGCCCAAGGAGAGGGAAATACATTTCACAGCACACAGTGCTCATATCCATTTTTGAGACCAGTTTAGTTGTGATATGATTGTTATCAATGTAGTGGCCGTATGTCATTTATTTCCCCAACTCTCTGACATGAATGGCATCCCTTCAGCAGACTGTGAGTTCTCGGCGTACTTGTGTTCCTCTTCTTCGGCTCAGAACAGGTTGTCCATAATAGAAGGAGATAATACATATTCATATGCTTACATCAGCAAGCCCTACAGGCTAAAAACCACTACAATATTGGGCCTTGTTGTTGCTTATAATAAAGTGCCACACATCTGTATGTATTAAATGGTAGCAATTGAAGTGTCTGGCAACAAGAACGTGGGATTTCCTCTGTCACTTTGATGGCTCTACAACATATCTTGTGGTAATCAGATCATGTTGAGTTCTAGGTTCAGTCCACATACAACATGTGTGATAACTGTGTTAGATTTCGGGTTTTGAAACCTCACCGTAAGTGAAATCAGAGTCGGAGGACCCAGTTTGGCGCAGCAGCCTGCTCCCTGAACCCAGAAGCTTCCTCCAGTGTTTGACAAACAGCACCATTCCCCCGCTCGCCCTCATTTCCATCTGTATGCTATCACTTGGCTGTCAGCGGCCGGATTGGCCTGTAGTTCGCAGGATGAAAGGGAGAGAGATCCTGTTGAGTGAATAATCTTGCCAGTTTACAGAAGAGAGTGGATGTCAACTTGACAGACTGTGAGTAGCACACAGATTTGGGATTCATGGGCAATCCCATAGTCCCTTTAAGTCTGGACGTGTGAATGTGAAATCAATAGTACATCCATACAACAGTTTGTTTGCTGGACTCTGGAACGCTTTGTTATGAAAATAAGAGTCATGGATCTTTTCCCTACGGATTGGGGACACAGAAAAGGGCACCATAAACATGGTACTTCAGCATGAAAATCCTGATCTTTCTTTCTTTCTTTCTTTTCTTCCTTTTTTTTAAAAGAAAAGCATGCACTATTAAAATATATGCATTTATCAACACGCCGTGTGAAAGCAGCACGAATGATAGGGAACCGCGTTAGTGTTAATATGAAACCTCTCTTGTGTAAAAAAAAAAAGCTAATTATATTCTCTGTGAATGGGTTAGTTTTAATTACCGTATTTACCTGTGATGCTTCAAATGAAACGTGTCACCCTGAAGGTAAAGCTCACCATTTGAAACATCTCCTCGGGCCTCTATACACTCCACGCACAAACCACCTCAACCTCAGCCACAATGTCACAATGATCTGTATCATAGGAGGTATTCAATAGACTGCAGTGGCACCTTTACAGGCATCCGCACATGCGTCACTGTTTACATATAACATAGCTGTCTGGGTTGGCACCGCCATTCGTGCCCTGCTGTTTATTTGATATGCAAAGGAGTGCTGTGGAGCAGCTCCACGGTCTCTGCTAAAGTACTTTACTCCTCACATAACCCAAAGTGGCAGCAGCAGCATCAGGATGAGCTCCAAGAGCGAGGTGGCTCCCTCTCAGTAATTTATAATGCACTTAACTCCTCTACCCTGTTGATTGTCTGCATTACCAAGAATCAAGCACGAGGCAAAACAAATAAAAAATGCCACTTTTTATTGTGGTTTAACACCTTGGAAAGGACAAGTCTTTCATTATGTTCCCGCTCATTCACATCAGGAACCGAAACAGGGATTACGGTGGCAAAGGAAAACCACTTCAAACTGCTCCCAAGAACACCATCAAAGAAAAGCCTGGGTGAAAAGGAGCGAAGAAGGGAGAAATATACACAAACGTGTCAGTTCAATTGCGGTTCAATTTCAGTAGTTTGGAAAAATTTCAAAAATATCAATATTGAAAACATTACAGCGGTGTTAGATTTGCGAAAAAAGACACTGCAGGGTCTCTAACCACACCTTTCACGCCGCTACGACGAGCCTCAAAGCCTTCCCAGAATACACTTCTGCTGCCTCCAGCCCAGAGTCGTACGGACGGCCCATCTCTCGGGGTGGAGACCATTATTAAATGTGCTCTGTGGAGGGCCTGCAGGTAGCTCCCAGGATCAGACACAGGGAGAGCAAGAGGGGGCTGTTTGGCTTAAGTGTTTTTTATTAGGATAGATGGAGACCTAAGCTCCATAACAGAGCTTCAGCCCTTTCTCCCAGACAGGGGCCCACTTTCCCTTCTCACTCTGCACAGGCACATATCAAAACACCAGCGCCTCACAGACACGCCGCTCAAAAATGGCATGTTCTCTTTTTTCACTTGGCTCAGCTTTCTCCCTGTCAAAATACAAATGCTCCATGATGGAATTCTGCAATTTCCTTTATCATCTGCAACAAGCCCATTTCTCGACTGTTAAAACCCGTAATTATTGTCACTGAAAACAAAACTGCACCGGGAGGATTGGCATTGAGACCGTGTGTGTGTGTGTCCTTGTGTGTGTATGCAGTATACAATTATGAGAACTTGTGAAACTCTGCTGGAGATTGTAGTGTGTGTGCTCCAAAACTAACGAGTACGATGGGCCACTCAGCCAGATTGGAGGTTTGGCTCCACCCTGTTGTATTTGCGCTCTAGTTTTTTTTTCCACCCAACGCTGCAGCACATATTAGAGCCAGCTGGCCAGATGGCATACTTCCTCCTCTAGTTGTAACGATATGGTGACATGTGTAAGCCTGTTTTTACGCTGCCCATCACTGACACCAGAACACTCAGAACATCTGCTCTGAACAAGGACAGTAAGTCGGGGAGGAAGACTGCCTGCGAACACATCCCATAATTTGATGACAAGGACCAGTTGTTAAAAGTCTCTTTGATGGAATAACTTTATGTGAAGTTCACAGACAGCAAATGTTACAGCGGTTTTATGTGTAGTACATCTCTGTGTGGCACAGAATCTCGCCCTCTGTCTTTAAAGCGTAGTCGGAAGTATGAGCAAATATTTTACAGAAGACTTTACCTCGTCTTGACCCTGCTGTTGTCATCGGAAGAATGCTGTGAACCCTGAAAAAACTGCTCCCATCTGGCTCGCCATCACTCCAACTGCTGCTGTTATACTTGTGGGAACTACAATGCTCTCGCACTGGGCACAGAGGAAGAAAAGAAGGAGGACTAGTAGGAGAGAGGGATGGATTCTTGAAAGATCCAGCTGTTAGGCCATCCGAACCCTGGGAAAAATGAATAGTGGTTTTAATGTATGGGTGAGCACCTCGCCAGCACATCAGCCTGACTTATAAAGCCCCCGTAAAAATGTAGGGAACAGGTGGACGGGGACGTTTGGCAAAGGGTGAAAGAGGCTGAATGCCAGGTCAGTTCTCACTGCCAACATTGTGTTGCTTTGAAGCCCCCCCCTCCCCCCTTCCCCTATAACACTTTATATATTTTTACCTCCTGCCGTGCAGTAAATCACTTTTTTATTTCTCCACATTAGCGTCTATTAAAGTGCAATTCCTTACATTGATTTCTCTACCTTTTAATGCAAAGGCTCTCCACATGTTATCACATGCTCAGTATGCTGTACGCAGTAGTTTGTGTCGGCATACGCAGACAGATGTGAATAACTCGCTCCGAAGCTTTAATGTGGTGCAATGCGGGTGAGCTCTGTACAGCCGTGTGTATATTGACTTCTCTGTTTCTGTGATGTTTCATTGAATAAAACAAACAGCCAGCCCCTCAATCCAGTTTTATCCATAACCTCTGAAATGAGACTTTATGTTTCATACAAACGGCATCTCGGTAACATCAATAATCCTGCAAATGAAATCGATTTCCCCTCCCCGCTCTTCCAATTCTGATCACAGCTGGGTTCCCCATATGGAGTATTAATGGGGTGGAGCACCCTGAGCCTGATCTAAAGCTGGAGAATTCTGGGCACACCACAACATCAAATCCCACTGTAATTACCTTCATGCAAACACAGGGGCCCTCTCCAACACAATATGGGTTGAAGATTGGGATTTGTGTGCATTGTTTTTGACGCTGGAATTGATCTTGAAAATTGTTTGGTGCAATTTACCAAGATGCTTAAGAAAATTGAAGAGCACTGCCTGCGCGGCATACAAATGCCTTGTTGTGATGAGCACAATATGCAAGCTCTAGGTGGCTCATCTACATTTTTGACAGCAATGACTTTCTGGTACAATACAACAATAGCTAATCATTGTGTTTTCCATAAATTCACATTACAGAGATCATGGATCTTGACAATCGTCACTCATCTTTTTACTTCACAAGAAATTCTCCAAATCGAAGACGAAACCAATTTATCCCATGCAGATGGCTAAGCAGCTACTCCTTCTCAATTAGCTTGCACATGTATTTGAGCCCAATTTTGGCATAGCAAATAAAATGCCATTTTGTCACTAGATTATGCTATCTGACATAAGGCTATTGTCTTAATTCCCTAAGGCTGTGTTGGAGAAAAATCACTAAACATACAGAGGGCCAGGCTATATCCTGTCTTACAGACATCCCTATCCCATCATGCACACCCCAGCCTTCTCTCTCCAGCAGGTGGGGGTGGTCATGCACCACGCAACACGGTTATGGGTTTAAGTCGGAAATCTACATACTGAAATGACTTCAGCTCCCTCTCACAATGCCAAACTTGCTGGAAGTCTGATGAGTTTATTTCATCAATTCCAGAAATGCTGCAGAGAGAGAGGGAAAGAGAGAGGGAAAGAGAGAGGGAGAGAGAGAGAGAGAAAGAGAGAGAGAATATTTCTACATACAATAGACTGTGTCCATCATCCTCTGAGTGTGTGTGTGTGTGTGTGCGCGTGCCCTTATATCCCCTCTGCATACATAGATGTGTGGAGGTAAGTTTGATGTGGATCCTCTCTGCCCTCTGAGTAGCACAGTGACTGCTGTCCATCTGCTCCAGGGTCTCAGGTGTGTGTTATCTCTTCCTGTGCCCCTGGGAACTTTCTACAGATATGCCAGTCAGCCCGAGCTGAACTGCTCTTGTAAATTACTCACTAAACAGCCCTGCCCTGGATTCTGCATTCGGGGGAAAATCAATTATTTGACCCCCCCTTACATTTCACAGTCCATTTTCAGCATGCTGGGGCCAATTACACCCAGCAGAAAGACTACTCTTTATGTCATTCCCACGATGACCTCCATCTTGCAGCTCCACACGGAGCACTGTTAATGCACCAACTACAAGCACTTGTGCCACGAAGGAGCGTGCTAATGCACTGGTTACCCACACTTTAGCCACACCGAGCACACAAATACAGCAGCGGAGAGGCAGCGCCACAGCCGCACGCAGCCAGCTGCAGTGTCTCTCAACTGGGAGGTGATCATCTCATGTCCAGTGCACTGAGCGAACGCCACTGACGGTTTGACAGCCCTAATGAAAGCTGATTACCAGGAGGCATCTATTAATTTGTCCTTAATCATGACAAAGAGAGTCTGTGGCTAACAGCTGTGAAATGGCAGCCGCCGCGCGGAAATGAGGCTCAGGGAAAGGCCGGGGACAAGGGGTTAGGCCCTGCGCTGTCATTAACCGCCTGCCATTGTGTGTGCTCGCTCAGAGCTTAGCTACAGGTAACTCAATAAGATAACACGGACCGCGCTCGGCCCCGGTCTTTGTGAAAAGCTATTGCTGTGAATCCAGGGCGGCTGGGCGAAGAATAGGAGGATATTGGTTTGCATGCTCCGAGCAGGAGTTCTTATGATCCAGGTGAGAAGCTGACAGTAACAGGTTTAAGCTCTGTTCCTTCATCTGCTGGAGGGGCAGTGAGGGAAAAGTCAATCACCGACTGAACAGGCCGCTGAATAAGGAAGCGAGCAGGCTTTTCAAACCGATACAGCGCAGCAAATGTATGCTCAATCAAACCCTAAATTTAGATTTTTATAATATGCAGACATAAATGGGAAATCTATACGTTGGAAATCGAAAACAAATATTCTCCAACACACACATAGTCCATGCAGGGAGGGCCCATAAAAATGAAATCATCATATTGGAATATTTCCAGCTGTGGCAAATCCTGGATGTAGCCGCTTCGGCGGACTGGTGGAGTGATGTTCAGAGGAGGAGGCCCCTCATATGAGTCCAAATGATCTGCCTGGCTAGAGTTGCTAATGTGCTTTATACGACCCTGAGGTCACTTATAGGTTCCACTTAGGAAGCATTGGGAGGGGGGGATAATTATAGTGGCTGTCACAAGGTATGTGATCTAACAACGCCGGAATATTAACTTATACAATGATTTACAATGAGACTAATGATTTTTGAATTTGTCTTTAGTTAGCACAATAACAAGCGTGTGTTTTTGAGTGTAAAACACCATCACGCCTCATCTACATGCAACCGTAATAGCTGATAAAAGGAGGACCATTGAAAGGCCTGAGCTACAAAAAAAAAAAAACTCCCCGTTCATGATACCTGATAGTTGTGAAAGAACTTGAATCTTTATTCAGCAAAACTGTATCCAGTCCGTAAAAGGTCCAACAGAAATCCGTTGTTCATGTGATGATCCAAACACCCACTGGGATTAGACTCCCCAGTAGGATGTTAGTTCATCTTAGCTGTGGCAAAAACACACTTAATCCTGGTAAAGGGCCTTATTTAAAATACTTTCCATCTACTGTTTGTCTTTGACCACTTTGGACATTTAGCTTGACCAAATATCCATGCATCACTAATGTTAAATTATCTGAATAACTCATTTCATAAGTGTACTACAACACCGGCAGATTTGTGCAGTGATGCTGAATCCGTTCTGCTTCGGAAGATGTTGAGTATTAAATTGTTGCTTTTATTTTGCGTCAAGTCTAATAACGGGAGTTTTGCCTTTTGACATTCCCGCTGGTGTGAGTTCAGTAGAAACAGTTAGGATTGTGTGAAATGATGAATTTCTAATGTACATATTGACACACTGTGCACTTTATGTTGCTGCTTCTGGAAAGCTGCAAAACGTATTAATAAAGAGAAATAAGGTAAAGAGAAATGATGTAGCCGTGATATAATGATGTTATAATTATTAGTTAATCATTCAAAAAAAATTATTTATCCCCTCGCAAATTTACTTGCATTCAGAATATAATTATTGAATTATATTCTTTTTTGTGGGGTTTTTGCTCTGGTCTAAAAACATGAATTCTGCTCGGGGAAAGACTGCAGGGCTCGGATGTAACATGACAAACAAGGCAGAACATTTCGTTTAGCTTCGTATGAATTAATCAGTGGAAATGGGCAGACATGTTGAGCAAACAGTCATTTAAGACTCTGCTGAGACACTGATGGGACCCGTGATTCAATTAGATACTGAGCTCTTGAAGATGCAACAAGTCTTTTAGTTCAGGAGGGAACAACCACAGCCGGCTTCCACACAAACACACAACTGGCTGACTGTCACACATCTGTAAACCTCAAGAGGACTGGATGCATTATTTGATAGATAAGAAGTGATAAGGGCTGCAAAAGAATAATATTGGGAAACAGTGTGTATTCAGATCATTATTTTCAATGCTTAACATTGTACACATTGTCTACATTTATTTATGTTCTCACATTTTACATTTCACATCTGATATGCACATTTTGTAGTTAATTTGCGTTGCTTCAGAAACTGGCACTGAACACGTATAACCATTTAAAGGAAATGTTATCACTCTGTCACATAACATTCTTCTAATAACATAGTCGATAGCATTGTACATCCATCCAGCTACAATATTGTCATGCATAAATTAATGACAGAATCTTATTCTTAACTTTTTAGTGTGCACAAATCATGCACAACATAAAATATTGAACTCAGACTAAAGCTTATATTCTACAGTGTGTTTAATGTGTGTGTGAGGACCTGACTTATAATTTTGAATAAAACAATTTTTAAATAATTTTACCAAAGTGAAATGGTAGCAAAATAACAGTTATTTTGCTTGAGAATGATATATAGTACAGTAGTTTATGCTCTTTTATTTACTAATATTTGCTATCTATAAGCCTACGGGGTAATCAATTAATGTATCAGATTTTATGCGCGGCAAACATAAAAAAATTATTATGGTAATTGATATGCAATTGTGAATGAATAGAAAGAAAAACATCCATTACAATTTACTTTCAAAGAAAACCTGCACATGCATCTGATTTAAATACCATCTTAAAGATGAAATATTAAAGACACACTGTTGGCATTGCTTTAAACCGCAGTACTATTGATTTGTACAGATATTAACAGATGAAATGAGGGTGCTAGAAACCTTCTTCCTCCAGCCTTTCTCCTATCAATCCATTTGACTTTATTATTCAGACAATTGAAAAAGCCTTCTTGATGCTGAAGGGTTCATTTACATACAGCATGCGGCTGAATGTACGTGATCAAGTGACACATTTTAGGGGCAAGAACTCAAGTGAAACAACACAAAGTAGATATCTTGTGATTTTAAGATTGAAATTCAGACATAGATGAGTAAGTGTCAGTCAGAGTTTGATTAGCGATTGCTTATTATTACAAACTTTGTATTTGACTGCATTGAGGAGACCCGATGATGGAACACATCACGCTGCCGTTTTCCTGTATTATTTTTTGCCATTTGGTGGGTGTTGACGGTTCAGGGTTCGGGCAGCGGGGAGTTAAGAGGCACCGCAAGCCTCACGCTGAGTCCCCTGGTGCTGCCCCCTCTCATCTACGAGAAGAGTCTCTTCCCCCCTGCTAAGTTTGCAAAGTCCAATTTTCAGCTAATATGGAGGTCGCAACAGCAGGCGCAGAGGGCGTAGTAGGACATAATGGCTATGGGATTGTAAATATTGGTTTTAGAGAGACACAATTGGAGGGCAAGCGGAGAGAAATTTCCATAGAGTATGTGCTAGCACCATTGGAGGCCTTGGCGCGGCAGAATAGATTTTCCATTCTAGTGTGTCACATTAGATTTTCGGAGGTGCTCAGTGGCAGGTACATGTCATTAGTAACACTTTAGCACAGTAATGAACCTTTTTATTTATCCGGTGCCTCTCTCATGAATGAATAAGGAGCTGCTCCCCAACTGTGCCCAGCCGTGAGGAGCAGACAGAGGAGGGAGGGAGGGAGAGAGAGAGAGAGAGAGAGAGAGAGAGAGAGAGAGAGAGCCGGGAGCACTACGAAGGCGAAAGGGGAACGTGGAGCCCTGGGGAATGCTGAGGAGGGTTAAATGATCATTATTGTGACACTTGCATGCACACACACTAACACACACATGCACTCACATATGCATCAGTGAACAAAAGAGCATACACACACACTCATGCACACTCCCCACCTCTGCTCCCTGGGGTCCTGATCTGACACTCTATTTACACACACATTTACACAGTCTACTCCCTCCTTTATAAAGCTGACAGGTACTTAAGCGGTACATTACTCTGAGGAGCTCAAGCCTCACGGCGGTGTAACCAAACTGTCCATTCACCGCTAGCCTTGTCTCAGTGTTCATTCAATAATGGCCTCGGAGAAATGCGCCCAGTAACGAGCGGTTGCGACTGGGCAGGTCTGACGCTAAGCATCAGGGGACTTTTAAGATGGCCCCGGTTCACGGGCGGTAAAGAAAATGCGGTCAGGGTTCAGTAGCTTCTGGAGCCACACGAGAGCTGCCGGTGCTAGTGGAGTTGCTGGACCTGCTTCTGTTTAATTTCATCAGAAATCAGTAGCACAAGTGTGTTCATCAGAGTTGTAACATCATTGAATGCCAATCAGGGCATATCTGACTTAAAGCTCGGTGACTTTAACCATTGTTATACAGGTGACAAACCTCAATCTTAGCCCCTCCTCCGTGGCCCCTCTCAGATCCCAGCCTGGTGCAGTGAAGCGGTGAGAGTGGCAATAGCTGGCGTGGTCAGGGCCCCATGTCACCCCCAGCATCCTCAGTGTTCATTTCCCTTTCATCTTGAGTGTGAAATCGCTGCCGGTGCAGCACTGACCTCAGCATTAAGAGGTCAACTATTGAAATCTGATGTGCGCCTCTCTGGCTGAGGGACTTCAACAGATGGAGGGAAAGAGAGGGAAGGTAAGAAATGGAAGGAGAAAGGAGGCGTTGTCCATCGTGGCTCTCGGTCTTAAAAAGTTTCTTTGTTCAAAATAAGTTGAAGAAAGGGTGTGAAGCACTTTCTGATTTTGGAATATGAATATTACAATGAAAAATACGAATTCAAGGTCAAGCTCAGTATTTGGACATACAAGGTGTATAGTAGTTCACGTGTTACATCCCCATTTAATTGCTGGAAACATTATCTTTCACTTTCATGTTTCTCGTCACAGTTAAGGGCACTAGTATCTCTGAGTAGAGAAACTCCAAAAACTCCAACTTTGCAGCTTTTGGCAGCTTTCTACAAAATACATGCCAGAACTTCCTGTCTCCGTGTGTTTCAAACATAAGGTTCTGCATTTAAAGTCAATTCGACACCTCATCTCAGTATGAATCCCCTCCGAAAGCATATGTGATATGAAGCGTCAGAGAAGGTTGAGGTCTTGTCTCATATTTCCCATCGGCTACACTTTCATCCCTCTCTCCGCAGCAGACCACCCCTAGCAGCCCTGCCCAAATAAGGTGTTCTGCCTTCAAAACCCCCCTCTCTGAAGAATCTGAAGAGTTCAGAATCTGCCGAAACTTTGGATCTCAAACACAAACATCTTTTATTCAAAGGGTGTCTGTAATCACAAATAAATAGCATTTCTAGCGATGAGCACAAGGCACAAGAGAGAGAGAGAGAGAGGGAGAGAGAGAGAGAGGAGCCTATCTCAGGAGCAGATAACTAGTAGATATGATTCCTTAGATAAGGAGCAGTAATTTGGCTTTTAGAGATAGCTCCGGGGACCGCTGTGCAGAGCTGCGCTGATTTACTGTGTGTATGGGAGGTTGTTTTTTTCCACATTTTTATCTCTCCTGTTGAAGAGCTTTTCATCTCTGATGATTTTCTCTCTTTTTTATGTATTTCCCCCAGAAGGTGAGATCACAAACCCACAGAAGGCAGAGTGGCATGTTTTAAAGCGATGGACAAAATACAAATATTTGAAAATGTATTTCATGGTAATTATGTCAGGTTTCATGGCCTTGGCACAGTACTGAGGCACAGCCTGGATGCCTTAATTTGTGTAGAAACTGTAATCATTTGTTCATTTCAAGGTGAAAATTGCATTTTTTAATTTAAATTGTATCCTGCGTGATAGGCTATTATCTAGAAAAATTGTCACTGTGTATGGCGGTCTATGCCCTGCCGTCACGCCTGTTTAGAGCCCACCTCTCCTGAGAAAGGGCTTATATATGAATCTCCTGTCTGAATGCACCCAGCTTGCTCTTCACTTAGGGCCGCCACTGCACTCATTTCCATTTTGTTATTAATATTAATTAGTTTGAGAGCACTGCTCAGATTTTAAATGTAAATCAAGCTTGGCTTCACAGTGATTTTTATCTCGTTCAGATTTCTTAGATTTACAACTTTACTTGGACTTTTTTGTTCTCCTTTTTCTTTTAAAGCTGCTTTAAGGGAGGTGCGTATTGTTGTGTGTGTGTGTGTGTGTATTTGTACATGTATGTTAACACTTCCATTTGCAATATCTCATAGATTAAATAAACTGATGAAATGCTATGTAGGTGAAATATGTTATAATTGGGACACTGTTTCTGGTAAATCAGACGACTTCATACTATATGACAATACCCCATTTGAGCCCCAGCTTTTTCCTTACACATGACAGATTGTCTATCTATAATACCTGAGAGGGGTAACCATGAAATTCAAAACACCTCAAATGTTCTGAAAATACGATTTTCTCCCTATGCAAAGCACACAGTTGGGTAGAAGATATATGCACACCAAGCTGTGCGTCTGTGTCTGTGTCAGTGGGATCCTTGAGGTGACGAGCACAAAGCTGAGGCTCAGGTACACGGCGTATGCTGGCATAATTACAGGATTTGGAGGATTATTATACTGTAAGTGCTTTCATGGCGACAGCTGGGAGCTTTTTACTCCCCGTGACACATAATCTCAAAGAATAAAACCAAGACCCCCAGAGCATCTCTTAATCATTTCTTAGCATACCTGCACACGGCTCTGAACTCTCTTTCTGAAGACAGATTTGTATAATTATAATATAATTATCATATCTGGTATAAATCATTCTAAAGTCAATGTTTTCAAACATATTTTCTTTAAAATGGAGACATTTTTTGGCCTGTTTTTCTTTCTCACTGGTTGCCCTCGCTGGTGGTTTGTACCTTCTTCCTCTTCTTCATGGCTTTCCAGAGTCTTCAGCAGCAGGTAATTTATCCCAGCATGGGCAGGTTCGGGGGCCTGGTCCTAAATTAGATCTAAATCAGAGCCTCTATTCCATGGCTCAGTTTGAAAGTGAGTATGACCCGGGCGAGTCTGGGACTTCTCTATCGCTGCCTCCTGAGCGATAGGGCCTCCTGGTCTCTACAGCGAGGCTCAGGAGTTTCATTTCCATCCCTGTGATCTAAACAAACCCATTACCGCCAGCCATTTATGCACAGGGGCAGTACGCAAGCCCCGGGTCTGAGGACACAGCCCACGGCTAAGCTACCGTGGCACCGAGCCACCTTCAATGGCCGTATGTCCATATAGAGAGGGGAGGAAGGAACGGAGAGCTCGGGCCTCTGCACTTTATCTAAACCACTCCAGAGAGGCGAGTGGAATCGGCTCTTGTGGGCTCTGTTTATCCTCTGCTCCTGTAGTCAATCAATTAGGGGATCAAAGGAGGAGATGAGGGAAGTGTCACAAAGCTCTCCCACACACCACTGCCTGAGCTGCCACCTCGTCCAGTCTGAGTGACAGCAGACCGGAGGGAGACAAAACTCCAGGGCCGGCACCTCAGGAGACAAGCTGGAGCAAAGGGGACAACCATAGCACATGCCAAGGTCTAATCTGGACAACCAGAACACAAACTTTTAGAGGAATATATAAGGGATGACACACAGCAGGCAGAGAGCCATCTGACAATGCATATTCAATATGTGGAGAGGAGGGGTCCTACATGAGGGAACTCATACAGAAAAATATCAATTTAGTTATTGATCATATTCCTAACATGCCTCTCCAGAGACCAAGAACAAGTGATAATAATGGCGTGATAACAATGCAGTTTGAAGCTGATTTGAATCAGTAAATCTAAAGCGAATACTAAATATCCCAATGTCTATTTATACTAGCAGAGAGGTTCAAATATTCAACAAAGTCTGAAATATGAATGATTGTCACCTCATGATGACACTGTCTAAATATAAGTTTAATCAAATGAGTCCTGACTTTATTTAGCATCAAATCTAAGTCCTAATACAATTTGACGTTAATGATGTTAATACTTGTGATTAGCGATGCATTTCATTAGTTTCATTTAATTGCAAATTAACAGTAAAGTATTGATTATTATTTTTGCACTACACAAAAGGTAAATACATCTCTCGCGGCACAATTTTCACATGATTTTCTGTCTTTATTAATTTACACAAGATTATAGACATTTAATAGCTGCAGCAGATATACGTATTGGAAGTGTTTAAAATCAGTCAGCTCTGGATGGCGTGTTTGACATACCTCCAGCAGCGCTGATGGTAAAACCTGAATGAGCTCTTCTGCTCTGACGTGTAATATGAAACACTGCGGATGCGTCCACGCCACACCGGTTAGTTCCCCTACATTCACACCATGCCGCAGAGATTTGCAGACAGCATTCCTCGGTCAGCGGCGGGAGAGGAGAGCGCTGCTGGTCAGTGGGCACAATGAAAGACTTCCTGCAGCTGCAACCAGACACACTCTGAGTCTGTGTCTCTGAGTCCGGGACGTCTGAGCTCTCATCACTCCCTAATCACATCACTAGCACTGGAACAGTCTACTGGTGGCCCGCTGGCTCCACTGATGTACTTGAACATGGAGGACACACACACACACACACACACACATGCACAGGCAATATGCTTATGTCTGCATGTAAACAGAATGCGCACAAGGCTCATTCAAACGTCACACTAAGGCTGCAACCAAATTTGATTAATCATTTCATTTTTTTATCTGATGAATGAAACTGGAAAATAACCATCACAGCCCAAGGTGATGTCTTCAAGCTGCATGTTTTGTCCGAACGCTTAAAAACTTAAAGATATTCAATTCACCATGATTTACAACAGCACATGATCATATTTGAGAATTCAGAAGCTGAGAATTTTAAGTTCAATTTTTGTTAAAAGAATGACTTCAATTATAGATGTTGTTGTAAATTAATTTCATGGACTAGATAAAATGAAGCACCTGTTTGGCCATTTGAAGGGCTTCCAGTATTGCTGCTTGCAGCTCGTATGAAACAGCTTCACACTCAAGAATGCAATTCTTTGGGTCCTCAGCAATGCGGCCGCCATGTGGGAAGTCAGTCCTACGAACGGTTGTCGAAACATTCAAAGGACATACATACAAACCGACGGAGACTTGTTCCATTTTATTTTAAATAGAAAACAATCAACACACAATAAAAAAGAGACAAATGTCTGAATCAGTTTTGGATCTTTAATTGATAACAGTTACGCCAGTGTTACAGTAAACACACCAACAGGCTGAAGGTAGTAAATACCAGTACAAGTTTCCCACTACTCTAATACTTCATACAGCAGAATAAATTATACCATGATAATATACACACATGCGAAACAGAAAAAGGAGTAAAGCAAAGCACAGATGTCAGAAAGCAACTAAACAGGTTAAGGGTCAAACAGACGGGAGGGGGGATAAGGAGTTGTATGCTTTAAATATCCAAATGTTTATTGACGCAAGTGTTAGAAATGGGTTTGATACACTAAAGACGATTCTAAAATTCTTCCTTTTTAAAATATACACATGAGTGAGGCGTCTAAGCGTCGCAGTTGGAGCTGCTGCGGTTCAGTGCGGAGTCAGCGTTTCTTTGACTTCTTCTCCGGAAGTCGTATTGGTCCACAAATCAGACGTGACTCGATTCAGTTTCCCAGAGCAGAGAGGCCGTGTCCACCAGCATCATCACCGTCCTGAACCGTTGGTTAAGTCCCACACCCAAGTTTCAGGGTTCAGGTGTGTTAGGTCCGTGGTCCAGTCAAGTCTGGTCTGCACCAATACTCAGTCTGTGAGATCAGCTGGTTTAAAAACACCCTCAAAATGCTCTGACACGTTTCATCCAGCCACCTTTCAAATATACAGCGGTCCTGTGGTCCAGGGAGTCTATCTGTGTCAAGCTTTCATTTTCCATTGAGCTCCTTTAAAAAATTTTTTTTTATGGAATTTATATTTTACTAATTTATACAAATTTAGTTTTACCTGGGCCCAAAAACAGGAACAAAACTTTTGGTCAAAACAGGTAAACCAATTAAATACAATCGAAACAAAACCAACAGAAAACAAGCCAGTTAAGGAAACTCAAATCAAACATTTACTTCCACAGATCCCTTGCTCACCTACCATGTAGTTTTGTTTTAGTATAAAACATACTCTTTATAAACAAACAATACACAATCTGCTCCAGCTACTGTACAGTTTTCAGTTTTTAAAAGGCGACTGATGACCAAATCCTGTCTTGAGATAAAGTGAACTAATCATCATCGACGATGTCACACACACCTCAAGGGAGCGGCTGGTCCTGGATCGTGTCAAAAGTCAACCATGAGTGCTACACAAATGTCTCATATCCACTATTCTTTCAAATGTTTTCTTCTTTTTGTACATTTCAGTGAAAACGTCAAAGCGGAGGATTTTGGGAGTGGGGGGGCACAATCAGTGGTGTGTTACCTGTGCCCTTTCATGACTGACTGGATTATATGGTTTTCCAGAGTGCATGTGAATGGCACAGCTTGTGTACTTCTTAATCTCATAAGAGAGCGCTGGAATGCTTGTAGCTTCATCGTGGATGGAGACGGAGGAATGTTTCGAAGGAATGCTTGTTCAGTCTGATAGTGGAAACCAACTGAAGGTGAATTTACAAAATGAGCTAATTATTCTGTAAAAACAGAAATACTGGCTAGTAATGGGAAGGGTCACTGTGAATTAGCGTTGACATTATTTTGAGTGATTTAATCTGATATTAAAGTCACACAGGGTTCCCTGGCAGATGGGATTTGGGAGGAGTAGAGAGGGGTGGGGGAATTGAGTTAGCCCTCCTTGGCAAGGTCCATATTTCTAAACAAAATACATTAATTTCCCCAATCCTGTTTTTGCAAACAATGCCCCCCTCCCCATGGACCGCGGCTAAGGAGGGGATGGAGGTTAGAAGGGGAAAGCTATTGGCCGCCAAAACACTGCTTTAATTCCCTGCAGAATCCATCCAGCCAGACTTCCCACAGAGTGGCCAAGTTCTTTAGGAATGTCAAGATGAATATGAAAGTGGGAAGGTCAAATCGCTCACGAACATTAGAGCTCAGGGAACAGGCAGAGGAACAGCAGCTTGGAAAACAATCATCCTCTCTTTGTGTGACTGCGCCGACACGCGAAACATGCACGAGCAACAGACACTCACTCCCAAATGGTCTCAGTCATCCACGCTGTGTTTTACACACCAACATCTAACAGAGAAAAGAGATACGAATGGAATCAAAGAACAACATAAATCACATTAACCATAATCATATAACAGCAACAATAATCTTAACAATATCAAAATGGAACAAGAATAAGAGTCGTTCAAATGATATTGGCTTTGTTAACTACTATGAACAGCAAGGTCAAAGTACATGTTGTTGATGGCTCTGAATGTGCGCTGGACTGCGGTCATGACAAACAGGAGCCCGCCTTCCATCCTCTGGTGGTCTTGGGTCCTGTCTGGCCTTCTGAGCAAAACAAAACAGGGTTTGGGTCTGGGGACGCACAGAGATGGAGCAGAGAGGGTGCGGAGCCGCCTGGTGGTCGACAATGGTGTGAATAGTTTAGTTCGACTCCCCAAAGTGTCTTGTCACACCCGCAAGTGTCACTTTCTCTGACACACAGCGAGGCTAAGTGTCTGTGCGCTGATGTCATGGTCGGGCTGCAGAGCAAGCAGCAGAGAGGCGAGCTGGAGTTGGAGTCCAGACTTGATGGAGCATGGAGGAGGGTGGCAGCGGGCGAAGGAGAGCGGGGCGCGTCCTGGGGGGCTTCAGTAGGCCTGTCCCGTCTCCACCTGCAGCAGGCCCAGCACGGCCGAGTGGTCTCCGAGTTTCATCCTCCTCTGGGTGGACAAGCTCACGTTCTTAGCCAGGTAGTCCACAGCAGCTGCACGGAGACAAAAAGACAAAAGCTCATGTCAGACAGGTGGTATTCCGGAGACGTGTCCCATTCACTCTCATTTCAATCCTCTGATTAAGGCTGAAATAAGTTGTGGCAGAAGCGAGTGAGTCAAAGGGAAAACAATTCACAGTGAGAGTGAAAGATAAAAAACCCTTCCCCTATCCCTTGTCTGAGGTTGGCACGCTGCTGGCACGGAGCATGTGCATCCTGGTAAAGTCTCCATGCTGTCACTCAGACGGGTCCCTGTGTGTGTTCTGTGTGCCAGTCTTCATTACACTTGGCATCTCTGATTTCATGCCCTCCACACTCCACATGGCCGATCATTTTCCTCCGCAGACAGCAGCTCTCTCCTCTCTCCTCCATTCATTACCCATCTACTGTGCTCAATCACCATCTTAATTAACCTCACATCAGCTCACATCCGCACTGCCATCAGTTTCTTGCTCGCTGACAAAACACTGGTACGCACACACGACACGTGACACTTTGGTACGCGCTCGCGTGCACGCGCGCACAACAACATGAAAACAAAGATGCACAATACAGCAGATGACTACTCGAAGCTGCATATAAATACAAACAAATGTCGGCTAGCTGGCGCTGGCTGGCTTGTTGGGGAAGTGTGCTTCATTTTACCTCTTATGAATGGCTGTGACAGCATCAGTCAATTATGCTAATCTAATAAAGAAAACTCTTTCCTGCCCTGAGGGTGTGTGTGCATATGTGTGCATGTGTGTGTGTGTGTGTGTGATGGAGAGGAGAGAAAGAGGGAGAGGTGGGCAAGAGGACACTGTGGCCCCTGAGGGTGTGCCGTTCTTTGAAGTAGCCCTCTCCTCTTTCCCATCCAAGTGGAGTGGGGTGTGACTAAGGCAGCTCTCTAGGAGGATGGTGGTGGTGGTGGTGTTGGTGGGTTGAGGGGGGTCTTTATCAAGAGCACGTGTCTACCTCCACCAACAAAGGTGCAAAGGTCAGGAGGCTCTCTCGCCTAGGAGTTGGGCATCACTTCATAGGCTTTTTGAATTTAGTCAACTCAAGAGGAGGATATAAAGGAACAACTCTCGTTTGGACTTAAGAGCGACAACTCGAGCTAAACACAAACACACATCATGGAAATGTCAATGCAGGGTTTACTCACTCTGGCCGTACTGGCTGTACTGGTAGCCTGCAGTGACGGGGTCCACGCTGTAGCTGGTGGCGCTGTAGGTGGGGGGGCAGTATGACTGAGAGGAAGCCAGACTGTCCTTGATGGAGTCAGAGCGCTGGCTGCAGCTGGCTGAGATGGGGTTGGAGCTCTCCAGGCTGCCATGCAGGGGGGAAATGGAAAAGTCGTGCTGGGGCTGGGAGGCTACGGCGCTGGGGTTACTCAGGATACTCATCACCTGGAGGGGAAGGGGGAACGGAGGATGTTAGAAATTTGGAAAATTGAGGATCAAAGCATTGACAGAGTTGAGGGAAAGTATTTTTTTTCTGCAAATATAGTGCCATCCTAGCACTTCACGGTAAAGATGGCAATAGAAATACCCCATTTCAACTTTGAAATGGGGAAAGGGAAAAACTTCCCCATTTTTTTTTTAAAGAGCAGGGGGACGGATACGAGGAGAGTGATGAGGTTAAAAAAAGGAGAAAGGGAACAAGAGAGACTGTTTCCATTAGCTGGCACTGCCAGTAAGTGTTCTGCTGTGGGACAGAAGGGTCCCAGGGTGATAATAGACCCACCATCCGTGCCAGACAGCCCCTGTCCCGGAGCCTGAGGCCTGAGCCCGAGCCTACAGCACAACAAGCACCAAGGGAGTCCCTAATCCCTCGCCCCTAGCCTACCCATCTCATGAATAGTAATGGAGTTGGAACTGGTAAATGATCCCGTCAGATCCCCACACAAAGTAGCCTCCACAAACCTTACTGAGGGGCCCGCTGATACTCCAGGTTGAGGCTCGCCTGAATATCACAGTGTGTATATTATTCATAGTGTATAAAAGCTTGCAATTCAATATTCTAGATTAATGTAATAGCATGTGACATTCGTCAGAAGAAGGTCTCAAAATATGTTAAAATGGAAGAGATTACTTCTAGTGCTCTCTCAGTCTGAAGCACAGCGACCCAGAACACTGTGAAGAATGTAGTTTTCTTATGATGCGAGTTTCTTTAAGTGAAAAAGGAAAGTGGAGTGTGTGTGTGTGGGAGGGGGTGGTAAAAAAGGGAATTGTCCCACACATGCTTCCCTCCTATAGCATGGAAGCCTTCCCTTCAACATCAGGTTCATGTTGAGTTTTGCTATGCTGCACTGGCCTTTGGCCCCTTGGCTGCTAAACCAATTAGCCCATCATGGAGGTGGTTACACAGGGGTGATACACACGCAGACATATGTTTGCATGCATGCACACATGAATGGACACATGCGTGCATGCGCGCACAGGCTGCAAACATATATGGAGGCGCAAATGTCCAAAGGCGCAAATGTCCAAAGTCCACAAATGATGCACTAAGCCAGGAATATCCCACAGAGGGGAAATTAACCATATTCTGCAAGTTAATCATATCTTCAGAAAAGGCCTCCCAGGAAATATGAAGCACTCGAAGCACATCAGAAACATAAATTCTGGTTAGTCATTTCCACATGTTAATTCTTTCAGTATGGAAACCCCCACCCTTCGTCCCCTCCACATCTGTGGTCCGCGGACAAAGCATGTGACATGTATCCATAAGAGGGAGATTCATGGCTCTCTTCATGCTGGACACATGTGATGCTTCCTCCCACATGGAGCCGAGCTGCACACTCTGAGGAGGACAAGAGGACGCGTTGTGATGGCGGAGTGAAGGGGGGAGCGCTTGTTAAGTGTCCTGAGAGAGACGGCTGGAGGGCATGAGTCCATTTTAGTCATTGGTTATTAATTGAAGCTTGATTGCATCGCTTCCTCGTGAAATAGAATAGCCAACAATTGGGCCGAATATTATTCATGCTCATAAAAGTTCTTCAAAAGAAAATGACTTCTTATCACTGATATTGTAGCGGCTTTGCGGTTTTAGTGAATTAGGATGGGTCGACCACTTTAGAGTCTAACGAGTGTTGTCATCTGTGAGGACGTCGCTATCCTAAAGCCGTCCTTCCCCCAAAGAGGATTCGGTCTCAATGCTTTGAGTTGTGCTAGTGGGGAGAAGGTACGCTCTTCTGGAGCCACCAGGTTTGGTGGTCACACCACTGGAACCAAAAGAAATGCTGTTTCAACATTGTTCCCTCAATCTGACGAAGGTACTGATGGAGATGAATTTATCTACGGTATTTTATGTTTCTCATAGGTCAATTTAAATTAAATGACTTTGATACTTTGATGTCCCCATAAAGTTCTCTTATTTCACATTAAGGGGTTAAATGATACTTAGTCAAATAACTCGTAAAAATAATTTGCACATTCTATGCAAAACAAGACTTTATAGATGAATGAATTTACTCACAGAGAGGAATGAAACACTTTCTGTAAAATGTGTATTTACATAACATACACACAGCATGGTAGATATTTATCTGATGTGGTTTTTGGATTGACATGATTATTGTCAATGCAATATTTGATGGAGTTTCACTGAATGGGGTCTGGTGCACCAGGATGTCACTCCAGTGTTAAACTACACCTCTCAGAACACATAGGTGCATTAAACAAGACTTGTGGAGTTTAAATTAATGACATTTTAGAGCTGAGCATTTTCTTTTCACAACCATATTATTTTTCTCACCCAGTCTTTACACTCTTGTAGAGAAGACTTTCTCACTGCGTCTCTCCCACCCTCTCTACCCCCCACCCTCCTCCCTCCCCATCCTCTCTCCCCCCCCCCCCCCCCCCCCTCCCTCTCTTTTTCTTGCATACAGCGTCCTCAGCAGCCCAGAGTTCGTTTGTTGTTTGACGTTGTGTGAGTGCTGGTTTGGGAGATAATGTGAGCCAGGACCTAGTTTAAAGGACAATGCTCCAGGGCCTTCCCTGCCTCTCACACCCCCCTCCCCTCACCCTCTCCTTTTTCCGCTCCCTCTCTACAGATAGATTACTTTATAAATAATAATAAAAAAGTAATTAATTCTCTCAACTTCTGAGCCCTCCAGCCTGTGGCGAAGTGAATGGGGGAGTGTAAATTGATACAATGTGCATCCTTTCAGATAAATAAATAGCGCACTTGAAACACAAAAAGAGGCCCTTTCATACCTCCCTAATTTCTTCAACAGTCAAATTACATTTATTTTGTCTGCGTGAATGTTTGACGAGATGTTCTTTGTTGGATTTCTTTCCAGAATAAAACAATATGACAGAGACAGAGCTGAGAGAAACAGTGAGTGTTATTAGAAAAAAACAAAAAACAAAACAAAAAAAGGGGGAAAAGTCTGCAAAGAAATAGAGTGCAGATGTTCTGCAGCAAGCCTATTTTTTCATTAAAGGTTGTTGTTGTAATTACATTTTGACAATTTAGTTCCTATATCTTTAACAGTATTTAAATGTGCAGCATTTATGTTTTTTTATGCTGTATGAACTTAAATTGCCTCACATCTGTGACTCAGAGTTAGTTCTCGTTCAGGCACCTGATGATAATAAGTGGGCGCGTGAACTCTTGTGTTGGACTAAAACAACCAAAATTCCCAAATGTGAAAAAGGAAACGGAGCAGTGAAAATATGATAGCCTATAGAAAGAGGGCGAGAGGGGCAGAAGAGGGGAGAGAAAGTGATATAGAGTGAGTGAGAGGAAAGTGGAGGCTTTGGGAAGTACAAAGACTCCTGTAGGACTGCGCTGGCCTGAGGGCTAGCCTGCCTGGAGAGCTGATAGGAGCCCCTTCTGTTCCATTCCCGGCGCCAGCTCCAACACACCCCACTCCACAAATACTCTTAATCTGCGCAAGACTGGATTAGTTCCTCTGTCACCGATAGCACCCTGTTCTGCCCGAATCGAAATGCCCCCAAGATGTACCTTTAAGTTAGGCAGAGGTCACCGGGGCAGACAGGGAAAAATGAGCACTCCAAATGTCTGTAAGTTATCTGGGTGGTGCAGAATAGCATCTTGCACCTTAGCAGATCTGCCCGGCTGATACTCGCCTCAGCTGAGAGTGATTAAAGACAGTGATGACACGACACTGAATTTTAGATCAATATTTGAAGGCCAGTCCTGAGGGTGTGATTACAGGACGAGAATATACTGTTTAATTCTGACACCCGGGACTCATAAAGATCCAGTGTCTGACTTTGAGAACTGCCAAAATGTTGAACATGTTAGACATATACAGACACAATAAACAAAAATATATATATATATTAAAAAAATTATATATATATTTATATATTTGTATATATGTATGTATATGCATATACATATAGTATGCAGAAAAAACTCTAGAGAGATTTTCTTTAAAAACATTGCTAAATAAAACTTAAATTTTCATTAAATCAAATCCTACCCTTTAAAAAAAATCTGTTCCTCTCAAAACATCTAATTACCTGAAACAAAACAAAGATAAAAGAATAAATAGCAAATGAAAATATCAGGGACCCCAAAGTCAGCCGACTCCTGCTCCCACTATGTCCCACCCTTCCCCCATCCCTCACATGAGAGGGCCGGCCCAGCGGGCAGTAAGGCCCCTCATCTGAGCAGACAAAATGACTATTTAAAAATAACAGTGATTGCATAAATTGAATTAAAGCGTTTTGGTCACGGTGGAGGTGGCGCGAGGGGTGGCGTGGGGCCGCAGCAGACAGCCGGGATGGTGGCAGGCAGCAGATGACGGGCTCTGGCCTGCATGCCACTGCGTTAATTGGCCGCGGCACATTAATAAAAACTGAAAAGTGTCTTCCACCAGCACCGTAGGATGAGGAGACAGAATGAGAGGTAGAATGGGAGGAAGGGTGAAGGGTGCTGGAGGGGGAGAAATGAGCCTTTGAAGAATGTGGTCCGCATGGGGGAGGGGATGGGGGGGGGGTGCTAATTGTGTTCAATTAATTGGCTGATTGGCACTGACAGAATCTGGGCACTGACAAGTCAGGCACAGATGAGGACGATTAGTGGGCACTGGAACAAGCTGTCACTCCTCACAACATGTTAGCCATCCTGCGCCTGTGTCCCTTCTCCCTGTGAAGCTGTTCATGCATACAAAGGAAGCTAAAACAAGTGGAAAAGGAATATTTATTTTAGGGTTGTCCATACCTCTTCTCTCTCTTTGCAAATTTTCATTAAGCTAAATCCTCTCCAGCCCACTTTGGCTCATGCTAGTTTTAGTGTTCAAGAAAGCACAGCTGCTCCAGCTGAAGGAAGGTCCCCCTCCCTCTTAAACGTCCCACAGTTTAAGCTATAAACTTGGCCCCCGCGCTAACCAGAGGTTAATATGTCGTCTATTGGACTGCAATTGGAGAACGTGTGGGGAGCAATCCTCTATTCTCTGCTAGTGATATGCTTGAGTAACTATGGGATGGATTCAGCCACTGGGAACAAGAGAGGCCCCTTCAAAGCACGCACACACACACACACACACACACACACACACAGAGGCAGACTTCAACTCTCCGCACCTTGCACCAACGCCTCTTTTAAATTAAACGGCAGATTTTCTGATTCCAGGAGAGTGGTTTCAGCGAGGCAGGGCCTGTGTGTGTGTGTGTGTGTGTGTGTGTGTGTGTGTGTGTGTGTGTGTGTGTGTGTGTGTGTGTGTGTGTGTGTGTGTGTGTGTGTGTGTGTGTGTGTGTGTGTGTGTGTGTGTGTGTGTGTGTGTGTGTGTGTGTGTGTGTGTGTGTGTGTGTGTGTGTGTGTGTGTGTGTGTGTGTGTGTGTGTGTGTGTGTGTGGGAGCAGCTCCAGAAGGAAAGCGAGGCGGATCGAAGGAGAGAAGGAGAAAAAAAGGGGAGGAAGATGAGGAGGAGGGTGGGGGTTGTTTGCTAAAAACCGCAGGGGCCAGCTCTAGTGAAAAATGTCAGGTCAAATTGTTCTTGACAGTGTTAATATCTGCACCTCATAGCCATAATTACATGTAAATAAATAGTGAAATAGCTCTCAGCTGGAGACTGAGTGTGGGGAGCTGCTGCACGAGGCAACCAGCTGAGGACCCAACCTCCTCCCATATTCTCATGTTATTGTGAGGAGGAAGAGTGGAGGAGAGAGAGAGAAAGAGACACGAGCAATGAACCATGCTGGCAATAGATACTTGTATTTCAAGCCTTTTAAAAAAAAAAAAGGCTAAGAAAACTGAGTGTTAAATCAACTTTGCAAATGGGTCACTAGCAACGCAAAGTCCACAGCGGACCAGGGACCAGGAAACCAATGAGGGACATGCAGGAGGAGGCCGGGGGGAAGGAGGGACAGAAGGAGAAAACGTGAGAGAAAGAACAAGTCAGAGAGAGTATTAATCACAGCTATGCACCTGTCAGAGTGGCATCTGGAACTAAGAGGAACCACATGCAGATAGACAACAACCGAGACCTCCGGCTAGCAGGACAGGTTCACAGCGAAGCAGCCCTTCTTCTTCCCCAGCCGTCCCATAACCCCCTGCACCCTGACCCGTGACCCCAGAGACATGGTCATCCAGCGTATGCCCCACAGACACTTCACCTGCCCTGCTGTTACAGCTCTTTTTCATTAATAGTAATATTAATATTATTTCAGTACAAGTCACCTTCAAATTGTGTATGTATGAGATTGGGAATTGCCACAGATGAGCATGTGAGACCGTGCATGTCCGTGTGTAATAGGTATTTTAGATAGGATCAATGTACTTTAATAAAGCAGTATCACTCTCCACCTTATAGGCATTTCAACTGCGTAGGACACACAGCATGTGAATCGGTCTCAGTCATTTTCCTCCTTAAATCCCCATCTTCTAGGATTTACTGAAATTCATATTGGCTGCCTGTGCAAGATAAATGTAAATCACATTCCCTTATATTTACTATTTATCAGGATGCAGCAGCTCACTTTCAGCAGGAAATATCTCTCACCCGCACACAAACACCCTTGCATTTAAATAGCATTTTTATTGTCCGCCATAGCCTTTCATCTGGGCGTAGGGAGAAGAGCTGCCTCTCCAGGGGAGAGAGTTGGAGCACGAGAGGAAGGTGGGGAGAGAGAGAAAGAGCAAAGCACTATTGGCAAGGCATCATGGGATGACAAAACGCCAAATGGAGGGAAGGAAGGTTGGTAGGTGAAAAATAGATTATGAATACATAAAGCTCCAACTGAAAATATGTTGGAATGGAAAAGAAAATGGCTTCACTTGGTGCTCGGGAGACGTTAGAGCTGTGGGGAGCAACAAATGGCTCAGTTATAGACGGCTAGGAGGCTGCGGTGCTGTCAGCTGCTATGAGACCAGCGTGTGAAGCTGCATGACCGTGATGTGCTGCAAGGTGTCATGAAGCTGTGAGTTTAGAAGGAGAACCCCGTCCTAATTGTTCTGTCATACTTCATAAAAACTACAGTCCGTGCAGATATAAGTCTCTTCAAGCTGCGGAAACAAACCAAGATACAGAAGACGAAGAGCCAACGCAACGCGACGACGAAACACGGTGTGTGCAGAGGTGTATTTCTGGTGTCACAGACGCAGAATCTTTCCTCAGAGTTCAAAAGTGTTGCAAAACAACAGCAACGACTAATAATCTGTGCAGAAACAGTATAGCCAGTGGATATGATTTACAGTCCCTGGATTTTCTTGGCAGCTGCCAACAGCAGGTCTCTTTTTTCTGAAAGCCTCTTACATCTTTTTTTTTATACTTGCCAAATTGAAACAGTATTTGTTTTAATGGGAGTTCTAATTAACCAGTATGTATTCCCCCTCTTGCTCTGCGAGTGGCTGAGCTATGAATGCAGGCTATGTGCTCATCCCCTTTGATTTGTTGTCAGTGGAGCCTGCCAGCTGACACAGTGCCCGGTGAGAGGCTTAATGCCCAAGTTTTAATAATGTGGGGGACTACATGAATCTCCCCCTCTCATTGGTATTCAGGTGCAGAATGTCTTGTTAGAAGTCAGGGAGGGAGGCGGAATGAAGCCAGAGCTCCAGATTGTTCCGTATATTTTCCCCTCTCGATTTTTCTATTTTTTTTTTGGCAACGGCAGAGCTTGCTTCTTAAAAATAATTCATCCCGTTTTTTAAAAGAAGCGTCTGCGCTAGCTAATGGAAGAGCAGCAGCACAGTTTGGAGTCTCCCCTGGCTTATCTCTCTCAGACAGTTGTGGGGAGTCGCTGGTGAGCATGGTGTCAGCGTGCGTGGTGCGGTGCAGCGCGGGCAGGCAGGCCTGGGGACACAGATCAAAGGGAGGCAGGGGTGAGAGCCGCTCTGCCTCTGATCCCGTGTACGTGTGTGTGTGTGTGTGTGTGTGTGTGTGTGTGTGTGTGTGTGTGTGTGTGTGTGTGTGTGTGCGTGTGTGTGTGCGGAGGCCCGGCCCACTCACACAGCCCAAAGGCCCTCCTCAGATACAGACACACATCCTTGTCGTTCCAAAACACACAACACTTTCATAAAACTGCTAAACAGAAAAAAAAAGTTCCTCACAAAACTTTGCAAAATTCCTTGATTAAAACAGAAATCAAATCTCTGTCCATCATACCTTTGACTTCCCGCTCTCCTGATCCCTTCTCCCTATCATTTTAAATAGCGTCATACAACATCACTGCAACACATTCACTGCATTTCCTGCTTTTACTCTGCAATAGTAATGCTTTTATATATATATTTATATAGTTATTTATTATTTATTATTCCCTGATGTCATTACTTCTAGAAATTTCTCTGAGGAGTGAAACCCAACTCTTAGCTTCTCTTGCATCGCTTCAGCTCTCCGGTCAGTGCAGTTGTTTTCTTTCCTCTCCCAGCAGGTGTCCCTGTCATGCAATAATGAGGAATTCAGCTCAAACGTCTCACCACATATAAAATGCCCATGAACGCTGCTTCAAAGAAGCATTTGAGAAGTATCTAAAAGGCTCTTTAGAGTTTCATATTACCAGGTTTTCTTTTAACGTATACCATATTCTTAATAGACGACTGTGTGTTGGCTGTCAAAGCATGCCCTCTTCAATTATAGGAAGACTGCCTGTCTTGTTTTCTAGGCAACATATGCAAAATTCAAATTTGAAGCATCATGGTGGCCATTTAGGGCCGAGACAAAAGTCTATTTCAAATGGATAAATTAAAAATGAAAAAATACCACACCGGAAAAAAATGCAAACATGAGCTTAAATCTTTAGGTAATAACAGAATACTGGAATGCCTGTCCCCGGTGCCCTTGCCTTTCCTTCCTTCAAACCCCTGCTGTGCCGCTAAACGAAACAAGACCAACAACAAAACACACTTCTGGTTTCATACCTTTTGCCCAGCCATGCACAGCTTCACTCTCACCCCTAATATATTGCTCCCTCAACCAGCCAAACACGTTGTATATCCCACAATGACAGCAACCAGTTTGAGTGCGGACGGCTTTTCCACCGCCTGTAATGGGAAAATGTGTGCTGTCGGGATAGGTTATGGGATTGGGATGGACGCGAGCTCCTGTCGGGATCGCTGAACGTTGCAGGATTCCATTACAGACTTGGCACCACGCCACCGCAGCCCATTTACTGGGAATCAGAGAATTTTTGTCAATCTTTACAGCAACCGCTAGGCCATCAATGCCAGACACTTGAAGAAATAGCTTGCACATACCAATGCACAAGCATATCTCATGCAAACAGATGCTCTCTGTAACTTACAATATCAAATTCTCAATTCCATCTCGATAGAGACTTACTTTGTGTTGCTTTTTTTCCATTAGAGGAAAGGGAAAACAGGAAACCAAGAGTGAGGTGTCGTATGTGTGTCGATAATTTTACAATGCTGAAACTGATTTTTCATTGATTTAAATGTGTTTAGATGCAAAGACTAAAAAAGGTCTGACATGGAAAACATTTTTTGATTTTGTGATTTTGTTTTAATGTGCTGTGAGTGGATAGCTAAGTTCTGACAGCTAAGTTCTGAATAAACTGAATAAAAAAACAGGTAAAATGTATTTTAGGTGTTTTTTTTTATAAATACTTTAATCAAACACACTTGATAAAGTAATTGAATAGTGAATGCTGTACAGTTGCCCAAAGGCTCCTGTCCTAATCCTCACTATGACAGGAAATGTTTAATATCCCAACACATTCTTGAATGCCCGTGAAGAGGGAGAGAAAGCGACACTGCACCCCATGCCAGTATTAGAGAGAGCCATTAATGGAAAAAAAAAATGACTCCATGTTCCTGGTGTTTTTCTGCAGGTTTGCAGTGAGAGCATTAGCAGTTAAAGCCCCTGTGCCACGATTAACAATCAAACGCGCTGTGAGCCTCCATGTTATCCTCCGTTGCTCCAGCAGGAGAGAAAATCTCTTTTTTGTCACAAAATCCTTAATTCTTTCTTCTCTGAAGAAAGAGGGTAATACCAAGAATGTTTCCAATCTGCTTTGAGAAATATTTGAAGAAGAAGAAAAAAAACTCCCAATAAAACACGTGTGAACGACGGGGTAATTGTGGACAAATGCAGCATTGAAATTCATTTTCAACTCTTTACACACCATTTCAATCTTATTTTCTGCCTGTTAACCACATCCTGTTGGTGAGGGTGGGCAAGACTGGCCAGTATTGATGGGTAATTATGTATAATTCACTCCGTACACACGATTTGCATCAATACAAATCATGTTTTATTCTGTGCTACTTAAAGCTCAACCCTTACCATAGAGCCGCATTTAAACGCTCATTAATGGAGGTGTCCGAGGAGGTTAACTTGGTTAAATCCAGCGCTCTTCCAAAGAGGAAGCAAACAAACCTGCACATACTGTGTGACACATTAAGATGGCACAGAGGAGAATGTGTAGAGAAGATATTTTAGGGATTTAAACGGCAATTAAGAAACCCAGAATCCTAGGTAAGCCTGGGTAATATTCTTCTTTATCATGACAGGAGTGCACAAGAGCATGTGTCCAGCAGGAAAAATCTACGAGAAAACCTCACAAGAAGAGAGCACATCGCCTCTGACACGCTGAACATAGAGCTGCCATGGAAATCATGCAGTAAAGAGATGAAGAAAATCGGGAGTCTTCCAGCTGCAGACAATTACGTGAAGAAGATTATGGGTCTACATTTATAAGCTTTAGCTAATTATTTCATCTGCATGTGTTCTCACTGCGCTGCGCAAGGATTTATATGTCCCAGGAAAGTCGAAATCGCTGTTTGGAGCAGCTTGAGTACTTGCGGTACTATCAAGATGAATTTTAATTTGTTGATGTTAATCCAATTGTTTTACAAATGTAGCAATTTAGAGTAGCTAAAATAAATCCACGGCTTTGGAAGGCGAACATAAAAGCCCACACTGGCAGTTATATTGCTGAACATGCTGTTTCTGAATTTTAATTTCAGTCAAATACAATTAAATATTGCGAACAGCGAGAGGAGGCGGAGGAGGGTGGTAGACGGATGAATGGGAATTCTACCTATTTGTGGGAACGTTATGTAAACGGGTAACCTTTGCGGAGGTGAAACTTGTTGGACTGACCTGTGGGGAGAGCCCGTTGCCGACAGAGTTCATGTGGTTGCTGGATGCTGAGGGGCTCATGAAAGTATCGGAGTAGCTGGAGAAGCCGTGGCGATTGGACGAGAGGCCGTAAGCAGAGCTGCCGTCAGCAGTCAGGCCTCCCTGGTGCATGGAGGATGGAGGCAGGGGCTGGGGTCTGTGCAACGTGCTGCCCTCTGACACCAAGAACAACAGAACCAGGTCAGAGAGAATTTAGGGAAACACTCACTTAAACTGAAGCTCGGCAAGAGTCCTTATACAGCAGCCTCAAGGTTTAAGGTCACCAAGTCATAAGTTATACATTAAGTGTCCTTCTTCAAATTGATTACAGGATGTGATTATAAACATAACGACTTGCTGCATGGCTGATATAAGCTGCACATGGTTCATATATAATTCATAATGCTATTCACATGAACACAAAATATAGATGGCATACCACGAATAAATAGGACTAATCTTTCCCAAAAATTTGATGAAATGTCTGAAATGTTTTGTGCTCTCACCCTGCGATAGCGTGGTGCCGGGGTAGCTGGACTCTTGGAGCTGGTATGTGGGTAAACTTGGCATCCCTGTGGGCGGGAATCCTCCAGGAAGCAGGTGGTTGAAGGCCGCTAGCTGATTGGCCCCGGCCTGTTTACGCCACCGAGCGCGCCTGTTGCTAAACCACACCTGAAAAGACAAAGCACAACCAAAGCACAGTTAAAATGATTAGTTTTTGAGCTCCTGCAGGTTACAAGTTGTTTTGGTTTCATTTTCCATTCACTCAAACTCCATTTGTGTTTGTGCTGTGAGCATTTGACTGCAGTAGAGTCTGCTGGCTCCTGCCACCTGTGATTAATCTGCCAGTTAGTGCGAGTGGTGGTGCTGGTGGTAGTTGAGAGAGTCCCTGTGGGAGCCGCCATTGAGGCTCAGTGGTCCGTCCCTGTTGTTCTTAAGTGGCTGAAGCTGTGATCTGTGTAAACAGGCTGCCCTAAGCCCCCTTCAG
This sequence comes from Cottus gobio, assembly GCA_023566465.1. Classification (NCBI taxonomy): domain Eukaryota; kingdom Metazoa; phylum Chordata; class Actinopteri; order Perciformes; family Cottidae; genus Cottus; species Cottus gobio. The sequence goes on along the minus strand of CM042222.1, from coordinate 17,896,578 downwards.
AGGGGAGAAGTCATTTAAAGGTCAGAGGTAGGCCACTAGCCTTCAAATCACACACCTCAAGTATGTTCGTGAAGCCAGTGGATGCTTTGAAAGAGGCCATTATTTCTCTCGAGACGCCGATAAGCAATAACTGCTATGCTGTTTTAATGTGGTTGTTTTTTAAGCTTTAAAAGTCAGTTTAAAGAGATGGAAATAGTTTTAAACTTCGGAGTCAAGACACAAAGTTCTAAGGCCGCAAATAGCAAAACGCTCACAAAACGAGCCGGACCAAAGCGCAGACACACAATGTCAATTCCCTGAATGAAAAGGGGAAAAATAGGACTCTTTTGAACCGCAAAGATTTACACATTTTAAAAAGGCTTCTGCTTCAACAAAACATGAATATAATCAGGCCCTTTTGAAAAGAGCCAGCAACCTGTTCCATTTAACCAAGACAAGGCCCGGGCTTCACTGTGTGCTAAGGGTTGAAGGACATTGATCTATGCCTCGCACAGGCAATTCATCAGAGTTTAATACACTGTCAGCGCAGTTCATCTACTGTTGTGTTTCAAACGGCCCGGACTATTGTGAGAGCACATGAAAGAGGGGGACAAAAGCCCCTCCATACGCCACGGAGAACAGTGGACACAAAGAGGGGGCGTCCCTTTTAAACAGGTCTTAAAGAGGGACACTTTCAAGGGGACTTACCCAGCGACATACTCACTGCCTTTTTGGGACTGCCTCTTTTTGTACACACAAACATACATATAAACTCGTATAGGCCTACAAGGGATCTAGGCCCAACGGAGATCTTAATTTGAACGTGGTTTCTTTCTAACACAGTCGCTGCCCCTACAAAGAGCAGATGTTATTTCTTTTTTGCCTGTACCTTGGTTTAGTCTTAAGCGCTCACCAGGAAGAAAAGTGGATGTAACAGGTGATGACTGTGTAGAGTGAACCTCAAACACACAACTAGAAAACCAAAATCTTTATCTCAGGGCTAATTGCTTCTAAAGACCCCGTTTGAATCCCTCAATCAGCTATTCCAAAACAAATGTGGTGAGTGGCTCCAGTGAAATTTCTGCTATTGGGATGTAGTGGAGCGTAGTCCGAGGGCTGAACTAAGCTCCTACTGGGCCAGACAAACAGCTGCCTGGCCCAGGGGGGGGGGGGCACGGGGGGCACACCCCTTTCTTCCACACACTCCCCATCACCCCACCCCGCAGTGCCACTTCACCTCCGACCTCATCCACTCACCCCACCCCTCTTTTATGTTCATTTTAACTTCCTTCCCCCGTTGTCATCCAAGCATAGGAAGGAGGTGTTCCATCACGGCAGACACAAAACACTTAAACGTTGAAGTCCGCTCTTTGCTTTTGTCAGTGTTGCATTTTCAGTTCTTTCTTCAACTATACTTTTTACTATTGTTTCCATTTAAAAGCATAAACAAAATCTAACCTATATGATCTCATGGTTCTTAACACTGTAGTTTAAAAGTAAATAATAATACAAAAATTAATTGTAAATATGAAGCTGCAATCATTTTTCTAACAGACAAACAAAGATTGTGTTTTTAGTCAAACTCTGTGTCTTGTACTTCAAGTCGCTGTTGATTTTTCAACCAAGTGTTGTGAGTGGCTAAGTATAACCATAAAGAAGTTGAAGCACGCTTTAGTTGATTCAAGAAGATAAATTAAATACGTTTCCCCGTCATGTTGATAGAAAATGTGCATGTTTCTTTCAAAATGTGTTTGCTGTTTCAAATTAGTAGGCTATAAACAATGTTCAAGAGGACATGGTTGTCCAATCAGCAGAAAAAACTCTCATAGAGGAATGTCATTGAAGGGTACCCTCGTAATTTATTGTAATTTATAGTATTCTTCGGCTATGAATAGGCTTCAACGTTGACACACAAAATGTACCTAAACCTCGAAACACGCTGAGGCTCTATTTAGTTAGAACGCACAAAAGCCGGGTGCGGTGTGTTCACTTCAACATATGGGCATGACATTTGTCGAGCTCTCAGCACAGACTTGGATAAACATGTACACAAGTGGCACATCACAGTGTCCATATGCTATCACACACATGCATACATGACGCACACACATTCACTCGCACATAGACTAACCCACAGCCTGGAGCTGAGGATTTGAGGCTGTGCTCTGGAACCTGATCACAAAGTCACCTTGGACCACAGATTCTCCTCTGCTCTCCACAATCCGGTTAAATTCTCTGCAGTACAGAGAGCTGCAGCGCTCCTCCACGTCTTCCCTGTATACCTACAAGTGCGCCGCCGAATTTGTGTGGCTCGCTTCTGTTTTCTTTTCACGCATTAAAAGGGTTCCCTGCATCCAGTGCACTTGGATACGTCTGCACTGCATCGCCGAATGGTTATGGGAAAGTTGTCGGAGGCAGGGAGGATGGAGGAGCAGTAACCCATCTTACACAAGTCAAGCTTAGCCCTGCTTGTGAGACAAAAGAGGAAGGCTTGGAGGGAGACAGTTGGAGGAGGGTGAAGGTTGTTGTTGAGCACAACTAGAAGAGGATCTAGTTGCAAGCCTCAAACAGCAGACATTCAGTTGTAGTCCCTAGTTTGGTGGCTTGCATTGCTTCATGCGCCTTTAATCTCTCATTCACTCTCAGCCGACAGAATCGAAGCGATAAAGTGGCATTTTGCATTTTTCTTATCGCCGATCAGCGATAACATGCACTCACAAACACTGTAAATGTGTGACACTGCACTGCAGTAAAAATCTCTCTCTGTTGTTTCTCTTAAATAGGATCACTCATATTTCAGAATTCCCCGTTCAGACAATCCTCCATGAATTATTTTGTCAAAGACGAGCCCTGGATGTGTGACGCCTTTCAGGAGCCAATTTGCAACATTCGGTAGATGAATACCAAGAGCCGAGATAATGACAAAACAAAATGTGCTGCTGACTCCATATCCACAAAAACACAGAGGGGTGATGCAACCAACCTCAACATACAAATCCTCTTCTGTCTCATACCACGCAATACCCCCCTCCTCCTCTCTGCTTCCCCTCTTCTTTCCCCCCTTTCTCTCTCTCTCTGATTCCCTCCCTGCTTGCCTTCCAGACTGGCACTATGCTAATTAAAGTAGCTAGGAGTGTGAATTTGAGAGGAGAGTGGGATTAGCTTGATAAGTATCAGGAGTACAGAAGCACTGTACCAAAGTCATTTAAATTCTAATAATAAGAAACTGTTAGAACATTCACACTGATGCATTGCAACAATTTCTGCCCTACAATCTACACAAATCCTATTTATTCCTTTATGAAACATAAACCCATACTGGCGGGAATACAGTTGCCTGTTGGGTTTGGTTGTCACCACTCAGCTCCATTGTGATTTCCTCTCTTGCCGCTGGTACTCTACTGGTATTATAACAATCAAGAAACTGTGTAGTACCTCCTGATACCTCCCGATGGGATTATATTCACACTAGCTGTGCTGAAAACTTGTGTTGGAATTTGCCTTTACTGATCTGTCACATAAAGCTATGACGACCAGTACATAGTCTGCATATCGGTCTTTTCCCTCTGCTCATTGCATTGCATCAACAGGCAAGCACAAGCCATAGATAAAGAGAGAAACTTTTTACCAAATTGATTTGCACGCTTCGTAAAACGCAATGCTTATACCTTATTAGATTCCACTAAGTATAATAGCTACATGCAGAATGTTTATTGGTAATGAAAGAGGATCTATGTGACAGATTCTGTAAAGCGAGCCGGAGGCGGCATGCTGAGATGATGATCAGCCGAGTCTCAGGAGTCACTCTCCTAAAAACTTTCCGTCTAAATAGAGAAGAATGTAATTTGCTTCATCTGAGAGCGCTGATTTACAGCGGCCTGCAGCCTATTGCCGGCTGCCCCTCCCCTCAGTGCTCCCCCTCACCTGGTCCACTCTGCAGAGGAAACAGACAAGCGATGCCCTCTTCTCTAATAGCTCAGAGAACGAGCTCTGCTGCCTGCTCCGGTTAAAACTGAGGGGTTATCAGATGGAAAGTGTCAGCGCACACTGCATCAGCGGAGCAAATACCGAAGGTGGACTTGGCAGTATCCCGTCTCACTGAGACAGCCTGGAACTAATTGCTGAGAGATACGGATCATATCCCACAATTTGTCAGTTGGGGTGATAAAACCATTGCAGGGCTCATGGTGGTGAAGGAGCGCTAGTAGCTCTGCTGAAAGGGGCAGCGGGGCTGATAAAGATGGATGGTGAAAGGGTGTTAAAATGGCAGGCGAGGGCAGACACGAGGGAGTTAGCTCTGTTTATGAGTTTAGGTTGTGAGTCAGCGCTAAGCCAAACACTCATCACTTCCTCAAGAATCTAGCAGGTTAATTTGGAACACAGCTTTGGGCGGTGGCGTTTTAGTGCCAGTGCAGCCATGTTTGTCTCAGAAGTGCAGTTTACCTCCAAATCCAACCTGAAAAAACATTGCTCTGCACATTCTCCCCATGTTTGATGACAAATGGGTAACAGTGAACCATGAACCCAGATTCAAGTTAAAATATGAGACTGTGGGAGCACTCACACCCCCCTGCCTATCCTTTCTCTCTCAGCCCCAAACACCAGTTTGTCTGCGAACAACATCTGGAAGATGCGTCACTGCAGCTGTGCTGGAGAAGCTTTGCTCTCAGGCCAAAGGGTCTCATCTCTCCTGCCCTATGATGGGCCTTTTGGGTACCTATGTAAAAGCCCAGCTGTTGGACATTTTCAGAACGCTGTGACGCAAACAACATCTACATGCATACACCATATAATTCACATTTAAACTAAATTATTCCAGATCTAGTTCAACTTTAATATCTAATTCTCCATGAACAATGTTAGCTATTAAGGTTATTCCTTTGAAACGGATTTGGGAAAATGCTACGAGAAAACTATATAGGTATTATTTATTTTGGCTACCAGAGACACTTTCTTCTTAACCTTCTCAGAATATTAAGTTTAAGTTGACCTTTTGAGACTTTCAAAGCCTTTAAAAAATTAGATTATGAGGAAAACAGCATTAACAAATTATAGCCATGACTCAAATTCCTCAGGTTTTCACATGACATCATTTATCTAACAGCAAACAGCTTCTTTCTTTCTTTTGCTTTTATGTTTAGATATTTTAGTTTGGCTCCAGGAATACACAGGTGCTAATGCAAGAATGGATTTTGTTTTCAAACCTGAAGTCTTACTGTCCTCCATGAGCACTTTGAATGAAACTATGAATGCATTTACTTATACATGGCTTTTACTATGAGCGTTAAAACTTGGCAGAAAATGCAGTTTTAATAATTAAGGTTGAATGTATTAAATCAATGTAGGATTGTTGGAACTAAATCTACAAAATGCTAAATTGAATTTACTTAGTATCTTATTTAAGAATGTATTTGAGTAGATTTCCAATGGTTCTTCCACATCTTGTCCACATTTACTAATATATTGCCTTATAACAGCCATGAGATAAATTTCTCCTCCCTTGAGTGAGGCATTAAACACTCAGACATCCAGGACATCCTTGCGTGTTGGGGGGTTTTAAGATGGACAAAGACATGTGTGGAATTAGTTACCCCAACTGCATGTTTGTAGTGTGATGAACAGTTAGCATGCGGTGAGGAGTTTGGGGGGTTCAGAGGGAGTGTGAACGACTGTGGTAAGAGGAGAGGGTGCCCCAGACCTTTTTTTTTTACTAGCGGCTGATTGATTAATGTTGTTGTCGGGGCATTGGGTCCCTGGAGAGGATGAGGAACACTATGTGATATGTGGAGGGTTTTACAAGCAGCGGCGAGCTTGAAAGTGATGGGATGAGATCCTGGCCAAAGGCCGAAATGAGGAATCCATCAGGAATGCATTCCCTTACTCTCCTCTCCTCCTTTTTCTCCCTCTCTCCGTCTTTGGAACAGCTGCTGCTATAACTCTACTGTACATATATTCCTTCAATCGTACATGCAACAGCAGGGCACCCAAGCTGTCAGACAGATTCCTGTGTCTGAAGTGTGAAGATTTGGAGCATTTATCTAAAACATCTTGAACATGAAGGCTAATGATAAGTAGCAAACTCCCTTACAAGCGCAGCACTTTACGGTAAGAAGGGAAACTTCTTCTGGACAGATGAGTAAATCCATTGCTGAAAGAAAGGCAATATTTATATGTTTTCAGAGCAGACATGATGCTTTTTGCCGTACGTTTAGGGAAAATATGGTATTTGTTGGTCAGGCATATAGATCTATGTGAGGCCCGCACAAGGTGAAACATAGTGTGAGCTACTTTTTTTACTACAGCACATTGATGTTGGCAGGTGGAGTTTTTAAAGTAAGCATATGTGCTTAAAGCACGGGATCACCTAAATACAAAGACTTTTTTTCTTCACAATTACCTCTCGGCATGCAGAGATCTTCAGTTTTATTTACCCAAGTTTTGAGATTTACGTCTGAGATTTCTGCCTCCGCCCCAATACAATAATGATGAATCAAATTGCGTCGAAGGTCAGTCGTTACGTCTTTGTTATTTAGGATGATCAACACACAGCACGGCTTTCAATGGGACCTTCTATTAAAGAAATAGTCCCCTTGAACAGGGTTTACAGTTTGTTCTTTGGCAATCCAGAGTAAAAGGGACATTCATAATGGTGTTCAAATTCATGCATTTGCATTGGGTGAAAGCAGCAATCTGGGACAAATTAAACTCAACCCTTCTGCATAGCGAGGTACCATTATATGTTTGTGTATGTTTAGATAATTTGGGTGAAACGAAATGCAGGCAAACTGCAGCACAATGCTTGGTGTCACTGTTTCTGTCACTATACCTGTACTCTGGCCTCTGTGAGTTTTGTCCTCTGGGCCAGCTCCTCTCTGGTGTAGATATCTGGGTAATGTGTCCTTTCAAAAGCCTTCTCCAGCTCCTCCAGCTGCTCGGCGGTGAAGGTGGTGCGACTGCGTCTCTGCTTCCTCTTCAGGGGCAAGTCGGGCTCTGAATCTACATCTGAACCTTCGTCTGTGCGGTTACCTGAGTTGAAAAGGAAAAAGATCATGCAATGATTTCAAGTTATGGGATGTTTTGTGTGATCAACTGAGGGCTGTTTGCAGAAAATAGCATACACTCTGAGCTGCAACTGATCAAGAAAGGACTCTAACAGCATTATCTACATTTTGGAGCCTCTTTTGTTGCTCCAGAGAGCGAGACTGGCAACACAGAGGATTCAAGTGACAGCAACTCCTCTCTGAATATACAACTGGGAGAATATTATCTTAATCTGTGGATATTTATTTAATATAGAAGAGGCCCTGATACACAATCCTGCCTCTGTCAGGGGCCCCAGAGGCTGTGAAGGCAGAGGGCTGAGGGGGAGCGGGGGTGTCGGTGGGTAGCGGGGTTAATCTGCACAGGCCACCTTGCTGCTCCTCACCCTGCTTTTCTCTCTCATTGGCCCAGGGCACACTGATCATACACAGCTCAGCCAAAGTGTATAAAATAGAACACAATATCACACCAAAACCATTCAGTCCCATGTGTTTCCATCTGCTGTCATTAAATGAATTAGAACATATTTTACATTACTTTTTAGGCATTCAACTAAGCTGAATTTTTGCTCGAGGAATATAGATACAGCACAAAGCTGTACAATCCGGGCCGACAGGGAAATTTCTGACAGCAAATACGCATTACCATTGCACATTACCATTATAACTGAATTTAGAAAATTGCATCATTTTCACCTCCTCTGCATGTCTATTCAAACTACATGGCCCTTTTCATTTCATGTCATAAAATTCATATTTTCATAATTTCCTCATTGAGACATTGACAAGGCGGCGTGATGTGCCAGTGTTGCTCCAGGCCTAGTTGGATTGCATCATGCACAGTCCAGAAAGTGTGGGAGAGGGAAAATAAAGGGAGATATTGAAGAAGAGGATGTATGAAGAGATTTCTGCTTCTGACAGAGGCCCTTCACTATTCAGCTCGAATGAAAACTATAATGCTCACCTGAATGTCTCCCCGAGTGAGTTGCTACCGCCTAACTCTTTGTTTTACAGCTTCGATCTCTGTTTATAGCTCACTCCAGTCAAATCTTTCAACATAAGTGGACAAAAGAATATTCAAACCTAACCTCCAAATAACAACTGTGAGAACAAAAGAGCAACAGAGCTGGCGGAGTCTCAAGGCCAGCTCCAGAGTTTAATTAAACAAGGAATTATGGGATTATATGGAGACTATCATTACAGGCCACTCTATGAGTCGTCTACGAACATTTTTGTCCCCCTGAGCTCATGCTCAATGATTCTCTGCGGATTACATGTGGCTGCAGGACATGAGGCCGCATTCATTAAATCAATTCTTCAGTCTTATCCTTTTTAATAAAGATTGATTCTTGAAGCACAGGCTCACTCCGCTGCAGAACACCCTTGAACATACAAAGTTGAATATGTACATACACCGCATATCCCTTTGTTGGTTTTCATGAGGATGCGTGTATCCATTTGCCCGGTAACTTGCCATGACGACACTTGAGACCAGCCATGCAGCCTGCAGATCACTTTCCAAAGTCACCTCTGTGTCCTACGGGGAGACGTGGGGGCCGGAGTAGACGCACACTCGAGGGGCTCGGAGGAAGACGCTAACGTCCTCTCCTCAAATTATTTTCTCTTCCCCTCCTTTGTTTGAGGCGCTTTCACAGACTTTATTTTGCGAGTGAACCGCTGCGGCAATCTGTGTCACATTTAGCATGCTATCCGGCTAATGACTGATACAACTCAACAGACAATATGTTGTGCTGCTGCTCTCCATCAAACCCAATGAGCCAACACATCTGCTCTTGTACATGATCCAGAAGCACAAGGTCAACAGCCCTTCCTGTAATGAGCCAGGGAAAATGGAAAATGGCACACGCCGCGTGGGTCCAACTGGGATTGGGGTTGGATGTAAAACTCATCTATATGCCGACTACATTTGGTGAATAGACGACAGAAAATGCATTAAAACACATGGCTGCTTTCCATGTTGATGTAAGAAAGAGCCTGATACTGATTTCTGGTTTACAAACTGTGGTGTTACTGTAGTCCTCACTAAGCGAAGATGACTTACAAACTGGTTGGAATACATATCAGTGTAGGCTCAAGCAGGTGTAAAGACAGAAAACAACCATTCATCAGTTTTTTTTTTACCAATTAAAGCACTTTAAAATCCTAATTGCATGTCTCTTTTTCTCCTCACAGATGTGCCAATGTTAACAATCACAGACAAAATAGGACTCAGCGAACAAAATCCCTGCAGGGCTGTCGAGGTCAATTCCTTAATAGTCTGCTCGGCACAAAAAGGTACATTCTGATTAGACCGTCCTATAATACGAAGGTGGTAATTCCATTCACAGGTTCATGGGATATTGATAAACCACTCAAGCCTTGTCTCATTACTTATCATCCAATTAGAATCTAATTATGTGCCATCCAGTGGGCATGATTACCACCGTGTACTCTCCTCCAGGGGCCCTCTAAGGTTTTTTTCCCAATATTGATTTTAAATAGCACCTATTATAAATAGGAATTAATCAGGTTTACACATTGCTATTGCTAGGCAAGTGCTTGATTGAGATTAGAAATAACACTAGGTATGGTGTGAGTAAAAGCTACCTTAACCTAAATTGTAATGAATGTCATGACATGTGGTAGCGATGGTTTCATTACAGGAAATTGTTTAAAAGATTAAATTGAAGACGATCAATCCCTAATAGGACTGTTCTGCATATAATTGACAAAACATTTAAAAAAACGCGTTGTTAGCCACGTGCAGCATTAAAGTCATGTTGTGATCGAGCAATGTTGTATCGGAAAACAAATAATGGTGGCTCAATGGCTGAATAACTAACAATCAATGTATTTACAGTGAGATTCTCAATTAAAAATTCAGAAGGATTGCCTCCACACGACACATGACAACAGCTGAGCCGGCGACTAGAAGCTAACGGTGCTAACAGTGCAGACGACAGCAGAGCTAACAGTGTTTATCTGAGATGCACTACAAGGCACCCGGCAAAGCACAGACATCTTTGTATTACAACACACACACAAAGAGGGAGTTTGATATCATCTCTGCTCAGTTATTACACATAACCTTTACATAGCAAATAGTTAAGTGCTGCTATTAACGCTCTGAATGTTGAACTGAGAACCTTTCTCTGTTTTAACAGTTTTTGCTCTAATCGTGGTTTAATTCTGACCAGACCTTTGGAAGGACTTGGGCTGCTAGTTAATAGCTTTAAAGTGACTATGAGGTTTAAAGCCTGCTCTCCTCCCTGATGCTCCTCTGGTGACCCCACAGACTCCTCAGCCTCTACGGGCAGATGGGATCCTCATCATCACCCTGTTTCCTCAAAGCCCCTCCACTCCTCTTATCGACCCCCTACCCACCTCCTTCTCTTCTTCTCCCTCCAACCCCTCGGACTCCTCCAGTCCTCCACCTTTACCCCCGCGACGCTGAGGTAATGCTGATTAAACACACAGCTGTCCTCTCAATAGCGGCAATTAGCCAAGTGATCTATAAGGTTACAGATTTATGACACATAACAAGTGCAATAAACGTCTACCAGGTTGTTGAACAATGTTGACGAAATAGTTGCATCTGATTCCTTGTGAAAAAAACATCAATGCCTTGAGCAAAAATCTATACAAATTATTTTATAAAATGTTGTCAGTATGAATTACATCAAGACAAAAGTTAAAAAGGAAAATTAGCTTTATTCTGAATATGGGTAAATTAAAAACTAAAAGAAAATGGGTAAATATCTACCGGCTGCTTTGACCCAGATGTGAAGGCCTTTCAATAACTAGGAAAATACAAAAAGTCCATCATGAAAACGAACAAAATTAAAAATTAAAAATTAAACACAGCATGCAAGAACACTGACACCGTTTGCTAATGTAGACAATGAAATACAAATAAATGACTCCAATACACAATAATAATGTAGTAATAATCAGAAAGCCCAGGTTTCTTTATTAGAAACATGTTAAAGGACAGGTCTTTGAAAGCATTTATTTTTATTTTTTTATCCTTCATCTCTGACTCACCTGTGAGCAGTTTTAGCCTAAAGTTAAGTAGAGCTCATCCTAGTCAGCCTGTCTCTGATATCATAACCCATGGCCTCAATATCAGCCATACCTTTGCAAACTATCCAAGACAGAGGGACAAAAACAGACAGGGCTTTGGCAGTGCAGCATTAGCTCATAATGGCTCATTTTGAAAAGCATATTAGTTCCAGCATAATTACAATCAGGCCTCACGCTCTGTGTTTTGCAGGCATTCACAGGACCAGCCTCTGAGCACCGAGTCACACCAGTTGACTGTGACTGACAGCAGATTTAGTTTAAAATGGTGTTTTTCCTCCCTCTTTTTTTCCCACAGGACAAAAATAACACCGCGTCTTTTCTCCCTATTTATGTTGACTTGTTTATTTTGTGCCTACCTTTTGTCGTAGTTGATACTGCAATTATACTTTTTGTCAGTCAGAGGGGGTGAATATCAAAAGGCCTAATTATGCAAACAGGCCTGTGATAAGAGGCATCTGCCTGAGATGGGATCTGCTATCTCTGACATGCATCTGTCTCTGCGCTGTCTTTGCTGCTCCAGGCCTGCATATAAACAGCCCTGCCTGTCCCCAGGACTGCATGCGATTCAACCACCAACACTGGAGTGGAGGGATGTTTCGGGGGCGGGGGGGGGGGGGGGGATCACGCAGCAACATCAAATAACTAACAACTTCCCAATTTGCATTTTTCCGAGAATGGTGCGGCATCTCTGCTTAATGCACTTGCCTGTTCAACCCAAAGGGCTTGCCAAGTTAAAGGAGGCATGTGATTCAAGGCATTTACCGAAGGATGTATCTGAGATAGGAACCTTGTGTGAATACAAGATAGACGACAGCGATAACCAGAATGGTTTAAAGACAAATTCTGTATGAATAATCTTCTCCTGTAGTTATCTCCTTGCAAGTGAAAAACAAAACTCTAAAAGTGAGCGTAGCCTCTGCATAATCAGGATTTATTAATATAGTATATATTAGATTAAAATATTCAGATCAACATACCGAACAATTTGTAAAAAGACTGCATACGTTGCAAAATCAAGTTAACGGTTTACTTGTTTTGGCAACATGCCAAGATGCACCATCAATTTCCTCTGGTTGTCAGTGACCTTCTCTGGGCCGTAATTTGACATTTAGCTGAAATTGAATCTGGATGAGATGAGTAACTTTACATGAGGATATTAAAAATCCACCGCCTATCGGAAATAAAAATCATTCTCAGCTCACCTTTATGGACAGATGTCATTGGATTCAGCTTTGTCTCATGCCTATCATGTCAATTACCAGTTTATAGCTGGTGGCCGAGGGCCAAGGGCCAAGGGCACCGAAAATCTATTTCAAGTGTTAAGACAGGGAAAGTGAGAAGTGAACAAGAGCTCTAAACTTTAGTGCAACTTCGAGTCTGTAGCTACGAGAAGAAGTTTCCAACAGATTAAAAAACTACCTGATGAAAAGAAGATACGTTTTTTTTTGCCACTAAACGCACCACCTCTCATTGCCAGTGTCAGTTTTAAGCTCTTTTACGTCGACATTCCACAGGAATTCCTCTGTCTCTTGGACAAAAATCTCATTCTTTAGAAAAGGAGTATAGGGCGCCGATTGAAAAAGAGGAGAAAAAGGCAATGGAGGAAGAAAGATGGGAGGCTCTATAATCTTTGGCTCTCACAACAAACAATTAGCCCCCTTTTCTCTGTTTGAGGTGGGGAGAAAGTGGGAGAGAGGAGGGAGGGTGAGGGAGCCGCAAGAGAAAGCAGTGGAGACAGAGAGGGAGAAGCAGTGAGAGCGATGATCTTTTATGGCTCTTGTCATATGGATGAAGGCGCGGCGCGTCCATGAGAGCGCACGCTCACCTTCAACAACAGGGCGTCCACTGGGCCTCCCGGCCTTTTCAGCCCAGAGAGACAAGCTCCTCGGGGGGCCATTAGAGCATGAATAGGGCCCTGACAGCCCTGTGCAGCGCCGCAGGGCATCCATAAACGTTGACATATTGACTCCCCATGCCTCTGCGCTCTCTGAGTGTGAAAGCGTGAAGGACTTGAAGGGTGGGATTTTTTTTCTTTAATATAACTACTGACTAAAACTAGGATATTAAAAATATGATTGTTTGTTTTGAACCCTAAGATATACTTGTAGGCAAAAACTGTTGTACTCTAAATTATTGTTTTGAAAAATGCACTTCTAACATTGCATATGTTCATTTTCATCTTTCACACTATGCAAAATCCCAAATTTTCCAATTTACTTGCTCACTTATCATGTAATTCCATCGACCCGCGGCCCATAAAGACTTCAGAGGACACAAAACAGGAACCTTGTTAGGAAGACTGTTGCCACCGCTCACTTCCCTCTCACTAAGACTGAGCTTTGCACCAGGTTTCCTCTTCTGTCAAGCAGAATGTCACCGCTGGAGCAAGAGTCTTCACTAATTGAGGTCACAGCCAAAGTAATGAAATTAACAGAGAGCACAAGAAAGTAAAAAAGGAGCCCATGGGGGTCTCTGCCAAATGGCACTGGAGCCAGAGCCTCGGTCCCCCAGCAAAAAGCTCTAAAAAACCTACGCAGGAAATCAAACAGTAACGTCTCAGGGCTATGAGCCGAGGTCTCCTGCAGGAACAAATCATTTTCTCAACAAAGCCAAAGAGAGATTACTGGGCACAGTATAGGAATGCACAGCGGACATTTTTAGGTGCCCAAGGGAAGTTTCCTAATTTTCTGGACAAGGCTGGGCAGCAAATATTGTCGAAAAGTTTGTGCAACATCAAGGACACTAGTAGGGAAAGAAGAGTTGTGAGAATGATGAAAACTTTAAAATAAACGCTACTTTACTTCACTGTTTTTAGCACCGTTATGGCTATTGCTATATACTGAGTTATACGTCTGAATATTACTTTATTCCTGTTCAAAATAAAAACAGTATAGAAGCTTTTGAAACCTCAGAAAAAATGGCTTCATAATCTTTTATACGAATGGAAATTATTAAACATATCTTCAAAAATACTATTATACTCCACTGTGGACTGGCATTCAGTGGATTACAAGTGAACAAAGTGTTTCCATTATATTCAACAATTTAATGAATATTTCCTCTAAAGAGCTTTTTTTTCCTGGGCACAGTGAAGCATTACAGTGCTTGGCATTCATTTCTGAGATCCCTCCATATTGAGGGGTTGTAATGTGGCACAGTAGCAAAGCTTTTTATACTGAGACTACATGTTCCCCAAGGAGGGAATGACTGATGATGCAGAAATAAGCCCATTAGTTGAAAATAGCGGACAACATTTGAAGTTGTTATTTTGTCGACAAGGACAGGAGCTCCACCCCACTGTTTGGACAACCCCTTACACATTTTAACTTGGTGGGAAAAAACACATTTCTGATTTGCAACACTTAGGGAACATGTTTATTGTCTTTGTGCTTCTGAAAAAAACCCATGCACAATTAAAACAAATGAATATTTCAGTGGTGAAGCAGATCAAGAGCATAAAATGTGAAATGTTCTGGCCCTAAGTAGCATAGGCTAATGGCGATTTTTAAACTAGCAGACCATGGTCAATGTTTCTCATTCATCACTGAGGGAGAGCATGGACGCACTGTGCTAAACGTAATTACTGTTGCACATTATGTGGGCTATTCCTGTATTGTAATAAAATTAGCCAGAAATGCCTTTTGTCTTTTCTAATGCAGCTCCGTGGTAACCAGTGGATGGTCATAATGCAACACACTGTCGCCGATCTGTGCCAGCTGTCAGAGTTTGACAACCTTAGGTGGCAAGGCGAATTGGAGGAAACTACATTTCTTTCAATAAATGATCTGGCTCTGACCTGCTCATCCATTGCACAATTTAACATGGACATAATAAATCTTGAGATGTACTGTATACTCATTTGTGTGATCCTTCAGCTTTATTGTTTGGCAGAGTAACAATGGTTTAATCACCAAGACAAAGATCTATTTCTGCCAAAGGTCCCGCTTATTATTACCATGTTCATCTTAACATTTTTACTAAGATTACTCCAGACAGGCAGGAAATTCAATTACGCTATGTAGTTTATTCTATATTATTCAAGCTCAAAAGACAAATCTTAAGAGTGGGATTTAACATAATTTTTAAATGCTACATTTAACCAAAATTGATTTTTTTTGTAATGACAGTGCTGCAAAACCAAAAATGTACTGTTTTAATAATGATCGATCGTCATAATTAATATTTCTAAAATTCTAAAAGGACACACCACTACCTTAAATGAGAACCTATATAATGTAGGTTATTTTGGGAAAATTACAGCCCAAAATCAGTTAGTACAAACTATCTTTCCCAGGGTTTAAAAAGCATGCTATCAAACTTAATACAGAATAAAGACTGATAAGTCCAATTGAGCCAGAAATACAAGATGGTACTGATTTATCAGCTAGAAGATTATATTTGGATGAACTCAAAGAGGCAACTGCACATCAATACTTGTCTCCTCACTGATATGGCCTACATAAATATACTGAAGAATTACTGGTGGATCTTTCACAAATTAACAGGCCTTTGTCATTGTTTGGAATTATCTGACAGCCGGCAACAACATTTTGTTGTTTGGTAGATAAGTTATTAGACAAAATGGGGATGATTTATGGAATTACATGGTTAATTAGATACTGCTTGAAGCTGAAATTACTCTGTAAACTGTCTGTCCCCTTTGGCAATTCACCTAGTCGAGACAAAAACATATTGCATTTTTAAGTCTGATCAGTCTATGTTTGGGGATTCTTCTCTGCCATGAATGCTCACAATCATTTTATTGCTCGTTGACATTGTTATTGGTGCTTTCTGACAACAGAAACCATTGTCTGTGGAGGTCATGAGGTCAGTTAATTACGTTTGTTTATTGCAGCAAAATTAATGATGTTAGCAGAACAACTGCACCAGGAGGATCGTTTTAGCGGATGTTGCCTGAATTGAACTGGTTGTTTTTTTTATTCTCCTGGTAGGAGGAAAGACGCTAAGAGCACATCTCAAAGCAATTAAATGAGATTTCTGTCCGATATTATAGGTTTTTCCATTAAAACCTTAGAAAATAATCTCCCCTGCTGAGAACACTTGTCTCTCCTCGTGGCATGGCTGGGAATCAGCAGTGAGCGATAAATAAATAGCCTTTAAAAAAAACATTAGCCCTCTTGTCAAGACACATATCCACTCGAGAACAGCGACCATCGACATGTCAACTCGTTCTCTTCCCATTTCCTCTGCTCCCCTCGCTAAGACACTCCTGTCTAATGAAGGAGAGGGACTGCAATCCCACAGGGCTAAGCAGAGCTCTGTCAGCCCTGAGTGTTGTTTTCCCTGCGGACAGCCCAGTCACCGTCCACTATCGAAGGTAATACTCACCAATCAGGATTCATTACAACACCAAATCTATGAATGAACTGCCCACTGAAAGCCAAATCCGCAACTAACACACAACTGCCCGGGAGAAGAAATAGGCCTCCCAGGGACCCCCCTGCAGACTAAATTGGATTGCCAATACGGCGCACAGACGTTTGAGAAGTCGAGAAAAACAATGGAGCAGAAAATAAATACTCCAAAGCCACAATGATGACTCCACTTGGTAAACTAACACAGTATTGATCTTCTTCGTTTTTTGTTTGTTTGTTTGTTTGTTTAGAAAAGCCTCATCCCTGCTAATAGCTGTCTGAGAGTGTAATCTCTCCCTTGTCCTCCCCCTCCTCTCCTCCCCCTCCACATTCCCTATTATGTGGCTCCTTTCAGCGCGCCTCAAATAGTTTAGGTTCAGTGTCGCACTGGGGTCCGGGGCATGGGACTGGGGACCAATTGTTTGCTAATGTTGACACCTGCCAGAGCAGGCTTGGTCTATTTGGGGCCCGCCAAGCTGCAAACTGGATGCTCCCCCTCTTTAGCGAGATTAAGTGTGGGTTGCTGGGGTCACAAATCACTGGACTCCCTCTGATGTTGTGAGGCACGGAGCCAGCGACTGAGAGGACTAAAAGAGAAAGCTGCAGAGGGAGGGACAGAGGAGGGAAGAGGGATAAAGAGTGACAGTCTATTGTTTACTGAAAAGGAGGGGAATAATGTATCTCCTTGAGTGCGCGTAAGCAGCGAGGCCCATTCAAAAAAACATATCAACAGTGAATCCACGTCGCCAAAGCACACAAACGATTCAGCCTTGCTTTCTGTCTCCTTACGGGCGCTACATGATCAGGAATAGTTCAAAGTGTTTTGTTTGAAATGCAGCACAGCAACAGAGGAGACCAATTGTCACACTCTGCTATTGGTCTCAACATAACAGCTTGCGTGATTTCCACACCCAAAATATAATATTAGTGGTTGGATACAAGGTATTAAAACATCTGCTTTTATGATGATTCACAGGACAGAATTTCTTTGGCTTGCGTTTCACCAAATATGACGCTGATAAAAAAAAAACGACCTTGGTTCTTCAAGAATAAATAAACACGAGGACATACTCTGTTTCTATAAACTATCATTTCCTCAGAGAAAAATACAAAAAAACAAGGGCTTGTTTACCCAAACATATAAACATATCTTCTTTAAAGTTTTTTTAAGCACACATTAAGTGTAAAGCCCAAGGGAGAACCAGCGTGTCCATGACAGACAGCGCCCGGCTCCTCCTCCTCCCCCTTTCTTTTGCAGATGTACATTAATGCATAAAAAGACAGAGATCTGAGCTGCAGCAGAAGCACCCTCTCTCCCTTTAAAACTGCTGCTGTCCAGCCTGATCGTGTCAGTTTGAAGGCCCCTATTCAAAAGTATTCATGCATCTGCCTTTGAGGCACAATGGCATCTAGTTTATAAACTGTCTGCCCAGGCACCCAAAGGCTTTAGTTCTTATTGTTTTCAGCCCCTTAATAAACTTTTTGGAGGAGTTCATCAACTTGCCTGAATAGCCTATGCAGCAAGTCTCAAGACAGAAAATAACAGAAGGGCCTTTTCTCCTCCCTCTTCTTTCTCTCGTCCTTTTCTAGTGGCTGTTCATCCAACAATGGTGAGAGTAGGCTGTCAGACATCACAGGGCTTTTTTTGTACCAATACAAGAAAAAAAGTTTTCAATAAAAAGAGAATGCGGCCTCTTAAAAGACAATTGTATTTTTGTATTTGCACAGGATGTGTGTATGGCTAACTCAAGCAGTTAAAGTAAAAATGTTGTTTCCACAATTTTAACAAGAATACAACATACATTTTAGCAGAAATTGTAGGAGAAAAAAAAATTAGATTTAGATTTCAAATTCCCGTGTTTTAAATTCCTTTTTCAAGTTACTGTTAAATTAATGATATTATTTTTCTCTTCTGTGCCTATAAATTCAAAAGAAATGCCTGACACCTGTTAGACAGGCAGAAATGATGGGATGCAATAAAATGTAATTTTGGCTGTAAGCCATTAATCCACTGTTATACCTTTTAAACTCTGTGGAAAAAAAAAAATTAGCAAAACTTAAAAGTCTTTAATAGATGTCTGCTCTAATTAATTTCATACCTAATTAAAGCCGGCTACAGTCCATGCAGGCTGGCCTGTTTAGCCCGCTGGATGGCCATAATTGAAGTAATAGCGGAAAAGAAGGCCTGCTTAGAAAATAAGACCCCGCAGCGGTCCAATTCAACAACATCACCATCCAACCCCGCTGCTCAACCCCCCTCCACCTCCACCATCTGACCCAAAAAGGCCTTATTGGCTGCCCCGGACCAACCACCTACTGTTTCCCACCGATGCACTTGGTGCGTTTTAACACCCTAATTAGATGTGACAAGTTCAACGAGCTGGTTTCAGAGGAGGAAAAGCCGGTCAGGTTATGATTTCCGAGTCAGGCTCACTGGGGAATCTCTGGACAGCTGATTCCTGTCAGCCTCATTCATCTTCTTCCAGCCAATTAAACATCACTGCTAACAAAGCGGTGGCAATTTGGGGAATACATTTAACGCCTCAAGTCGAAATGTAAATGTTTGAGGCCGATGTCAGTAGGCTGGTACCACTAACATGATACTTAGAATAAAACGGTAGAATAAAAAAAAAAATCATTATAATGAGCATAATGACAACAAATACCTACTTAGCTGACAAAATATTGACATTGTAATAGAGTCAGCAGAGTAAAGTGTAAAATATGTGATGATGAATTTAGAGTTAATATTTACCATATATAATAGGGTAATAAATAAAATGATAGAGTAATATACAAAGTAAGTAAAACATAGAATAGTAGGGAAATATATGAAATAATAGGTTAAAATATAAAATAATGTGGTAATATATAAATTTCCCAGAATATCAACTGTCAACAATTAAATAATTGTATATCTATCTAGATGTAGATATATAGTACAATATTTCAACAAGATCACCCTTTGAATTACCACAAAATGTATTTACCTAACATTATAAATTCATCCATTTACGATCCCCCATATTTCTAAGATGACTTATCCCAAGAACAAATCATGTGGCAAAAAATAAAATTACACAGAGTTAGCGACCTAAAAGTACAAGGTTTTGTTACTATTACCCCCACCTGTTGACATGAATGTGTGATGCACATGAGAAGGCTGTGTGTGTGTGTGTGTGTGTGTGTGTGTGTGTGTGTGTGTGTGTGTCTCTGTGTGTCAGTTAGAATGAGTGAGAGGGGGAAATAGAGAGAGAGAGAGAGAGAGAGAGAGACAGAAAGAGAGAGTAAAACTTAGGCAAGGAAAAGATATTTTGGACTACAGCCTGCAAGCAGGATCCTGGAGCCCCGTAGTGAAAATTGGCGGAATAAAACACAGACAGAAATGAGAGTCGCGCCCTACTGTTGTGACAGGATACCTGGAGGGCAGCACTTCCTCTTTAATTTGTCTCGTATGGTTTGAGACCCCCAACCAGACAGTCAATCCTCAGAGTGTTCGTAAGCCTACTGAGTGTAATTCTCAATGGTGAAATGATATGCTATAATTAAATATCGTATCATTAAAAAATGCTCTCTGGCATAGAGGCATCTTATCAACGTGGTCTTCCTCGGCTTCGTCCTTGTTATCACATTAATAGTAACAACATCTAAAATGGGCCTATCAGCATTTGTGGGGGGAAATTGCAGGCTAAACAAAGGGCACCTATGGGCTTACAGCTTATATCCAGATATTTTTGAGCAGGAAATGTTAACCTTGAAATGCTACTATCTGCACTTAACAATGTGTGATCATAACCCCATAAATGAGGGGAGAAATTGAATCCTTTTAAGTTATTAAGCAGGAAAGGATTATAAACTCCTCTTTATAAATGAGCTAGAAATCCCCATGTC
This sequence comes from Cottus gobio, assembly GCA_023566465.1. Classification (NCBI taxonomy): domain Eukaryota; kingdom Metazoa; phylum Chordata; class Actinopteri; order Perciformes; family Cottidae; genus Cottus; species Cottus gobio. The sequence goes on along the minus strand of CM042222.1, from coordinate 17,876,210 downwards.
TTCCTCTGTACACTTTTAAATTTCCCACAAGAAGCTGGAGAGGAAAGATTGCCCCTTTTCAAGAGCCCCACAAGAGATGGAAAAACCATTTTTGTGCCCAGATAGGGAGTCGTCCCACATGGTAAGCGCCACTTTAATTAATAGACAGCCTTGAGAGGTATCACTGTCAGCCTGGATAATGGTGGCAGAGTCAGTGTTTGTGCTTCCATGAATATTTCTGATGTGATCAAAGTCAAATGCCAGCACAGAATGAATTTAAGCCTACTCCATTTTTTTTTTTTATTTAGCCTAATGCAGCCGACACTTAAAGCTCCTGACACTGAAATGTCTCTGCAGTGAGGTGGTAGGCCTACAAGCTTAAACTGCACTCTTTCAAATTGATGCATTACTCATTACTCATAAGCAATGGGTTTCATGTTATTATGTTGCACGGTTTGCTCGTGTTACCTTGCTGGAACCAATAGCCTAATTTGTTACACTGGTAGTAGCTCTTCACCATAAAATGTAGTAATATGTCATTAACGACAAATTATACCAGCATTTTTTTAAAGAGCTAAATAAAAATGCTAAATAAAAAAACCTCACCCTTTTCCTTCCGGTGGAATTGTTGTTGTTGATATTTTTTGTGTTAAAGCCTTTATGGGAAAAAATATTCTATTTATGTAAGAGTTTCAACAAAAACTATGATTGTAGCCAATTTATTAATCCAACACTGAAATGTGCAACACTAATGTTGGCCTACTGATGGAGATACTGCAGTTACCTCACAACCAAATAACTAACTTCAATTTAAGATAGATAATGTGCTAACCACTGATTCAATTATGTTATTATTTTAAGTATTATTGAGCAGCATATGGTCATAGAGACATGTCATCCTGCCACTGTTTATTACAATATACAAATGGCCTAGCTGCCAACTAAACATCACCTAAACAATGCGGAAACAATACAGACATTTCTCTTTTGAATTCAGAGATGCTAGAACAGCCAAAGCCAGAAATCTTTAAAATATTTGGGCAATGTATATATAAACAAATATGTATTTTTCACGTGAAAATGTCCAAAAAGTACATTTTGTATAGAATGTTTAGAATGACATGTTGTGTCATTTAGATTATTAATTTTATTAATATTATTATTGGTCTTTCCGCTGCTGCCCCCTCTATAAGAAGAAATGTAGGCCTACCGATGTAAATTCCAGAGAAATGTGGCTTGAGTGGCTGCGGGGACAGCGGAGGTTAATCCGAGTTTAATGCAGTGAAGCACAGCGCAGGGTCTGGGCTATGATGGGTATGTTATCTCTGCCCAACATTTGGGTCTCCCTCAATTTCCACCCAGCCAAATAGCTGCGAGAAAGTGCAGATGGAGTCACTCTCAATGCCTGAGGAAAAAACGTTATTAATAGCTAAATAACTTCCCCATACTTTCACTGAATCTCTCTCACACACTGTTCCAGATGGATTTGTTTGAAGTGGTCTCTCGCTTCATTCCCCTGTCCTTCTCATTCAGCACGGCTTTAGACCCGAAATATAGCTACATTATATTACCATACACTTAGAGACCGCGCGTGCGTGCGCGAAAGTGTGTGTGCGTGTGTTAGTGAGTGCGTGATGGTGACGTATAGAGAGCGTGGAGGCGGAGGCTTTTGACACATTTGAATCAGTATATGCCGTGTTTATCGTTAATATCAGCAAAAAATATATACATTGTGATTCTTTGTCGTTTTGTTCCCCAGTTATAATTAGTTAGGATATACCGATTTTTCTACACCGATTTTATTTTTTTGTGTACTTATTTGACGTTTGACGTAAATTAACAAACATAGTAACTCTGAAATAAAAAAAAAATTCTCCCATTATGTTTGAAACGCGATTTCGCCTCAGATGCATTCCACAAATGCCATTCAGTAGCCTCCTTTTAGCCAGCCCTAACCTGGATCTGACTTCCTCACATGCACCTCTCTGCTGTTCTGTCACTTTCCTGTCCTGATGTTCGGAAGTAATCCCACCTGACATCTGTTTAATTAGATGGAGGACCTCAGGTAATCCTGCGATTTGCTGAAGTGTCCATCGCCTGTCTGCGCCTCATCTGCCGGTCAGGTTGGTTGCGTCAGTGTGGCAGATGGACGCCGGACAGCTGATCCGCATCCTTTTTTTCTGAACGGTGTGGCGCAAAACAAAAGGATGTCCAAGTGTGCACAGATGCAGTGCAACCTTTCCACAACATCGTGCACGTGTTGCAACTTTACATACTTTAACAGTCGTGCATGACAATTAAAGTGAGCACTAACTTATGTCTGCACAAAGGGAACGGTCGGTGGACCGAGGTGATCAACAGACGATCAACAATTATCACAAATAAAAAGGGCCATAATAGTATGTGACAAGGTCGAACTATTTTTGGAGCATATTCACTGAGCTGTGGTTGGTTTAACTTCCGCTACATGTTTCTGAGAAATAACAGCTGACTCCAAGCAACAAAATACAATTTACAATATTGTAAAATGCTTAGCAGTTTGTATACACGTTAAATAAAGCTAGATTAGAGCTGGGATAAATCCGTGATGTAACCCCTGAGAAAATCAAACACACAGGCCTAATAAACAAATAGATAAATAAATAAAGTGTTAAAAATCTGGATAAGTAAACGAGAAAAAAAAATCTCATGAATTTTGTGCCCTGGGCGAGCCACTGTGAGCTCCGCTCAGAGATGAAAGTGAAAAGAAATAAAAGGCTCTATTTAATCTGCTTTAAAACCCCTCTCCACATAAGGGCTGTGCTTCAAACTCGGAGAGTGAGGGGCTGATTGGGGATAAATACATTTCTTACCATGCCTGCGAGCTATTACACCCGGCACGAACACAGCCACCTATTCAGCAACCATCGTTTCCAGTGCTTACTCTAATAAGTATTAACATTATTAAATGCCATCCGGAAGCCGGTAGTCTAAACTGCTTTGCGCAGAAGATGCGTCTCTTTTTATAGCCACGTAATTGAGTCCCAATTTAAAACAAGAAGCGCAAAAAAAAAAAAAAAAAATAGAAGCAGGAACATTATGTGGATATTTTGCACCAACACAGTCAATAATAATAATAATAATAATGCAATGCTGAAGTACTTAATACTTTACAAGTCATCACTTAAACCTGTGCTCGTTATAGGCGACAGAGTTGTGCGTAACGAGCAGACTCTCCAAATACATGTTGGTAATTTATAGCCAACAGGGTTTATAAAACCATCTCTATGGACGCTTGAAACACATTTTCAACAAAAATGTGACATTTTTTCTCGTAACATGAATGCGTGGTGTGACAGAAAAAAGACCGTTTTCACGCTATCAACTGATTCTTCTCCAACGGGCCGTTATATAAAATTACAAAACTATCTACCAGCGGGGCGTACTGAATAATTCATCTCCTTTTATGTCTCTCCCTGCCCTTTGTCCAAAGTTTTCTCTATTTCCCCCGATTTTTCAATGAGAATGGACGGGTCCACATGGTCTGCGTTTTGCTGCCCTGCTTTCCAGGATTTGCTTTTGTATCTCGGACTCTTCACTTTAAACGCGTCAATGGAGGGGAGGGTTTGCTGCTGAAGTTCATCTTCAAGTTTGAAAATGTTTTGGCAGTGTCTTTTTGAGAAAAAAAAAAAGGCTTTTGTGAACTCTTATCTAAACCCCACTCACTTATATTTGACAATCAAAAGAGCCATCCTTCATATCGTTTGGAAGCTGCATTTTTCATTCCACAACAATAAAACAAACAAAGCACTGAACATAATGTGACAATTAAATATGACAATAAAATCAAAGGTTCTTCATTTCAAACAAGTCTCGTAAAACTGAGAATACGAAACATGTTACATTATCTCATTTAAATTAGAATTCCTTCCAATGTCACCCGTGGGTTATTTCTCACGTGTACTATTATATGACATATTTTTAAATATATAAAACATGCGACAAATATATTGCATACCACAGGACATACCAATACATTTAAGGTTATTATAACCGTGTAAATATTATTGTTCAAACACTGACAGCAATATACCTGCGCTTTATTTTCCCCTCCTCGCAGCATTACCAATAGAGCAAATAATAATATGAACATTGATTTCCACTTTAACTGACAAGTGGTGAAATGTCAGTGAACTGACATCGATTGTGATTGGGTCAACTGTCAGCTGTCATTTAGAGGTCGTTAAATGACTGAAAGAATGAGGAGGAATTCGCGACACAAATTAATTTTCTGCAGTTAAATACCTTCTGCCAAGGCTCTCATAAATAATTGAGTGAATGAACAACTGCTGGCTCGGAGTTAAAAGCCGGAATACATTCTCTGCGTTTAGCTGCAGCTCGGATGTGGGGCAATTTCCCAAGAGGACGTAAAGTAGGAAGTCTAGTTAAAACACTTGCTCCCTGCTTACAAGGCTGCAATTTACCCTCAATAAAGATGATGATAATAATAATAATTTGATATTTCAGACATAAACAAAAAGGGCCATATACTTTCTGCTGTTAACTTACATTTATCACCGAGGATGCCATCGATGCTATGCTTTGTTTTCTTTTCTCCATCTTCATCCTTCTTATCACAGTCATCCTCGTCATCTTTTTTGCCAAATCGGGCCCTCAATACGCGGCTGATGGAGCTCACTAATGGCAACAAAAAGGTAAATGGGTGATTAGCTCTAAAACCCATAAAAGAACCATTGTAATCCTATCATACATTTGTTTTAGGATACCAAACAAAGAAAAAGCACAGGGAAAAGTTGTACATGAAGAAGCTGCGTTGAAAAAAAAACTATATGAAAGGAAAAATGACTATAAATACAATAAATAAAATTATCTATTGAGCACTAAAGGCAGGGTGATTTTTTTTCTGGGTCACATAACTGTATGTGTGCTTCCTGCTACACTGAAACATGTTATTATCAGTAACAGAGGCTTAAAACATGTTGGATTCAAAGTGATGTTCAGAAGTGTTGCTGCAGTGTTCGCTCGTAATAAGAAAAAAAAAGTGCAGCTTACCAGATGAAGCCTCACCTGAAGGAACTGTGCTTCTGTCGCACACCCCGTCCTTCAGCAGCTTATCCCGGATCTCCCAGCTGAACATACCGGGGTTTTCTCTCTTGTACTCCTCGATCCGCTTCTCCACGTCAGGAGTTGCCACCTGCTTTAGTTTTGAGACGGTGTAAGGGGAGGAAATGGGCAAACAAAGGAAGACATTTCCGTTTTAATTGAGAGGCATTTTTTAAAGGCAGAGAAAAATGTGATCCTAAAAATATAGGCTGAAAATAAAAGACAAAACTATGAAATATGTATATTTTTTGGGGGGATGGAATTTTATGAGACCAACAAATAGGCCAACCATGAAAACGAAATAAATAAAAAAAACAGCAGTGAAAAGACATTCCCCATAATATAATAAAAATGCTGTAATGGAAAAAGATAATACCATTATTTTGTATTGAATAAATAACAGTATTGTATAATCAAGCAATAGTAAGCACATTAGACAACAATTATTATTATTATTATGGGAAGTGTTTTTAATTTGATTTATTTTTCAAATTCAATAAAATATTTAGCAAGAACAAAATATCAGCTACAAAGTTTGTTATGACTAGTACTGAAACAATAATGTTACAGGTGGGCTGAACTATAAAATACATTTTAATAATATCATTATTATTATTATTGTCATTTTTATTCAGGCAAAAGAAATCCCAAAAGAGGAGATATATACTCTTTTTTGTTGTCTTGTCGTGCATGCCCTCCATCATAATGTTAAACACAAGACCACTCAGGTGTCCTGCACCTCGAGACCCCCAGACCCGTTCATGGACCCACTCACCCTGGGCTTGCTGCCTCCTATGGCTCCCGGACGGATCGAGCCGGTCTCTTGGTATCGGCAGAGGATCTTGGAGACACAACCGTGAGAAACTCGCAGTTGTCGCGAGATTACGCAGGGTCGGATGCCGTGGTGGGCCATCTCCACTATCTTGTGTCGGATGTGATTTGGCAGGGGCCTCCCGTTGATGAACACACCGCCAAGCTGGTTCACCCTACCCTGGCCCAGAGGGGTGGATACTGCGCCACAATAAACAATAAAAGTCTCAAAAACAACAAAAAAACAACAACAACACACCCAGTCCTCTAAATGTTTACTTCATTATTGGCTGTATGAAACAAAATCTCCTTGAGTTATAGTCAAAAAGCGCCGTGTTTGCTATGTTACTGACTTTTAATGGGACGCAGTTTACGCACATTATCATTATACATTTTCAAGAGAGCGTCGTGCCAAATTCATCCAGCGTCAGTCTGGCTGACAGCGTGTATCCGAGGCCACTTCAGGATCCAATTTCACATTCAAGAGACACTAAAGAGGGTGACACTTCCCACCTTGATTATTCCTAGTCATGCTGTACAAATATTGATGTGATCCTTTGAGTCATCTCTTTGCTGTGTGTATTATTGCCATTTCCAGCAGCAGGACACTTGAACAAATCCCGCAGCTCGAGTAACTTGCGAGAATACGTGTTTTTTGTACATTTCAGTCCAGACCACTTGAGCACGAACTGGTTGTAATGGGAAAACTGTTTCCATAAATGCATGCAAATACGAAGTGATCTTTTTTTCCGCCCATATGTTCTGGCGACTTGAGTGTGGGCATCGAAGTTTAAAAAAAAATACCAATTAGATTGCTTTTTGTGTGTGTGTGTGTGTGTGTGTGTGTGTGTGTGTGTGTGTGTGCGCGCGCGTGTGCGTGTGTGTGTGTGTGTGTGTATGTGTGTTGCGTGTCTGTAAGAATTGAAGCTTGACTAAAATAAACGTTGCTTAAAATATCCCAATAAAACAAAATAAAATATTCTGCTTATCCTGTCATCTAAAGTGTCATGAAGATAAATTACGGTCAGGTTGGCTTCAATTTTTGTACAAAGAATATTTTAAAATACAACATTTTCTGGGCCTATGATTATTATTATTATTATTAATAATACTACTATTAACCCATATTTTGAAAGTCAAATATTTAAAAACATAATGTAATTAATAGAAACATTTCGGGTAGATTGTATAATAAGAAGGAATTACTGAGGGTAGATATATCTAAACACAAATACATTTAAATCATAATCTGGCTGAATCAAAACACACGAGTATAAAATATGTAAAAACGATGTGGGTTATTTTCAAAGCACCAGCTGATGCTTTCCCTGAAACTATAATTCTCTTTTGATTCAGGTGGTTAACTTTAATCATCTCTGACTGGAGGTCGAATTTGTTCACCCACCTTTTTATTTCCCAGCATGTCGCCGGTAACGAACTGCGCCGTGTGTGACTATCAGAGTGGATTACTGAGGAGTTTTGTCACAGCACAAGTTCAAACCTCCAACACACGATGTCATCATGTCTCTTACCTTCCAGGGGGAAGCCGGTCCGGGGGTAGTTCTGGCCCGGCGCAGGGCGCATCATCCGAGGCATCGTTCCTGGTAAAGTAGCCATCATTTGGACGAACACAAAACGGATTCCCGTCCAAGTTCAAAACGGAATGTCTTCAAAATGATCAATATGATGCTCAGCCTGCTGTCAAATCCCAATCCCAGGCGGAGAAACTGGACAAGCCCTTCTTCCACCGGGGGGGAAAAAAATAAAGTGATGCTCTCCTCTGGTGCGATGAACGTGCCAAAATATATTCAAAAAGATAACAGCTGCTGCAAATAAATTAACAACCCCTTCAAACTGGGATGTCTGCAAACTGGAGACACTTAAAGTTGTGTGTTTGAGTTGGAAAAAAAATGCACTGTTATTCTTTTCCCTGGGTGTAGTTTGGGTTCAGTATAATGTCTGCTGGCTGGTGGGAAGTAGTTTAAGTGGCCAACTTTCGTGCATGTCGTAGGAGGAGACAGCCGAGCGCTCCCATAGGCTCCCTGGCCTTTCTTTTATGGATGAAAGCGAGTGGGTTTAGCCAGAAGCCGGCCGACCAATCAGAGCAGCCCATTCCACTTTTAATTCACTGCTGCCTCCCTCATAAGACTCCATACACCAAACAGCAGTTCTAAATGTTATTATGTCTAAATGTTATTCTAAAGCCATGTCTTTTCAAAACGTGTCTGGTTCCCTGACATTCAGCTGTTGGAACCTGTGGAATATTAATGATTTTAAATGGTAATAATAATTCCCTTTCGCTTTCTTTCTTTCATTGCTTGATATAGAAAAAAACTCGAGCAATTGAATAAAAATAAATATAGCATAAAAACTACTTCTGTAGCATTCAGTTTAAACTGTAATAGTTATGTTCAAACACAATTGCAATATATGTACTACATGCCTACATATTAATAATTCAATTCGGTTTAAGATATAATAATCAGAAACACATATTAATAATTTAAAAACTTGACAAATTATACCTCCGGTAAACACGCGGAGCTCGAATTAAAATCACGGCCCCCAAATTCTTGAGTCAGGAGTTGATGATGTCTGAACGGACAAAGGCGGCGCACAAGCAGCGCTGCCTGGCGAGGGTTCGACTATAAGATGCTTTTGGCTTGTTAACCTTTCAATTAAGTAAATGTGCGCAGCATGAACGTGTAAATCGCTCCTATAGCTGCTGTGGTAATTACAACATTTGGATCGACCCGCTATTGATGACAACAGGTTGACTTGCCCTCAAGTACGTACAAGAGTAATTGCTTAAAGGTAATTGTTAAAAAAAACTCAAATAATACAGCGCTATTAAACAGGAATAAAAAGAGCACATATGGCAGCAAAGAAGAGGTGCGTGTGTCAACTCTGTGGGCCCACCGTGCATATGAAATTGTGTGACAATTGCCGTGGAAAACACTCCTGGTGGAAGGCAATTTCACAAATAATTTTAGCAACAATTAGGGAGTGTGGAGGGGTGAAATGGCGATTTCACATGCAGATGTGCCGGTGGGAAGGATCTGGTACCCTGCCGAATAGCTATGACCCTCACTCTCCCGCTTTGGTTTGCTTCACATGGGACAGAGGGGCACAAAGAGAGCGCCTCGCCCTCCTGGGAAGGCGCAGAGAGCACTGGATTAAGTCAAGCATCAATCATGCGAAATCCAAACAATAGCACATTTCTCTTATGGAAAACACGTTGTTTTTTTTTAACAAATATGTCACCTCTCTGTTTCTCTGAAGCTACAACAGGTATTTTTTTTTTTCAAATCACACAGACACGCAAATAAAGCTAATAACCCCAGAACATATCATTGGTTCACCACCATCATGTCTGGCCTCTGTTATCCTAATCATTATTAGCCTGTTATTCATTTGTTATGCAGCTGTCGATGATTACACCCAGAAGAAAAGAGTTTGCAGTGTGCAAAGAAATGTTGGAACATTTACATAAAATTAAAGTAAATATTATTTTTCAGTTTGTAATATTTTCGCAAACATAAAGACGTATACAAAAGTTAATCCTGACATTTTTGTTTATTTGTAGGTATTTTTGCTCCACAGTATAATATATACTGTGCTGTTACAATCACACAAACACCTCTACATCAACCATACAAATAAAAACCAACAAACAACATTAGAGCTGAAAAAGACATACATGCTCACCAAAGGAAGTATTTATTGCAGCACTTGAATCACACTTTAATTTAGGGTTTGTTGGTCTGTGCTCAAATTGTTCTTGATGTTCAAGATCATTTTCAATGAGGCCAGATGATGTAAAATGATGACGCCTCCTTAGATTTATGGTAACTTCAACTAAATGCAGAAGTGTTAAATATAACTAGTTATTACAGCCTCCTCTTTAAACGTTTTGAGCCAGTTTTACCTTTATTAGTACAAAAAACAGAGAGCTAAACAATGCAACGTAAACAGTTGATTTAAATCTGGCACATTTTATCTTTATTTGCTGAGTTTATTAATATTATTGTGGCACCATGTCCACTAGTGGGCGACTACTGTTCCACTTTTTCAATCCGTTGATTTATTTGGAGAAAAGTCACATTGGGCACCTTCATGTGTCCTTTGTTTGCTGCTCCAGTTTTGTATTCCTAATGTTTGTGCAAATGCGTTATGTTTTTGTATTATTTGACCACAAGTGGCATCTGAATCCCACTCGTCCTCGTCACACCCTAAACTCCATTTATCCTGGTTGTTTCTGCAGGCTTCGGCTCAGCGCCTGGCTCATATAAGTAACTCTGTCACTTAAGTTTCCTTTCAGCTGCAGCAGACAGAAAAAAACACTTCCTCTCTCTCATGATACTGTCTCCAATCTTATCTTGATCAGCACCACTCTTCAAACACTTTCCTACATAGCCTCTCATTATTTGTGTTATGGCAATTACCAAAGTTTCTTTTTTGCTTGTAGGTGAACACTTTCCCCCGTCTCCTATCTACATTTATTTTCTCCATACACAACGTTTAGCTATTCACATTGAGGAGCACAAAGCCAATTTAGGCTTTATCTTTGTCTGAGCCGAACAAAGGCGAGAAGCAAGCATTAAGTGTATACAAGCATTATTTTGCAGTGTATTTAAATTGTGCTTTTATCTCCCAGTAAGTGTTGAACAACACTTTTTGTATTCAGTGAATGCTGTGCAGAATATCTTTAGATTATTTGTTGTTTTATTTCTGCAGTATAGGAGATATTACAAGCGCAAATTCACATTCTGAAAGATATCTGTCAGAGATGATATCCCTCTGTTCTGCATTGTCTGCGTACTGTTAATAAAATGAAGAAAAAAAATAACCATGTTTTTCGTCTACAAATTTGGGCCCTGTTTATCAAATGGGAGAATATGGACCGTGAAAACTGTTTAACATCCTGTTTTTATAATACACAATTTAGTTCATAAAAAAACAAAACAGTAAACAATCAGACAAATACTGTGTCTCCTGCTGTCTTGTGATCCCTGCTGGCTTGAAGTATAAACAAATAAAAGAAATTTGTGCATTTAATTCAGTAGTTTCCTGAAGCATTTTCCATTTTGTGGGCATATTAATGCTGAAGGCAAGTTCTGTTTTTAAAAATAGTCTTACATCTGTACTCAACACACGAATCATAAGCTACTTTCTCTCTCTTTTGGCTGGCTTCAACTGTGTCACAAAGCCCCACAAAATAGTGAACAATCATTTTTCCATCATCGTCCATCCATTCATACATAGTTTACCTCCACTGCTTAATGCTCTGGAGAGACTTTCTTGCTGCTTAACAGTGACAAGATCTGCACTTCCACCACAGCCTTGTTAACTTGTTGAGACTTTTTCACATCTGCTCAGAATTATCCAAATGTGTAATCACTTCCTGATAGCGAGAGAGAGAGAGAGAGAGTATAAAATGTTCTCTTAGGAGCAGACCGACTAAAACCGTACTTTGTGTTGTAACTTTAACTAAAGAAAGCTGATTCGAGATAACCATCTCATTATGTGCGGCACAGGGAGGAGCGCTGAACAGGCATGTAGGCCCTGACAAGGTGTTGTTTGGTTAATAAGAGAGCAAGGAGCATTCCTCACACTCATTTGGAACAAGTTAGCCAACGTGTGAACCTTGCTTGAACTCCCTCTTTTCAGTCTCCTCCTAGCCGGCTTTATACAAAACATATATAAGAAACACAGAATAAAGTCAGCAAGGCGAGGCAGCTAGTTTGGAAAATCAAAAGCTTTTTTTTGACAACCCCATTTCTTCCAACCATAAAGACTCCACAAGAATCCAGCATTGTATCCTGACACCCTGAGGACTGAATGGATACTAATTGAAGAAAAGAACACAAACTTTGGTTATTTTTTTCTTTGCTAAACACTGAAATTGTCTACCTCTACAGGCCTCTAAATGAAACCATAGGAGGAGAGAAGATCACTCTTTTGGTTAGTCACAAGTAGATATGGTTGGATTTAATGTAAAAGCTTGTTCTGTAGCGCAGAAGACATCCCATGAAGACCTTACTCTTCCCTACATCACCGCATACTCTGCTCGCACACAACGTGTGGTAGGGGAGTGGGAAAACAACATATGTTATGCTGTCATCGTCTGAGTTATGACTCACAGAGACATCTATAACTCAACCAGTGATCAAACACAGCCAAAGGCCACTAAAGAGAGGGCAGCTTTCTCTGGATTTCCAAGGAGATCAGAGGTATCAGAGCGAGGACAAACGGGACACGGAAAAAACCAAGAGATGGCGCAACTGTGGTAAAAATGAGAACAGAAAATCACTCATATCAGAGACAGACAGGGCAAAAAGAGACAGCGGATGTTGCCTCCTTGTTGCAACACCATCAACAGAGAAAACACTGTGGAAACAAGCGAGGTGTGCGGGTGACATCACACAAACTGGCAGACTCAGCTGGAAGGGTGCAGGTGGGTGCAGGGGTGGCGGCAGTGGCGCTGGGGGTTGACATCCTGTCACTGCTCATTATAGTGTGAATTCAGTGTACCCTCAATAGCACCGTCACTTGGCACAAGCAGAACAAACTGGTGATGCAACACTGGAGATAGAGGTCCTGGAGGAAAGAATGAAAACAATGGAGACGGTGGACAATTCACCGCACAAAGAAAGACAATCTGAAGTCTTCGAATGAGAGCGATCCTCCTATTTGAAGCCAGGAAGTAACCAGGAACAAATCAGTACAACATACACAACACACCACAAAGCCACGATGATGGCTGTTGTCTCCTCGGCGTCTCGGGAGGTGCAACAGCGCTCCTTTATCCTCCTTAAACAATGCGAGGAGACCTGTTGTCTGTATATCCGAGGCTCTTATCACCACACAGCAGAGCTTACCTGTCCTCTTCTGTTGAGCACAACAGAAAACCAATAAAGCACCTCTTTCTGTTCCACTGTCACAAGATATCACTCTTTCACTTCGACACCGGTTTGTTTAAACATTTGTGTATGTGAGGACGGCGCTGGTCGTGAGAGTTTTACGCGACGCCTGCTACTCTGAGTTGTGCGTAAACAAGGCACCATGTCAAAGCCAACCGCTGATCTCGTGTCTTTGATGATTCGCCTCAGACCGGCACAAACGCATTCAGATAATGCAACATTTTAAATGGTGTGTAACTTGTCATGGCCGCCTACGATGTCCCCAAGATAAGACACCTTTTGGTTTAGTGTCAGGTTCCTGAGAGAGGGGCATCATTACGAGGAGTAATCTCTGCATTGCTACTGGGTGTTCAATAAACAGGTTGCACTCACACCTAAATGTGAAAGATCACAGATGAACAGATTTCCCTGAAGCACGTATGAACATGACTGAGACTAAATCAGCGAGCGAGTATTTAGGAAGAATTTGTCCCCGTTGATATTTGTCACTTTGCTTTAAATCCCTTCAAAGCTTTGACTATACAACCACAAGGGTTTCTCTATTAATTGGTATGTTTCTTTTTTTTTAATTGGTCAAAGGAAAAGGAAATCTTCTTTTAAGTTTACCAAACCTGTTTGTGTTCTGTCCAGTAAACTGAACATAAGGAAAGCTTTACCGTTCTGCCTGCAGTTACAGGAAACAGATTATTTGCGATGTAAAAATATACATGTTGCTGCAACTCCTTTTAATGCTGTAACAACACTGGTCTCTGAGAGTACACTGAAACCTTTAGAGAGTTTCCTGTAAAGGAATACTGTGGGTTGCTGGCATCATTTCATTACAGTGGCCAGTGTTACAATCCATTTTACACGACCAAGAATGCTCTGTGTGAGTGTTGTACTTGTGTGAGTGTGAGTGTGTGTGTGTGTTGTACTTGTGTGAGTGTGTGTGTGTGTGTGTGTGTGTGTGGCATGTGATAGGACCAAAATTCTTTGGTATCACGCTCTGATGTGCATGCCAAATCCACTTGTCCTCTCACACAACCTACCAGTGTGGCTCTGCCGTTTCAGCTCTGGCAGCTGAGGTCTGGGGAGAGCAGCAGCACAGGAAGCAGGTCAAGAACCCTTATTGCAGAAGTCCCAATGTGATGTGCTTACTGAATTTGACCAACTATTACCTTTAACGGGCTATAGTTATTACCCTGTATGAAAACTCGTACTGTTTGGTTGGTTGTTGTCTGAGGAGGATATTTGTATTGCTTCAAATATGTGTGTTAGTATATTCATTGGATTCTATTTTTTTTAAATTTTTATATGTCTTATTATATTTATTATTATCTTTTATGGAGCCTCCCAGCGAAAGCATTTCACAGGATTGTACTGAGAATAAACATCTGGAATCCTGAATCTCACTGTATGGTAATTGTTTCATAATGTCAATTGTGAATCAAGTGGCTTTCTAAAAAGAATAAAAGTATGATCATTTCTAAATAGAGGTTCACAATGTTTTGTTTTGTTTTCAAACCCATATTGTAATATATGTAACTATATTACTATTGCTGAACATATAAATTGAGTAAATAAAGAAACATAAACAGAATTAAAGGAACAATCAGTGTGAACGCCTTTGTACTATAGCGGTGGTGGAAGTATTCAGATCCTTGACTTAAGTAATAAGTACTAACTTAAGTACTAATTCCACAATGTAAAAGTCCTGCATTCAAAATGTAGTCCAGAAGTATAATTAGCAAAATATAAAAGGAAAATATATTTTTTTACAGATGCAAAAACATGTAGGAAGCATTTTACTGTTGGAACTGCTCGAGATGAAGGTAATTGTAAGCATCATGTATACTTGTAGTTTAATCTGTAAAAGAATGTCACATTTTATGTACTGATTGTGTGATATGTATGTGAATCTACATCTGCAATGTAGCTGTCAAAAACATGTGGAGATGTAAAGAGCTTTCCCTTAGAAATGTAGTGCAGTTAAGTCGTAGTAAATGGAAATCCTTGAGGTGGGAATAAGCACCTCAAAACTACACACATTGGACTGTGGCATTAATTACACTTGCCTCAGATCTTTCTTTGTCTTTGATTGAGTGCAATGTGCAACTGTTAAACGGACAATTGTTTGGGTGTAAAATGTAATTTTTTAAAAGGAGCTCACATTATAATCAGACCGACATGTTTGTTCTACAAGTGCAAGCATGGTCATAAACATTTGCTTTTTATTTAACCAAATAGATTATATTTTTTTGGGACATATTCCTGTTTCCGGTGCTGAAGAAGATACAAAGTCATTACAACGTAATAGAAAGTGCAGTTTAAAACCCAATTTCAGGGAGTTGATCACGACTATCCTTTGAACTTCCTGCTTTGAAGACTCACATGACATGCCATCAGACCGTGTTTAAGCCCGGCAGGAGTTGGTTAGTTTCTCGAAGCTGTTGAAGAGGTTGTGTTGTACAAGATGGAAATGATGGAAAACAACATTTTACTATGTGATGGTCCAGGCTGAGATACAGCATACAGCAACTGTTTGCTTTGGTAAATTAACACAGTTACTACAGAATTAGTGACAAATAAAATCTATTCAAAGTAACAGTATTAGTTATTTCAATTCAGAGTATTTAACACATTTGTCAAATGAAAGATTGTGTATCACCCACAACATTAACTACTTTGTTATGTTGAGGCAAGGGACTACATGCCTCTCAATTCCAAAGAACACAGATCATTTCTGCTTTAATCAGTGGCTGCAAAAGTAAAGAAATCTTCAACAACAAAAAAAGAACAGTAAAAGAAATAGTCTCTTTGTTAATGAAGATAAAAGTAATGCTTCCATTTTGCATGCTATCACAATTAGTCTCACCACAACCCTCTGAAAGATCCTTCCAGAGAAGGAAGATCACTTGACCCCCCATCTGTGACCAAATCCTGTCTTCCATTAGGTGCTCTCCGTAACCATAACGTCTATCTCTGCTCATGCTGGATGTGATACTCACAAAAAGGGTTTCGTGATACCAACGAATATTTGTTTTGAAGAGTTTATTGTTCTGATTTGAAGATGGATTTTCATATTTGTGGATACCTTAATTTATAGTTTAATCATTTACAAGTAAGGAGAAAACTAAGGGCATGCTAATCCAGATTGCGCCAGTAGTAGCTTTTCACAGCATCCGGTACACTTTGGGAGTGCCGTACGTGAGTTCATAATCCAGTTGAATGGAGAAAGAACAACACGTCGTCGTGTCTCACTCTTGATGTGTACTTGTTTTATTGCTGTTACAGGTTAGTTTACACCACATAAAAACAATACAGACATTTATAAGGTTATCCTACTCAAAAGGAATATGGTATGGGCACGTTAATGTGTTGCTAATTAAGTTAAAAGTGAACGTTAACTGAGGTAACCGCAACCTTGCATGTCCCGTAATGGCGTCATGTCTACGTGCTATTTTATCCATTTAGGTACATGCTATTGTTTTCCAATGTGTTTTATCTGTCATCCCGGACATTGTTAAAGTAGGAGTCAAGGTGTAGCAGCTCATTATTGCAGTGAATGTGTATTGGGTTATAGTTGTGTTACCAAGCTAGCCACTGTTATCTCTGTTCGGGCTACAGCGGTCGTTCGCGCCAGTGCCGTTTCAATACGGGCTTAGGTTTTACTTGTTCATATATTTGGGTCACAGAGTTATTCTATGTTAGGCGGTTAGTAGGTGAACGTCTTACTATTTGAATGTGTTGAGCGATCTCAGATGTAAACTCAGTCTCTTCTGTTATAAATAGTAATAAATACTAAGAAATGGTGAAAGTATTCACATTAGACACACCTTAATGAGAAGGTTGACGGGTTAAGGTACTGTATATGGCATGAGTAGTCTCAATGAAGTTATAATATACAAAGACAGGTGTATGATATGTTTTGTGTAGAAAAGGGTTGTATTTGTATAGCAATGAGGAATGAGTATGTTTTGTAGCTATGTAATTGATGCAAATTGCTCTAGGGACTACATTCTCTTGTTAAGAGCTATATCTGGTTGACCAGTGCATTTGTGCAAGAAAAAATAATATAACAGAAAGAAGAGTATTCATGTGAGAAATAAAGATAATCCAGTTGAATGGAGAAAGAACAACACGTCGTCGTGTCTCACTCTTGATGTGTACTTGTTTTATTGCTGTTACAGGATTATCACAATAACCTGCTAACAGGTGCCAAGCTGGTACCTGTTACATGGACACAGATGCTTAAAAAAGCACGGGGCATCACAAAGAGCTCACAGACAAGAAGTCACACGGCTCCTGTGATTGAAAAGATCCCTTATTATGGCAAACTGAGCTAAAGAAACTTGCATATCATCCTTTTCAAAGACTAAACATAAAACAACAAATTTAGATTTTTGTTCAGTGTAAATGAGCAGTTTGACCAGTTGTTTTACTGATAATCTACCTTATAAAATGTATTATTTGGTGCAGAAATGGTGGTCAGGAATAAGTAGCATAAAATGGTTTAAAGCGTTCAGTTGGAGTGATTCAGTGGTTAACACAGGCGCTTAGGTTTGATCCCAGTTGGTTTTAATGCGGTATTTCGATGTTTCACAGACGAGAAATTAAAATTCCCTTTTTCTGTGACTTTCACCTCTCGCCCAGGTCAGAGAAATTCATCATGGCCTCTTGAGTTGAGATCTGGCTGCTGATCAATTCTGGACCATCTAGTGTTAGCATGCACTCCCAGTGTTCATGTGGGTTTCGTTGGGGGTACTTCAATATGTCAAAGGCATGCAACTGAATTGGATAGTCAACATTTCTCAAACCATACAAATTAATATCTTCACAGTATTTGTGATGGGTTGTCCTCTCCAATGAGTCCTCTATGGCCAAAATCTTCTTTCCCCGAAAAACAATATCACGATATAGTATGTTTTCTGGCAATTCGATAAATAAATAGTCTTTATAACCACATGATAAAGTGAGGTCTCGGGCTGTGAGGTCCCGGGACAGATGATGATGTATCAGAATCAGAATCAGAATCAGAATCAGAACCATTTATTGCCATGTATGTTTACACATACAAGGAATTTGTCCTGGCGGGAAGGTGCATACATTTAACATTTAACAATACACATTTAACAGTGTATGTGTACAGATTGTAAAACACTCTGAGGTAAATTTCAGATTTATGATTTTGGACTATGCAAACAAACATGTCAAACCAGACCGCTGATCTTGTGTCTAAATATTTGGCAAATGAAAAGAACTGACTATGACTAAGAACTTTAGTGCGAACAGTTTAAAGATAAATTATATATAGGAGAAAAAAGTAAAAATGTCCTGCTATACACTCACTATATGTTCACATGCATGCTCACAGATTAATCTGATTAAAACAACACTTTGATTAAACTACAGTGGGGCATTTCTACACAACATTACATTTAGCTCAGTTTTGAACAACATAATTGTATATTACAATATTTTAAAATATGATTTAATCACAATAAAATTCCAAAAAAAACTATTAAATATATTATTGTATTATCATACGGCCATGTTTTTTTTATATATACATATATATACAAAATAATATGAATAGCCTCTTTCCAGACGCTACCCACCCCAACACACAGGCATGTAAAACTGTAAAACAGTTAAAGTAAATACAAAAGGAGAGATAAACAAAGGTCTACAATACTTTGACATTTTCGAAAGTACGACTATGTTCTTTCTTGCGAAGATGAGAATATTGATCCCACTCACACATCCTGGTCTGTTGAACAGAAAGGCACAGCCAGCAGCCGGTTAGCTTAGCTTAGCTTAGCTTAGCTTAGCTTAGCTTAGCACCAAGACAACATGAGCAGTTGCCAGGCCGCCATGGGGAGACTCCAGGAAGTTACTGCTCCCAGCCAAGAAATTGTACATCATTGCTAATTATTTTTCAACTTTAGTTCTGTACGAATTGTACAAACAAAATATAGTTTTCATTAGTGAGCTGTAGAGGTGCTGGTAGGCGGATTCTGTTGCCTTCATACAGAGCCCGTTAGCTGGCACTTTCCCTGTTTTCAAGCGGTGCATGAGAAGCTAACAGCTGCCGGCTGTAGCTTTATTTTTAATGGACAGATATGAGAGTGGTATAAAAAATACCAAGAATTTAATAAATGTCTTTCCCAAAATGTCAAAGTATTTCTTTAATACCTGTGTGTGAAGTGTGAACTTCAATCTAAAATCCAGTTTGGATTTATGCAGCTTCTGGGGTGTGAGGCACAGTTGTGAATGTAAAAATCAGTACCTTGAACTAATAGTAGTGGACCAAAATGCTGTATCACTTACCATTTACACTTTGCTCTAATTATTTGAACACATTTCTCAAAAGACCCTCTTTTCAAGCAGATCACATACATTTCTGCAGTTTTCGAAATAACTGCCGAAAGTGATTGAAAGCAATTATGTGATTCTAAACTTGAGTTGGTTAACAAGGAAATATGTATTTTATTAAAATATATGAAGAGGTTTGGGAACCATGAAATAAACCCATGGCCCCACATCAATTTTAAATGTTAAATTAATTCAGCTTCCAGAGGTATAGAGTTAAGTGCACAATGTATGATCAAGCTCATGTGTTCAGAAGACATTAGTGGTATTGTCTTCCTCTTCCACATAATCAAATTAAACTCAGGCTTCTTTGACGACAAGGTCTGGGGCAGCTTCAACCTTTAAAGCAGACTCCTCCTGCTTTTTCCAAGTAAAATATCTGGTCATCTGAGCGTCTCTAACTGAACTGTCACAGATGATTAGAGGAGGAACAACTCGTCTTGGTATCCCAAAGAGCATGGGGTCCTCACGAGAGAGTGAGCCACAACTAGAATCAATGTCACCGTTCAGATAATCACGCATTGCCGATTCACCATGTAAGATTAATTTTGTTTGCTTCGTAACTGTGTAAAGCCTCTATTCATTTTCAAATTCTTCCACAGAAAAAAAAAACGTGGTCAACTCAATAACGACGCTTTCCTCTTGAAATTTCAGCCCTGGTTGTTGAGAACCAAGTGTTTTATGTTTTGTTGTTCATATGGTAGCTGAAATACTTTCTGTGACAAACCACATTGACAACATTTTCAAATCTCTTTTAACTCGCATCCTTGTTTTCCTTTTCAGATAGATAAGTGTGTAAGCGTTTGGGAAGTGTGGTCAATAATATTCATTTCAAACATTGTGTACTACATTTTGTTTTCAGGATTTGTCATGTTTCCCTCCAAATATGGTAAAAAATAATTAGCAACAACATCCTAGCTACAGAGTTATGTAGTCTTAGAATATAATTAGAGAGCGATTTAACTTGATACGTTAGTTAGACTCCATTGCAGAATAAATTGTAATGCATACAGGGGCAACCTTGTATGTTTACTGAAAACCTAACAAAAATGGAATGGAATGGAAGTTACATCAAGTAAATTTACTTTTTTTAAATAAAAAAATCAAAGTAATATCTCTTTTTTTATGTTTGTAAGTCATAACTGGCTATATTTATGAGGAGTCACGCAGGGACAGCAGATATTTTCAGAATTACAAACGAGGGCCCATCTCTTTTGTGCGTCTTATGTGACCTCTCCTCACAGAAAACCATGTGTTTGTCACACACACACAGAAAAACAAGCTTTACACAACAGGAGTGTGAAATCACCATGTTCCAAGACTGGGGGGGTATTTGTGCTCCCAGTGGGCAGAGATCTCTGTGCACTCAGACGACATCAGGCAAAGCAATGACTCCTGAATTCATAATCGCTCTCAGGAAACAAGTGTTTCATCTCTGCTGGGGTCAACAGGGGAAACTGATTTGAAACTCAATGCGTTTCTGACACGTAATACATGATAGAAAAGAGAATGTGGATTACCTGTTTGACAGCACAGTTATAACCAGAGAACGTATACAATGTAGAAGCTAAAGTAACTTTAGTAATTACTTTAGCTACTCTATACACTTCCAAACATCAAATGTAATATTGTATAGTCTACTGCACTTTTTACTCCACGGCATTTGTCTCACAGCTGTAGTTATTCGGGATTTGACATACAAAACTAAATCCGTCTATACAAAATTACATAAATTAAACTACCAATCAGCAGGCCTATAACACGCAGTTTAAATTGTCTCCACCTCAACTAAAATATTTAAATGCTGCTTAATATACCAATGGTAATAATAATACAATAATATGATATAGTAGCCGCAGTATATAATAACAGCACTATAACACTCAAAATAAAGAGCACGCTGTAAAATGAATAGGCCTACTTTTACTTTTGATATTTGAAGTATAATTTGACTAATACAACTTCATCATGTAATTTCACTTAAACTTTACTTGAAAGCTGAACTTAACTTGTAATTTATTATATTATTTAACCGTTTCTTGTTACTACTTTTACTTAGGAATCTCAGTACTTCTACCACCTATGACCCAAAGTGATTCATGAAATCACATCATAAAAACTTTAATGTAATGTCCATGTGTGATGGATTTTAAAAACTAATTTTTTAAGTTGAGGGACATATTCAAGACTGACGTGAAATCTCTTCAAAATAATTTGAATGTGTCCGAAAATGTTTCACACTGAAGGATAAACGTCCACATCACAAACTTTAACAGTATAGGCTACGAAGCATTGGAAGCCAGGCCTCCAGTTTCCTGCGGTAGAGTGGCGAGCAAGGCAACAGCGCCATCTCGCGTCACGATAAAGCAGTGACGCATGATGTAGGTCCTACGTCACATCCTGTTCCAACATGGCCGCGTCCTGACAAATGTCACATTTCTTCTGCGGCTGTAAACATACAGTTATTAACGTTGAATAACTCACCCGTCCAGCGAAAAGAAAAAAGTGCATCATTGGAAGGTTTTGCTTCACTCCGTTCAACACCTGCAGAGGTATTTTACTCGTTTTGCTCGCTTCTAAACCGCACGAGGCGTTAGTCCTTACAGCTTTAGCCTTGAGCTACAGCTACACAGCTATCCTGATGCCATTTAATGACACGTTCAGTGTACCACCGGATATCTGACCAACATGTCACTTTACGAGACTCACTGCTGGCGTTGATAAGAAAGAAAGTTTAATATGAAATTAATTAATTTTGTCTTTCTATTGTCCGTTATATCAGTACATCTCTAATGTCTAACCTAAGGAGATGTATTGTGTTCAAACATGTTTTGACTTGGTTTGAAGTTGTATTCGATGTGTTATTTTGCTCACATTGTGTTATTGCTGTTGTTTGTTAGGTGTGTAGTGTCTTGTAAACCCATGTGGGCTGGGCACCTTTTAGGTGCATGAGGTTTTGAAAAATAAATAACTCAATGTTACTTCTTCTAATATACACTGGTTTTAAGTATATATTTGTTCTTGTTGCAGGATAATCGAGCCAAAACCATGGTTCATTTATGTGAGTATACAATTTGAACACAAGTCATATCCGGACTAGCTGCATCTAGCAAAAGCCAATGAGGTTAAGATATTTGCTGATTTAACTCTGTGGTCATTTTACAAGAGACAGTTTCAGGGCTTTTGTTTTTATTTGCATTGCTCTATAGTGAAGAGAAAGATGTTTTGTACATTTCGTCCACCCTGTACACATAAATAAGGGTAGACAAAATAATAGAACCCCTCTTAAACAGTGTTAACACAAACTTAACATTATAAAGATAGGATCTAGACTGCATCAGTCGCTGTGGTAGTTAGGTGTAAGTATTAAACTGGCAACTGAGTCTTTGTTGCACCTTTTTATAGAGCAGATGTCAAATACAAATATAAAAGAAGTGAGTGTTTCACTACTGCTCCTCCCTTCACTTCTCTTCCTTCCATCTTGTTCAAGAAAGTGACTTTGATTGAACATGAAATCAGAGTTTAGGAAAACATTGGGTTGTTAAGCAAGATGTCAGGCTGTAGTTTCTTTTCATGATATGAAATATGCTTTACTGTAAATTACTTAAACAAGACGGTCGAGATCTCGAAAGTTACAACTTTTACTGAATATTGTGCAATAGCCACATTAACAATTACCAGAAACTAATCTAATTTTCCCTTTTAACAATGCTGACTGCTCGTTTCCTTCTGCAGCATCACTCCTGCTTAAGAAGTACCACGGAGGTTACGTGGTCATCCGATTGGCTCTTGCAGGCCACAAACAAGCTAACAGACCTTTTTATCGAATTGTGGCAGCTTATAACAAAAGGGCAAGAGATGGTAAATACATAGAGCAGCTGGGTTCCTACGACCCCCTCCCCAACATCTACAATGAGAAACTTGTCAGCTTCAACTTCGATCGAATCAAGTACTGGATCGGCTGTGGCGCACACCCTACGAAGCCAGTGGCCAAACTTCTAGGTGTGTATTCACTAAAGGAGCATGTTATCTTAAGGTGGATCAATATTGCTGTTGTCTGCCTGTCCAGATGATTGTGCTCCTCCACAGTGATTTGTTTAATCAAGGAGGTCCATCCATAACTTCAGAGCACCTACACCTTTCATTTCTATCTAAAGCTTTACCTCTCTGTGTTGACCATTCTTTGAAAACTTGTTTTCTATATTATCTGTTAACATAAATGATGACGACTGTCTCGTGTTATTATGTGTTCTCACTGTGCCGTAAAGGACCCCATCCATTCCCTCACCTTTGTGGGATTGCATAGAAATGGATGACATGTGCCTTTTAAGGTCATAGCACGCATCTAATGTGTTACTCAGTTCTCCAGAATTTGGCAATGAGGAATTCAAATAACAAATGATGTATCAGCTCAAAGATTTTGGCATCTACTGGAGAATGCGTGTAGTAAAACGTATTGTCTTCCTCTCTCCACTGTCTCTTTCTGCAGGGTTGGCAGGATTTTTCCCTCTGCACCCAATGACGATAACAGAGGCAGAGCGTCAAAGAGCACAAACACAGCTGATGGCCACAGAAGATGTTCTGCAGGAGGGACAGAAGGAGGCTGAAGTGTGATAACGCTTTTGGGACTGTGTGTGTGTGTCTGTGTGACTGTCCTGTTCAAAAAGATGTGACCATTATTTGGAGGGAACTGATCTATTTGGTTCCGAACTTGTTTGGTGGACTGCTTGAAGCAATATCAGATTGGCATACCGGTATTACAGTTTGAGTTGCTTTAGTAGTAGCTATGGACAATTCCTATCAAAACTAATTCTCAGTACAATGTAATAGTTCCAGGTTATGTTTATGAGAGTGAAGTTCCATGACAGACAGTTGTGTGTATTTACTGTTTTATTTGACCTAAATAAAATTTCTATATTCTTCCATTTTATTTGAGGTTAAGAAGCAGACTTTTTCTATCGTCCTCTTTAGTAATGTTAGCCTTAGTAAACACAAGACGAGAGGGAAATTAAAAGTGATTGGGTTGACTGGTTTTATTATTGGCAAGCTTTACAGCACTTTGGCTCAATAGCAAATTCTCCACCCATATGCTGAACTGCGTGTTATTGAAACCTTTGTAAACTGGAAACTTACTGTTAACCATTACATGACTTCTGTGAGTTAACAATGTTATTGGAATCATTATGCAGTGAATCCTGTTTTTACTGTGTCACAGGATGTGTTAATGAACACTAAAATAAAAAACAAATCATGAACACAAACAATAGTTTCAGAATGTATTTGACCAGTGGAAAACACTGGCAATATCATTTTGATATTGAAAACATAATTTACCATTACTGTGTGGTTAACCTTAAGCAGCAAATGTCTTCATCACCAACGGGTCATACTGTAGAAATGAGCTTTCAGACAACATTATGTGCACGTAATCCTTTGTTAAACCTACAAAAGCAAAGACACTATTTATTTCTGTACTTTTATTGTTTTGGCTCTCTGTTCACAAAAAACCTGTAAATGAGCTCTGTGGACAGGCTACAAAAATGTAAACAAATACATTTAATTCATATTGAGATGAGGATTTGTTCTATATAAACTGCTGTCTGTGGGCCTGTCACATGCTTATTATTGGATGCTTATTTCACATTGAACAGGTCCATGTTTCAAACGACAAGTATGACTTGCGTCGATCATGTAATTATTGAAAGACTAATTTCAGCCAAGACACACTTGACAACGCCTTGGTGACATTTGTAAGTCTTGCAGAAACAAACAAAACATGGAATAGGCCTGCTGTTGAGATTGCTTCAGTTATTTAAGAACGGTGGTGTAAAAGTCAGTTTGATTCTTTATCACGTTGGAGTACCAAGCATTCCCTAATGAATCTGTTATTTGTATTGTGTGGAATTTCAGAAATGATTTTCTAATAAGCAAACAGGGGTGTGGAGAGCTTTACAAAAACTGCGGCTTCAAGGAAATATTTATGTTTAACCTTGTCACAGGTAATTTTTTCCTTTTGTGATTGAGACGGTTTATTAACCCTCCTGGGATCATGTTTAACAGTCCATTTATAGCATAACCAAATACATTCAAATTACTGTATTGTCAATATGTTGCTGAATGTAACATTCCTTTGGTTAGAGTCATGATCTTCTGCATCATGTCCAGCTGATTGCCACAGCATGCCATTATTGGATTGAAATGAATGTCAATAACAAAGCAAATTAAATACTATTTGCCAGATCTATTGCATACAATGCATGCCTTGTTATATAAATAAGACCATTATATGAATAACTTTCTGTACTGAGATTTACAGGATGAAACAATGTATTAGTTGATTTTACACAAATGTGCAGAATAGCACACAGCTGATAGATAAAATACAGTTATAGTTTCAGAATTGACCCCAGCTCCCTCAATGCTGTAAGACACTAAACACTATCATTAATTCTGTGCATAACTCAAAACACATGGCTTGTTGAGGCAAAAACAATGGTGCAAAATGTATTTTGTTGTGCCAAAGAAGACATTGTATTATCATTTACAAAATATATTACTCTAATATTGTATATATAATGTAAAAATATATATTTTTTACACAAATATTAATTTGAACTTTTAGTAAGCATTTTGCTTCATACACTTTTCTTGTGTATTTTCTTGAACATTTCCAGCAATTGCATGACTATGTGTATATTAAATATCAGTGGTGTCATTGACAATGAATAATGGTTAATGATAGAATATTGGTTAATAAATATTTTATTAGTAACCCAAACTCCGCCTCACCCACTTACACTGCAGTCTTTTTCCGCTTTGACGTCAATGTGATTTGGACCTTTGTAAACAAGCGCAAGGTGTACACTGTCAGAGAAACTCACCAATCTCTCTAGCGTCATGCCACAATGCATTAAAAAAAAATCCCTTGGGAGGGCACTGCATAAGTAACAACCCCAGTTTGCAAGTTGATCATTGCTGACAGAGTAGATATGGCAAACGACAAGTGACAATTTGCAGACATTTCTTGGAGGAGATTAAGTCTAGTGCAAGACAGACGATTGCATAACATCTAAATTATTCTGCTTCATTATACTGTAAATATGAGTATGGAGTGATCAGCAGTTGAAACACTTCAGCTTTACATCTTTTAGATGATAACTTGAATGGATGGAAAAAGGATGAAATGGATTTATTAGGGATCTGTAACTGGAGGAGGCATTCTCTTTTAATCCTTACTTTGGTGGGCATTGTGCTGTTGGCATTTTGTGTGTTCTTAACACAAAAAAGAGGTAAGTCTGTGATTTATGTTATTCTTTGTATAACTACGTGAGCCTATACACCTATCAATTTACTTAAGATGTATGTTGAATTAACTACTCTTCACAATGATTCTGTATCATTTGACACTATGCATGTAAATTGCCGTATCATTTTGACATGATTCATTTTAGTCCTGATAGTCCTTCAGGAATAACTACATGAACATTAATTATTACAATATAAATTAATTTGGATTATTAATGTTCACCAAAATTCACTGAATTTGGTTGTTGTTTTTTTGCCACAAATAATGTTTTGTGGATGCGGTTTAAGTAGCTTTTTCACAAACATATCTAACATCAAAATCACTTGTTGTATTACTTGCAAACTGCAGTTTTATACCTTTTATATAGATTTTCAGTTAATTTTAATAACTGTGCATCATCTCAGTGCAACCTAAATTCCATGATAGCAATTCAACAGCACAACAGGGAAATAACTGATACTGACTGAATATTTACTGGCATATGCAGTTAATAATTGAATCAACATAATGGTGGAAGAATACAAACATTACACAGCCTTTGATATTTGCACAAGATAATCAAAATATAACCTATTCAGTGTTGGAGGAAGTAATATCCATTTTATGTTAGATATTATTATATCAAAGTTTAGAAGCCTACTGAAGATAACAATGATAACAGAAAGAGATTCAATAGGATGATATGACTTGAAAAAAGAAATAGGAATAGTTCCAAGTAAACGTTTGGAATAATGCTTTATAAATGATGAATACAGTGTTTATTCATGCTTTACTAATGCTAAAAAGTGTGTACTTATTGTAAAGTGCTACCGTTGATTTGTATTAATGCTGAGGCCAGTTTTTGTGATGTGCAATGACAAATACATTCATCATCCACAAATATTATCTTGTTTAACAGATGATCAAAATGCAAACCAAGATAAAATGGACGAAACATGGAGGAAACCACAGAAAGCTGGAACATATGAAGGAAAGAATCTGTCAAACATAAATGTCTCAATAGATGAATTGTCCACAGTCTTGCAAAATAGACCAGTTATAAAGATAAAAGACAAACAATATATGAATATATACGCGACTATAAGACCCACAAGGACAGCAGATTCAACAACGGCTACCTCCTTAATCGAGTCAAATGGAGAAATAAGCACCACAAAACACAATCCTTTCAAAGACATCAGAGAGCTCTCAGAGAGTTCAATATCTACATTCCCCCAACTGACTACTGACTTCACTCAAACATCTCCTGAGCAAAAAACTGAAACATCACCAGCAGGTACCAGTACAACTAAGACCACATTGACAAGTCAGGAAACATCTGCAAAAATGGTGGCTTCATCTACAACAATGTTGTCTTCATCAACACAGCAACAACATACAACAATTGCGACTGTGAGACCCACAGGAAAAACGGATTCAACAGCATCTTCCTCTGTACTCACCTCAACTGGTGTAAGCACCACCAACACTAATCCTTCCACAACAACAATCAATCCCACCACAAATACAGGGGCCTCAGTGGATTCAATGTCTTCATCTAACCCACTGACTACTGACTTCACTCAAACATCTCATGAGCAAAAAACTGAAACATCTCCAGCAGGTACCAGTACAACTCAGGCCCCATTGACTAGTCAGGAAACATCTACATCAATGGTGGCTTCATCCACAGAGCAACAACATACAACACTTACGACTGTGAGACCCAGAAGAAAAACGGATTCAACAGCATCTTCCTCTGTACTCACCTCAACTGGTGTAAGCACCACCAACACTAATCCTTCCACAACAACAATCAATCCCACCACAAATGCAGGGGCCTCAGTGGATTCAATGTCTTCATCTAACCCACTGACTACTGACTTCACTCAAACATCTCCTGAGCAAAAAACTGAAACATCACCAGCAGGTACCAGTACAACTAAGACCACATTGACAAGTCAGGAAACATCTGCAAAAATGGTGGCTTCATCCACAGAGCAACAACATACAACAATTACGACTGTGAGACCGACTAGGAAAACGGATTCAACAGCATCGACCCCTTTACTCACATCAAATGGAGAAGTTAGCACCACCAATCCTTCTGCAACAACAATCAATCCAAACACAAATACAGAGGCCTCAGCGAGTTCAATGTCTTCATCTGCCCCACTGACTACTGACTTCACTCAAACATCTCTTGAGCAAAAAACTGAAACATCTCCAGCAGGTACCAGTACAACTCAGGCCCCATTGACTAGTCAGGAAACATCTACAACAATGTTGGCTTCATCAACAGAGCAACAACATACAATATTTACGACTGTGAGACCCACAGGAAAAACGGATTCAACAGCATCTTCCTCTGTACTCACCTCAACTGGTGTAAGCACCACCAACACTAATCCTTCCACAACAACAATCAATCCCACCACAAGTACAGGGGCCTCAGTGGATTCAATGTCTTCATCTACCCAACTGACTACTGACTTCACTCAAACATCTCATGAGCAAAAAACTGAAACATCTCCAGCAGGTACCAGTACAACTCAGGCCCCATTGACTAGTCAGGAAACATCTACATCAATGGTGGCTTCATCCACAGAGCAACAACATACAACCATTACGACTGTGAGACCGACTAGGAAAACGAATTCAACAGCATCGACCCCTTTACCCACATCAAATGGAGAAGTAAGCACCACCAATCCTTCTGCAACAACAATCAATCCAAACACAAATACAGGGGCCTCAGCGGATTCAATGTCTTCATCTGCCCCACTGACTACTGACTTCACTCAAACATCGCGTGAGCAAAAAACTGAAACATCTGCAGCAGGTACCAGTACAACTCTGGCCCCATTGACGAGTCAGGAAACATCCACAACAATGTTGGCTTCATCAACAGAGCAACAACATACAACCATTACGACTGTGAGACCCACAAGGAAAACGGATTCAACAGCATCAACCCCTTTACTCACCTCAAATGGAGAGGTAAGCACCACCAATCCTTCTGCAACAACAATCAATCCAAACACAAATAAAGAGGCCTCAGCGAGTTCAATGTCTTCATCTGCCCCACTGACTACCGACTTCACTCAAACATCTCGTGAGCAAAAAACTGAAACATCTCCAGCAGGTACCAGTACAACTCAGGCCCCATTTACTAGTCAGAAAACATCTACAACAATGTTGGCTTCATCAACACAGCAACAACCGACAACACTTACGACTGTGAGACCCACAGGAAAAACGGATTCAACAGCATCTTCCTCTGTACTCACCTCAACTGGTGTAAGCACCACCAACACTAATCCTTCCACAACAACAATCAATCCCACCACAAATACAGGGGCCTCAGTGGATTCAATGTCTTCATCTAACCCACTGACTACTGACTTCACTCAAACATCTCCTGAGCAAAAAACTGAAACATCACCAGCAGGTACCAGTACAACTAAGACCACATTGACAAGTCAGGAAACATCTGCAAAAATGGTGGCTTCATCTACAACAATGTTGTCTTCATCAACACAGCAACAACATACAACAATTGCGACTGTGAGACCCACAGGAAAAACGGATTCAACAGCATCTTCCTCTGTACTCACCTCAACTGGTGTAAGCACCACCAACACTAATCCTTCCACAACAACAATCAATCCCACCACAAGTACAGGGGCCTCAGTGGATTCAATGTCTTCATCTGCCCCACTGACTACTGACTTCACTCAAACATCTCATGAGCAAAAAACTGAAACATCTCCAGCAGGTACCAGTACAACTCAGGCCCCATTGACTAGTCAGGAAACATCTACATCAATGGTGGCTTCATCCACAGAGCAACAACATACAACAATTACGACTGTGAGACCCACAGGAAAAATGGATTCAACAGCATCTTCCTCTGTACTCACCTCAACTGGTGTAAGCACCACCAACACTAATCCTTCCACAACAACAATCAATCCCACCACAAATAGAGGGGCCTCAGCGGATTCAATGTCTTCATCTGCCCCACTGACTACTGACTTCACTCAAACATCTCATGAGCAAAAAACTGAAACATCTCCAGCAGGTACCAGTACAACTCAGGCCCCATTGACTAGTCAGGAAACATCTACATCAATGGTGGCTTCATCCACAGAGCAACAACATACAACCATTACGATTGTGAGACCAACAAGGAAAACGGATTCAACAGCATCAACCCCTTTACTCACCTCAAATGGAGAGATAAGCACCACCAATCCTTCTGCAACAACAATCAATCCAAACACAAATAAAGAGGCCTCAGCGAGTTCAATGTCTTCATCTGCCCCACTGACTACCGACTTCACTCAAACATCTCGTGAGCAAAAAACTGAAACATCTCCAGCAGGTACCAGTACAACTCAGGCCCCATTTACTAGTCAGAAAACATCTACAACAATGTTGGCTTCATCAACACAGCAACAACCTACAACACTTACGACTGTGAGACCCACAGGAAAAACGGATTCAACAGCATCTTCCTCTGTACTCACCTCAACTGGTGTAAGCACCACCAACACTAATCCTTCCACAACAACAATCAATCCCACCACAAATACAGGGTCCTCAGCGGATTCAATGTCTTCATCTGCCCCACTGACTACTGACTTCACTCAAACATCTCATGAGCAAAAAACTGAAACATCTCCAGCAGGTACCAGTACAACTCAGGCCCCATTGACTAGTCAGGAAACATCTACATCAATGGTGGCTTCATCCACAGAGCAACAACATAGAACCATTACGATTGTGAGACCAACAAGGAAAATGGATTCAACAGCATCGACCCCTTTACTCACCTCAAATGGAGAGATAAGCACCACCAATCCTTCTGCAACAACAATCAATCCAAACACAAATACAGAGGCCTCAGCGAGTTCAATGTCTTCATCTGCCCCACTGACTACTGACTTAACTCAAACATCTCGTGAGCAAAAAACTGAAACATCTCCAGCAGGTACCAGTACAACTCAGGCCCCATTGACTAGTCAGGAAACATCTACAACAATGGTGGCTTCATCCACAGAGCAACAACATACAACCATTACGACTGTGAGACCGACTAGGAAAACAAATTCAACAGCATCGACCCCTTTACTCACATCAAATGGAGAAGTAAGCACCACCAATCCTTCTGCAACAACAATCAATCCAAACTCAAATACAGGGGCCTCAGCGGATTCAATGTCTTCATCTGCCCCACTGACTACCGACTTCACTCAAACATCTCGTGAGCAAAAAACTGAAACATCTCCAGCAGGTACCAGTACAACTCAGGCCCCATTTACTAGTCAGAAAACATCTACAACAATGTTGGCTTCATCAACACAGCAACAACCGACAACACTTACGACTGTGAGACCCACAGGAAAAACGGATTCAACAGCATCTTCCTCTGTACTCACCTCAACTGGTGTAAGCACCACCAACACTAATCCTTCCACAACAACAATCAATTCCACCACAAATACAGGGGCCTCAGTGGATTCAATGTCTTCATCTAACCCACTGACTACTGACATTACTCAAACATCTCATGAGCAAAAAACTGAAACATCTCCAGCAGGTACCAGTACAACTCAGGCCCCATTGACTAGTCAGGAAACATCTACAACAATGTTGGCGTCATCAACAGAGCAACAACATACAACCATTACGACTGTGAGACCCACAGGAAAAACGGATTCAACAGCATCTTCCTCTGGACTCACCTCAACTGGTGTAAGCACCACCAACACTAATCCTTCCACAACAACAATCAATCCCACCACAAATACAGGGGCCTCAGCGGATTCAATGTCTTCATCTGCCCCACTGACTACTGACATTACTCAAACATCTCATGAGCAAAAAACTGAAACATCTCCAGCAGGTACCAGTACAACTCAGGCCCCATTGACTAGTCAGGAAACATCTACATCAATGGTGGCTTCATCCACAGAGCAACAACATACAACCATTACGACTGTGAGACCCACAAGGAAAACGGATTCAACAGCATCAACCCCTTTACTCACCTCAAATGGAGAGGTAAGCACCACCAATCCTTCTGCAACAACAATCAATCCAAACACAAATAAAGAGGCCTCAGCGAGTTCAATGTCTTCATCTGCCCCACTGACTACCGACTTCACTCAAACATCTCGTGAGCAAAAAACTGAAACATCTCCAGCAGGTACCAGTACAACTCAGGCCCCATTTACTAGTCAGAAAACATCTACAACAATGTTGGCTTCATCAACACAGCAACAACCTACAACACTTACGACTGTGAGACCCACAGGAAAAAGGGATTCAACAGCATCTTCCTCTGTACTCACCTCAACTGGTGTAAGCACCACAAACACTAATCCTTCCACAACAACAATCAATCCCACCACAAATACACGGACCTCAGTGGATTCAATGTCTTCATCTACCCCACTGACTACTGACTTCACTCAAACATCTCTTGAGCAAAAAACTGAAACATCTCCAGCAGGTACCAGTACAACTCAGGCCCCATTGACTAGTCAGGAAACATCTACAACAATGTTGGCGTCATCAACAGAGCAACAACATACAACCATTACGACTGTGAGACCCACAGGAAAAACGGATTCAACAGCATCTTCCTCTGGACTCACGTCAACTGGTGTAAGCACCACCAACACTAATCCTTCCACAACAACAATCAATCCCACCACAAATACAGGGGCCTCAGCGGATTCAATGTCTTCATCTGCCCCACTGACTACTGACATTACTCAAACATCTCATGAGCAAAAAACTGAAACATCTCCAGCAGGTACCAGTACAACTCAGGCCCCATTGACTAGTCAGGAAACATCTACATCAATGGTGGCTTCATCCACAGAGCAACAACATACAACCATTACGACTGTGAGACCCACAAGGAAAACGGATTCAACAGCATCAACCCCTTTACTCACCTCAAATGGAGAGGTAAGCACCACCAATCCTTCTGCAACAACAATCAATCCAAACACAAATAAAGAGGCCTCAGCGAGTTCAATGTCTTCATCTGCCCCACTGACTACCGACTTCACTCAAACATCTCGTGAGCAAAAAACTGAAACATCTCCAGCAGGTACCAGTACAACTCAGGCCCCATTTACTAGTCAGAAAACATCTACAACAATGTTGGCTTCATCAACACAGCAACAACCTACAACACTTACGACTGTGAGACCCACAGGAAAAACGGATTCAACAGCATCTTCCTCTGTACTCACCTCAACTGGTGTAAGCACCACCAACACTAATCCTTCCACAACAACAATCAATCCCACCACAAATACAGAGGCCTCAGCGAGTTCAATGTCTTCATCTGCCCCACTGACTACTGACTTAACTCAAACATCTCGTGAGCAAGAAACTGAAACATCTCCAGCAGGTACCAGTACAACTCAGGCCCCATTGACTAGTCAGGAAACATCTACATCAATGGTGGCTTCATCCACAGAGCAACAACATACAACCATTACGACTGTGAGACCGACTAGGAAAACGGATTCAACAGCATCGACCCCTTTACCCACATCAAATGGAGAAGTTAGCACCACCAATCCTTCTGCAACAACAATCAATCCAAACACAAATACAGAGGCCTCAGCGAGTTCAATGTCTTCATCTGCCACACTGACTACCGACTTCACTCAAACATCTCGTGAGCAAAAAACTGAAACATCTCCAGCAGGTACCAGTACAACTCAGGCCCCATTGACTAGTCAGAAAACATCTACAACAATGTTGGCTTCATCAACACAGCAACAACCTACAACACTTACGACTGTGAGACCCACAGGAAAAAGGGATTCAACAGCATCTTCCTCTGTACTCACCTCAACTGGTGTAAGCACCACAAACACTAATCCTTCCACAACAACAATCAATCCCACCACAAATACAGGGTCCTCAGCGGATTCAATGTCTTCATCTACCCCACTGACTACTGACATTACTCAAACATCTCATGAGCAAAAAACTGAAACATCTCCAGCAGGTACCAGTACAACTCAGGCCCCATTGACTAGTCAGGAAACATCTACATCAATGGTGGCTTCAACCACAGAGCAACAACATACAACCATTACGACTGTGAGACCCACAAGGAAAACGGATTCAACAGCATCAACCCCTTTACTCACCTCAAATGGAGAGGTAAGCACCACCAATCCTTCTGCAACAACAATCAATCCAAACACAAATAAAGAGGCCTCAGCGAGTTCAATGTCTTCATCTGCCCCACTGACTACCGACTTCACTCAAACATCTCGTGAGCAAAAAACTGAAACATCTCCAGCAGGTACCAGTACAACTCAGGCCCCATTTACTAGTCAGAAAACATCTACAACAATGTTGGCTTCATCAACACAGCAACAACCTACAACACTTACGACTGTGAGACCCACAGGAAAAAGGGATTCAAAAGCATCTTCCTCTGTACTCACCTCAACTGGTGTAAGCACCACAAACACTAATCCTTCCACAACAACAATCAATCCCACCACAAATACACGGACCTCAGTGGATTCAATGTCTTCATCTACCCCACTGACTACTGACTTCACTCAAACATCTCTTGAGCAAAAAACTGAAACATCTCCAGCAGGTACCAGTACAACTCAGGCCCCATTGACTAGTCAGGAAACATCTACAACAATGTTGGCGTCATCAACAGAGCAACAACATACAACAATTACGACTGTGAGACCCACAGGAAAAACGGATTCAACAGCATCTTCCTCTGGACTCACCTCAACTGGTGTAAGCACCACCAACACTAATCCTTCCACAACAACAATCAATCCCACCACAAGTACAGGGGCCTCAGCGGATTCAATGTCTTCATCTGCCCCACTGACTACTGACTTCACTCAAACATCTCATGAGCAAAAAACTGAAACATCTCCAGCAGGTACCAGTACAACTCAGGCCCCATTGACTAGTCAGGAAACATCTACATCAATGGTGGCTTCATCCACAGAGCAACAACATACAACCATTACGACTGTGAGACCGACTAGGAAAACGGATTCAACAGCATCTTCCTCTGTACTCACCTCAACTGGTGTAAGCACCACCAACACTAATCATTCCAACACAACAATCAATCCCACCACAAATACAGGGTCCTCAGCGGATTCAATGTCTTCATCTGCCCCACTGACTACTGACATTACTCAAACATCTCATGAGCAAAAAACTGAAACATCTCCAGCAGGTACCAGTACAACTCAGGCCCCATTGACTAGTCAGGAAACATCTACATCAATGGTGGCTTCATCCACAGAGCAACAACATACAACCATTACGACTGTGAGACCCACAAGGAAAACGGATTCAACAGCATCAACCCCTTTACTCACCTCAAATGGAGAGGTAAGCACCACCAATCCTTCTGCAACAACAATCAATCCAAACACAAATAAAGAGGCCTCAGCGAGTTCAATGTCTTCATCTACCCCACTGACTACTGACTTCACTCAAACATCTCATGAGCAAAAAACTGAAACATCTCCAGCAGGTACCAGTACAACTCAGGCCCCATTGACTAGTCAGGAAACATCTACAACAATCTTGGCTTCATCAACAGAGCAACAACATACAACAATTACGACTGTGAGACCCACAGGAAAAACGGATTCAACAGCATCTTCCTCTGTACTCACCTCAACTGGTGTAAGCACCACCAACACTAATCCTTCCACAACAACAATCAATCCCACCACAAATACAGGGGCCTCAGCGGATTCAATGTCTTCATCTGCCCCACTGACTACTGACTTCACTCAAACATCTCATGAGCAAAAAACTGAAACATCTCCAGCAGGTACCAGTACAACTCAGGCCCCATTGACTAGTCAGGAAACATCTACAACAATCTTGGCTTCATCAACAGAGCAACAACATACAACAATTACGACTGTGAGACCCACAGGAAAAACGGATTCAACAGCATCTTCCTCTGTACTCACCTCAACTGGTGTAAGCACCACCAACACTAATCCTTCCACAACAACAATCAATCCCACCACAAATACAGGGTCCTCAGCGGATTCAATGTCTTCATCTGCCCCACTGACTACTGACTTCACTCAAACATCTCATGAGCAAAAAACTGAAACATCTCCAGCAGGTACCAGTACAACTCAGGCCCCATTGACTAGTCAGGAAACATCTACATCAATGTTGGCTTCATCAACAGAGCAACAACATACAACCATTACGACTGTGAGACCGACTAGGAAAACGGATTCAACAGCATCTTCCTCTGTACTCACCTCAACTGGTGTAAGCACCACCAACACTAATCATTCAAACACAACAATCAATCCCACCACAAATACAGGGTCCTCAGTGGATTCAATGTCTTCATCTGCCCCACTGACTACTGACATTACTCAAACATCTCATGAGCAAAAAACTGAAACATCTCCAGCAGGTACCAGTACAACTCAGGCCCCATTGACTAGTCAGGAAACATCTACATCAATGGTCGCTTCATCCACAGAGCAACAACATACAACCATTACGACTGTGAGACCCACAAGGAAAACGGATTCAACAGCATCAACCCCTTTAC
The DNA here is from genome assembly GCA_023566465.1 of Cottus gobio. NCBI lineage: Eukaryota > Metazoa > Chordata > Actinopteri > Perciformes > Cottidae > Cottus > Cottus gobio. Next base: position 17,839,132 of record CM042222.1, on the reverse strand, counting down.
TCACCTCAAATGGAGAGGTAAGCACCACCAATCCTTCTGCAACAACAATCAATCCAAACACAAATAAAGAGGCCTCAGCGAGTTCAATGTCTTCATCTGCCCCACTGACTACCGACTTCACTCAAACATCTCGTGAGCAAAAAACTGAAACATCTCCAGCAGGTACCAGTACAACTCAGGCCCCATTTACTAGTCAGAAAACATCTACAACAATGTTGGCTTCATCAACACAGCAACAACCTACAACACTTACGACTGTGAGACCCACAGGAAAAACGGATTCAACAGCATCTTCCTCTGTACTCACCTCAACTGGTGTAAGCACCACCAACACTAATCCTTCCACAACAACAATCAATCCCACCACAAATACAGGGGCCTCAGTGGATTCAATGTCTTCATCTACCCCACTGACTACTGACTTCACTCAAACATCTCATGAGCAAAAAACTGAAACATCTCCAGCAGGTACCAGTACAACTCAGGCCCCATTGACTAGTCAGGAAACATCTACAACAATCTTGGCTTCATCAACAGAGCACCAACATACAACAATTACGACTGTGAGACCCACAGGAAAAACGGATTCAACAGCATCTTCCTCTGTACTCACCTCAACTGGTGTAAGCACCACCAACACTAATCCTTCCACAACAACAATCAATCCCACCACAAATACAGGGTCCTCAGCGGATTCAATGTCTTCATCTGCCCCACTGACTACTGACTTCACTCAAACATCTCATGAGCAAAAAACTGAAACATCTCCAGCAGGTACCAGTACAACTCAGGCCCCATTGACTAGTCAGGAAACATCTACATCAATGTTGGCTTCATCAACAGAGCAACAACATACAACCATTACGACTGTGAGACCGACTAGGAAAACGGATTCAACAGCATCTTCCTCTGTACTCACCTCAACTGGTGTAAGCACCACCAACACTAATCATTCAAACACAACAATCAATCCCACCACAAATACAGGGTCCTCAGTGGATTCAATGTCTTCATCTGCCCCACTGACTACTGACATTACTCAAACATCTCATGAGCAAAAAACTGAAACATCTCCAGCAGGTACCAGTACAACTCAGGCCCCATTGACTAGTCAGGAAACATCTACATCAATGGTCGCTTCATCCACAGAGCAACAACATACAACCATTACGACTGTGAGACCCACAAGGAAAACGGATTCAACAGCATCAACCCCTTTACTCACCTCAAATGGAGAGGTAAGCACCACCAATCCTTCTGCAACAACAATCAATCCAAACACAAATAAAGAGGCCTCAGCGAGTTCAATGTCTTCATCTGCCCCACTGACTACCGACTTCACTCAAACATCTCGTGAGCAAAAAACTGAAACATCTCCAGCAGGTACCAGTACAACTCAGGCCCCATTTACTAGTCAGAAAACATCTACAACAATGTTGGCTTCATCAACACAGCAACAACCTACAACACTTACGACTGTGAGACCCACAGGAAAAACGGATTCAACAGCATCTTCCTCTGTACTCACCTCAACTGGTGTAAGCACCACCAACACTAATCCTTCCACAACAACAATCAATCCCACCACAAATACAGGGGCCTCAGTGGATTCAATGTCTTCATCTACCCCACTGACTACTGACTTCACTCAAACATCTCATGAGCAAAAAACTGAAACATCTCCAGCAGGTACCAGTACAACTCAGGCCCCATTGACTAGTCAGGAAACATCTACAACAATCTTGGCTTCATCAACAGAGCACCAACATACAACAATTACGACTGTGAGACCCACAGGAAAAACGGATTCAACAGCATCTTCCTCTGTACTCACCTCAACTGGTGTAAGCACCACCAACACTAATCCTTCCACAACAACAATCAATCCCACCACAAATACAGGGTCCTCAGCGGATTCAATGTCTTCATCTGCCCCACTGACTACTGACTTCACTCAAACATCTCATGAGCAAAAAACTGAAACATCTCCAGCAGGTACCAGTACAACTCAGGCCCCATTGACTAGTCAGGAAACATCTACATCAATGTTGGCTTCATCAACAGAGCAACAACATACAACCATTACGACTGTGAGACCGACTAGGAAAACGGATTCAACAGCATCTTCCTCTGTACTCACCTCAACTGGTGTAAGCACCACCAACACTAATCATTCAAACACAACAATCAATCCCACCACAAATACAGGGTCCTCAGTGGATTCAATGTCTTCATCTGCCCCACTGACTACTGACATTACTCAAACATCTCATGAGCAAAAAACTGAAACATCTCCAGCAGGTACCAGTACAACTCAGGCCCCATTGACTAGTCAGGAAACATCTACATCAATGGTCGCTTCATCCACAGAGCAACAACATACAACCATTACGACTGTGAGACCCACAAGGAAAACGGATTCAACAGCATCAACCCCTTTACTCACCTCAAATGGAGAGGTAAGCACCACCAATCCTTCTGCAACAACAATCAATCCAAACACAAATAAAGAGGCCTCAGCGAGTTCAATGTCTTCATCTGCCCCACTGACTACCGACTTCACTCAAACATCTCGTGAGCAAAAAACTGAAACATCTCCAGCAGGTACCAGTACAACTCAGGCCCCATTTACTAGTCAGAAAACATCTACAACAATGTTGGCTTCATCAACACAGCAACAACCTACAACACTTACGACTGTGAGACCCACAGGAAAAACGGATTCAACAGCATCTTCCTCTGTACTCACCTCAACTGGTGTAAGCACCACCAACACTAATCCTTCCACAACAACAATCAATCCCACCACAAATACAGGGGCCTCAGTGGATTCAATGTCTTCATCTACCCCACTGACTACTGACTTCACTCAAACATCTCATGAGCAAAAAAATGAAACATCTCCAGCAGGTACCAGTACAACTCAGGCCCCATTGACTAGTCAGGAAACATCTACAACAATCTTGGCTTCATCAACAGAGCACCAACATACAACAATTACGACTGTGAGACCCACAGGAAAAACGGATTCAACAGCATCTTCCTCTGTACTCACCTCAACTGGTGTAAGCACCACCAACACTAATCCTTCCACAACAACAATCAATCCCACCACAAATACAGGGTCCTCAGCGGATTCAATGTCTTCATCTGCCCCACTGACTACTGACTTCACTCAAACATCTCATGAGCAAAAAACTGAAACATCTCCAGCAGGTACCAGTACAACTCAGGCCCCATTGACTAGTCAGGAAACATCTACATCAATGGTGGCTTCATCCACAGAGCAACAACATACAACCATTACGATTGTGAGACCAACAAGGAAAACGGATTCAACAGCATCGACCCCTTTACTCACCTCAAATGGAGAGATAAGCACCACCAATCCTTCTGCAACAACAATCAATCCAAACACAAATAAAGAGGCCTCAGCGAGTTCAATGTCTTCATCTGCCCCACTGACTACTGACTTCACTCAAACATCTCGTGAGCAAAAAACTGAAACATCTCCAGCAGGTACCAGTACAACTCAGGCCCCATTGACTAGTCAGGAAACATCTACAACAATGTTGGCTTCATCAACAGAGCAACAACATACAACCATTACGACTGTGAGACCGACTAGGAAAACGGATTCAACAGCATCTTCCTCTGTACTCACCTCAACTGGTGTAAGCACCACCAACACTAATCATTCAAACACAACAATCAATCCAAACACAAATACAGGGTCCTCAGCGGATTCAATGTCTTCATCTGCCCCACTGACTACTGACATTACTCAAACATCTCATGAGCAAAAAACTGAAACATCTCCAGCAGGTACCAGTACAACTCAGGCCCCATTGACTAGTCAGGAAACATCTACATCAATGGTGGCTTCATCCACAGAGCAACAACATACAACCATTACGACTGTGAGACCCACAAGGAAAACGGATTCAACAGCATCAACCCCTTTACTCACCTCAAATGGAGAGGTAAGCACCACCAATCCTTCTGCAACAACAATCAATCCAAACACAAATAAAGAGGCCTCAGCGAGTTCAATGTCTTCATCTGCCCCACTGACTACCGACTTCACTCAAACATCTCGTGAGCAAAAAACTGAAACATCTCCAGCAGGTACCAGTACAACTCAGGCCCCATTTACTAGTCAGAAAACATCTACAACAATGTTGGCTTCATCAACACAGCAACAACCTACAACACTTACGACTGTGAGACCCACAGGAAAAACGGATTCAACAGCATCTTCCTCTGTACTCACCTCAACTGGTGTAAGCACCACCAACACTAATCCTTCCACAACAACAATCAATCCCACCACAAATACAGGGGCCTCAGCGAGTTCAATGTCTTCATCTGCCCCACTGACTACTGACTTCACTCAAACATCTCATGAGCAAAAAACTGAAACATCTCCAGCAGGTACCAGTACAACTCAGGCCCCATTGACTAGTCAGGAAAAATCTACAACAATCTTGGCTTCATCAACAGAGCAACAACATACAACACTTACGACTGTGAGACCCACAGGAAAAACGGATTCAACAGCATCTTCCTCTGTACTCACCTCAACTGGTGTAAGCACCACCAACACTAATCCTTCCACAACAACAATCAATCCCACCACAAATACAGGGGCCTCAGTGGATTCAATGTCTTCATCTACCCCACTGACTACTGACTTCACTCAAACATCTCATGAGCAAAAAACTGAAACATCTCCAGCAGGTACCAGTACAACTCAGGCCCCATTGACTAGTCAGGAAACATCTACAACAATCTTGGCTTCATCAACAGAGCAACAACATACAACAATTGCGACTGTGAGACCCACAGGAAAAACGGATTCAACAGCATCTTCCTCTGTACTCACCTCAACTGGTGTAAGCACCACCAACACTAATCCTTCCACAACAACAATCAATCCCACCACAAATACAGGGGCCTCAGTGGATTCAATGTCTTCATCTAACCCACTGACTACTGACTTCACTCAAACATCTCATGAGCAAAAAACTGAAACATCTCCAGCAGGTACCAGTACAACTCAGGCCCCATTGACTAGTCAGGAAACATCTACATCAATGGTGGCTTCATCCACAGAGCAACAACATACAACACTTACGACTGTGAGACCCACAAGAAAAACGGATTCAACAGCATCTTCCTCTGTACTCACCTCAACTGGTGTAAGCACCACCAACACTAATCCTTCCACAACAACAATCAATCCCACCACAAATGCAGGGGCCTCAGTGGATTCAATGTCTTCATCTAACCCACTGACTACTGACTTCACTCAAACATCTCCTGAGCAAAAAACTGAAACATCACCAGCAGGTACCAGAACAACTAAGACCACATTGACAAGTCAGGAAACATCTGCAAAAATGGTGGCTTCATCCACAGAGCAACAACATACAACAATTACGACTGTGAGACCGACTAGGAAAACGGATTCAACAGCATCGACCCCTTTACTCACATCAAATGGAGAAGTTAGCACCACCAATCCTTCTGCAACAACAATCAATCCAAACACAAATACAGAGGCCTCAGCGAGTTCAATGTCTTCATCTGCCCCACTGACTACTGACTTCACTCAAACATCTCTTGAGCAAAAAACTGAAACATCTCCAGCAGGTACCAGTACAACTCAGGCCCCATTGACTAGTCAGGAAACATCTACAACAATGTTGGCTTCATCAACAGAGCAACAACATACAACATTTACGACTGTGAGACCCACAGGAAAAACGGATTCAACAGCATCTTCCTCTGTACTCACCTCAACTGGTGTAAGCACCACCAACACTAATCCTTCCACAACAACAATCAATCCCACCACAAGTACAGGGGCCTCAGTGGATTCAATGTCTTCATCTACCCAACTGACTACTGACTTCACTCAAACATCTCATGAGCAAAAAACTGAAACATCTCCAGCAGGTACCAGTACAACTCAGGCCCCATTGACTAGTCAGGAAACATCTACATCAATGGTGGCTTCATCCACAGAGCAACAACATACAACCATTACGACTGTGAGACCGACTAGGAAAACGAATTCAACAGCATCGACCCCTTTACCCACATCAAATGGAGAAGTAAGCACCACCAATCCTTCTGCAACAACAATCAATCCAAACACAAATACAGGGGCCTCAGCGGATTCAATGTCTTCATCTGCCCCACTGACTACTGACTTCACTCAAACATCGCGTGAGCAAAAAACTGAAACATCTGCAGCAGGTACCAGTACAACTCTGGCCCCATTGACGAGTCAGGAAACATCCACAACAATGTTGGCTTCATCAACAGAGCAACAACATACAACCATTACGACTGTGAGACCCACAAGGAAAACGGATTCAACAGCATCAACCCCTTTACTCACCTCAAATGGAGAGGTAAGCACCACCAATCCTTCTGCAACAACAATCAATCCAAACACAAATAAAGAGGCCTCAGCGAGTTCAATGTCTTCATCTGCCCCACTGACTACCGACTTCACTCAAACATCTCGTGAGCAAAAAACTGAAACATCTCCAGCAGGTACCAGTACAACTCAGGCCCCATTTACTAGTCAGAAAACATCTACAACAATGTTGGCTTCATCAACACAGCAACAACCGACAACACTTACGACTGTGAGACCCACAGGAAAAACGGATTCAACAGCATCTTCCTCTGTACTCACCTCAACTGGTGTAAGCACCACCAACACTAATCCTTCCACAACAACAATCAATCCCACCACAAATACAGGGGCCTCAGTGGATTCAATGTCTTCATCTAACCCACTGACTACTGACTTCACTCAAACATCTCCTGAGCAAAAAACTGAAACATCACCAGCAGGTACCAGTACAACTAAGACCACATTGACAAGTCAGGAAACATCTGCAAAAATGGTGGCTTCATCTACAACAATGTTGTCTTCATCAACACAGCAACAACATACAACAATTGCGACTGTGAGACCCACAGGAAAAACGGATTCAACAGCATCTTCCTCTGTACTCACCTCAACTGGTGTAAGCACCACCAACACTAATCCTTCCACAACAACAATCAATCCCACCACAAGTACAGGGGCCTCAGTGGATTCAATGTCTTCATCTGCCCCACTGACTACTGACTTCACTCAAACATCTCATGAGCAAAAAACTGAAACATCTCCAGCAGGTACCAGTACAACTCAGGCCCCATTGACTAGTCAGGAAACATCTACATCAATGGTGGCTTCATCCACAGAGCAACAACATACAACAATTACGACTGTGAGACCCACAGGAAAAATGGATTCAACAGCATCTTCCTCTGTACTCACCTCAACTGGTGTAAGCACCACCAACACTAATCCTTCCACAACAACAATCAATCCCACCACAAATAGAGGGGCCTCAGCGGATTCAATGTCTTCATCTGCCCCACTGACTACTGACTTCACTCAAACATCTCATGAGCAAAAAACTGAAACATCTCCAGCAGGTACCAGTACAACTCAGGCCCCATTGACTAGTCAGGAAACATCTACATCAATGGTGGCTTCATCCACAGAGCAACAACATACAACCATTACGATTGTGAGACCAACAAGGAAAACGGATTCAACAGCATCAACCCCTTTACTCACCTCAAATGGAGAGATAAGCACCACCAATCCTTCTGCAACAACAATCAATCCAAACACAAATAAAGAGGCCTCAGCGAGTTCAATGTCTTCATCTGCCCCACTGACTACCGACTTCACTCAAACATCTCGTGAGCAAAAAACTGAAACATCTCCAGCAGGTACCAGTACAACTCAGGCCCCATTTACTAGTCAGAAAACATCTACAACAATGTTGGCTTCATCAACACAGCAACAACCTACAACACTTACGACTGTGAGACCCACAGGAAAAACGGATTCAACAGCATCTTCCTCTGTACTCACCTCAACTGGTGTAAGCACCACCAACACTAATCCTTCCACAACAACAATCAATCCCACCACAAATACAGGGTCCTCAGCGGATTCAATGTCTTCATCTGCCCCACTGACTACTGACTTCACTCAAACATCTCATGAGCAAAAAACTGAAACATCTCCAGCAGGTACCAGTACAACTCAGGCCCCATTGACTAGTCAGGAAACATCTACATCAATGGTGGCTTCATCCACAGAGCAACAACATAGAACCATTACGATTGTGAGACCAACAAGGAAAATGGATTCAACAGCATCGACCCCTTTACTCACCTCAAATGGAGAGATAAGCACCACCAATCCTTCTGCAACAACAATCAATCCAAACACAAATACAGAGGCCTCAGCGAGTTCAATGTCTTCATCTGCCCCACTGACTACTGACTTAACTCAAACATCTCGTGAGCAAAAAACTGAAACATCTCCAGCAGGTACCAGTACAACTCAGGCCCCATTGACTAGTCAGGAAACATCTACAACAATGGTGGCTTCATCCACAGAGCAACAACATACAACCATTACGACTGTGAGACCGACTAGGAAAACAAATTCAACAGCATCGACCCCTTTACTCACATCAAATGGAGAAGTAAGCACCACCAATCCTTCTGCAACAACAATCAATCCAAACTCAAATACAGGGGCCTCAGCGGATTCAATGTCTTCATCTGCCCCACTGACTACCGACTTCACTCAAACATCTCGTGAGCAAAAAACTGAAACATCTCCAGCAGGTACCAGTACAACTCAGGCCCCATTTACTAGTCAGAAAACATCTACAACAATGTTGGCTTCATCAACACAGCAACAACCGACAACACTTACGACTGTGAGACCCACAGGAAAAACGGATTCAACAGCATCTTCCTCTGTACTCACCTCAACTGGTGTAAGCACCACCAACACTAATCCTTCCACAACAACAATCAATTCCACCACAAATACAGGGGCCTCAGTGGATTCAATGTCTTCATCTAACCCACTGACTACTGACATTACTCAAACATCTCATGAGCAAAAAACTGAAACATCTCCAGCAGGTACCAGTACAACTCAGGCCCCATTGACTAGTCAGGAAACATCTACATCAATGGTGGCTTCATCCACAGAGCAACAACATACAACCATTACGACTGTGAGACCCACAAGGAAAACGGATTCAACAGCATCAACCCCTTTACTCACCTCAAATGGAGAGGTAAGCACCACCAATCCTTCTGCAACAACAATCAATCCAAACACAAAAAAAGAGGCCTCAGCGAGTTCAATGTCTTCATCTGCCCCACTGACTACCGACTTCACTCAAACATCTCGTGAGCAAAAAACTGAAACATCTCCAGCAGGTACCAGTACAACTCAGGCCCCATTGACTAGTCAGGAAACATCTACAACAATGGTGGCTTCATCCACAGAGCAACAACATACAACCATTACGACTGTGAGACCGACTAGGAAAACAAATTCAACAGCATCGACCCCTTTACTCACATCAAATGGAGAAGTAAGCACCACCAATCCTTCTGCAACAACAATCAATCCAAACACAAATACAGGGGCCTCAGCGGATTCAATGTCTTCATCTGCCCCACTGACTACTGACTTTACTCAAACATCGCGTGAGCAAAAAACTGAAACATCTGCAGCAGGTACCAGTACAACTCTGGCCCCATTGACGAGTCAGGAAACATCCACAACAATGTTGGCTTCATCAACAGAGCAACAACATACAACCATTACGACTGTGAGACCGACTAGGAAAACGGATTCAACAGCATCGACCCCTTTACCCACATCAAATGGAGAAGTTAGCACCACCAATCCTTCTGCAACAACAATCAATCCAAACACAAATACAGAGGCCTCAGCGAGTTCAATGTCTTCATCTGCCCCACTGACTACCGACTTCACTCAAACATCTCGTGAGCAAAAAACTGAAACATCTCCAGCAGGTACCAGTACAACTCAGGCCCCATTGACTAGTCAGAAAACATCTACAACAATGTTGGCTTCATCAACACAGCAACAACCTACAACACTTACGACTGTGAGACCCACAGGAAAAAGGGATTCAACAACATCTTCCTCTGTACTCACCTCAACTGGTGTAAGCACCACAAACACTAATCCTTCCACAACAACAATCAATCCCACCACAAATACACGGACCTCAGTGGATTCAATGTCTTCATCTACCCCACTGACTACTGACTTCACTCAAACATCTCTTGAGCAAAAAACTGAAACATCTCCAGCAGGTACCAGTACAACTCAGGCCCCATTGACTAGTCAGGAAACATCTACATCAATGGTGGCTTCATCCACAGAGCAACAACATACAACCATTACGACTGTGAGACCCACAAGGAAAACGGATTCAACAGCATCAACCCCTTTACTCACCTCAAATGGAGAGGTAAGCACCACCAATCCTTCTGCAACAACAATCAATCCAAACACAAAAAAAGAGGCCTCAGCGAGTTCAATGTCTTCATCTGCCCCACTGACTACCGACTTCACTCAAACATCTCGTGAGCAAAAAACTGAAACATCTCCAGCAGGTACCAGTACAACTCAGGCCCCATTGACTAGTCAGGAAACATCTACAACAATGGTGGCTTCATCCACAGAGCAACAACATACAACCATTACGACTGTGAGACCGACTAGGAAAACAAATTCAACAGCATCGACCCCTTTACTCACATCAAATGGAGAAGTAAGCACCACCAATCCTTCTGCAACAACAATCAATCCAAACTCAAATACAGGGGCCTCAGCGGATTCAATGTCTTCATCTGCCCCACTGACTACCGACTTCACTCAAACATCTCGTGAGCAAAAAACTGAAACATCTCCAGCAGGTACCAGTACAACTCAGGCCCCATTTACTAGTCAGAAAACATCTACAACAATGTTGGCTTCATCAACACAGCAACAACCGACAACACTTACGACTGTGAGACCCACAGGAAAAACGGATTCAACAGCATCTTCCTCTGTACTCACCTCAACTGGTGTAAGCACCACCAACACTAATCCTTCCACAACAACAATCAATTCCACCACAAATACAGGGGCCTCAGTGGATTCAATGTCTTCATCTAACCCACTGACTACTGACATTACTCAAACATCTCATGAGCAAAAAACTGAAACATCTCCAGCAGGTACCAGTACAACTCAGGCCCCATTGACTAGTCAGGAAACATCTACATCAATGGTGGCTTCATCCACAGAGCAACAACATACAACCATTACGACTGTGAGACCCACAAGGAAAACGGATTCAACAGCATCAACCCCTTTACTCACCTCAAATGGAGAGGTAAGCACCACCAATCCTTCTGCAACAACAATCAATCCAAACACAAAAAAAGAGGCCTCAGCGAGTTCAATGTCTTCATCTGCCCCACTGACTACCGACTTCACTCAAACATCTCGTGAGCAAAAAACTGAAACATCTCCAGCAGGTACCAGTACAACTCAGGCCCCATTGACTAGTCAGGAAACATCTACAACAATGGTGGCTTCATCCACAGAGCAACAACATACAACCATTACGACTGTGAGACCGACTAGGAAAACAAATTCAACAGCATCGACCCCTTTACTCACATCAAATGGAGAAGTAAGCACCACCAATCCTTCTGCAACAACAATCAATCCAAACACAAATACAGGGGCCTCAGCGGATTCAATGTCTTCATCTGCCCCACTGACTACTGACTTTACTCAAACATCGCGTGAGCAAAAAACTGAAACATCTGCAGCAGGTACCAGTACAACTCTGGCCCCATTGACGAGTCAGGAAACATCCACAACAATGTTGGCTTCATCAACAGAGCAACAACATACAACCATTACGACTGTGAGACCGACTAGGAAAACGGATTCAACAGCATCGACCCCTTTACCCACATCAAATGGAGAAGTTAGCACCACCAATCCTTCTGCAACAACAATCAATCCAAACACAAATACAGAGGCCTCAGCGAGTTCAATGTCTTCATCTGCCCCACTGACTACCGACTTCACTCAAACATCTCGTGAGCAAAAAACTGAAACATCTCCAGCAGGTACCAGTACAACTCAGGCCCCATTGACTAGTCAGAAAACATCTACAACAATGTTGGCTTCATCAACACAGCAACAACCTACAACACTTACGACTGTGAGACCCACAGGAAAAAGGGATTCAACAACATCTTCCTCTGTACTCACCTCAACTGGTGTAAGCACCACAAACACTAATCCTTCCACAACAACAATCAATCCCACCACAAATACACGGACCTCAGTGGATTCAATGTCTTCATCTACCCCACTGACTACTGACTTCACTCAAACATCTCTTGAGCAAAAAACTGAAACATCTCCAGCAGGTACCAGTACAACTCAGGCCCCATTGACTAGTCAGGAAACATCTACAACAATGTTGGCGTCATCAACAGAGCAACAACATACAACCATTACGACTGTGAGACCCACAGGAAAAACGGATTCAACAGCATCTTCCTCTGGACTCACCTCAACTGGTGTAAGCACCACCAACACTAATCCTTCCACAACAACAATCAATCCCACCACAAATACAGGGGCCTCAGCGGATTCAATGTCTTCATCTGCCCCACTGACTACTGACATTACTCAAACATCTCATGAGCAAAAAACTGAAACATCTCCAGCAGGTACCAGTACAACTCAGGCCCCATTGACTAGTCAGGAAACATCTACATCAATGGTGGCTTCATCCACAGAGCAACAACATACAACCATTACGACTGTGAGACCCACAAGGAAAACGGATTCAACAGCATCAACCCCTTTACTCACCTCAAATGGAGAGGTAAGCACCACCAATCCTTCTGCAACAACAATCAATCCAAACACAAATAAAGAGGCCTCAGCGAGTTCAATGTCTTCATCTGCCCCACTGACTACCGACTTCACTCAAACATCTCGTGAGCAAAAAACTGAAACATCTCCAGCAGGTACCAGTACAACTCAGGCCCCATTTACTAGTCAGAAAACATCTACAACAATGTTGGCTTCATCAACACAGCAACAACCTACAACACTTACGACTGTGAGACCCACAGGAAAAAGGGATTCAACAGCATCTTCCTCTGTACTCACCTCAACTGGTGTAAGCACCACAAACACTAATCCTTCCACAACAACAATCAATCCCACCACAAATACACGGACCTCAGTGGATTCAATGTCTTCATCTACCCCACTGACTACTGACTTCACTCAAACATCTCTTGAGCAAAAAACTGAAACATCTCCAGCAGGTACCAGTACAACTCAGGCCCCATTGACTAGTCAGGAAACATCTACAACAATGTTGGCGTCATCAACAGAGCAACAACATACAACCATTACGACTGTGAGACCCACAGGAAAAACGGATTCAACAGCATCTTCCTCTGGACTCACCTCAACTGGTGTAAGCACCACCAACACTAATCCTTCCACAACAACAATCAATCCCACCACAAATACAGGGGCCTCAGCGGATTCAATGTCTTCATCTGCCCCACTGACTACTGACATTACTCAAACATCTCATGAGCAAAAAACTGAAACATCTCCAGCAGGTACCAGTACAACTCAGGCCCCATTGACTAGTCAGGAAACATCTACATCAATGGTGGCTTCATCCACAGAGCAACAACATACAACCATTACGACTGTGAGACCCACAAGGAAAACGGATTCAACAGCATCAACCCCTTTACTCACCTCAAATGGAGAGGTAAGCACCACCAATCCTTCTGCAACAACAATCAATCCAAACACAAATAAAGAGGCCTCAGCGAGTTCAATGTCTTCATCTGCCCCACTGACTACCGACTTCACTCAAACATCTCGTGAGCAAAAAACTGAAACATCTCCAGCAGGTACCAGTACAACTCAGGCCCCATTTACTAGTCAGAAAACATCTACAACAATGTTGGCTTCATCAACACAGCAACAACCTACAACACTTACGACTGTGAGACCCACAGGAAAAAGGGATTCAACAGCATCTTCCTCTGTACTCACCTCAACTGGTGTAAGCACCACAAACACTAATCCTTCCACAACAACAATCAATCCCACCACAAATACACGGACCTCAGTGGATTCAATGTCTTCATCTACCCCACTGACTACTGACTTCACTCAAACATCTCTTGAGCAAAAAACTGAAACATCTCCAGCAGGTACCAGTACAACTCAGGCCCCATTGACTAGTCAGGAAACATCTACAACAATGTTGGCGTCATCAACAGAGCAACAACATACAACCATTACGACTGTGAGACCCACAGGAAAAACGGATTCAACAGCATCTTCCTCTGGACTCACGTCAACTGGTGTAAGCACCACCAACACTAATCCTTCCACAACAACAATCAATCCCACCACAAATACAGGGGCCTCAGCGGATTCAATGTCTTCATCTGCCCCACTGACTACTGACATTACTCAAACATCTCATGAGCAAAAAACTGAAACATCTCCAGCAGGTACCAGTACAACTCAGGCCCCATTGACTAGTCAGGAAACATCTACATCAATGGTGGCTTCATCCACAGAGCAACAACATACAACCATTACGACTGTGAGACCCACAAGGAAAACGGATTCAACAGCATCAACCCCTTTACTCACCTCAAATGGAGAGGTAAGCACCACCAATCCTTCTGCAACAACAATCAATCCAAACACAAATAAAGAGGCCTCAGCGAGTTCAATGTCTTCATCTGCCCCACTGACTACCGACTTCACTCAAACATCTCGTGAGCAAAAAACTGAAACATCTCCAGCAGGTACCAGTACAACTCAGGCCCCATTTACTAGTCAGAAAACATCTACAACAATGTTGGCTTCATCAACACAGCAACAACCTACAACACTTACGACTGTGAGACCCACAGGAAAAACGGATTCAACAGCATCTTCCTCTGTACTCACCTCAACTGGTGTAAGCACCACCAACACTAATCCTTCCACAACAACAATCAATCCCACCACAAATACAGAGGCCTCAGCGAGTTCAATGTCTTCATCTGCCCCACTGACTACTGACTTAACTCAAACATCTCGTGAGCAAGAAACTGAAACATCTCCAGCAGGTACCAGTACAACTCAGGCCCCATTGACTAGTCAGGAAACATCTACATCAATGGTGGCTTCATCCACAGAGCAACAACATACAACCATTACGACTGTGAGACCGACTAGGAAAACGGATTCAACAGCATCGACCCCTTTACCCACATCAAATGGAGAAGTTAGCACCACCAATCCTTCTGCAACAACAATCAATCCAAACACAAATACAGAGGCCTCAGCGAGTTCAATGTCTTCATCTGCCACACTGACTACCGACTTCACTCAAACATCTCGTGAGCAAAAAACTGAAACATCTCCAGCAGGTACCAGTACAACTCAGGCCCCATTGACTAGTCAGAAAACATCTACAACAATGTTGGCTTCATCAACACAGCAACAACCTACAACACTTACGACTGTGAGACCCACAGGAAAAAGGGATTCAACAGCATCTTCCTCTGTACTCACCTCAACTGGTGTAAGCACCACAAACACTAATCCTTCCACAACAACAATCAATCCCACCACAAATACAGGGTCCTCAGCGGATTCAATGTCTTCATCTACCCCACTGACTACTGACATTACTCAAACATCTCATGAGCAAAAAACTGAAACATCTCCAGCAGGTACCAGTACAACTCAGGCCCCATTGACTAGTCAGGAAACATCTACATCAATGGTGGCTTCATCCACAGAGCAACAACATACAACCATTACGACTGTGAGACCCACAAGGAAAACGGATTCAACAGCATCAACCCCTTTACTCACCTCAAATGGAGAGGTAAGCACCACCAATCCTTCTGCAACAACAATCAATCCAAACACAAATAAAGAGGCCTCAGCGAGTTCAATGTCTTCATCTGCCCCACTGACTACCGACTTCACTCAAACATCTCGTGAGCAAAAAACTGAAACATCTCCAGCAGGTACCAGTACAACTCAGGCCCCATTTACTAGTCAGAAAACATCTACAACAATGTTGGCTTCATCAACACAGCAACAACCTACAACACTTACGACTGTGAGACCCACAGGAAAAAGGGATTCAACAGCATCTTCCTCTGTACTCACCTCAACTGGTGTAAGCACCACAAACACTAATCCTTCCACAACAACAATCAATCCCACCACAAATACAGGGACCTCAGTGGATTCAATGTCTTCATCTACCCCACTGACTACTGACTTCACTCAAACATCTCTTGAGCAAAAAACTGAAACATCTCCAGCAGGTACCAGTACAACTCAGGCCCCATTGACTAGTCAGGAAACATCTACAACAATGTTGGCGTCATCAACAGAGCAACAACATACAACCATTACGACTGTGAGACCCACAGGAAAAACGGATTCAACAGCATCTTCCTCTGGACTCACGTCAACTGGTGTAAGCACCACCAACACTAATCCTTCCACAACAACAATCAATCCCACCACAAATACAGGGGCCTCAGCGGATTCAATGTCTTCATCTGCCCCACTGACTACTGACATTACTCAAACATCTCATGAGCAAAAAACTGAAACATCTCCAGCAGGTACCAGTACAACTCAGGCCCCATTGACTAGTCAGGAAACATCTACATCAATGGTGGCTTCATCCACAGAGCAACAACATACAACCATTACGACTGTGAGACCCACAAGGAAAACGGATTCAACAGCATCAACCCCTTTACTCACCTCAAATGGAGAGGTAAGCACCACCAATCCTTCTGCAACAACAATCAATCCAAACACAAATAAAGAGGCCTCAGCGAGTTCAATGTCTTCATCTGCCCCACTGACTACCGACTTCACTCAAACATCTCGTGAGCAAAAAACTGAAACATCTCCAGCAGGTACCAGTACAACTCAGGCCCCATTTACTAGTCAGAAAACATCTACAACAATGTTGGCTTCATCAACACAGCAACAACCTACAACACTTACGACTGTGAGACCCACAGGAAAAACGGATTCAACAGCATCTTCCTCTGTACTCACCTCAACTGGTGTAAGCACCACCAACACTAATCCTTCCACAACAACAATCAATCCCACCACAAATACAGAGGCCTCAGCGAGTTCAATGTCTTCATCTGCCCCACTGACTACTGACTTAACTCAAACATCTCGTGAGCAAGAAACTGAAACATCTCCAGCAGGTACCAGTACAACTCAGGCCCCATTGACTAGTCAGGAAACATCTACATCAATGGTGGCTTCATCCACAGAGCAACAACATACAACCATTACGACTGTGAGACCGACTAGGAAAACGGATTCAACAGCATCGACCCCTTTACCCACATCAAATGGAGAAGTTAGCACCACCAATCCTTCTGCAACAACAATCAATCCAAACACAAATACAGAGGCCTCAGCGAGTTCAATGTCTTCATCTGCCACACTGACTACCGACTTCACTCAAACATCTCGTGAGCAAAAAACTGAAACATCTCCAGCAGGTACCAGTACAACTCAGGCCCCATTGACTAGTCAGAAAACATCTACAACAATGTTGGCTTCATCAACACAGCAACAACCTACAACACTTACGACTGTGAGACCCACAGGAAAAAGGGATTCAACAGCATCTTCCTCTGTACTCACCTCAACTGGTGTAAGCACCACAAACACTAATCCTTCCACAACAACAATCAATCCCACCACAAATACAGGGTCCTCAGCGGATTCAATGTCTTCATCTACCCCACTGACTACTGACATTACTCAAACATCTCATGAGCAAAAAACTGAAACATCTCCAGCAGGTACCAGTACAACTCAGGCCCCATTGACTAGTCAGGAAACATCTACATCAATGGTGGCTTCAAC
This sequence comes from Cottus gobio, assembly GCA_023566465.1. NCBI lineage: Eukaryota > Metazoa > Chordata > Actinopteri > Perciformes > Cottidae > Cottus > Cottus gobio. The sequence goes on along the minus strand of CM042222.1, from coordinate 17,821,212 downwards.
CACAGAGCAACAACATAAAACCATTACGACTGTGAGACCCACAAGGAAAACGGATTCAACAGCATCAACCCCTTTACTCACCTCAAATGGAGAGGTAAGCACCACCAATCCTTCTGCAACAACAATCAATCCAAACACAAATAAAGAGGCCTCAGCGAGTTCAATGTCTTCATCTGCCCCACTGACTACCGACTTCACTCAAACATCTCGTGAGCAAAAAACTGAAACATCTCCAGCAGGTACCAGTACAACTCAGGCCCCATTTACTAGTCAGAAAACATCTACAACAATGTTGGCTTCATCAACACAGCAACAACCTACAACACTTACGACTGTGAGACCCACAGGAAAAAGGGATTCAAAAGCATCTTCCTCTGTACTCACCTCAACTGGTGTAAGCACCACAAACACTAATCCTTCCACAACAACAATCAATCCCACCACAAATACACGGACCTCAGTGGATTCAATGTCTTCATCTACCCCACTGACTACTGACTTCACTCAAACATCTCTTGAGCAAAAAACTGAAACATCTCCAGCAGGTACCAGTACAACTCAGGCCCCATTGACTAGTCAGGAAACATCTACAACAATGTTGGCGTCATCAACAGAGCAACAACATACAACAATTACGACTGTGAGACCCACAGGAAAAACGGATTCAACAGCATCTTCCTCTGGACTCACCTCAACTGGTGTAAGCACCACCAACACTAATCCTTCCACAACAACAATCAATCCCACCACAAGTACAGGGGCCTCAGCGGATTCAATGTCTTCATCTGCCCCACTGACTACTGACTTCACTCAAACATCTCATGAGCAAAAAACTGAAACATCTCCAGCAGGTACCAGTACAACTCAGGCCCCATTGACTAGTCAGGAAACATCTACATCAATGGTGGCTTCATCCACAGAGCAACAACATACAACCATTACGACTGTGAGACCGACTAGGAAAACGGATTCAACAGCATCTTCCTCTGTACTCACCTCAACTGGTGTAAGCACCACCAACACTAATCATTCCAACACAACAATCAATCCCACCACAAATACAGGGTCCTCAGCGGATTCAATGTCTTCATCTGCCCCACTGACTACTGACATTACTCAAACATCTCATGAGCAAAAAACTGAAACATCTCCAGCAGGTACCAGTACAACTCAGGCCCCATTGACTAGTCAGGAAACATCTACATCAATGGTGGCTTCATCCACAGAGCAACAACATACAACCATTACGACTGTGAGACCCACAAGGAAAACGGATTCAACAGCATCAACCCCTTTACTCACCTCAAATGGAGAGGTAAGCACCACCAATCCTTCTGCAACAACAATCAATCCAAACACAAATAAAGAGGCCTCAGCGAGTTCAATGTCTTCATCTACCCCACTGACTACTGACTTCACTCAAACATCTCATGAGCAAAAAACTGAAACATCTCCAGCAGGTACCAGTACAACTCAGGCCCCATTGACTAGTCAGGAAACATCTACAACAATCTTGGCTTCATCAACAGAGCAACAACATACAACAATTACGACTGTGAGACCCACAGGAAAAACGGATTCAACAGCATCTTCCTCTGTACTCACCTCAACTGGTGTCAGCACCACCAACACTAATCCTTCCACAACAACAATCAATCCCACCACAAATACAGGGGCCTCAGCGGATTCAATGTCTTCATCTGCCCCACTGACTACTGACTTCACTCAAACATCTCATGAGCAAAAAACTGAAACATCTCCAGCAGGTACCAGTACAACTCAGGCCCCATTGACTAGTCAGGAAACATCTACAACAATCTTGGCTTCATCAACAGAGCAACAACATACAACAATTACGACTGTGAGACCCACAGGAAAAACGGATTCAACAGCATCTTCCTCTGTACTCACCTCAACTGGTGTAAGCACCACCAACACTAATCCTTCCACAACAACAATCAATCCCACCACAAATACAGGGTCCTCAGCGGATTCAATGTCTTCATCTGCCCCACTGACTACTGACTTCACTCAAACATCTCATGAGCAAAAAACTGAAACATCTCCAGCAGGTACCAGTACAACTCAGGCCCCATTGACTAGTCAGGAAACATCTACATCAATGTTGGCTTCATCAACAGAGCAACAACATACAACCATTACGACTGTGAGACCGACTAGGAAAACGGATTCAACAGCATCTTCCTCTGTACTCACCTCAACTGGTGTAAGCACCACCAACACTAATCATTCAAACACAACAATCAATCCCACCACAAATACAGGGTCCTCAGTGGATTCAATGTCTTCATCTGCCCCACTGACTACTGACATTACTCAAACATCTCATGAGCAAAAAACTGAAACATCTCCAGCAGGTACCAGTACAACTCAGGCCCCATTGACTAGTCAGGAAACATCTACATCAATGGTCGCTTCATCCACAGAGCAACAACATACAACCATTACGACTGTGAGACCCACAAGGAAAACGGATTCAACAGCATCAACCCCTTTACTCACCTCAAATGGAGAGGTAAGCACCACCAATCCTTCTGCAACAACAATCAATCCAAACACAAATAAAGAGGCCTCAGCGAGTTCAATGTCTTCATCTGCCCCACTGACTACCGACTTCACTCAAACATCTCGTGAGCAAAAAACTGAAACATCTCCAGCAGGTACCAGTACAACTCAGGCCCCATTTACTAGTCAGAAAACATCTACAACAATGTTGGCTTCATCAACACAGCAACAACCTACAACACTTACGACTGTGAGACCCACAGGAAAAACGGATTCAACAGCATCTTCCTCTGTACTCACCTCAACTGGTGTAAGCACCACCAACACTAATCCTTCCACAACAACAATCAATCCCACCACAAATACAGGGGCCTCAGTGGATTCAATGTCTTCATCTACCCCACTGACTACTGACTTCACTCAAACATCTCATGAGCAAAAAACTGAAACATCTCCAGCAGGTACCAGTACAACTCAGGCCCCATTGACTAGTCAGGAAACATCTACAACAATCTTGGCTTCATCAACAGAGCACCAACATACAACAATTACGACTGTGAGACCCACAGGAAAAACGGATTCAACAGCATCTTCCTCTGTACTCACCTCAACTGGTGTAAGCACCACCAACACTAATCCTTCCACAACAACAATCAATCCCACCACAAATACAGGGTCCTCAGCGGATTCAATGTCTTCATCTGCCCCACTGACTACTGACTTCACTCAAACATCTCATGAGCAAAAAACTGAAACATCTCCAGCAGGTACCAGTACAACTCAGGCCCCATTGACTAGTCAGGAAACATCTACATCAATGTTGGCTTCATCAACAGAGCAACAACATACAACCATTACGACTGTGAGACCGACTAGGAAAACGGATTCAACAGCATCTTCCTCTGTACTCACCTCAACTGGTGTAAGCACCACCAACACTAATCATTCAAACACAACAATCAATCCCACCACAAATACAGGGTCCTCAGTGGATTCAATGTCTTCATCTGCCCCACTGACTACTGACATTACTCAAACATCTCATGAGCAAAAAACTGAAACATCTCCAGCAGGTACCAGTACAACTCAGGCCCCATTGACTAGTCAGGAAACATCTACATCAATGGTCGCTTCATCCACAGAGCAACAACATACAACCATTACGACTGTGAGACCCACAAGGAAAACGGATTCAACAGCATCAACCCCTTTACTCACCTCAAATGGAGAGGTAAGCACCACCAATCCTTCTGCAACAACAATCAATCCAAACACAAATACAGAGGCCTCAGCGAGTTCAATGTCTTCATCTGCCCCACTGACTACCGACTTCACTCAAACATCTCGTGAGCAAAAAACTGAAACATCTCCAGCAGGTACCAGTACAACTCAGGCCCCATTTACTAGTCAGAAAACATCTACAACAATGTTGGCTTCATCAACACAGCAACAACCTACAACACTTACGACTGTGAGACCCACAGGAAAAACGGATTCAACAGCATCTTCCTCTGTACTCACCTCAACTGGTGTAAGCACCACCAACACTAATCCTTCCACAACAACAATCAATCCCACCACAAATACAGGGGCCTCAGTGGATTCAATGTCTTCATCTACCCCACTGACTACTGACTTCACTCAAACATCTCATGAGCAAAAAAATGAAACATCTCCAGCAGGTACCAGTACAACTCAGGCCCCATTGACTAGTCAGGAAACATCTACAACAATCTTGGCTTCATCAACAGAGCACCAACATACAACAATTACGACTGTGAGACCCACAGGAAAAACGGATTCAACAGCATCTTCCTCTGTACTCACCTCAACTGGTGTAAGCACCACCAACACTAATCCTTCCACAACAACAATCAATCCCACCACAAATACAGGGTCCTCAGCGGATTCAATGTCTTCATCTGCCCCACTGACTACTGACTTCACTCAAACATCTCATGAGCAAAAAACTGAAACATCTCCAGCAGGTACCAGTACAACTCAGGCCCCATTGACTAGTCAGGAAACATCTACATCAATGGTGGCTTCATCCACAGAGCAACAACATACAACCATTACGATTGTGAGACCAACAAGGAAAACGGATTCAACAGCATCGACCCCTTTACTCACCTCAAATGGAGAGATAAGCACCACCAATCCTTCTGCAACAACAATCAATCCAAACACAAATAAAGAGGCCTCAGCGAGTTCAATGTCTTCATCTGCCCCACTGACTACTGACTTCACTCAAACATCTCGTGAGCAAAAAACTGAAACATCTCCAGCAGGTACCAGTACAACTCAGGCCCCATTGACTAGTCAGGAAACATCTACAACAATGTTGGCTTCATCAACAGAGCAACAACATACAACCATTACGACTGTGAGACCGACTAGGAAAACGGATTCAACAGCATCTTCCTCTGTACTCACCTCAACTGGTGTAAGCACCACCAACACTAATCATTCAAACACAACAATCAATCCAAACACAAATACAGGGTCCTCAGCGGATTCAATGTCTTCATCTGCCCCACTGACTACTGACATTACTCAAACATCTCATGAGCAAAAAACTGAAACATCTCCAGCAGGTACCAGTACAACTCAGGCCCCATTGACTAGTCAGGAAACATCTACATCAATGGTGGCTTCATCCACAGAGCAACAACATACAACCATTACGACTGTGAGACCCACAAGGAAAACGGATTCAACAGCATCAACCCCTTTACTCACCTCAAATGGAGAGGTAAGCACCACCAATCCTTCTGCAACAACAATCAATCCAAACACAAATAAAGAGGCCTTAGCGAGTTCAATGTCTTCATCTGCCCCACTGACTACCGACTTCACTCAAACATCTCGTGAGCAAAAAACTGAAACATCTCCAGCAGGTACCAGTACAACTCAGGCCCCATTTACTAGTCAGAAAACATCTACAACAATGTTGGCTTCATCAACACAGCAACAACCTACAACACTTACGACTGTGAGACCCACAGGAAAAACGGATTCAACAGCATCTTCCTCTGTACTCACCTCAACTGGTGTAAGCACCACCAACACTAATCCTTCCACAACAACAATCAATCCCACCACAAATACAGGGGCCTCAGCGAGTTCAATGTCTTCATCTGCCCCACTGACTACTGACTTCACTCAAACATCTCATGAGCAAAAAACTGAAACATCTCCAGCAGGTACCAGTACAACTCAGGCCCCATTGACTAGTCAGGAAAAATCTACAACAATCTTGGCTTCATCAACAGAGCAACAACATACAACACTTACGACTGTGAGACCCACAGGAAAAACGGATTCAACAGCATCTTCCTCTGTACTCACCTCAACTGGTGTAAGCACCACCAACACTAATCCTTCCACAACAACAATCAATCCCACCACAAATACAGGGGCCTCAGTGGATTCAATGTCTTCATCTACCCCACTGACTACTGACTTCACTCAAACATCTCATGAGCAAAAAACTGAAACATCTCCAGCAGGTACCAGTACAACTCAGGCCCCATTGACTAGTCAGGAAACATCTACAACAATCTTGGCTTCATCAACAGAGCAACAACATACAACAATTACGACTGTGAGACCCACAGGAAAAACGGATTCAACAGCATCTTCCTCTGTACTCACCTCAACTGGTGTAAGCACCACCAACACTAATCCTTCCACAACAACAATCAATCCCACCACAAATACAGGGTCCTCAGCGGATTCAATGTCTTCATCTGCCCCACTGACTACTGACATTACTCAAACATCTCATGAGCAAAAAACTGAAACATCTCCAGCAGGTACCAGTACAACTCAGGCCCCATTGACTAGTCAGGAAACATCTACATCAATGGTGGCTTCATCCACAGAGCAACAACATACAACCATTACGACTGTGAGACCGACTAGGAAAACGGATTCAACAGCATCGACCCCTTTACTAACATCAAATGGAGAAGTAAGCACCACCAATCCTCCTGCAACAACAATCAATCCAAACACAAATACAGAGGCCTCAGCGAGTTCAATGTCTTCATCTGCCCCACTGACTACTGACTTCACTCAAACATCTCATGAGCAAAAAACTGAAACATCTCCAGCAGTTACCAGTTCAACTCGGGCCCCATTGACTAGTCAGGAAACATCTACATCGATGGTGGCTTCATCTACAGAGCAACAACATACAACCATTACGACCGTGAGACCGACAATGAAAACTGATTCAACCGCATCGACCTCTTCACTCACCTCAACTCGAGAAGAAAGAACAACCAACACTAATCATTTCAAAACAACAATCAATCCCATCACAAATACAGAGGTCTCGGCAAGTGTAATGTCTACATCCACTCCACTGACTAATCACTTCACTCAAACATCGACTAATAAAAAAATGGAAACATCGGCAACAGAAATCATCTCAAGTCACTTCCCATTCACTAGCCAATACACATCTACAACCTTGATGTCTTTATTGACAGAGCAACAATCTACAATGATGACAATCACAGGAAATACTAAATCAATACTATCTTCAAAGGTTTTGACGTCTGCAGAACCCTTCAGCCCAAACACATTTACAACATCATCTGCTATTAATCCCCTTTCAAACAGTACTGTCACTGTGACAACTCCTCAGTGTAAGAACTGTCAATGTGTCGTGGGTACCTGCTATTTCAACCAGACACTTAAAAGTTGTCACTGCAACTGTCAAGCCTTTTTCTCTGGAGATACATGCTCCATTGGAATGAATTTCACCCCTGCACGAGTCGGTGAGATTTATCATACTCTATTATTATTCTTTTTAATATTCTATAAATTGCAGAAAAGGAATGAATGCAGCAAAGTTATAGTATTTTAGCACTATGTCAACAATAAACGTGTCTGATACTGGCATTTATATGTTTTCATTTTCATTACATTTCATTTAGCTGACGCTTTTATCCAAAGCGACTTACATGATATACAGTATACAGTAGACACAACAACGGTGAGCAATTAGGGTTAAGTGTCTTGCTCAAGGACACAACGACATGGACTGGCTGAGCCGGGGTTTGAACCACCGACCCTCTGATTGAAAGACTGACTTGCTAACCACTGAACCACATATGTCTTACCACTATTTTATAATCTGTAGGAACATCTATTATGATTTTGCAATGTCAATTTTATATGTGTCATCATCTTTTGCAGATACTGAAGCAATACCAACTCGAAAAGCAAATCTTACTTTGAAAATCGTCGACATGCTTTTTTTGGCGGCTTTTAATAACCTAAGATCACCTCAATCATTGGAATTCATCTCATTATTAGAGCGGGAGGTATACCTTTTTTTATTATAGTTGCATTACTGCATGATAGTAGTCTTCGTATGTATTATATGTATTAATGTCTAATAATGTACTTATTACTACTACTTAGTTATTTACTAGGTAATGATTATAGTAACCGATAATATATAAAGATATTTTGGTCATCATTTATGTTTTACGCTTTGCTGTTTTTAATGTTAATGATAACATTGTATTTATTGTTGTAACCGTGCTAGAATTACATCTGTCCTGTGTTGCAGCTTGAAGCCTTATGCAAAGAAGCAGATCCACAAACCTTTAAAAAATTACAAGTCATCAAGTTAACGTAGGTTTTCCATAAACTTTACTTTTACAGTAATTGTAATTACTCTTTAATCAAGCACAAGCTGTTTTATTTTGGTAATATATTTCTATTTTTCCTCTTTAGACCAGGAAGTGTTGTTGCAGAGAGCGTGGTGGAGTACATCTATCCAAACAATGAAACTCAAATCCAGTTTCTCAACACTCAGCTTAATGGGATATTGACAGATATCTTGAATAACACAAGAAATCTCAAGAGGATTTCTCAGGTTTTTAACAATTCAGATGTGCTGTTAAATAAACTCAACTTTCAGCCTCCTGACATCACAAGTAAGTGTACTCCGTCAGTTCTAAATATTTGACTTATTGGTGCTTTGCACAGTCAGCTTCTTGTCATTCAATGCATGTCATCATTTCTATATTTGCATTATGATACTTGTACACAATGATAAATACATCACTTTTTATCAATCAGATATCACAGATCTGGAGCATTATGTAAACTGCTCGGAGTTTGCTAACTATACTGCTGAGATTGATAATGGTCAATGGCAGTGTGCTGGACCTTGTAAAACAAACCCTGACTACTGTCATCGACAAGGAGAATGTCACAATGACATTCAAAAAGGCCCAACCTGCAGGTAAGCAAAAATCTTTGTGTTCATCTTATCTAATTGCACGGAGCTTAAATATATCTTGTATTTTGGCTCATAATGTTAACCATAATTCACTCTATGACCCTTCAATCCAGGTGTAACATGTCTAGCTTTGAGCAGTTTTATGGCCCACAGTGTGACCTCTTCCGTCACGGTCCAGGTTTCTACGCTGCACTGTTTGGATCAATGGCAGCAGCAGTCTTCTTGAGTATCATTGTCATTGCTGTCATCATCAAAAAGAGACATAGTGACAAAGTGATTTGGTGGGTTATGATATCCAAAATACATCTTCCTTTCCAGTAATATGCAAATTTTGTTTATTGTTATTGCAAAGTTACAAACATTGTCATGAGAAACTAATGAAACTGTCTCTCTATATTAGGAAAAGAAGATTTTTTTTTGAGGAAGATTTCTTTGACTTTTCGGTTACAGGTGCATCCTCTTTTTTTGTTTTTACTGATAAAAAAATATATATATATATATATATATATATATATATATATATATATATATATATATATTTCAACAATTTCTCAAGGAATCTAACATTTGCAGCGTCAATAACATAATTTATTTCCCCCAATAGATCACAATTCGGGATTAGTAGGCTCTTATAAGTAGGTATTGTTGTGTACTATTCTAAATAACATACGGTCCATATGAAAATCTTCTGGCGTACAATGACAAATTATTGTAGTTAAAATGTTGATATAAAAATGTGATCATTCTTGTGTCTTTTCAGATCACAACAAAACGTCCATAGGTTTGGAACATCAACCCATGAAGGCTAAAGACCTCAACATTTTGTTTTAATTACAATGTCTTTCTATGCTTAAGGATCAGTATGAGCTAACAACTTTATATGGAACATGATATTATATACTAGTGATTTGTTTTGTGATATGTATTACTGTATTTACATTAATTATAGTTCAATGTAGCCTTTTGTTGCAATATATACAAATTAACATGTAACTTTGTCACAAAGAAGAGATGTGTTGTCAATGAGCTGTCTTGCAGTGAGAAACAAAAGGTAAAAATTAGACATTTAAAAAAATATTAAATGTTGTCCCTTCCTGAAACTTCTTGTTGTTTTTTTTTGCAATCCAATACAGTTGCCATACCATATTATACTAGAATAAAATATACTTACTCTAAGCCTAAGTGGTTTATATTTGCTTGTTGCCATCCCTCAAAGTGAGTACAATATCCTGTCACTAGATGGCATACACACACACACACACACACACTCATTTTAATGATGTTTTACCTTTGCAATATGTGAACAGAGAGGCACAGAGATAGAGCGAGTTTATTACATGTATGATCGATAAAACAAATGAGTGTGATGTGAAAATGTGTCATTGTTTAATCAACCTCAGCAGTGACCATCAGTGTCCTGTTGTAGAATTGGGATTTCGTATTGTCAGTATCAACTTTACAAGCCAATCTTACTAGTTATGCCACTGGCGTTGGGGAGATATTTTTTAACAGTGCAACTGTATCTCGATATCTGTGCTGCTAGTCCTCAACAGCAATATACACTTCACTGGTTGTTTTTCCTTCGAAGCCAGTGATGGCTGTTTGTATCCACCTAGTAGTTGACTCACTTGTAACCAAGTTATTTACCTTTGCTTGATGTACTATATTTTCATTACAAGTGCTCTGGCCTGAGTAAAATGTAACTAGCCGCACTTCAGTCTAAGTTAAATATTAACAACTCCGTCCACCACTAACAGCAAATGATAGGACAAGTTACACCAAAAGTCAATGCACACACATTTTTGGATTATCTGGCTGCATGTTTTTTTTTTTTTTGGAAAGTGGGATGGTAATACGAATACCCAAAGAATAAGCCACCATATACCTCAACTTCTCTGGAAAATATGACCGATTGCTCTTGCTTTAACTAAAGTATATTCATATATAACAGACATGAGTGAGCACAAAAAGTAATATTCCAAGAGTATCACCTTGGATTCACTGTCAAAATATACATCATAATTTCATAATATACGTGTCAGCTTTCCTAGCTCAGATTCTCATTATTTGTTCAATCTTATTCTGTGACAATGCCACAAAAGCTTGCTGTTATCTACCCCTTTCACTCAAAATGAAGCGCAAAAATGGGCACAATTATAAAAGAAAAGACTTTCTAAAAATAGCGTATAAGTGAATGTTGAAACACATTGCAGATATTTTATAGATGGATTAGAAATGGTGTGGTTTGAATTGCCTTAAACCTGGAAGATGATGTTGTTTAGTAGGCCTATTTTAGAAAGAAAATATGAATTGAACCTTGTGCAGAATAATCCATTATTAAAGGTTTTATTTAAACCAATTATTGATTGTGATTTTGCCTCTATATAGCCCTGATTTACAGTACATTAGTACAGACTTAGGTTGCATTTAACCAATTCATATTTCCTTTTTTTAGGTTGTGTGTATTTAACAATAGCTGATTGATCCTCAATCATTTTTTCTAAATTATAAACCTTATATATTAAGCAACTAAATGAGCACAAAGCAAAAACATGCTCTAGTTGCATGGGTGCAGTGGTGCTAGTGCTTTTGCTAGGTCCTGCTACCAAGAAGTCATTGCAAAAGCTGAGGATAGTATTGCGTTAAATCTTATCACTCTACTCTACTCTACTATAACCATAAATTACGTCTTACATGTTTTTTTTTCTGTGATCAAAAGTTGTGCTCCAGGGCATGTCAACACTGCTTATGGCTACTCCAATGCCATTGTACTTCTCCTCAGCCTTTTATGTGAAAACCTGGTCTGTGTCTTCATCTGGTGGATGAAAAGTGGTACTGCTTTATAATAAAAGCATTAACCTTCAATACTTTCATGAATGAAAATTCATTTGATGTAATTTTTTTGATCATTTTCTTTCAAATTTTGATTATATATCTGCTGCAGTGCAGACATGTGTTTAGAGCCAGTCACAGAAAACTGGCATGCTCTCTTTCACTCAGACAACTGCAGACTAATCAGCAGAGGACATAATGAGACAGTAATCATAACTACCTTAATATTTTTTAGTGTGTTGCACGTGTTAATCCATCAGTAGTGCAATTCAATGACTTCTATCTAATTAAGTGAAAATAATGTAACAAAATAGATGAGTTGAAAAGCAACATGGGGAAGTTAAGTCCCATATACTCAATGCCTGCTGTAAGTGTCAAAACCCAGTGATATATTTAAGTAAAAGATTAAAGTTGTATTGAATGACTCAAGTTCAGTCAAGAAATAAAAAGGTTTAAGACTAGAATCAGCTAGAAACAGTTCGGTGGACAAAGTTACTTCATTTCGCAAAGAATTGTAATAATCCCTTGTACCTTTTTTTTGTTAAGTTTGATAAAAAATAAAGTAAATTGGTGAAAGTAGAGCCTCAGCAGGTCTGAGCTCTGACTTTGAGCACAGCAATCCCTTTAAGTGGCACTGCAGTGCAATAATGTGTTTTTCTCAGAAGCTATAATCACAAACCACACGCTTTGTTAATTAATTCTTGACCCCAAGAGTCATTAAAAAGGAGCAGCCCGTCTTTAGTTGCTATGGTCACTACCCATGCTGCCGCCCAGCACCTCACCTAAAATTGAATCACGTAAAAGGGTTGGCCTGGATAATTCAAAGTACAGCCTTTTGTTCGATTAAAACGATGATGGTAAATCAATTGCTATCAAAACAAAAACTCAAACCTACAGACATGGCCACTGCCTTGTTGAGAGGTTCTATTAAATTTATTTCATACAACCCAAAACCACAAATTTGCCTCAGAGGGTTTTAATTCTGTACACATAAAACGTCCTCTGTCCCGTGACCTCACATCGGAACAGGAAAAATAAGTTACAACTACCAATAATAACAGCACAAGTAGTAAACGTTATTTTTTTTAAAGCAGTAACGGTGTCGGCAGTAGTAATAGCAATGCAATAAATAATAATAATAATAATAGGCTGTGTCGGTGTCGGGCAGGACGAGGGTCCAGATATAACCACGAAACCTGTGAGGTGAGAAAGCACAAAGACTCTGGGGAAGAACTTGAGTTAGTAATGTGCATTAATGGGACATGAATTCATACCGATGGAGAGAGAGAAGAGGAGAGAGGAGCTCAGTGTATCCTAAGTGTCTAGGGGCTGGACCAGGGCAACCCTGAGCCAGCCCTAAATAGATGATATCAATAAAGGAAAGTCTTAAGTCTACTCTTAAATGTGGGGACTGTGTCTGCCCCCCAGACTGAAAGTGGAAGAGGTTTCCAAAGAAGAGGAGCTTGATAACTGAAGACTCTGGCTCCCATCCTACCTTTTAAAACTCTAGGAACCATATTAAGTAGCCGCGCATTATCATTACTAATTCTTCTGCATCACTTTGAGGCAGGATGTGCCGGATTTTTTAAATGTTACGTAGGTGAAAAAAGGCAGTCCTTGAGATTTGCTTTCCGTGGGAGTGAAAGGACAAGCCCTGATCAAAGATAACTTGATTATTTACGGTGGTGCTGGATGTCTGGACAATGCCATCTAGAGAAATTATATCATTAGATAATTGATTTTGGAGGTGTAGAATAACTTCCGTTTTGTCTAACAGTAGGTTGCATTAAGTTGCAGGTCATCCAGGTTTTATTTTTATCTATTTGCACTTTATCTGTATTCACTTTATTTGTAATTATCTGTGTTCACTTTATTTGTTGGACAAGAGAGAAACGTTTTTTCAATTCCTCTGTGCGTTTGGTTCATGTCGAGAAATTGACAAAGCTGACTTTGACTTTTGATGTCTTTAAGACGATGCTTGAAGTTTAGCAAACAGGTTGGTTTCGTCTGGCTTGAATAGATATTTTTGAGGATCCATCCATCCATCCATCCATTTTCCACCGCTTATCCGGGGTCGGGTCGCGGAGGCAGCAGGTCAAGCAGGCTGACCCAGACTTCTCTCTCACCCGCAACATCTACCAGCTCATTCTGGGGGATCCCGAGGCGTTCCCAGGCCAGCTGGGAGATATAATCCCTCCAGCGTGTCCTGGGTCTTCCCCGGGGCCTCCTACCAGATGGACGTGCCTGGAAAACCTCTAAAGGGAGGCGTCCTGGAGGCATCCTAATTAGATGCCCGAACCACCTCAGCTGACTCCTTTCGACACGAAGGAGTAGCGGCTCAACTCCAAGCCTCCTCCTGATGTCCGAGCTCCTCACCCTATCTCTAAGGCTGAGCCCGGCCACTCTACGGAGGAAACTCATTTCGGCCGCTTGTATCCGCGACCTCGTTCTTTCGGACACGATCCAAAGCTCGTGACCATAGGTGAGGGTTGGGACGTAGACCGACCAGTAAATTGAGAGCTTCGCCTTCCGGCTCAGCTCCTTCTTCACCAAGACGGCCCGGTGCAACGCCTGCTTTACTGCTGCAGCCGCACCGATACGCCTGTCTATCTCCCGCTCCATTTTACCCTCACTCGTGAACAAGACCCCGAGATACTTGAACTCCTTCGCTTGTGGTAGGCACTCTGTCCCCACCCGGAGGGAGCAATCCACCGGTTTCCGGCAGAGCACCATGGCCTCAGATTTCGTGGTGCTGACTCTCATCCCCGCCGCTTCACACTCGGCTGCAAAACGCCCCAGTGAATGCTGGAGGTCATGGTCCGAGGAGGCAAACAGGACCACATCATCTGCAAATAGCAGAGAGGCTATCCTGAGATCCCCGAACCTGACATTCTCCGCCCCACGGCTGCGCCTAGATATCCTGTCCATGAAAGTCACGAACAGGACCGGTGATAAAGGGCAGCCCTGGCGGAGGCCAACACCCACCGGGAACGTATCTGACTTACTGCCGAGGATACGAACACAGCTCCTACTGCAGGCGTACAGAGACCGGATGGCCCGTTGCAACGGGTCCGGCACACCATACTCCCGCAGCACCCCCCACAAAAAGCCCCGAGGGACCCGGTCGAAAGCCTTCTCCAAGTCCACAAAGCACATGTAGACTGGTTGGGCAAACTCCCAGGACCCCTCCAGTATCCTTGCAAGGGTAAAGAGCTGGTCCACTGTTCCACGACCAGGACGAAACCCGCACTGTTCTTCTTGAATCCGAGGTTCGACAAACGGTCGGAGCCTCCGTTCCAGCACCCTGGCATAAGCTTTTCCCGGGAGGCTGAGTAGTGTGATACCCCGATAATTCGAGCACACTCTCCGGTCCCCCTTCTTGAAGATGGGAACCACCACCCCGGTCTGCCAGTCCATGGGCACTGTGCCCGACCCCCATGCGACATTGAAGAGGCGTGTCAGCCAAGACAGCCCAACAAAGTCCAGCGCCTTCAGCATCTCAGGGCGGATTTCATCCACCCCCGGCGCCTTGCCACCAAGGAGCTTTTTGACTACCTTAGTGGCCTCTGCCAGGGATATGGGTTCATCCAACCCCAAGTCTTCAGGCGCTGCCCCCTGTTCAGGGGACATGTTGACCGGGTTTAGGAGTTCCTCAAAGTGCTCCTTCCACCGCCCGACGATATCCTCTGTCTGGGTCAGCAGCCCCCCTCCCCCGCTGATAACAGCCTGGGGAAGGCCCTGCTTTCCCTTCCTGAGTCGTCGGATGGTTTGCCAGAACCTCCTTGAGGCCAACCGAAAGTCCTTCTCCATGGCCTCCCCGAACTCCTCCCATGCCCGAGTTTTAGCATCCGTGACCACCGCAGCTGCAGTCCTTCTGGCCTGCCTGTACCTGTCAGCTGCTTCAGGAGACCCCTGGGCCAACCAAGCCCGAAAGGCCTCCTTCTTCAGCTTGACGGCTTCCCTCACCCCCGGTGTCCACCACCGGGTTCTCGGGTTGCCGCCACGACAGGCACCGATGACCTTCCGACCACAGCTCCTAGCGGCCGCGTCCACAATAGAGGCTTTGAACATGATCCACTCGGATTCCATGTCCCCAACCTCCCTCGGGATGTGTGAGAAGTCCTTCCGGAGGTGGGAGTTGAAGACCTCCCGGACAGGATCCTCCGCCAGACGTTCCCAGTTCACCCTCACTACACGTTTGGGCTTGCCAGGTCTTTCTGGCCGACTCCCCCGCCATCTGATCCAACTCACCACCAGGTGGTGATCAGTTGACAGCTCTGCTCCTCTCTTCACCCGAGTGTCCAAAACATACGGCCGCAGATCAGATGATACGATTACGAAGTCGATCATTGATCTCCGGCCTAAGGTGCTCTGGTACCAGGTACACTTATGAGCCACCTTATGTTCAAACATGGTGTTTGTTATGGACAAACCGTGGCTAGCACAGAAGTCCAACAACGAAACACCACTCGGGTTCAGATCAGGCAAGCCGTTCCTCCCAATCACTCCCCGCCAGGTTTCTCTGTCGTCGCCCACGTGAGCGTTGAAGTCTCCCAGGAGAACTATGGAGTCGGCAGGCGGCGCCCTTTCCAGGACCCCTCCCACCAACTCCAAGAAGGCCGGATACTCCGAAATGCTGTTTGGTGCATAAGCACAAACAACAGTCAGAGCCTTACTCCCCGCAACCCGTAGGCGCAGGGAGGCGACCCTCTCGTTCTCCGGGGAAAACTCCAACACGGCGGCGCTCAGCCGGGGACTCGTGAGTATCCCCACTCCCGCCCGGCGCCTCTCACCCTGGGCGACTCCAGAAAAGAACAAAGTCCAACCCTTCTCCAGGAGTTTGGTTCCAGAGCCAGCGCTGTGCGTGGAGGTGAGCCCAACTATATCTAGCTGGTAACGCTCCACCTCCCTCACCAGCTCCGGCTCCTTCCCCGCTAGCGAGGTGACGTTCCACGTCCCTAGAGCTAGTCTATGTCGCCGGCGATCGGCTCGCCCAGGCCCCCTGCCCGGCCCGCCGCCCGGTCTACATAGCACCCGACCCCGATGTCTGTCCCTGCGGGTGGTGGGTCCACAGGGTGGCTGCACCATGATGTTTCTTCGGGCTGAGCCCGACCGGGCCCCATGGGCGAAAGCCCGGCCACCAGACGCTCGCCGACGAGCTCGCCTCCCGGGTCTGGCTCCGGGAGGGTGCCCCGGTTTCCCTGGTCCGGGCGAGGTAGCTACATTCCGTGTGCTGCTATTCATCAGGGTTTTTTGAACCGCTCTTAGTCTGGGCTCTCCCCCGAGACCTGTTTGCCTTGGGAGACCCTACCAGGGGCAGATGCCCCGGACAACATAGCTCCCAGGATCATTGAGCCACTCAAACTCCTTCACCGCGTTAAGGTGGCGATTCGCGAAGGAGCGATCCTTTTTGAGGATCATCTGCATAACAATGAAAGTTTATGGGGGGTTTTCTGATAATAGTGCATAAAGGAAGCATACAGTATATAAAGTTAGTACAATTGGTCCAAGCACAGAACCCTGTGGAACTCTGTGACTAACTTTGGTGTTCATTGAGGTTTCATCGTCTACATTGAAATCATTCTGATAAATAGGACTTAAGCCAGGTTATTGGTAATTGCGGCTGAATTGCAGCTTATTTAGTCATCACTTGACCTCTAATGCTCAATGTGTTTCACTGTGGTTTGGGCTCCATGCCTAACCACATGGACTCAAGTCAAGGGTAAGACACTTGCAACATTGTTAAGTGCTTAGAAAACCTGTGGGTGCAAGAGCATCTATGCAGTCATGCAGGAGGAGACGGTGTTATAACCAGGAAGAGGAAGGCAATACAGAAGTTCACCTGTCAGTCGACCATTGTAAGTCACTTTTCTTTCTCTGGATAGAGGCCAGTCACAATAAGGCACAGCATGTGGGTGTGTGGGTGATAAAAGAGGCCAAACTGCTGAGGTGAGAGTTTAGGCTCGACAGATTCAAGAAACAGAATGAAGCAGGCTCATAAATAAGTCATTTTATTTTGCTTTCTTTTTAAAGAATATACCTATCAACTATTCATAACAAATGGAATTGTTAAATACTGTACACACCAGACTGTACTCTCCCAGTGCATGTCTTCACCACAGCAGAGAAGTTATTTCATGATAAACTAGTCTTCATTTAGTTTTATTATTTCTAATAAGACATATGAATACCTTAAGATTAAATAGTATCAGTGTATGATGTAAACATTTTTTCAGACATTTAAGTCAAAAGCAACATTGTGTTGGCAAGGAGGGAGAGAGAAAGTATATTTCAATGACTGTTTGACCTTATCAGTTATCCGTTTCCCAAGCTGAACACTGTGTTCAATACTAAGAGTTACTTCAATACATGTGCTACATTTACTATATCATCCTGATGCTTCTTGAATAATCTACAACAATAAAAATCATATATTTTCTAGGCTGCCAGCAGCCAAAGTCTCTCAGACCACACCCACTGCAATCATGTAAGGCAGGAATGCATGAGCAGAACAGGAAAGTCTGTGTCAGTGAGGTAAACCCTGCACTGTCTTTGTAATGCACGTCTGTATTAACAGGTTAGCCTAACATCTCTGTGATCTAAGATCCGCGTGATCTAAAATCTCTATTTAAGGACATCCGGTTAGAATTGTCTTCGTGTTACTCTTAACTGAAGTGTACTTGAGTTTGTCAGGTCACATATGGAGCTGGTTACCTCTTCTTTTGCAGATAATAATTAAATGTGTTTCCTTTATTACAGGGGAGTATGTGAAATATAGGATTAATATCAAAGGGAGGTAGTACTTGAGTTCTAAGCAATTACTCACAGCTTGACCAAAAAAGAAATAAGCTCCTCCAACTGTTTGATGGGATTTCAGTGAGAATTGCATTTACTTAATGTTCAACAGGCCAATTTCTGTGCAACAAAACAGACCTGGACACTGAAGGAAAGCAATCACTTTTTAGAGGGCTGAACTCAAAAGCAGGCCCTGCAAATAAGCAGAGCACAGTAACAAGTATGGTTGACAGTTTTCTACCAATCGTAGAAAGTCAGTTTAAAGTCTCACCGGAACACTTTTCCAACTGATGCGCACATGCACGTATGCACAAACACGTCCACGCACATACACACGCATACACACACACACACACACACACACACACACTCATCAACAGACAACTACACTACATAAGTTGCACTAGACATTCCAATGGAAACACGCGTAGCTACCAGTAATGTACCCACCTCTGAGTACAAAATGTACCATGTGGGAAACATTAATTTACACAGATATAGTGGCCTGAGTAAGACTGAAACTTCATCAAAGCAGGGTAACCACATCAGTGTTGTTGTACAATAGCAAACAGAAAAGAGAATTGTGTGCTAATATCCTTCATTTTGTAAAAAAGTAATTGGCCTTGTGTTTAGACTTCATATATTAAATGATGCATGGTTACATTACTGACCTTTTGTCCCTTGTGAGATACAAAAGCGGCTTCAATGCATCTCACAAAACATCCTCAACCTTCCACACACAGAAAAACACTGAGGGCATGAGGTTCAAGGCCTGCTTGTACCCTCTGACAGTACCACAACATCAGCAAAAACCGCACAATATTGCATGTCATGAAATTAAAAAAGAAATATCAAAAGAAACCTCTACAGTGCGGAATTTTTTCCCACAAGCTATAGTCAGAGATACAGTATTTCTACATAACGTATCTTGGCTGCAATAGCTACTTAACATTACCAGTAACTGAATACAGTGCGCACATACCCTGTGTGTTCAAAATACATATGGGGTAAAAAAAATAAATAAATAAAGTAAAAGCAGCAGTTTGAGGGTTGTTAGCGTCCAGTCGCCATTCTGTCAAGTGGCTTTTGCTCATGTACAGTCGAGTCCTCTGCAACTTCCACTGAATCTTTTCAAACTAAATCCACATGTTCTTTCCTTCTGGTGTGAAAGTCCCAGTCTGAGTCGGATACATCTGTATTGCGAGCTGAAGGGCTTTCCATGACTCGAAGAAATCTCTCTACACAAGGTGAGTCCACGAAAGCGGGCCGCTGAGGCAGGAGATAGTAATGTGTGGTACTGGCCTTCTTGCCGTTCTCCAGATCAGGGAGGATGCAGGGGGAGCCCTCACTGTGCTGTCTCTGTAAACCACGAAAGCTTACGTATTTAGGATCCGGTGCAAAGCTTTGGGTTGGGGGCATCACCCCATTAATGTATGTTGGGAGGCTCTTAGGGCTGGGGGTACGGGAGCTGCATCTAGACAAAGGTTCCCTTGGTGGCACCTTGGGTGGTCTGTCCTCATCGCTGTAAGCCCCAGACGAGACCTCTGCTGACCAGCGGCGGTAGTCTCCCATCTTGATTGTTCGTGGAGGGATCGGGGGTGGAATCTCGGGCTTATCCATACTTTGGGTGTGGCGTTTGTGACACGTGAGGCGCAGCAGCGAGGGCTTGTTAAAGGATCCAGCTGGGCCAGAGTGCGAGCGCCGCAGTCTCCTCTGAGCTTTGTCCTGCTGTCTCTGACAGACCACCGTCTCAGGTGGTTCCTGTCGCTGCGGCTCATACTGTTCCCGCACTTCCTGTGGAGGATGTGCCGGAGGATGTGCCGGAGGATGTGCCAGAGGATGTGCCAGAGGATGTGCCTGAGGATGTGCCAGAGGATGTGCCGGAGGATGTGCTGGAGGATGTGCCAGAGGATGTGCCTGAGGATGTGCCTGAGGATGTGCCTGAGGATGCGGCTTGGGCTGCCTCTGGCTTTGCGGTCCTAATGGGCCATCGTAGTAAGCATAGTTAATCTGCCCACAGTCCCTGAAGCTCCTTCGATTGGGGACTCCATATCGAAAGGGAGACGATTTGGGACACTGATCGGACACCAGGCAGCGGCTGTCATCCGAACTCGTGAAAAATTCTACCTCATTGTCCATAGCCTGCTCAGTGGAGATGTCCGTTTGTGCAGGGATGGGTGGCAGAGGCTTGGAGCATCTGCCTGGCGTCTGCGGTGGACTGCTGCACTCGTACACCGAGAGCCTCTGGAATGAGGGGACCACCTGGTCGTCATCAGCAGGACTTGGGGTGGATGGTACAGCACTGCAGGACAAGGAGAGATGGGAGGGCCGGGATTTCTTTGGAGGTAATCTCTGTGAACTGGGACTGTGTTTCTGTCCTGTCAGAGGGGGAAAATAACATTACATTAATGGCACAGTATTAAGTTATAAAGGTTGGCTGACGACAATCACAATTTACTACTTCAAAATCATTGCATCCTGGAAAAACCAAAGCACTCATATGAACTACTAGCTTTATCTGTATTTCTGGAAAACCACTTGTGTAAGGCAGGAATGCATGAGCAGAATCTAGTATGTATGTAGATGATTCAAATAAACAGCACATCCAAAGCTGCATGTGTGTATTTCAGAAGACCTGCAATGTGCAGATGACAGATCATGCACTTACTTTCATAATTTAGACACGGTGGAGGTGGCCCTTTATGATGAGCACGAGAGCTGTGATCCGAGTGTGCAGTGTCCATACTGAAGTAGAAGCTGTTAAAAAGGGAGAAAAAACAATTATTTGTACCAGTTTAAATAAACCACACAAACAATTCATGCTTACTTACAATAAATCTTAAACTATCCTGAACCATAAACGAGCAGCAGGTCATGCATATTTCTTTTTTTAAACATCCCTTTCTAAGAATCTTCCCCTAAGGGGCTGCTAGTCTTGGAACCTGAACACTCACTTGTCCAGCTCATGGCGATAGTTCCAAGTGGGTTTGGATCCAGCCATGCTGTGACAGTAGCTGCCCCTCAGGAAGGGGTTTTCTATGGGAAAAGAAATCTCCTGGGCAGTCAGGCCCACTGTGGACATGCTCCAGGTACACTCGGGTCGCATCAAAGTCAGGAAACACTCAGATCACCCGGCTGGCTGCCCCTGCTTCTGGTGTACCTGTAACACAGCCAAGACAGAGCCATGAATGACGGTGAAAGGGGGTTGAAAGCAAAAGCAGATGAAGAGAAACAGAACATGTGGTAGCACATTGAAAAACACTCTCTGTAAGCAGAGCCCACATCCTCGACTGAAGCCAAGAAAGAAATATAGTCCTGATATTGGAATAGAGTGTAAATTAACCAAATCTACACCTTTCTGCTGCCCATTAAACCAAATATTTAGTCGTGGCCTTGTGCTTTGTTTCCCTTTAAGAAGACACGACTACAATCTCCAGTGACAGAGGAGGGATTAAAGCTCACTTTGACAAGATTTTAGGACTCTTATGTCACAACACACCAAGAGGACAGAGCACTCGCTTGTTCATAGCTTTCTGATCAGACTACTGTGCAAAGAAAGCAGAAAGGTAGTCGAAAGACCAAAATACCAAACAGGGATGTTGATGTAAGAATGCCAGTATAACGCACAGATTGTTTTCTTTAAGTCTACATTATTTAAACAACTAGCCTAAAGTAGATAAAAGCAAAGAGACTTGTTCTTTGTGTGAGAATAATTGGTGCTTCATATGATAAACAAATACAATTGTTATGTTTCCACCAGGTCACTAAATAATCTTTACATTTCAAATATAGCCAGAGAGCCCATGAAAGCCTACTCAACAACTCTCAATCTTATATGTGAACTCATTTAGCAACTTTCAGACCTCTATTTGTAAAGACTGTTCCACCTCTTAAAAAGTTTACAGTTTATTTTTAAACTCGACTGTGCCGTGCTCCAGTGCTGCAATCTGGCTTGTCCTGAACAGCAGAGGAAAGGCCTCCTCCAGTTACCAGAGATATACCTGATGTTGCAAGAACTGCTCAAGTCAAATGACCTGAATGTCCGTGTCATGTCAAGTATGTGTCAGGGCTGAGTAAACAATGTGTACAATATTCAAAGAGGTGGGGGAGCTGGCGGCATTTTGATATTTCTGGGGTCAGCAATACATCGGATGTCAAATCTGACTTGATATTTTTTGATTCAAACTGGATTAACCTGTTCAGTAGGTCACAATCTCTGGAGACATGAGTTTAGAAAGTGTGATATCGAAGTATGCAGAGCCTCAACCTTTCCAGCCAGTGTGTCATGGATAACTATAGGTGTCTTTGTCTTCAGCGCCCTATCAGAAGTCCTATTTTTCAGAATGCAGCAAAACAGGTGCATCCGTCAGGCTGGTGGTCATCTCTTCTGGAGACCACAAATGAGGTGCGTGCACAGCCAGAGTCACGCCGTCCCCCTTATAATGTTGACGTGATGACTGAGAGGAACACGGCCCCCCTCGTTCCTGGTCTCCTAGGAGCCATATTTATGTGCTGCACTGACAGCTGCTGAGAAACAAAGCACTAAAAACAACAGGAAGTCCGGGGCATCAACATGAGCCAAACTGCCCAGCAAGGCATGCGATCCCCATGCCCAGGGTCGTCGATTCGGTTCGGTGGGGATGGGAAGCAACATGATCCTCGATAATGAACCCGGGGGGCTTGTGCTTCCTCTTGCAACAGGTGCAAAGACAGTTCATCCTGGCATTTAACTACAGGAGAATTTACAGGCAACAGGATTATCCAAATGACGTGTCATGCAAAGCATTAACCCTCTTAAGAGAGAATTTACTTTAAGTCACTTAAATATGATCACTTGGCCAGGGAATGGGAGTCTTTATATGGTCACGTCTGGCCTGTCCGTTTATACAATAGGTGGCAGACCCAACGTGAGTGTAAAGAGGTCTGATGGGGTTAGCGGGGATGTAAAACATCAGGAGATAGCTCGCCTGTGACTTAGGATTGCAGTAGTCACACAGACCTAGAAAGAAGTTCACACCCCGCTCATGACACCCCTGCAGCGGTTTCCAAGCAACCATACTCGCTCTACCTGTGCGGCAAGCAAACAGCGCGCACACCCCCTCACTTTACCGGATTGAGATAATAATGGTTAAAAGCCCTCTAGCAGGCAGGTGACTCACACCACAACAAGAAGTCAGCTATCTGGCAACGAGGTAATGATGATACAGAACTATACACACACACATATATATATATATATATATATATATATATATATATATATATATATATATATATATATTACACATTTATAGGTTTGTAATTGACTAAAACGTTGAGTAAATGATTAATCATTGTATATCCATCATACAAAGAAGAAGTTGAAAAATGTGTTCCCAATTTGTAGTTTATTTTTGTAAGAACTTTTTAGAACTTTTTAAGGCTTATAGACACGTTACTCCTCCGAATGGCTTTGAAAAAAAAAAATATATATATATATATATATATGAAACACACATAAATAATCAGAGGTGTCTATCGCGCTGGCACCAACATACAAAACATTAGACAGACATGGGCTCTCATACAGCAGCCAACACACGTTTCAAATCTCTTTCTGAACTCACCTAAATAACTTCCTAGCGTTCCTCCGCGGACTCGCTCCTAGACTCCTCTTTGGGGAAATATAGCTCCTGGGTTTCTTTGGTTTCTTTGAGTCTGTAATCGTCTGATTTCATCAGGGACAGCACGCCAGCGAATAGGTGGCGCTCCGGCTAAAAACTGTGACACTTCGATAAGTCTTGTAGTGTAGTGGCCAATCTTTTATACGCATCAAACGAGAGGCGCACTGGCTCCGCCTCGAACACTTGCCCTTAAAGGCGCAGTGTTCTTTTTCACCACGTCTCTCTGCAGCGTACGTGCAGCAGGACAGGCAGAGTGCATATGGGACCTATACAAAGGTCTAATTTAAGTTAACTTGATGTGATCAAAGTCTGCCTTTAACCTTCGAGGACGGAGCAAGTGTGAACACAAGGATACAGTCAGCTGATAAAGTGCTCATGTGGGGGACATGCAGGATACAGTAAACACCTCAACAATTAGACTGGTAGACATGCAGCTGCTCTGCGAATTGGCTACAACTCAATGGGGATTGGTTGATGCAGTGGAGCGATGTTTATTCATAATTGTATACTCTGCTTTGCAGCAGTAAAGTTATAATTATAAGGTGCCGCATTATCCTGTTAGTTTAGTCTTTCAAAACTTCCCATGTCTTGATTTTGTGTCTCCATGCATTCGTGCTGCAGTCAAACGTAAACTTCTGCAGGGACACATAGGCAGTAATGGGGATGGCTCCAGGGTAGATAACACATGCAGACAACAGGCAAAGCAACACAGCCAGAAACACTCTTATCTGCACAGCTGCTAGCTGAATGGAGTCCAGATTGTTTCAGATTATTTTAGCTGGACCTGTTTACCTGGCATACTGTTCACTTAAGCCCAGTGTAA
Organism: Cottus gobio; assembly: GCA_023566465.1. Taxonomy (NCBI): domain Eukaryota; kingdom Metazoa; phylum Chordata; class Actinopteri; order Perciformes; family Cottidae; genus Cottus; species Cottus gobio. The sequence continues at coordinate 17,796,305 of CM042222.1, read as the reverse complement.
TTAGATAACCTAGGCTACAGGGTTGATGTAAATTGATTTTTCTTTGTTTTTGTTTAAGGTAATATATACATAATTGTGCATGTCCCCTGTTGCACACCCTCTATTTTCAGTCACTTTGCCTACTTAGATCTTAAGTGGTGTTGTATTAACTATGTCACCTAACCTAACCGGGCTATACAAACCCAGCACTGACATGCACACTAACCAAACAGTGGTACAATGGCTACAAACAACTTGTATGTTGAATCAATAGTGGCAGAAAGCAAAGGTGTGTGCAGAGAGAGAACAGAGTGTGCTTGTGCATGAGTTTGCAAATCCTTTACAGCTTGGGCACGGAGCCCCTCCAGGCCAAAAGGCTTATCATTACATATTTGACCCCTACGTGGACCAGGCTATACTGCTAATCCCCCTTTATAATTTCAGGCACATTTTTGGAATTCCCTTGGCCAGTTGGGACCGGCCGAGGAAGGGGTTTTGCTGGGTAATGCGTTTGAGTGTGAAGCTGAATAACATAGGCATCAGTGTTATAAATGACTTACATGTTGGATGGGATGGATGGTGAAGGAAATACTAATAATACGACAAATGTTCATTTTGTGAGATAAATTAAATGTAATCAAATCCAGTTTAATAAAGCATCTGCTTCTGTTTATTCTGTGTATGTTGATTCCTGCTTTACATCTCTGAATCTGTTGGTAAAACTATTTTCCATGTTTCACCAAACAGACAACAGATACAGAGGCTTCATGTTCCAACAGTCTCTCCTTCCACTTCAGCACCCCTCCCTTCCCTGCTTGGGAGCCACATTGTGATGTCATCACAGGAAGTTCCTTATAAAGTTAGTCAGAGAGGAAGAAAAAAAACACCCACAGCTAGAAGCAGCTCTGATAAGAGTTTGAGATGGCAGATAAAATACATTATTCCAAAGTGGATGTCCTTCTCAGGAAAAATTACACTGCTTTTTTTTGGGTTCTGCTTCATGACTCACCCTGAAATTCATCCATCATACCCCCCCCCCCCCCCCCCACCCCTCCCCAACCGCATACACCTTCAGCTCGTCTGCCATTCATCTGCTCTTGGCGCAGAAAGGAACTTCCCTTTTCTGCTCACAATCCAAAACAATTGTATTACTATGAAGTGACGCATCAGTCTCTCAGCTTATTAGGAATCCCTCACCAAGGAAGGGAGGAGTTTGGATGGAAATTAAAAAGAAAAACACCTATCATCAATGTAAATGATTTATTTACTTTTGAGGTCACAGCATTGATTGCTTCTGCCTGCAGAGGTAATTACATTACGTGCTTAATTAGCCTTAGTCCAAAGTTCACACTGATATAAACACAGCAGCAGAAGGTTCAGTGTTGTAGTAAGGTGACGTCAAGCTTGTGATTCTCAAAGATTTCAGTGAATAGGTGTTAACTTGTGTTGGTTTTTGCTCTGTAACATTCTTCAGACCAAGATTTGTTGGCTATCCATTTGTTAAATTGAAAGGTTATTGTATAAGCAACATTTTCAACGTCCTGCCTTTGGACAAAATAATTGTGGTAGATCTTTAAAAATCACCATATTAAGTACAAAACGAGGATTAAGTATACATTTGCATATAGCCTATTATATTTATGGTATTGATCAAGTCACACTATTCCTCTGAAAGCACATTTTCAAAGTCTTTCTGAAAATAATCATATTCCCTTCCATTATATTTTCCTCCAAACTATGACAAATAAAGCTAAAAGTATGTGCACAGCTATGGAAGAAATGATAATATGGATTATTTTTTATAATTGGGGTGAACTGATTTGACCTGACTTATTTTGATAGTATTGGTTAATTGTAAAATAATTTGTGACTCAAGACAGGTGCGGAAAAATGAACGGTTATAAGCACCAGCATCGTCAATCCATTTCTAAATATCCACAGAGAAATGCACCAATAATCCAGATACACTTCAATATGACTTCTCACACTGTAGATGAGCTGAGCGTCCAGCCAGTGCAGCTGAGAGCAACATATGAGACTCAGAGTGACACATTGGCGTTTATTAGTTCTGGATCGTGGTTTTGTCTGGCAGACCCACACACACTTGGCTCTTGCCGTGGAAACAATACACAAATCCCCAGGCAACGGACTGTCATCTCTCTGCACTGTAAATACAACCTTATTAAAGCACTTCTATTTGGTAACCATACCAAACTCCTGAGAATCCCCCAGCTGCTTCAGTTATTAATCACTTCCTGTATTGGTACAAAGACTTCTGGGAAATGGAAGGTTTTTAGAGTAAATTGCCTCACAGGTATTTTATATTTCTGGAGCGTAATGTAATCAAAAGCAGCAATAACGAGTCATGGTTGCATCACTCCTCGACATTGTTATGTTGAGTGGTTCAAGTGCCGCCACAGCCTGCTGTTAGTAACGGGTGGAGCGAGCCACACCGCCTCCTTGATGATGACAGGGTGTGTTTAGTCTCCGTGACCCGAGGATCACTTCAGACATAGACCGGGGGAGTTATTGGCGGGCTCATCCTATGACTGAGACTGAATCAAAGTCATGTTAGTGATTATGATGGCAGAACATAAGTAAAGCTAACATAATGTAGTAATTCTTTTTTGGATTACGGGCAGTAGTAAAAAAGAATGGGAACATACACTCACAGTCACACATAATCCCCAATACAGACACCCACACAAACGCTCTCATTTGTGTCTGGTGTTTGGGGAGAAGCTGTGAAAACGACAGCTGTGGCGTGATGGAGAACGTCATGCTGGTTCTCCAGCTGCTGGATCAGAGCCAACTCTGCTCACAAGCTGCACCACCGGAGCTCTACAGGATTGACTGACACAGATGGAAACTGGCTCCTAATATGCCTTGTTTCCGGCCTCACAGCTAATGTTCAGTGCATAGAACACCAGCTATCTTTTGCCTACATTTTCCTTTTCTGTGCTGGCTGCATTATTGAATCCTAAAGGGCCCAGTGAGGAGCCTGTTTCCAGCAATGTGATGCTTGTATTGTATGTTAAACGTCCAAAACAGGAGTTTCTGGCATATGGCCGATGAGTATTCCAGGTTTCCGTTGTTTTTGATGTCAGCCTGCAGAGTAGAAGGTTTAGGTTTTGCTAAATGTAGCAATCTATTAATCTTTGGTAACAACTGATTGCTGGGGGAATTCGCTCTTTCCCTGATTTCCTGGCTCAGCCTCACTCATGGGGGATATTAGAAACTCAGCACACAGCAGGACCCAAGGCCCCCAGGTCTGCTGATAGAGATTTCAGATGTTCTCCGCCAAGAAGATCACCAGGCTTGCCATCAAAAGGGGACACTTCTAATGCAGTAAGGTATAAATCAGTAGCCACAGGGTTAGGAAAGAAAAACACATGTGTAATGAAGGACACAGCCCACAGATGAGCTACAGTGAACTGACTCCTGTTTCCCCATTTGTGTGTGTGTGTGTGTGTGTATGAACTTTTTTACGTGGTATGGTCTGATGACAAGCACTGAGTCATTCAGGGCAGAGTATCAGCTTTGTCGGAGAGCTTTTTGTTCCATTCACACATGGATTTAGGGCCCCTGATGAAGTCAGCCAGACTACCTGATCTGAGGCTGGGCAGCAGCCACATTAATTCCTCACAACAGAAACGCTCTGGATCACCGCTCACACAAGCCTCTTAACGAGCGAACCTACTGGATCAGGAGAATGTAGATGAGGTCCAGCTCCCATTTTCCATCCCTTATGAGCAGATTGGCTGTGCAGACGCATATGTTTGGGGCAAAATGTGGCACTTCAAGGGAGAACCGTGCGTGGGTGGAAATGCACCTAAACTCAATAATAGGTACGAGGACTATAACAGCCTTGGGGTTACACGGTGGAAGCTAATGATTCATTAAACTGTCATCTAAATGCCCCACAGCATCAATTGCACCTTTTCTAAAGATGTAATGCAAAGTTACACTAATCCATGGTGTTATATTGGAGAACACTTCATTCTGGACAGTCACCGCTAAAACAACTAAAACAACTAGAAAATGCTAAATATTTTACACCAAGGTACTGCCAAGACAAAACCGGAGGCATAATTACAGGCTTCAAAGGAGGCACCTTTACTGCTTTGTAAATTTAGCTCTGGGGCGGAAAGAACATTCAAAGTCAAGTTTAAATAAGGACTGTAATTATCTTGGAGCCAGCACATTATTCTCTCAGCTCTGCGGAAAAATAATGAGTTATCACTGCACACACTATTTTTAAATCAGGAAACAAGTGAAGCTGATGGTTATTGAGGTCAAATAACTTGTCTGCAACAGAGTAATTGTGATTTAGCTTCTCAAACTCATGCTTTGTTCAGTAGGTCTACTGTGTGTTCAGTGAACTAACCGTTTCTAAAACAGTACGGAAACCAGTCACCGCTTCTGTTTGAAGAGGTGATGAAATGCAGCATTAACTGTTGTTATGCCTTGTAAATTTAACACAAGTCACAGTTTATCATTGCCTTCTTTCTGCCTTCTGGCAAACCCTGCTGACACTCTCCTCCCCGCACCGCTGTGGTCCCCAGCAGGAAGTAAATCAGCCAGGGAGCCGCCCCAGACCAAACACTGCAAGGGCCTCTGGAGCCTGAAGGCGTGTGGGAGGTGTGCACCGAGCTCACGGGGCACAATGTGCTTGTTACTTCCTCGTCAAGTGAAAAAACAGACTTTGCTGTATACACAGACGTGCACGTAAACTCATATTGACTCATGAAAAAAAATCTGTGGACATATAGACGCTTGCAAATACTTGAGTTTACACAGACAGATGTACAGACAGGCATGCACATGCTTAAGTCAAATATTTTCATTTTCAGATTATTTTCCACACTCCAAACAACACTTTGAGAACAGCAGTCTATACTTAACACCCTCTACCCACAAATCTCCCTTTGAAACTATATTTACTGTAAAGCCCCTCACATAATTACTCTATCATTTGGAGCCTTCCCTGAATCTCCTTTACTGACAAGCATTGTGAGATATCCACTATACAGGAAAAGAGTGTCATTTTACACTTCTCTAAGAGATATCACACGCATATACGTGTGCTTCTGACCTCAGACTGCCTTTGTTGAAGGACTGGCTTTAAATAGGGGCTCATGTCGAAGTGGTTAAGACACATTGTGACACATTGTGCTTGCGTTAAAGAGCCTTATATGTTATCTCTCGTGACCCGAACCAGGCCCCGAACATGTTTGTCTACAGGAGACATTTTCAAAAGAATTAAAGATAGGAACGATTTTTCTAGTTTTACCAAAATAAAACAAATGGCATCCCGTTTTGTAGAGCATGTTTACCAATACTACAATCTCAGAACATAGAAATAATTATGAAAATCTCCTCAGCTCATGTTAAGTTTCCACTGGGAGTTTTTAGGAAGGAAACATATAATACATCAGAGAATAGAAAGCATGTCTCTCTGAATTAATCCGGCTAATGCTGCCATAATTCCCTGGAATAACTCTGCCTGCAATTAACTCGAGCACAAAGCCTCAGATGGGTAATTTTCCATGATCATGTGTGTCTGACGTCTGAGACATCAGTATCTTTGTAGGCGACTATAGCCAACCATATACCAATCCTGTTTCGCTCGGCTATCCTGATGCATCTGCTCCTCACTTGATAATCGAATCATCGTTATTTCCGTAACCCTTATCTTCAACAGGATGAGGAGCCTAATGTTTACATTAGTCCCACCACAAGCACACAAATGAATGTGTTTTCCCACAGATTGAGCCTCTCAAGCCACCAACGTGTCATAAACGAGAGAGCGAGGACACGCAGTGTGATCGACAGACCAGACAGACGGGGAAGAGGCCTGTCTTTGAATGTTTACTCAGATTATAGTTCAAACTGAAAGTAGCCATCTTGAAATGCAGCAGAAGTCGGCAGGCGAACACAATGGCAGTTTGACATGTTGAAGGACTTCATAAATAAAACATTATAGCAAAAGAAAGCACACGTACTTGGTTATGATAACAGAAAGAGAGGAACGTTACAGTTAAAATGTATCAAAAGAAACGAAAAAACAAAAAGTTTTAAACATATGTTTGGCAAATAAACGTGATGCTATATTATAGACTCCTGTTGTTTATAGTTAACAACATGCTGCTGCACAGTGAGTGCTTTGAGCTTATCCGGCATAGCTTCAATCTTTTTTGAAGTGAGCTTGCAAAGTGTTCCCACCAGGACGCACTAATTAAGTTCATGCTCATTAAAATGCTGAAAGTAGCTCCTTTGAAATACTGTCTGGAATGCTGCAAACACCAAACAAATCCCTGTGATATCTTTTAGCAAAAATCTTTTCAGATTAAGAACAAATCATTTGGAAATGTCTATTCTCTGTGTGGTGAGAAAGCATGATGATAGTCAGGATGTAAAGGTGTTTTACATTAAAGTCCACTGATGCAGGGCTATCTGCAGCTCTGCAAATTGTTTCCTATTTGTAATGGAGAGGGGAAGCAGAGAGGCTCCAACACATTCTCTCAAACTGTGCCCAGCTCTAACTAGTGAAGGCATACCAAACTCAGGCCAGATAAGATTGTAAGGGATTGAAAGAGGTCCAAAACACCCAGCTCTTCCCTCCCCTGTTCCAACAGCTCCTTTCAGGGATATCTCTACTTGAACCTCTATCAGGACAGGAAGCACCCAGCCGAGAGAGAGACAACAACAGCTCTGCTTCCTCTGGCTTTTCCCCTTTACCAAAGAAACTAAGCTAATGAAAATGGGCATTCTGGAAAATGAAATATGACGAGTTTGTGTTTATCAGCGCTCACAAGCACGTACAGTACGTCCACATTTACCTCGTGCCGTTGCAGACGTAAGAGTAGGACATATAACGTCAGCACGGGATGAACAGAGCACAGGCAGCACTTCATAGGAGTATGTCAGCATGTTGTTGGCACTCTGCGTGAGAAGAAGCAGACGCGACCTTAGACGTGTTTTCCTAGTCCCCGGTCGCCTGTGACTCAGAAGAACAGCAGACACGCACGGGAAGAGTGTTTTTTTAATGGGACAGACTTCGGTCTGATGGACGTGCTGGCCTGCACCGAACACCTTACTTATACAAGAGCACAAACGCCACTCCCTGCTGTCTTCTGGCCTTTTGTGTTTGCATAGGCACGTGTCCATGTGACGTAATGCAGATCTCTCATGTGACATGGCTGGAGCTCGGCAAACAGAGCTGTGTCATGTTGTTCCAAAGCCAGTGTAGTATTGGTGATATTTACACCTTGAGTCAGATCTTGGTCAGGAAGAGAGGCTCAACATTCCTAAAAATCGACTTGATGATTCACATTGGAAAGAGGGAGTTCAAGAGGAAGATGGGTCAGGGAGTAGTCACAGGAGAGAAGCCACCCACACTTACCACAGAGGCTTGACTCATGCGGTTTGGTTGGCACACGGCTGTGGGACAGGGACATTGCTCTGGGTCTTCCCTGCAGGATGTGCTGCCTGAACTCTGAGACGCAGCATCAAGGCCACTGACAGCAGCTTTCACGACTGGAGCCGCGGTGATCGGCGACTGATTAGAAGGGACACACAATTATCTAAATCATGACATACAACCCTGCAGAGAGCACACAATGTCAGAGCTTGTAGTCATGCACGTTGTGTCACACAGCGAGGGTGTGTAGCGTGCTTCAGCAGTGAATAACCGAGCTCTGCAAGACGTTATACTTCTGTTTGTCTGACCACTTATTTTCTACATCTAGAAGACCATCATTCGTGTGAAAAAGGACGTATAACTGTTTGTTTTATGCTTTGTTTGAACAGTTGGCAACAGACTGTTTGACCCATTGTGTGCTTGTTTTTGGTGTTTTTCTGCAATCTCTAATCAGCTCCAACAGGGTCAATCATTTCTGTGTGAGAGGAAATGAGACAAACTCTCTTCCTGGAAAAGATATCGCTTTCCTTCAAATGCCAAAGTAAGACATCTGAGAGGACTTTATGCAAATGAGCAATGGTGCAATCTCCGTTCTGAGATTATTACTGTTCCTGTCCCATGATAGCTATCAACGTGAGTTGTTATGATCATATGTAACACCTGATGTTTTGTTTTAGCACCTCGCCTCTGTTTCCTGTTTTCATCTAACTGTGTCCCTGGTCACTTTGAGTACACTCTGTTTCTCCCCGGCTTGTGTAGCCAAGCTGATAAAACCCTCCCTCCTATGGACACTTAGATAAGAGCCTGTGATTACGACATCTAGAATGGTTAGCGTGCACTCTTGCTGGGGCACAATACACATGTGATGTGTATAAATCTGTTCTTACCAGCTCTTCCAGGGCTTTAGGGTGTTTCCTGATTGAATATGTTGAAATCTTCTCGGCCTACGGAAGCCACCCAGTGACACATAATGTAAAAACCTTCCGGGAGTGCACGGTTGCCAAGTTGTGTTTTATGATAAATTAAGAGCAGGTGCCAGCTCTGGTGTTAGTCAGCTAGGCCAGATGCAGAAAACTAAAGTCAGATGAACAACTGGACAAGCACCATAGAGCACCGGAGGGTATTACATATTTTAATTTTAAACACCTGTGGGAAAATGTTCTAAGACTGGCCATCTTAAAGAGATTTTCTTTTAATTAGCGTCTCCAAGTTATCACGACCTGTCATTGTTCCGAGCCACAATGTTACCAAATATCTGGGAAAAGTTAAACAGTTAGGAGCCAGCTCCTCGTTGGAGAGACCTCAGCGAGCATGCCGGCTTGTTGGAATAATGTTGTGGCAAACCCAAGTGTTTACAGAGCTCTCCATTGTGGTAAACATGGATTAAAAAAGGTCCGACAGCTTTTAAACTCCCACCACCCACACTGTCTCACAGAGGCAGGACGTGGTCGGAAGTACAGCTTGAACTGGGCGCAGACCTCCGAGCTGTATTTTGTGCGGCTGACTGATTTGAGTCTAGTGTTTCATCCACATTCAAAACCCACACATTGTTTGTTTTACTTGTTGCCCCAGTGATAGTGGCATCTCTCAATAGTTGACCTGAATAGACGCCATGGTGTTAACGCCGGACACATCTTGATTTGCTTTGCTTCTGCTGATCGTACAAGAATATAAATGGATCAGACTACAGTCTATCAATCCCAGCAGATACATGTACTGGGCTTGCTTGCTTTCGGTAGCAACGTAAAGACCTGCTGATATATTCTTACAGTGCTGCTGTCCATGAACCTTCGTCTTAAATAAGACCTTTCCAACAGGTACATTTTAAAATAACATGGGCCCTTTCAGGGCTGTGTGTATGATTGGTGGCTTTACCCGTCTGAAGGAAGTCTGGAGTCTGTTTCTGGAGTGACAGTGATGGAGCGCAACTAAAACAGATCATCCTAGGCCAGATGGAGAGCTGTGGGGGCTGTGCGCTGTTTGTTTCTGGATACACTGTTCCTTTCCTACTCTGTTAGCTATTTGATAGGGATATATTACCTCTGTTTGATTGCTTTACGACCCACTGGCACCAGACCGTCTGCCTCAGGTAGTAGGATCTGCACCTGTGTGCTCAGCAAGACTGATAGGGCACACACACAAACTACACACAGGTCTAGAGACAGCCTCCTACTTCCAAAGCTGACTGTCTCCTGAGTCAGAGTAGTCAGGTACTTCATAAGCAAGTGTTTGGTGAGGAATTAGATAAAACCATACAATACTGTGACACATCAGAACAGTACATTTGATGCTACTGTGCTGACAATATGAACACAAATGTGCATAACAATAACGTAGAAAGTAACAGAGTCTTCAATTAGTTCCATATGCCTTTAAAAATTAATAATCTGATACTAATTTACAAAATAATGCCGGAAATTCAAATAAGTTGGTTGCATTATCAAGAAATCAAACGTATTTGAAGAAAGACTCTTTTGCAGAGGGTTCAAATGTTTGTCAGATAATCGTGGGGCAACACTGAGGGTTTGTCATCTGTGACTGGTTGGACCTGATCCGTCACTCTGTATCACTGTCCTCGCTCTGAGCACAGGGGGTGGGGTTTACCCCTAGCCTTTCTGTGCAGAAGAGTAAATGAAAAAAAAGATTTACACTGAATGTTTCTGTCTATATAGTTGAGCATGTTCAGTGTCTCTTTTCACAAGTAAATGGGTAAAACATAAATCTTTTTCCATTAAACAAATTAGATTAAATTAAAATGTGCAGATTGTGTAATTAGTCAAATCTATACATCGATAAAGGAAGGCTACTTGTTGCTGCGATGCTCTGACAATACACCTACTGGTATGTAGTTCATAAAAAGTGTCACATATATTTCTAGCAGCTTTGGTACACTTCTATCTTCACCATCTTTGATGCATGACTTGGCTCCCCACTGCATGCACTCACTGAAGTAGAGAAAAAAACAGGTCAGCATATTGAGCAACCATTTGACACGGAGATTGTTGTGTGGCAGGCAATGCAATTAAATGCAGAAACAAATGCCAACATTTTATTTTGTAATCTGAACGTGCATACACGTGCATCGTTGATTCTATGTCCACCCACATGTATGTCTCTTACTGGAATACTTTAAATATTATTTTATACTGAGAGATTTGTAGAAGTACAATCGAGTATGTCAAACTTGGCCTCGCTGTGTTCGAATGCATTTAAAGAAAAGAAAAAAAGTCAAACAGGAAAGTCAGGATTTATGAAAGTAGAAAAATGTGTTGCTGCGAGGTTAAGGCAGTGTTCCACAGGAGAAATGTACCGATCTCAAAGTGAGCACCCCCCCTTAAATGTTCCCCATCATCGCCCACCTCCTAACCTCTGGACAAGAGTACATGTGTTTCCATCGCCTGTGGATCTGTGCATATACACGTGCACTGCAGGCTCTCAGTGTGTCATATGGCTACAGTTTACAAACAGACTCGGTCTCCCGTTACCGGACACCGGAGCTATTCTAGCCTCCTCTTCCGATGCACACCATCCGAGTGTCCGGTCTCCATGTGGAAGTCTGCAAGCCAAGGTCACCGGGTCACATTCCTCCAGCTCTTTGGCATTCTGCCCCAGGGTTCAAGTAGTGTGGAAGTGTGTGCGTGCGCATGTGTGTTTTTGTGGCGTGTGTGCATGGATTGTTTGTCTTTCATGCCACAAACTGCATTCTGTTAGAGGAGAGGCATTGCAAGAGAGTTGTGCACTGGTGACAGATAGAGAGGCACACACACACACACACACACACACACACACACACAGGTCGTATTTGAAATATAGAGCTTTAAAAGGAGATGTTATACGGAAGTGTGATTAATGTGGCTGTCTCCACACATACTTTAGACAGCCCTGGTTGGCTGGGAGGTGAGTGCTATGAGAGAATGCTGTTTGCTCGGGGGTGGACACTGATCCTCCAGGATCACTTGCAAAAAGACATATTTTAAGTCTATCTGGTTGATTTAGACTTTCTGTACTTGACACTTGAGCACACCAGCGGACGTGTCAGTACAGCACTATATTTTGTTTGGCATCTAAAAAATCCAGCAGAGATAGAAATAAACATGTTTATTTTATATAGTGCAGGACTACTACATAGTTGACCAGCATCAGATATAATTTGAGGATTTTCTTTGTATTAGCTTCAGAATCAGATTATTTATGTAAATACAACTATTAATATAACACTATACATAATTTCATTCAAATAACAGCCCAGCATTAATAAAAGAACCACCTAATATCAACAAATCAGCAGAAGAATGGAATGCATTAACAGGAATGTAGTTTGTTCAATAGCAATGCATCACATTTCATAAAACATGTCCTGCATGTCAAATCTTACAGTAATCTGTAAAGTTATAGTAACAACAGCTGTTACATAAATGCAGTGGAGCACATGTATATTGCATTTAAAGTATAAAGAAGCAGACAGTAGAGATAAGTGTACTTCAATATGGTATAAGTATTGAGTAAGTGTACTTATAATTAGATACATTACACCACTGGCTATGACTTTGAGTTTTTGTATCCATGTCCAGAAACAATTCATGCCAAATTGCATGCAAATCCAACCCAATTTTTCCCGAACAGCAAATCTCAAACTGGATGGACACATAGCATCAGAAATGAACTCCTCAGAACCAAACTTTGTTTCAATAGCACAGTGAAGGAGAGGAGACCCAGGTAATCCCAAAATGACAGACACCCTGTCCTGGTCTTGTTTTCGTCCCTGGCCAGCATCTGGCAAGGCAGGAGCAATCTGATGAGCCCACAGAGGACGAGACACACACACACACACAGCAGATCTCTGTCTGTCTGGAGAGGTTGTGACATGAAGCGTGGGAGGACATGAGACATGTCTGATTGCTACAGACAGACAAAATACAAACAGAACTGCAAGGGATTTTGTTAAAAGACCAACGGATTTTCGTAAAAACATGCGCAGGTTTTAAGTCACGGCTAACAGTCAAACGTTGACTTTGTGTCTATACCTTTATCATTCGACACATACGACTGACACATATGACTGATATATATCTTTGATTTAAAATTAATTACATTTCTAAAAAATAATAAAGTTCTATGCTAGCAACCACATGAGGCGGTAAAGCTTGCCAAACACCAAAAAAAAAAGAAAATCATTAAATGCATGAAAACATGCTCACGTGTGTTAAACTTGAATGTTAGCATATTAACACACAGTTAGCATGTCAACATTAAGCATGTTTTCCATGTTAGCATCATTTAACATGCTCGTGTACCATACTAACATTAGCATAGTGGCATGCCATGTTAACATTCGTTTTAACAAAGAGCTGAGGCTGAGAGGATTTGGTCAGCGTCAGCTTCCTTTCATGAACTTAAGAAGTGAAGAAACCTGTTGGTGGCACAAGACTAGAAGCTATAATCAGGGGCAAAATATGACACTAAGATTGATCCTTTATGTACCAAAGCAGTCTGATTCAAATGTCATCTCTCCGATACTCGTGTATTATGTCTCTTTAGGATTCTTCCGATAAGACAGACAGTGGCGACACTCCAGCATGCAGAACATTTTCTATCAAGTAGCGCATTTCAAATGGCATTGCATAGCATTTTTTCCATTGTAGGTTTTCTGGTACATTGGGCCCCTGCATGTGTTATAGTGTTTTTGAATACCACAGGAGTATACAGGCGCTTGCAGCATGAGTACTTGAGTCTGCTTTGTTCTGACTTTGATTTAAAAAAGGTACAGACCAGTTGAGCTCATGGCACTTTAATCAGTCATAGATCAGTGATCTATATCAGCTTGTGATAACAAAGTCAAAAGTCAAAGTCAGCTTGATTTGTCAATTCTTCTCCTGCGTGTGCAAACACACAGCAGATTTGAAAAAACGTTTCGCTCCTGTCCAACATAAAGTGAATACAGATAATAATAATAATAATAATAATAATAATAAACTGCAAAATATATCAGTCTGTACTAAGTGCAATAATATGAATTGGGAATTCATGTTTCAAGCTGAAATAAAAACATTTACCCAGTCCTATACCTTTATGCATCAAACTTAGTTTAAACATATTTACTAAAACTACATTTTTTCCCAAAGTAAAATTATAATAAAAAAAACAGACATGTTTTATTTATATAGGATGGTGACGCCTGAACCCAAACAAGTCCATATCCCAGAGCTTCCTGGAGTTCTGTTCCCTGAAATTCCAAGAGAGCTGCCGGAAATCCAACATGAGGCAACAGGCCGCCCCCTTGAAAGGGTCGCAGAGTGTGAATAAGTCCACAGAGCGAACATGGTCGTGGCTGACAGACGGACTGAGTCAGCGCTGCATTCCAGTGGAGTCAACCATCCACTTTACCCTCACAACACACACTCCTCTACACACGCACACACCCCCACACACACACCTCTTTACAGTTCTTCTTTGGCTCCTCACACACATACTGTACACTAAAGGTGTACCCGATTTATACCATCCACTTTACCCTAAAAAAACGTTCCCCTTTGCTAGAATCCATACCACACATATCACGTCTGTCTCGCTCATTTACACACAACGCATGCCCAGTGAACATTACTCTTTACCGTCTAAATCTTGAAGCTGCCAACCAAATGTAAACACATGCAGTGAGATCTTTTCGATATGAAAAGTAGCTCCTCCCCCCACCCCCACCCCCCCTCTCTCTCTCTCTCTCTCTCTCTCTCGCTCTCTCTCTCTCTCTGCTAAAGCGAGGTCTGGTGGTGTATAACAATAGCTGGCGGTTCAGACTGTGCTCTCCCTCACACACTGCCATACAGCAGAATGCACCTGGTGTAAATTGATGTAAATGCATCTCTCTGTGGATTTGACAGTCAGTACAGTATATCCCACACAGCTGCTAATGGATGTCTAGATGCCGCCCCATAGACTAATCCACTGCCCTTCCATTTAGTGAGTCCTACTTTACAGCAAAAGTGCAGTTGTAATAGTCATTTGTAGCATAGAAGGTACAAATGAATATAGAGGGAACATGTATATTGTGTATCAGTAAACACCAATTCATAATTATAATAATTGAATAATTGAATGCTACTCTAAAATAAATGAAAGGTCTAATATAGATCAAACAGAGTCTGTCCCATTGTTCTCTCTCTCTCTTCCGTCAGTGTGGAACAGTGCAGGCTGTTCTGCGACATAAAGGTGTGTGATTAACTCTGTGTGAGTCAGATACAGGTGTTTTGCAATGTAAGGGAGGCCTCTGACACCACCTCCTTCCCCAGGTTTGTTAGGGTTATAGTTATGAGGCAGCCTGCATCTTCACACGCGAGCCTGCTGTCAGTCAGGAGGAGCTTGCAGGTTATCATTAATCACACTGGAGACAGTTGGAGGGTCTGCAGCTGGGCTGTCTGTGTTTACACGCTGACAGATTTAGACCGGGCTTGGATACAACTGATCTCTCCCTTGGGAGGCAAGATGATTGCAGACCCAGGTAGAGTTTGCACTTACCATGGTTAAGGATAACACACACTGATAACGGTTGTATTAAACACCATAAAAGAGGCCAACAGAGTTAAATCTGAATGTTCAGATTAGAAACACACACACACTGAGGATCTCAAAAGACAAAAGGACATTCTTCTTTTCAGGTTAAGGGAGTTTTTAACAAAGCCAGGGGTCTTCAGTCCAACCCAGAGCCCTGCCCTATATCAAATTGCTAGCCTGTCATCATGAGGGCTATTACCAATGCATGATAATGGTGATGACTTGTATTGTCACTTGAGTAATGCAATGTGGATTTTCCTGTATGGTCACCAGAGTGACGCAAAGCCCGTGTCTCAAGAGCACAAACTCCGTCATCTATACAAATAAAATGCAATATACCTGTTGTGAGTACTTTGACCAGCTAAGACTGGCAAGTGTATATATTAATAAGTAGACCAGAAGACATCGTTAAGGATATATTCACATCTTAAAATGACACGCCTGTATGGATGAAAGATACATTTATGTATGAAAGCAGTCCTTCAGAAAGACTGGGTCATGAACCACACATGGGTCGCAGGAGATTTCTTATTTTATTTTTAGTCTTTTATTTAATATTTGTATTTACAGTAGACCTTTCAGTCACATGAGAAGCCTGAATGTTTGTATTGTTCGATTAACTGTCACCTTCATTATATAACAGCGAATATGAGATGATAGTGGAAAGTATGTTTGTTTAACTGATGAGAGGAAATTAAAACAATTATAAAGATTGTTAACTCTGCCTGTTTTTATCTAATCTAGAAAGCATTTTTGAAATGTGTATTTTCCAATAACCCATGCAAACAAAATACTTGTGATTTATCCCTTCTTATGGCTAGTTTACCTATAAAATATAATATAAGGTGATAGCTGTAAAATTGGTCCAGAATGTTCTTTTATGCACAAATTAATAATAATAATCAGTAAATCAGTGGAACCCCAGAAAACAAGTTTGTGAAACAGTGTATTAAAGCGTTAACTGTCTGCATGAAGGGATACTTTCTTAAGAGATGGACGACCAAATCCACGATCCTCATTCAACGCAAAAAATGCCTGTTCAGCAGTTGGAGTCTTTTTTAAAACATCCACCTTGTTTTGTTCCAGCTCAGCTCTCAAACGGTCCTGATTTCTCACACTAAAGATTCTAACTTTAGGCTGTATGGTTGTTTTAAGGCAGACTTGAAAAACATTAATATCACAAATCACAAATTTGCCTTAGAGAGCTTTACAAGCTGTACAACATACAACATCCTCTGTTTTTGGACCGTTGGATTGGACCCCCCCAACAAACAAAAAAACATCTCTAACAATGGATCAAGTGACTTTGTGTTGCGTTAAAGCGGTCCCTCGTAGGAACAAACCTCGAAGCACGATCACTAGACGTACAGTTCCCCTCAGCTCTACAAAGCTTCACATTGTCTTTCAGCTTTTTGTTTTCATTCTCCGGCCCGCTACCAGACTGCTTTGATTCGTTCTCACCACACTCATAGTGTTGCAAGCTGTTACAAAAAAAAAACAACTGCACACTATCTGTCCAGCAACAGACAGAAGACAAACAAAGTGAAGCATTTAGCAGCTTAGGAACCAGATATTTCCCTCAGGAGTCGGTGCAGTGAATTAAGGATCTATATAGGTGGACCGAAACATGAGTCCAAATGAATGCTAATGCTGCTCTTGTTGTGTAATAGGCAACTGTTTGCAAACAACTTTGCTATATAAAGGTGATAATATGTCCGTGTCTTGTTACAGCTTAAATAGACTGCAGCTTGATTAATGTTCCAATGGCAAAAGAAGGTAATTTAAAGGATTAGGTTTAGGATAGTAGGCCCATAGGTTTTATTACAGCTAATACAACACTTGAAAACCTCTCTCCTTCCTGAAACAATAAATCTGTTAATTTTCCTTTTACCCATTTCCCTTTTTTCATCCCCCTCTTTGACTCCTGTTCCTCCCTCCTTCCTCTCACCCACGCGGCTGCCC
The DNA here is from genome assembly GCA_023566465.1 of Cottus gobio. Lineage (NCBI taxonomy): Eukaryota > Metazoa > Chordata > Actinopteri > Perciformes > Cottidae > Cottus > Cottus gobio. The sequence goes on along the minus strand of CM042222.1, from coordinate 17,779,393 downwards.
TTGGGCTGGCGGCACTAAAAATAATTGAAATAGTGAGACACTGTCAAGCAGCCTTAATGAGCAGCTGGAAACAGCAGAGGTGCTGCTTTCTTCAGCAACTCATCAGCGATCGCTGGAAAATTTGGGCCAGTGATAACAGTTATGTGAAGGCTGCTCCAGTTAAATGATGTTCAGGGTCATGAGCTTTGTTTCCGCTGGCAAAAATCTAAATGATCTTTCTCTTTTTTATTTGGAGAAAAACATGCAACAGCAACACTTTACTTTAACTTCCAACGGTGTAATTTTGACAGGCAGTGTAACAACATTTAATAAATGGTTCACACACTATCGGCTGTATGCAGATATACGCTCTTATTAATGTATTCATGTACTATAACTCCCCTTCTGTTGATACACATGTGAAGAACACAGTAGTAATAATATAAATTATGACTTTAGGAGATCGGTGTTGACACATAATTAAAGGTTACCATGGAACGTATGAAAAGTATGAACGTATGAACGTATGAAAGTTTCATCTTGCCACGTTTAAAACAAATCAAATTGCCCCAAAAAGTGCAACATGATTTATTCTCATTACTTCAGGTGCATTATATGATTTCAGTTATGATGGTGCACATTTTCAAATACATAGAATGGCAAAATTGACTAAAAACAATGAAAACAGAGTAATTTACAAAGATGATGCAACTGGAAGCACAAGCTGAACCTCACCTACATAGCAATCATGCAATATATGTTTGTGGTGAACATGAAAAGGACTATGACTGGAGACATATGGCTGCTTCGGGCAGCTCCTAACCTGTGTGGAGGAAGACAGACACCCCGAGGGTCAGACTGTGGCAGCTGGCATGCTTCTAAAAACAGACAACCTACCCTCCCTTCCTCACCTCCTCCTCTATTCTTCACAGCGGATGCTGATCCTGTCTGTCTTCAGGAGGAAGCAATTATTGAGTCAGAGGCAAAGACGCGCCTCCTTTTAATAAACCCACATCAAATCATCCCATGACTGACAACCAACCGCGTGACTCACGTGTAGGGCGGAAGTGAAAAGACTCAACAATGAGAAAGAGAAGACTGAATTATAGGTCTTAATAGAGGCAGTCATGCAGTCAGGACAGAGCTCCAGGGCACCAGACATCCCACACTTTTGTTTCTTGCCTCGTGAAGAGCATTTCAATCCGCCACTCGAGCAGTGTGACTCGGTTACAGTCTCTCGGGCCTCTCTGTGTGTCTGGCTGTATGACTCTTATCCTCTGTCCTCTCATACAAAGTTGAGCTGGTAAAATTCCACAGCGCTCGCTCTGCTCCCTGCTCCTCTAACTTCCAAGTGTTTCACTCTGTAGCGACAATAATTTCCTACTGTTACGATCCGGCTGCTCACGAACAGGCCATGTCACTTTCAATGGGGCTTGATGGAGGAGAGGCTTCACCTTTACGAGAGTCCATCACACTCAAGCGTCTCCTGAAGCTACCCGTGTGAACTGGGGACGCTTTGGCTGCCACTTATATGTAATAAACAGCACTTTTATCGATAGGGAATATGAAACTAAACATACAACTTCACTAAAGTTCGCTAAATGTGCACACAGCGAGCATCAGAAGCTAATGTGGCAGTTACATATATTATATACTTTATTAAGTGTGCATTTAAAAACAGGTTTTTTTTCCAGGGTTTTGACAACAAATATAAAGATTCAGTCTTTGACCAGTCTATTCTGTGGCCTTTTTCTTTTTCTTCTTGGACACTAGTGTTTCTGGGAGCTCTTCTGCTGGCTCTGCATCCACGGTCTCAGACTTTACAAAGCGCCAATGTTTTTTGCAGCTGTAATTAACACAAAAAATACAAACAAATTGGTCACTTGGGGTCAGATAAAACAATTGAAAGCACAAATTGGATAAAACATTGAATTTTAAAATAAAAATGAAATATAAAATGCCCTTTAACCCTTTTAGATCACACACCAGTCCTATTGTGTTCCATCTAACAATATGTACAATAACAACAAACAATCTTGTATTTTTATATTAAAATCCAATTCTTGTTTCTTCCTGTAAAACAAAATATGAAGTATGCTTACATTAGACAGTATTAACAATTTCAACAAATAATACCACGACGTCATCCATCTTATCATTCTGCAACTTAAGCAACAAAGGAATTCTAACCCCTCTCCCTTTTTATCCATTGAATCAAATGCAAAGGATTTGATTTAAATCCCTCTTGTAGCTGTACACCACTCAACTATTCCACTTCACTGGAGAATATGTCACGGTGTAGGAGCTAAAGAGGCTCTAACTTCTGTTTCACTTGGCCAACTTGTAAGCACAGCTTAATTGCACATCAGCTGATGAGACATACTTTCATTCATTTGGAGATGCTTCTGGTCCAATCCACTCTCTTTAAGCTCCGTTTTTGGTCTCCACCAACTCCTGGATCTTTAGTTGCTATAAGTGCTGCACATTGATCACCAGCTTGTTGCTAAGTCTGACTCTCTGTTGTTTGGGACTGGACAGGCATACTGTACATGTATGGCATATCACTTTTTTACTGAATATATTGCCACATATGTTTTCACATACAAGGAATTTCTCATGGCAGGAAAAAAAGGTGAGAATGAGCCAAGACAGTAAAGTTGTGTATCGGACAGCTAAACAATGAGTGTAAACTTGACTTAAAGCTCCATAAAGCTAAGGGGGAGTTGTAGATTCAGGTAATACTTTTCTGTGGTTTCACATGCGCGACCCACTTCACATTGTCATGTCATTTGAGACACTGTTATGAAGAAAAATATAGTTCATAGCTGTTCCAACCCTGTAAATCGTCTTTTCATTTTTTAATCACTGTACAGATTCAATTTCATTTCTACTTTAGAAAATGTCTCACATCACCAGTTCCAGCAGGTAAGAACCACAATAGGAGAGAAGACTAACTCAGAGATCACAGATAACTCGCCTGATGAGTCACAGACCGGAGGATGACAGATGAGACCTATCAGTTCCCTTTGGGATGTAACACGAGACTACCACAGGAGAGCTCACACACGCACGCACGCACGCACGCACGCACGCACGCACGCACGCACGCACGCACGCACGCACGCACACACACACACAAGTTACTAAGAAGAAGATACTAAGAGCTTGCTGCAGCATTCCGAACATTGGAACATCAATAAAAGGAATTAGTTGCACACGTTTTGGCTGATGCAATTCACAAACTACAAAATTGTTTCTTCCGTCTTCTAAGCACTAACATCTGAAACATTATATCTGAATATGTTTGTATACTATAATCACAATGATGTTTCTTAAACCTTTATATCAGTCTACTCAGGATCTCAAACCTTTATATCCAGTCTACTCCGTAACTTAATATGACCAAATATCTCTGACAATGTGCATTTTATGCACAAGATATCAACTGAGCACATTATGTTCAACATGCAGTGTGCAGTGAGTGCATATTGTGTATTCAACTTGCAGGTCTGGCATCAGTTGTACAGTACAAACTGTACTTTTCTACGGCTCGTTGGTTCATAATGTCAACAGACTTCACACAGCTGTGACAACCTGGATTTCTAAGCACTGTTCCTTTGCTCAAACTGACAGATAACCAAATCAATCATTACACTGACGTCATAGTCCTCTGTTATTATATCGCTCACTTCTCCCCCACTCCAACTTTCTGCCCCAACACTCTGAATAAATCATGCAACATTTCCAACACTTGAAACAATAACTCAACTTTATGCATGACAACTGTATGTGCAAGTCAGCTGTTTGCCAATCCCTTTCTTGTAATTTCATAACACTGCACAAGCCTTCAGGACAAGGTGACACACTTTTCTCTTTCTTACTCTGATTATTGAACAGCTCATAAATTGCGAACTGCTTTATGCCCATGAGATGCTGCTAATAGTCATTCCCTGCTGTGTAAATAGGAGAGAAGACTGATATAGAAAAAGCCAAATCCCAATGTCCCCAATGTGAACTGTAAATGGTTTTCAGAGCCAAACGTTTTTTTTTTCCCTGCAGGTTAGTCAACCTAGAGCGCAAACACCAATGTTCCAGTCCTTGGACAGTGCTAATACACTTCTGAGAATCTGGTTAATTTGTAGGGGTTTTCTCACCGCTGTGTGCAGTAAAATGTTGTAGCCATGGATAAACCTTCACAGAGAAGTGGAATACATCTAAGCACGTGTGCATGTGAAACAAAGCAAAGGCCTGAACAGTCATCTAATTGTAACTACATAAAACAGTGCACAATATTGATATCTCATTGTTGATAAATCCCTGCACATGTGAATGTATGTACAAATACAAGTTGCAACATACTTGTGAGCCGCACAAACACACACACGCACACACACACACACACACACACACACACACACACACACACACACACACACACACAGAGGCTGAAGACACCAAGAAGAACAAGTTTTACTGCTGGAAGGAGGGAGGATGCATCCTTTATTTAACCCTTCATGGTGCAGTAGAAACACCTTCACACTGCAAGTGTTCAGGCTGTGATAAGACACACGCATTTCTGCATGATGTAGTAAACTGAGGAATGTTGCACCACCACAGCTGGAACAACCCTGACCAGCCGCCCCCGCCGTCGTTCAACAGAATCTCGTCGTTCCCACATTTCCTCCAGCATCATGGTCACAGAGCTGATCAAGACAGATGACCTGCAGCACAGCTTAGCTCTCTGCTGCTTGGCTGCACAGCCTCGCTGGCTGGCTGTCCTCACTCTGCTCGGAGAGACTGGCTAATAATTTGTCAGCCCCTGTGGGGTATGAGGCCAGCATGTCAACAACGGGCCCAGTGTTTCTCAGGCCAGCGATGGAGATTAGAGAGCGGGCCTTATCCGGCCAATGTGCCGGCAAAGGGGGGAGTAGTGGGAGGGAAGGAGGGTGAAAGGAAGCAAGGGAGAGAGGGTTCCTGGGTCTTTCTCAGTGAGGGAATCTAGCACAGTGTTTTGCAATAGTCACTGCCATTTGGGAGTGACAGAGGGGGCACTGGTGACATATTATGTTGGCCAGCTAGAGCACATAACACATGCACAAAGTACCCATAAGTGAGCAAGTATCTATTTCTTCATATCACACATGGTGTTCCCTTGATGCAAAGAACGTCTGTGTTTTCTCAATCTGAGAGGTGTTGTGCAACAATGTTCCCTGCTTTGCATGTCATAAGGTTAACCCATGGAAATCTACTGACAAACAGGCTTTCAGCACGATATGTGTCTTCAGACTGAGTGAACCAAAACATAGCAGTATCAAGAAAATCATTTCAGCATTTACGCAGGTTGACTCCCCTCCGTTATCAGTTGTTCAAACAGCGCTTTGCTACACAATGTACCTGCTGCCCACACAGCTACAGGAAGCTCCACCTCCACCGCCATCACCAGCAACACAATACGTCTCGTTCTGAGTTTTCTCACCAGCTCCTTATAACGTAAATAATCTCCGATCTGTATCTGCAAGTAAAGTGCCAGATTTCAACAGCCCTACAGACAGACAATATGAGTCCACGGGTGAAGAGTATACAAGACACACACATGCCATCTAGTGGTTGAGCTATATACATGTACATACTCAGGGAGTGGGGGACTTATAAGCTTTGTAAGAAATGTAAGTGTGAACCACTATTTAGATGATCAGTTTATCCAAGTTATGGAAATACATATTTTCTCACTGGCCTCTTAAGTCAGTGACATTTTATATACATTAGAGCTGCACCATTTAATCAATTAATCAACAACTATTGATTATCGATAATACTTTTTGTCATTATTCAAGCCAAACCTCCACAAATTTGATGAATACATTTTCCTAAAACGTGAGACTTTGCTGCTTCTTTTTGACCTATTTATTGTAAATGATGTGATATCATTGGTTTTGGACAAAATAAGACATTTGAAACAACATGGACTTTTGTCAAATGTTCTGATGTTTACAACTGTGCTTGCAGAAATGCTGCAATGAAAGTTTTTTGTGTCTCCAGAAAGAGCTGATGAAAAGTGATGTCACTCCAGACAGCGTTGGTTGGGGCTGAAGCTTACAAGATTGAAAATGAAAGAAATCTGGAGGTGTTGAGTTAAAAAACAAAAGTGTGATTAGAGCAATTTAGAGGCAAGTAGCCGTTCCTCAGATGGAACTATCTGTGGTGTGGTCAAGTTGCATTGTGGGTAATGTAGCTGCCATGTTTTGAAAAGGAAGCAAAATGCATGTAATAGGTGCAACGCTAAATTGGTGGTGTAATCTTTTAATTATTTAGAGGAGAAAATGATCTCCTGATTAATTGATGTTGAAAATAAATATTAGTTGTAGTTGTAGTAGATGTTGTGTGTACAGAATAAAACCAAATCATTTAAATAGTTTTAATTTAAGAATTTTGTTTGAACTTTTGCCACGAAATACTCGGCTAATGGTTTTTAGGCAGGTCTTCTAAAATCTACTCATAAATATGTTCAACAGAGTCTACATGCATCCGAGTAGGGAGGAGATTAGAGTGGATGGGTCAAATGTGTGAAACCAAAAGCAACATACTTATTTTAATTAACCAAAAATATATCTTTAACAAATCGTAACCAAGTAGTTTTGTTACATAAACATAAACGTCTTTGAGAGTGCAGTTTTGAAACAGCAAAAGCGCCACAAACAATATAACGTTGATACACATATATGTAGAAATTGAGATTCATTTTCACTAGAGGGTTTCTATAAAACAGTTGACATAAGGTTCATCTAGAGTAACTGGGACATTACATTTGAGAAATATGTTGCTTTTGCTAAATTCCATTGAATTGCGATTGAAGCAGAAATCAATATCCAACCAATATCACAAAACTGAGACATATAAAAACAAAACAATTTGTTTGCCTTTTTTTTATTACCCTGTAATAAACCACAACATCATTGTCATGCATTTACTGTTCTGAACAACCCAGAGGAAGCTTACGTATGTTATCAATTGGCAATAATTATACGGGTTGTCCATGTCCCGATTATTTTCTATTAAGTGTTTCAGGTCACTGAGAAAATATAGAATACCTTTAAACAAAACAGACAGGTGTGTTTGCGTGTGTGTGATGCTGGTGCAACTCATCAATGAACGTTTCCATAGCACAACACACAACAAGGCAAAAGGTGAATGCTTGAAAAAATAAAGATGTTAATCTAAATCCACTGTCTGCATACAACAACAGAGCAGAAACACTGAGCCAACTCAAGATCCAGTCAGAGACTTGGAAGCAAATTCAAATGTTTCTGCAAATAATGTCCTTCGCATTAGTGAGAGGGTTGAAACTTGAATCTTGAATTCCCAGCTTGTTTAATAGGAACAATCTGTGGGTTGTAGACCGGCTGTACTAAAAACATTGAGTGTCATCACCGGTCTTACGTCAAGATGACTAACACGATAGGCAACAGAATGCCTCCTTTATGTCCCTGAACAAACCCTTCCTGTAACTGATATGTCTTTGAAGCAGGCTGGTTCACCTCACAAGACAGTACAGAAAAGCTGAAATCACATATAATTACAAGAACCTGCAGCAGAGTACAATCCCAACAAAGAAAGGTTTTTTGAGATAAATGTATATTGCTAAATGCAAAACTATTAGAGGGAAGCTTATATATTGTGATATGATGTGAAATCTAATGAAAAATGCCACAGTCAATGAACAAAAACTGTTTTAAAATGTCAAGTCAATAATTAGGACAAAATACAAATATGTCTGTGCAGCATTTTTCCACATAAACAACAACACTTTGAAACCAATGTAAAAAAAAAAAAAGACTGTACATTCGAATCATTAAGGAATGACAGCTAAAACAGTAAGTGGTTGTAAATTCAAGTAACATTAAGGTGTGCAGGGTAATTGCTTTGCACTGAGGCTTGCTCTGCCCGGTTTGGCAACTAATTCTTGACCTGTTAATCAAATGAGAATCTTGTGTTCTAGTGTGATTCAGAAGAATAATGTTGGCAATGTGAGCCAGATAAAACAAAACACTTCCACCATTGAATCTGTTTGGGAGTTTGTATGAAAGGGAGTATGCTAACATCAAAGGGAAATGTGCAGGAACAAAAGCCAGGTCTTCCTTGTATCATTCAATGACGCAGTTTTTGTTTTGTTTCCATTTGTACTGTCCCCATCTGTTATTCTGTCATTGTGCTGCAATTAATTAGGTACTGTAACATTTGTAGCCCGTGTCATATGCTATTTATTTAATATACCTCTTCTTATTGTTCTCATATTTAACCTTTGTTTGTGCAGATTTAAAAGATTCTTACAGTACAAGAGGATACACATGTCATGTAAAATCAGAAGAAACAAAGCCCTGACACCTTTTCTTTATTGTGGGAAAAATATGAATATGCTACAGATAGAAGCAAAATACACTTTATCATTGTGTGCCGGTACTTTGAAGTACTGTAAGTGTCCTTGGTACTCCAGTGCACCCGATACTGTTGAAGATGTGGAGCCGTGCACTTTCCACTATATCATAACATGTAAGGTAGAATTTTCAAAACTTCTTATGACTTTCCTGAATACACACGCATAACAAGCATAACATAAACTGACCAATGAGTACATCGACTCTTAGCAGTGTTATGTTAACAAGACAGCTGAAAAGGCAGTTTGCACATTTTAAACCTTTGAGAAAAGTGTGCTGAACATGTCTTTAACCCTCTGGACAAGAAAGCGTGTACATTTAATATGTTTTTATTTCTTGCACTGAGTTTATTGTCTAATGTTATGCACCACCCACCATGACAAATTATTTGTATGTGAAACAGACTCTGCAATAAACGGTTTTGATTTTGATTCTGATAATCAAATTCAGTTTTAATTGAGAAGAACCTACTTTTAATCTAAAGGAACATTTATGAAAAAGATTATTTTTGTATTATTTTATAACTCAAGTATCTCATATTTGTTCTTATTTCACCACTTTAATTGTTGTTAGACTATACATGTTAAAACTTGTAAACAAGCTATGTGGTTATCAAAGTTTTTCGACCAACAGCTTTGAAACTAGTTGCCTGGACCTCTAACAGCACAACAATATTACAGCTTGTTCAATATGCTGTATGTCTACTGTAGATTCATGCAAATATTGTGGGAGGAAATATGTCAATGTCCTTATATGGATGCCAAACATTCAGTGTTGCATGCAAACGTACATGCAAAAGCAAAACTGAGGTGAATGCAAAACAAGAAAAATAAAATAAAGAATTTAAATAAAAACATTCAATAAAACATATCTAAAATGTACATTGTATTATGAGCTTTAACAGTATTGAGCTAGACACTTGGTCATATTAACGCTGCACTGGTTGTAGTGACTGGGTTAATGTAGTATACATTTTCCCTAAAGGATGACATCATAAGCCACCCATAAAAACTAACATTTGAAAAGTGATAAATGTGAGGTTTTGCTGTGATAACAACTCCGGGGGAGAAGGTAAAAAAGGTATTTACTGCGCTCCTCTCCTGACAGATAGACCAAAGAGAATCAAAGAGGAAGCCATAAGCAAATGTCAGGAAAATGCTCCGGAAAGATGAACACCACATGCACAACACACACGTATACACAGGCACACACAAGGTTCAGAGACAATACTTCCTTCTTCATTGCAGCGCCTGACAAATTACACAATAATGGTATTAAAGAAGATGATATCATTCACAATTCCTTCAGAATAATGGTTCTATTATCTAGACATGATCACAAATGTGGTGCAATTAATGATACAGCGATTACTTTTTCTAATAACATTATTAAAAAATATCTTTATCATAAAATATCATGCCATTGTATACCACAAATGGAAATGTGTGTGAAATATTATAAGGATCATTTCAGATGATTTGCAGTCACTTGGTATTAGACCTTGAAGTGGCCGGTAAGGGGAGGGGCCCATTGCACCAATTTTACTTTTGGGGTTTCAGGTGAGTTTGCATACAACAAATGATGTACTGACACATATGCACGCTATTCTCATTACTTTGGCTCCAGTCTGTCGGTTATCTGCATCATGGCTGCACCTTTCACTTTGCTGGTTGTGTGCTGGGCATTCAGACTGAGCTGCACTGAGAATCCACCGGAATGGTTCCACAACATTTCTACCAGTCTTTTCAGTTTGTCTGGGGACATAATGCTCGGGGGGCTTTTTCCCATTAACCAGCTCTCCAGCAACCTCAGCCAGAGGAGTGAGCCGAACAACATCAGCTGTAAAAGGTAAGAGGTTGTGAAAAACAGCATTTTGGGGATATAATGACCGTGATATTTGAGATTCTGCACAAATATGTATGTTTTACCCATCTAACAAGGCTTTTACTTTGTTTTTCATCTGCTTGTGGTTCCACAGTTTAGATGAATTTGGACTGGGCCTTGTTCTAGTAATGAAATATGCAGTGGATGAGATCAATACAAACCAAGTTCTGCTCCCTGGCTTCAAGTTGGGTTATGAAATCTATGATACGTGCAGTCAATCTGCCGTCATTGTGAAGCCCACCATCTCTTTCCTCACTGCAAAATCTAACAAAGCGCTATCTGTGGAGTGTGATTACACAGACTATGAGACCAGCATATCAGCCGTGATTGGTCCTCTGAGCTCAGAAATGGTGTCGATCATAGGAAAGCTCCTGGGATTCTTTCTGATGCCGCAGGTTTGGCTACAAATACATTCATATCCTAGGCTGATTTGACTTTTTTTCTCACGGAAAATGAGACAAAATGAGGCTAAACATTTGCCTCTACAGTGTCTGGCAAAATGTTGATTATTTTATCTCAGAGCGAATTGAGCCTTAAATTCTGAAAAAGATGAATACTCGCTGTCCTACAACACAAGCTGTTTCATAGAGAAATATTCATTTGTTCTATATTATTGTCAATCATTAACTGTTTTGTTATTTTTTACACAATAGTTAAATAAAGGTAAACTGCCAATTTGCTGTGCAAATTATCTGCAACCTCTGTGAATGTGCATCAGGACTTGTATTTCAATAATGAGGAATTGCTGGGTAAAATCAGTGGGCGAAAATTCAAAGCTGGTATAATACAACTTTTCTCTCTTCAGGTGAGCTACGGTGCCACCAGTGACAAATTCAGTGACAAGCTTCTCTACCCGTCATTCTTCCGTACGGTGCCCAGTGACAAATGGCAAGTGGCCGTCATGGCGCATCTGCTGAAGAAGTTCAACTGGACCTGGGTGGCAGTGGTGGGTAGTGAAGAGGAGTATGGACAACGAGGAGTGCAGGAATTCTCCAAAACAGCAGAAAATGCGTCTATCTGTGTGGCTTATCAGGGACTGATTCCAGTGTATACTGACCCTACATCAGCGATAAATACCATCATCACCGATATCAATACAACCAAAGTTGAAGTGGTAGTGGTCTTTTCTCTGGCGGTGCAAGCTGAGATCTTTTTTAAAGAAGTTAGTAAAGCACTTTAGCCAAGTATTACATGCAATTGGTGGATATATTATATTCAATTCACTACCAATGATCCAATCCAATCTGCTCCAGGTCATCAAGAGGAAACTAATTGCTGTATGGATTGGCAGCACAAGTTGGTCCATCAGTTCTCGAGTGACTACACTCCCCAATATCAAAAATGTCGGCACAATCATTGGATTCATGGACCAGACACAGAACCTGGACCTGCTCACTGCCTACACACAGGAGCTCCTCACCAAACTGAGTGAAGAGAGAGAAAATGCTACCCTTCGAGCACAAACCGCCACAGGCTTTCCTGACAATCCTTGCCCACAATGTTGGAACCTGTCCCCTGCTAATATTAGCTTGGTGACAGCCTCTAGTGTGAAACACACAGCTTTCAGTGTGTATGCTGCCATCTACAGTGTGGCACAGGCCTTGCACAACCTGCTGGGATGCAATTCAACTGCCTGTATTCAGGGACCTAAAACCAAAATCCTTCCCTGGAAGGTGAGTTATTTTTATTTTGGTCTCTAGGTGATTTTGATGAACAACATTAAGATCAATTTACAAATAAAATCTTTTTTTGCAGCTGTTGGAGGTTTTAAAGAATACTTCTGTAGACATAAATGGCACACTTTTAAAGTTTGACAGTGACGGCAACCCAAACAGGGGATACAATATGATTCAGTGGGTCTGGAATGCTTCGGTTGTAGACTTTGTAACTGTTGGAAAATTTAATGGACAACTGTCCATCAATGAAAAACTCTTAAAGTGGCACACTGCAGACTCTAAGGTAATTTCAACAATGTATTAAGAAATCCTCATAAACGTTTGAAAGTGTATACTTTAAAAGCTTTGTGGTTATCTTTCACCAGATCGTAATCCGATTTGGGTTCCTGAAATGTTATAATTGTTACCATACAAATCTTAACTTTAAGGGCACAACTTTTGTAGGTTCCTCAGTCCACCTGTTCAGCAGATTGTGCTGATGGCCAGGTCCGCAGAGTCAAAGGCTTCCATTCCTGCTGTTATGATTGTCTCGACTGTCTGGCAGGAACTTTCCGGAATAATACAGGTAATGTGGTATCTGTCAAATACTTAATTCTTATTTAAAGTAATAGGGGAACATTTCAAGATTATGTTTTTTTTGCTGAACCAACGGCTAAATGAGAAGATTCATATCACTCTCAAGTCTGTATGGTAATTGTAAGCCTGCAGCCAACAGCCGGTTTGTTTAGCTCAGCATAAAGACTGGAGACAGCACAAAACAAGCCAGCTCTGTCCAAACATAATCTGCCTTAAAAATTACATGTTAATTAGTGAGTTTTGGAGGTGATAGTAGGTAGATATGTATTACATTCAGACATCTGTTTCTTCCTGTCTCTAGTTTTTAGTGCTAAACTAAGCCAATCAGCTGCTGGCTGCATCTCCACATTTAATACACAGACATGAGGATGGTAGATGGTGCTTGTTAATCAAACCAAATGTCATGTTGTGTTTTCTTACTTATAGAAGACATCCAGTGCGCAAAGTGCCCTGCTCGTACATGGTCTTTGAATCGCAGCAATAGCTGCGTTGAACCAACCTTTTACTTTTTGTCCTGGGACACGAATGAGGCTTGGGAAATTACACTGGCTGTGGTACTGCTCCTGGTATGTCAGATTTCAGTGGGTGTGGTGTTCCTGAAACACCGAAGCACCCTGTTGGTAAAAGCCTCAGGAGGAGCCCTGAGTTTTGTGGCTCTGCTTAGCCTGGTGGGAGCTTGCCTCAGTCTGCTGCTCTTTCTGGGGCAGCCAGGGGATGTGGTGTGTCGTATGCAGCTGCCCCTCACCTCTATTTTCCAAACAGTGGCCCTCTCCATTATCACGGCCATCTCACTGCAGGTGAGTAATGACAGATAAAATACAATAATGTAGACAACTGTAGGACAAAATAAAGAGCACACATTCATCTGGTTGCAAACTTGTCTTTTTGAACAGATTCTGTATGTGACAGAGTTCCCAAATATGGCCGCCTCTCATCTGCACATACTAAGAGGCCCTGGAAGCTGGCTGTTTGTGTTGGTCTGCTGTACAGTGCAGGCTGGTCTCTGTGGCTGGTTTGTTAGGGAAGGGCCTTCGCTGTCAAAGTATGTGGCAGACATTGAAATAGTCTTTGTGGAAGACTTTCTATCATGTCCAATGTTACCCTTGTCTGGATTTGCTGTAATTCAAGGTTTCAATGGCGCAATGGCCCTTATGTCATTCATGTGCACCTTCATGGCAGCAAAGCCTCTTCATCAATATAACCTCGCCAGGGACATCACCTTTTCGTCTTTGTTCTATTGTGTGATTTGGGTGGCCTTTATTCCGATCTACATAGGTTTGAATACAAAGAACAAGACTATAGTCCATGTTGCTTTCACCCTGGCAGGCAACTTGGGTTTGGTAGCAGCATACTACTTCCCAAAATGCCACTTTCTGTTGAAAAAGCCTGAGCTCAATACAGCGGAGCACTTTTGTACTTTCCTGGAGGGTGCGCCAGTAACACAAGCTCAGGACGAACCACAACCCCAGACATAGGCAGGAAAATAAACTAAGTGCAGTTTTATAAACGTTAGTGAGTGTCACAAACTAGTTTGGGCCGAGATAATTGCTCCTACATTGTAATATGAATAAGTTATGGTAAAAAACAAAACACAGAATTTGCATTTTGTGATTTCCCATTATAATAAGGGGTTAACATTGCAAACATTGCCATGTCTATACAATATAAAGCATTTTAATATGGCTGTTCAAGTTGGACACTTGGAGTCCATTTTACATACATATCCTGTGGTGTGAGGGCTGCACAGTGGTGTAGTGGGTCACCTCACAGGGGTATGGGTTTGAACCCCGACCCCGGGCGGTGATTGATGATAACAACGGTGATGAAGGTGCAGTGATGATGGTGATGATATAGTGAAGGTAAAAATATGCAGGGATCTGAAATTATGTAGAAATACAAAGTAAAGATGTGCTTTAGATTAGAAATAAACCATAAACATCAAATATCAAGGGAAACACTTTCACTCTGTGTCTTCCTACTTATTTATTCATATTTATATATGTATTCTAATGTTACCTTGCTATGTGCTTGCATAATATAATAATTCCTTGCATATGGTAATTCTATCGCTTTGACCTTTATTTTGAAAAGATAAAATAAAATACATTTTTACTGCTGTTTACCTGTTTATGAATTAATTCACACATGAAAAAACGGGAAAACGACTTTTCTTTTCTTGTTTATGGATTCCTTCGCACATAAAAACCGGGAAACGGCTTTTCTTTTCCGTTTTTGAAAACGGACCTCTTTATGCAACCTGGCCATGCGCGACTTCCGGTCCCAGAACACTTAGCAACGGTTGCTAACAACTCAGGCTGCTGTGAGCCTGTGTCCTGCGTGGTGATACTGGGGGGGTTATTTTTCTTAATCAATAAACTGGTGAGATCAATTATTATTTGTCCTTAAAAGCATTTTAGATACGTTTCATATGTTAGCTAACTACAACCAAGATACATATTTCAAGTTGTCCATAACAGCTAGCAAGAATAATGGCTACTTTGTTTGGTTTAGCTAATTAGCTAACTTAGTTATTTAACCCTATGTTATTAATGTGCGTTGTGGGTGTCCTCTGTCTTATAAATTAATATGATGCTTTGGATTAGCTGTTCTGATAGCAAGATTATCTTCAACCTAGATTTAAAAACCGAGGTTTGATTAATCATATATATATGCTGTAAAAAAAAATAGGAACATGCATCATTGCACACTAATAATAATAATCCATTTGATTTATATAGCATTTTTCATCATATTTAAACACACTTTACAAACGTTTAAATTCCTCATAAAGGAGTTTTACAATTAAAGATCAAAGTGTCTTGTTAGTAAAACTATGACACAAAGTATTCAATAATCAATTAAAATATTTTTCAAATGTGTTTCAAGTAAATAGGTAAGACAAGAAAAATATGTCTATGTAGCATTTCCTCACTTAAACTTCCACCTCAAAATACATTATTTAAATTTCCCCTCCAATCCTAAATCATACTTGTGTGATTTAATATGCTGACCTTGATCAATGTTAATCAAATCCTGCTCCCAGACAATCACTGAAAAAAACATTTCTAACTCATTTAGTCTCACATTCAGCTTAAGGTTTGAAAGATGAATATGAGATTAGGTTGGATTTGACTTAATGGTCAGAGGAAAATTACATTTCCACAAGTAAAAGTTAAATTTAATCTGCAAACAATGTCACTTTACTTTGAATTTCTTTCTCGGTAAAGCCCAGTGTAACCATGCCACGTGGAAGATTGGCCACTAGTGCCCGCTCAGACAGCAGTGAGATGGATATTGATGGTACAGGTAATGTTGGTTATGTCATGTTACTATCAACTAGATATTGATGCTCTCCTAGTAATACAATTTTGCCAGTTGCATGGTTGAAACAGTTATAATGTGCACATGATTTCTTTTCAAAGCAGAATCAGAGATAGCCAAACTGCAGAGACAGTTCAGGATCATGGAAGGAGATCGGCAGGCCTACAACATTCAGGCCCGGGAGCAGATCCGCAAACAACAGTGAATAAGCACTACACCTACATCACATTGTGAACTGTGTATGTGTGGGGGTTTTATTCACCTGATTGGTTGTTTATGTGATGTGGGTGAAGGCAGGAGATAGAGAAGCTGCTGAAGGAGAAGGAGGACCTGCATAGAAACCTTGGTGCATGTAAGAGCTTGTCACGCCAACAGCAGGACAGTGAGGACGCTCAGAGTCTTCGTGCTCTGCTGGAGCAGAGAGACATGTTAGAGGAGGAGCTGTGGAGAGAGAAGCAGTGTCAAAAAGAGCTAGAGAAAGAGGTGAATTTAGTCCGTTCACTCTATGTAATACTATACATTTCTTGTTTACTGATATTTTTGGTCACAAACTACAGTGTCATGTGTCTGTAATATAAGCAGATTAAAAACATGGAGTTGAAGCTGGCAGAGTTGAGAAAAGGGGAGGTCAGTACTGGAGATACACAAAAGTCTGAGTTACGGCGGACTCAGAAGGCCATACGCACTCTGGAATACAAACTGGACAGAGTGAGTTGTGAAAGTCATCCTCACAAAATACCTTCATGTTATGAAGTTATATTGTTTTATTTGTCAGTTTTTACCGTGCATAGCATATCTTCACATATACTTGTTTTATATTATTTTAAAGTTGGTTAATGTTCTATGTCCCCCCCAGTCCTTGGCTCGCTTCAATGAGCAGCTGACCAAAAACAGCCACCTGAGAGAGGAGCTGCAGACACATCATATTGAGCGTATCCGTTTCCAGCAACTACACAACAGGCTGGACCAGGTCAGAGGTCACACCATACATGATTCAAAAACATGTTCGTAAATGGGTTTTCCACACGTCGCTGTTTTTTGTGTGTTGTAGGAACTTTACGATGTCCGCAAGAAAATCGGAGAAATTGTCAACCTGTCCACTGTTGCCTACGATGCCAGGTCAGATTTTAGACGCTTGTGTAATTTGTATTACACAATAATCAAAAAGTTATGCATGTCATTATTTAAAAACCTTTGTACTTCAGGGTGGAGGCTCAGTCCAAGATGACTGTGATGAGGGAGAAGGCCGTGAAGGACCTCGCCCAGTACAACATTGAGATGAAGGAACTGGAGAGGGTTATTGCACATGAGTTCAGCCTGAAGGAGTTTATGACCACAAAGTACTGCGAAAGGAGCGGGCAGGATGAGGGCCATGAGATGGGACACAAACAATGTAAGACAATGTGTTGCAGCTAATATTCCTGTTTTGACAATATTGATAATTATGATAATGGAACAAGTGTTAGCGACGAGAATACTGCTGGCAACGATTATTGTGCGTTTATTCATTCATCCCTTAGATATGGCTGTTCAAAGTAGACTAGATGGCTCAAAGACTTGAGACTTGACTTGGACTTGCAAAAAATGATTTTGGAGCATCTATGCCAATAGCAGCACTGATTACAAAGGGGAAATCACTATAAAGGAGAGTTTGATGTACAGATTTGCATTGTCAAAAGGAGGAATATGTGAATACAATGTTGTTATATATATACAGTTGTGATGATCCTGAAATGATGATGCTTGTTTGTCCAAGTGTCAGAGATGAAGGAGCAGAGGAGGATGGACTCGGGGGAAGAGTCGCTGGATGCTCTAGAGGAGGTGTTTGAGAGGATCCAGACAGTGACAGGGGAGGACAACCTGGACATGCTGGTCACCAGGTTCATCCAGGGTACGTCTTACCAACATAGACTGTTTCAGACTCACACACACAAAGTAGACACTTCTTACAGTCCTTTTGGCTCTGGAACTTGTCTTCATCATTTAAGTTATGATAGGATCTGAGTTACAAAAATGTATGATATTTGTATATTTTTTGTGGATTTATAACAATGACACCATAATTAAATTGCTTTTCTTTTGACAAAAGATTATATTTGAGGGTTTTCTTTACCTTCAGAGCAACACTCAGGTTATATCAATTGTATGTCCCACTTTGGTAATATTTTAAGATTTAAATCTGTCTCTCTATTGTATTGCTGTTTTGCTGTGTAGTTGAAGACCAGAACTTTGCACTCTTCAACTTTGTAAATGAGCAAAACAATGAGGCAGAGGCACTGAAAGATCATATCGGCAAGGTGAGTGTTTTCTTTATCTAATCTCATTTTTAGCTTCACAAAATGTACCTATACTCCTATTCAGTGCAATAGAGCAGATATCATTAATTCCTTGTTCACAAAGTTCACAAGCTAGGAAGGTCTTCAACATCCAGAGTTATAGAGTTCTTACAAAATGCTAGTAAGTTCTAGGAAATTAAATTAAAGCGGTCATTTATGACTGCAGTTAGAGTGAGTGAAAGGGAGCATGTAGTATTCTTTGTCGTTGGTTCACAACGATTATCGATGTATTTGAATGTATGTGTGTGAATGTGTGGATTTGCAGACACAAGCAGAGATACAGCAATTTCGAGTTGCAGATTTGCAACAAGAACAGCATCATCGCTCTCTGCTCAGAGACATTGAGGAGCAACAAAAGGAAAGCGAGTCTCAAGCTGAAGACTATGAAAGCCAAGGCAGCATCATACGCAAAATCCTGGACCAGATCAAAATAGGTTTGGCATACAGCGAGAAAATATGTAAATATGAAATTGTTATATGAGACAAGATATTGTCTAATATTTTGATATCCTAATACTGCACAAATGTCTTTTTTCTGGTTTTAAAGCCAGCAGTACATTAGAGTAATGTAATTGTCTGACTTAGCAGACTGTTCTATAATTTTCCTTAATCCACTTAGTGATTATATGCACATTACTGATCACATTTCATCCAAAATCTAATTTTCATGAATATTTTGGGAATGCACCAATAGTTAACCCTATAATGTTGTTACATAATGATATCTAAGTATTAGGTCAAAAATATTGTGATGTTTTATTTCGCTCATAACCTCCAACCTTAGTTTGGCAACAATTGATTTCAGTTTTATAATTAGTAATTATAGGGGAAATAGGGACAATGTTTTGTTAATGTAATTTTATTTAATTCCAATAAAATAAATAAAAGGCAGCATAACCTGGAGTCTTTTAGTCAGTGTTCAGCAGGTTGG
Source organism: Cottus gobio (assembly GCA_023566465.1). NCBI lineage: Eukaryota > Metazoa > Chordata > Actinopteri > Perciformes > Cottidae > Cottus > Cottus gobio. The sequence goes on along the minus strand of CM042222.1, from coordinate 17,760,258 downwards.
ATGGACATGAAAAAAATAGAAAATTGTCTATGACAAGCCTGCAGTTCACCACATACAAAGAACAATATCCAATAGTACATTGATAATCGCTGAAAAATTACATAGGTTTGATTTGAGCAGTTCTTTCAAGAAAAATATTTTCCCTCAAATATCTTTTCCAAGGAACGTTCCTTAAAATGATAAAGACATTACAGATATATTAGTATACATTTTCATCACACATAAGCAAACACAGACTCCTGAATATGGTTTTTCCCATCTCACAGGGGTGAACAGCATCTTCTCTAAAATGGATTGGGACCGCTCAGGGATCGAGGATGTACTGGGCTCCTCCACAGGAATCAGTGAGAACAACATCATGTCCTACTTGGGTCTGGTGGAACAGAAGACCAACGAGCTGCTCACCATACAAGCTTTCCTCAATTCTAAAGTAACCTTTCAGCCTGTGGTTCTGTCTCTACTTCTTTTACAAATGTTCCCGTTGTATTTCTGCCATGTAATGTAATGTGTCTCTGTGTTTGTGACTCTTACAGGATCTAGAAAAGGACTACAATGACAAAGACCTGGCCAAATTCCTTTTGGGTCAAAATCCAGAACTGCTTCAGCAGAGTGTTAGCATTCAACCTGCAATCAGCAGGTCGGCCTTTTATCTATTCAATTTCATACCCATGTGTTTATAATTAGTACAAATATACATACATTTAACCCTAGAACACTAACGTCGGGTGATTTTTACCCCTGCGATTGTGGTTACGTCATTTTCATTGTGTTGCTTTTGTCTGAGCTGCGTGGGTCCTTGTGTAGCTTCATGCTGCTCACTGACGTTTTGAAGGTAGGAGTGTCTCTCTGCTCCAATCCCTGTTTTTTTCTGTTTGGGTAAAATACATCCGACGTTAGTGATATAATTTATTTTCCCGGATGGATATTACCATAGAAGGGAGACTGTGCCTTCACAGGACAAGGCTCACATGTCCCAGGAACGGGTGGACCAATGAACAAGTTCATAGCTCCATTATTTATATTTTGAATCATGTTTTATCGCCTTTATTATTCCCTTAAGTTTTCACCCGATTTTGAGCCTTTTTTTAGGGTCCCCTGTTTTTCATTTTATGAGAAGTTTTATAGGTTAATATAAAAGAAGAGTACTTCAATTTGCCTTGTATTGTTGTACTTTAATATATTTTTATGAGAAATATTTTTTATCAGGTGCAAAATATATGTTAAAATATAACCGACGCTAGAGATGGTGTTACTATTTGTAATGTTAGTGTTAAACACCTCAAACATCACGTTGATGAGTGTGTCTGTGTTGGTTGGACTCCTCAGTGTGGAACATGATGCTGAAGAGTCTCCTGTCACTGATGAGGAAGAACGACCACTTACACAGGGGGAACTTCGCAAAAGAATATTAAAAGGGGTTAGTGCAATGCTAAGTGTCACTCATGGACTTCATGATTGTTTATGCTTTTCATCATGATATATTTTTCCTGTACTTTGTTCATTCTTCTGGATATGAATAATAGGTTCTGCAGAAAGAGAGTTCAGCCCGGCAGGCAGCAACCAAAGCCTCAAAGATGAGTCAGCTGTTTGATGGCAGACAACGCTCGCTGGAGGACGCACTAATCTGACACATTGACCTGATGTTTAAAATGGGATCCTCGTCATCTGCATCTGAAGGGATCGCTTTTATTGTGGAGCTTAAAATAGATCAATGAAGGCCATGGCCGCTGATGGAACCAGCCTGATTGGCCATTATGAAATGTTGCAGCTCGCACATGTAAACAGCTTAATTATGTTATATATGTCATCTTTTATGATGAATCATTGGCATTGCCTTTTACAATGCCTTGTATGTTTGTGTGATTTGTTTTGTTGGAACTAATTAGGTTTGGAGCTATAAAGATGCCTTTTCAGATTGTGGTAACCAGCTGTCCTTTTGATGTGGGACTCGCCATCTGGTTGCAGTACAACCCTCCTGCACTGGCAGTGTTTCCTTACATGATAGTTGCTGCTATGCTCAAAAGGGAAGGTTGGGGGCAGCAGAACCTTTTGTAATTCTAATTGGCATGCTGAGCCCTTGAGTCTGTGTTTCCAAAAAGGACATGAGCATTTAGTGCCTCACTGTACACACTGATTTTTAACAAATGTTTGTTGCTGGAATAATGCCGATTTTTCTCAGATGTGTTTTTTTCTGAATCATGCTCACTTATTCATATTTATGTGATCAAATCCGTGTCATTATTTAAATAAACGGTCCCCTTTTCATTGAATTAGTTATCTGTTAATATACACCGCAATTGTCAACATCAGCCCCTCTTCATGCTCAGTCAGGGACCTATTTGTAGAGTATCTTCATGTGTACCAGTAATATCAGGAGCTTCTGTATCTTTAGGATAAAAAAAAAACTTCACTTTGATCCTCTCAGGAGTTTCAAATGTCATCTTATCCAAACATCCTGGGGCGAGCCTCTGGTCTGGAAAAGATGGCAGTCCCTTCTGCAGAGAGCAGCTTCCTCTGTACAAATGACAGCTTCGAGTTGGGGAACTTATTTCAAACATGTTTTTATTTTTACTGTGAAACAATTAACAAAGGGTGTTGCTATATTTAGCTTTAAAGGTCACCCTGGTGCCATCATAGCTTTTTTTATTTTTATTTCATTGACTGTTCAAGGAAACATTTATTTGTCAAGTGTACCTGCTCAAACAATAAAGAGACACATCGGTCATTATGTTAACAATCTAACCTGGTTTTTTTCCCGGTTTTGACATCAATGATTTTGGGAAATGAAACTGTTACTCTGTAAACATTTATGACTGATTGACCAATGACTCGGTTTGCTCAGGATAATCCTCCTGGCAGTCTCAACTGTGTGGCTATGAAAACAGATTACCAGAGATAAAAGAGCGCTGTGGAAAGGCAGACGGGTGGCGATGGTGGGAGATGAGATGGAGGAGGCTGCTTTCTTTGAAATTCTACTCTCACTTAGCCCCCTCCACTCCCAACAAACGCTCTGTGCACACGGCTCTCTACATTGCCATAGAAACCTTCCCTTTAATCACAACAGAAACCTCATTTCCTACTGCTGACAAAAGAGTCTTCATGGCCTGTAGAGACCGCCTGCATCAGCCATTTCCAAGGCCCGCCTCCTTCTGCAGGCCGTACCTACCAGCAGCAGCAGCTTTATTTACCCGTCCCTCTCCATATAAGCACATGTTCCACCTTTTCTCTTCCCTTTAGCTTAACAGTTGCTTCATTCTCTTGCGCACCTTCTGCTTCACACTTTGTAATTTTAGTCCTTTTCGGGGGTTTTTATATCAGCTGCAGGCCGTTGAGATTGTTGTATTAAGTTCGACTTATCTTAATCAAAAAGAAATGTTTAACTATTAACTGTGAAAAAATAAAACTACACACCGAACTACACCAACAGAAACGTGCAGAAACAGGTAGCGTTTCTCCAACTATACACGCTTGTCTGTGGCCTATTTCTCTGTTCCTCGTCAAACTGTTACACATTATCAACTGCAGCGTCCTATATCCTGTACGAAGGATAGCCCCAAAGGCTAATGCTGGAATACATTTATATCAAGCCATAGCAGTTTATTATGGATTGTAAAGTTCTTGTCAACTTCCATCTCACTACAGGCAAAGTTTTCAGTGTATTGGTCTCCACTTCATATCTCTAGTCGTGTTCTGCTTTGGGAACAAACTGTTAGCACTTATAAAAGGCCTTGTTCCCTTTATCTCAAACAAGACTGTTATCTGGACCCAGAAAATACCCCTGTCCTCTGTCTCCCGTTCTCCTCTCCCTCTTGTTTGTTTATTTGGGATTTTTGCCAGGTATTTCCCCAGCCAGTCTGCCTGCTGCACCCACAATGTTCCCTCCTCTTGACAAACCCCCCCCCCCCCCCCCCACCCACCCACAACTCTCACACCCTCCCACCCACTACCCACCCTTCCATGTATGTTGCTAAGCAACATGAGAGCTGGTTCATTTTCCAGCCAATCAAATGATTGAACATATTTCCGAACAGTGTTGATGAAGGAACAAGGATATCACTTTGGTTTGTTCCTATCAAGTCCTTCTTCTATTATGGGGTTTACACCTTACAGGTAATTGTAGCTATTTCATTACGCTGCACACATATTTTAGAGAAGTGAGCCTTTGATCATTTTCAGTGGCGGTTCATCCCTCGCTTGGACCAGCAATGCACCACTGGGTGGCAGCAGGATCAGTTTCTATGTTACCACACAAGCTGCAAGAATCTTTTACTGCTGTTGCTAAGCAATTTTGACTCTCATGTCTTACCTGTGAAACATTTTTGATTTTTGATTTTTACAGATTTCCCTGCCACCATTTTGTCTTTGTTTTCACCATTTTGAAATGCACCCCACTCGAAAGGAACACAATGTTGGTTGCACTGTAAGATCTCTTCAGCCTTGAAAAGATGTTATTACAATTCAGCCCGCTGCAGAGACAAAGCCTGTGTTTTTCCACTGGCAGAAGGAATGAGATACCCACGTGTATGAGATCAAGGTTTGGGTTAAATATTAGCCTTGAACGGATTCAACTGACTTCATCTCATCATGCAGGAGGCAGGAAATGTGCTCTTGAGTGATTAGGCCAGCAGCTCTTGTCTTCCACTTTACCAGCAGAGCGATCCATACACTCTCTGGGCTGATATGCCGTGCAGCTTCCTGTTTTCTTTGTGCACCAACCGCTGAGATATTTAGCATTCACTGCTTTGACATTTCAGATGTGATCCAGCTGATCAAGTCCCATTCAAATATTTCCTAATCATTGATATGTATTCTTTTTTTTTTTACACTCCCTGGGTCCCTGTGTCCCTCCCCCTCCTCGATCCCCCTGTGTGTGAGTCCCTCATCTCAGCTTTGGTTGCTGTGCAGATGGCTCTTTGTTGGTGCTTCACAATGGGTCTAAGGTCAGTGTGCCTCATGCCATCCACACACTTAAACTTCTTCACTGCAGCTGCCTCGTGGCTTTATTTGTAGTATCTATGTATGTATCTAAAATAATTCTCTAGCAAGCACCAGGGCTGCTCATGTGTGCACGGTGATGTTGTGGTCTTGAAATAAGAGGAAGTTATAAAACCTCAGATGTAGCGTATAGGCTGGACCTCTCAGGCTGTAAACACGATAACAGATATCACCTTGTTTTCAAAAATCTGCACAACACCGGGGCCTTATTTGTGATCTCTTTAACACTGGTCACATTTCATGATTCTTGATATGACAGTTGAAGACAAGCTTTGGAGCATCTCTGAAACAAACCAGACAGCAGAATATCAGATCAGCCAGAGAAATAGAAATGCAAATCTACCATCTGTTCTGTGATCCCAATTCAACCCTTCATCATTCAAGAGCTAGTGTAATATTTACTCTCATAGCTTACCCTTTAATAGTAATTCTATGGATAACAAGATGCACTTTCAGGGTAGTAAACAAAGAAAGATTTAGGCGTCTCTCTCAGAAAGATCAGTGCAAATTACACATTTACTAATCTGGCTGTCATCCAAATAAAATAGAGCTTAAACACTATGATCTTTAACATTATCAGTTCAAGGAGCATATTTTGGTGCCAATATACATACATGTATAGACACGTGATAGTGCCAGAAGCATAAACAGATGCTATGTTTAGTCTATGTGAGAAATAGGAGGTTTCCCCATTGTACAAAGACCAATCCGCTGGTCACCACAAGGCTCAGCAGCAGAGGGCTGTGAAGGGGTTTAGAGCAGGAAGAAGCAGGTAGACTGAAAGGCGGGAAACTAGAAGGAGGAGGAGCATTTCTTGCAAAGCAGAAGGAATTACTGGAAATTTCCACTTCACTTGCAGGGCAGTTGCAAGGGTGGAGCTATAGGAGTTGAAATAAATAAGGTGGCACAATTGAACTTGTGCAGAGGGAAAACTGAAGCTACTCTTTCAAGCATAATAGTATATGTGTATAACATATGATATGTTATATTCAAGGATTCAAGGATAATTTATGGTCATTATGCATTCATTTAAGAAACGACTTAAATGATCTCTGATGATACAGTGATGTAGCACCAGTAATGATTCACTAGTTCATTTTAAGATGACCGACATCTCAATATATGTATACATATATGTATTATTTACCAGTTAGGAGGGCAAAGTGCTTGCTGACAGATGATACTGTATGTTGCACTGCAATCAGATGGTAGGTTGTTATGTGTTGTAACAATAAATACAAACACAGCATGAATCTCTGCACATTTCAACATCTGTTGAATTATACATTCTTTGACATTTCAACTTATGTTTTGAACATACAATTTACTAAATGCATGTGTCTTGGATTCTGTAACTGGAGTACATGATACATTTACACATTTATTCATCCATCTATCCATGTATTCATTTTCCAGCATCTTGTCTGAGTCTAAGTAGCTGTGGCTGTAGTCAGTAGTCACCCAGGTGACCTTTTCCCCAGCTGTTTCTTCCAACACCTCCACCAAGTGCTCACAAGCCAGCTGGGAGATGTAGTCCCAGTGGCATGTCCTGAGAGTCTTCCTTCAGAAGAAATTCATTCTGCAGTTTGAGGTTTTCCAATATTTCAGCTGCGTGTATTGCCATTGCTATCAAAGTTAAGATGAACAGTCAAATAGTGTGCTTTATAGTTTCTCCCCATGGTCCAGTAGCTTACAATGGCTACTGCAACTGGTGCATATTTTGGTGTTCTACCCACATTTGTTTGTAATGAGACCTTGGAATATCTGAACTTCTATGGTAGTTGCTTTCCCCTTCCCTGGATGGGAAAAGACACATTTTTCTTCTGGAGAGAATTCTTAGCCTCAGGTTGTACTCCTCCCAGTTACTTTACACCCAGGAGCAGTTGGCCGCTGTGCATAAATAATGGAGTCAGAACCAGCAGAGTTCATAAACCAATGTTAAGGGAGCAGACTTTGGCTGCACCATGATATCCTACAAACAGGGAAAGAGACAATGCACATCCTTTTGAACTGGCTTGAGATAGTGACAAACAGTTAAATCTGAGTGTACAGAGAGCAATAGACTTTGACATTGGGAAACACTGGCTCTGGCATTTTCCAAATCCTCAAAGCACTTACGGTACAGACTAATCCATGCAACACTGAAGATACATGTCAGCCACAACAGCCACAACTAGAAAACCGCAGGATTTCAGAATCTCTCGGCACCCTGACTCTGAGGAGCTTTGGTTTACATTGTGTGTTCATATTACTTTTTCATGCTTCATGTAAACTATTTTTGTGTGGGTGTATTCTTACTATTCATTTGCTTAAAATTTGACTTTTTTGTTGAAGCCCCAATGTAACTATGTGACCCCTGCGATACAAGCATTTTCTTTCATTTCATATATTCATCCCTATACAGTATTAATTTACTAATTTGCTGTTGATTATTAGTATGGTCTTGCTGTTATTTTGTTCTCTTGGGTCTTTGTGTTATTATTAAGTAATATTAATGCACGTTTATTGTTCCTGCAATTTGTATCATGTCAAATAAAGTTTTAAGGAAAAAAATAATGGTTTAGTTCTTGCACAACCATAAAGACATCTCTAAAGAATGTTCATAAAAATTCCATTGTTTTATTCAATATAGACCTGGCATAACTGCAGTAGTTTACAGAAAAGTTATTAAACATGTGACTCTTGACCATGAAGTCACTTTACAAACATCCAGTTTTGATTTGATAATACAGTATGAGCCTCTGGGGGTCTTGTGGCAGTACTACTAGTGTACATATGGTCATTGTGGTCCACAATGACTGTACTTAATTGTGTTAATTATAGATCAATACTTATTTCTCCCTCAATGTGCATTCGACTGAAGCGTCCCACTGAGAAGTCAACTTCATGTTGTTCTGTACTCTGCAGGACCTGAAAGCCAGAGAAAGCCAGGCAGACCATGCAGGACACTGCTGTTGAAAACAAAAGAGCTCAGTTTGCCCCCCACCAATGTGTCCAATTATCGGGACCCTTCCCCCACCTAATCCTGACCCCTATGCTCTTTGATGGGCCTCACTTACCCCTGAGCACTGACATTCCGCAAGTCAGGTCAGTCCTTTGTCCTGAAGAAATTAAGTGAAATTAAGGTGCTGCACTTCCCAACCTATATCCATCTCAACATTGAAATAAATGTTTCCCGGGCTTTATGGGAACTGATGCAAAACATTTCATTGACTGTCAAATGTATTTTATTGTAAAAACAAAGAGGCTCTTCTTTTATAAAATATTGCTTTCTGTGTTTCCACAAACTTAAATAGCCTCAAAATAGGTTTCCTGTTCCTTGTGGAAAGTGTGGTAAACACTCCAGTTGTTGGCAAATGAGAGGTTTGCAAAAGTCACCACATAAACCGAATCTCTTTTTCAGCTTTCCCTTGAATGCCCTACTTGCTGCAACAGTTTGGTTCACTTCTTCACCTGCAGAGTGAAATAAACTACCCATAGATGAATTCTAGTTTTTTTTTTGTGTTCAAGATTGGTGGCACATGGAAACATGTTGAGTTAGGCAAATAAGAAGAAAAAAAGACAGGAAATGATCTCACAAACACTCCCCCTCTGATTGCTCCCATTTTCCAGTTACTGAAAAAAGAGTGAGTAATGCCGTCTGCTCCTCTGTTCCTCCTGTGGATCTACTGACGACCATTACATTGTGGATGTCTGCTTCAATGCTCTGTAGTCTCCACATTGTCTTCATTTCCTAAATAAAAATGTATTACACTTTATGCAATGCCCAGATGAGTCCTTGCCTTTAAGTGCATAATATCTTAAATTGCTGCTTTGCATATATTTTCAGACAAATGATATACAACCAATGCTGTGTCAGCGTTATTATCTTTTGTGTGTGATTTGTGATGAGTAGTTTGTTGTCTGATATATGTATCATATATATATATATATATATATCAATAAGCTTAGTATATATAGTTTGTATCATATGAACAATAGAATAAGTCAAACAACATCTTTATATGAGATATGAAATACATCTCAAAGTACTGACACACAATCCTTTGATCTCTACAATTACAGTCTTTATGATAGCATTTCAACTGCATGTGAGGTGAATGACTAAATGGGGCCTGGAGGCTTCTTCAAAATATGTAGCTTGAATACCGGCATAGAAAATAAGTGAGGCAGTTAAGGATTAGGCCCTACAATTAGAGATTGAAAACATACTTGGGTCAAGATATCCTCAATTTGTTTGTTAGGTCAAGTTAAGGACACAAACAGCAGCAAGGCTGTTGAGAAGTATTTCAAATCCATATTATCTGGAACACCCAAAAACATACTTGTGGAAGTTAATGTGTTACTCTGACAACCATCTGATAACTGCAGGTAAAAGTTTTATGATAGCTGTTGAAAACAATACCAGGCGTGGCAAATAAGGTGGTTCATGATTGTTGACAGTTGAGAAATGTCTTTCTAGGTCAGAGTATCCTGTAAATTTCCCCACTGCCGGTTTCAAAACAAGATTATCTTATCTTTTATCATGGCAAAAAATTGTATCTGTAAAATAACTATTTATTTTTAATTGAGGGACTGACCATGTGGAGGCTTAAATTACCCAGTCAGACACCCACAAAGTGTTACCACTTCCTTTGGTTTAGCAGTTGGATGAGCGAGCGCAGGACGGCAAAGAAAGTTCATGTAAAAGGATCTCTGAAGAAGAAGAAAAACAAACTATTTGGGATATCAAACAAATCACTCTTTCCATAAGAAAATGTTCTTTAATTAAGAGTAAAAAGGGAATATATCTGAAGAAATATAACCTTTAAAGCCTCGTTTACACTTGCAACTGCCTATGAATAAAATACAATAGTATCTCAGGAGCTCTAGGAGGTCTGGCAAATCTCTTCCAGAATGTATGTGTATATAAATAAGTCACTTTCTACTTTCCCAAGAGAAAAAGAGAGAACACCTTTAATGTTATTATGACAATAACTGTGATTCAATACATGCTGTAAATGTTTCACACAGTGCACAGGTAATGTACATCACCCCATTACTGTCCCTGATACTCACAAATCACAAAGCAACACATTTATTGCTTAGCCTGCGTGGCACATGCTGTTTCGCCTTTTCTTTGTTTCAAATAGTTTCACTAACTTATTGTTTTACAATGACTATGCCCATACTTCAGACGGACAAAATGAGAGGAAATAATGCTCAATTCATGTAAATTGATATTCACGTTTGTTCAATGTGTTCATTGCAGTGTTACTGGTCCTCCATTTACCAGGTTAGTAAAACAGTAAAAGTGTGCGCACATTTAAGCAGGACCACATTTTGTAACATTGTGTTAAATATAGAAAGGAGGAGTGGCCATAGTGTTTTCAAATCGTCACATTAGTCCTTTCTGCTTGTAATTTGATACCCCAGCTCTGCAGAGAATGGGCGCTAAGACAAAAGATGCCGTTCGTGGGCATATGTTTAGAAACTTTTTGACTCCATCTACTTGATTCAATATTCAGTTGAGAGTAGACTTTCGGGGTTTATCAATACTTGAACAACTGGCCACTTGCATCCATTGTTAACATTTTAGATACGAAAATCAAACGTAAACTGACGTGTGTAGTAGAAAAAAACGAAGTCTGATACCTTAGTTCGGAGCTTTAATAGAATTGACCAATCAACGACCAGATATCCATTAGGCGGGATATATCTTTAAGATTGACAGGGTATCCCTCCAATCAAACACTCCGGTGGCAGACATCGTCCAATTGTGTGCTCGATCGACCCGCTGTATCCAACAAGAGTAGATTTTCAACGAGCTCGAGAGAAAAGCGGAGACAGGCAGACATCATTTCTCTCTCAGCGCCTTTGGACTATCCACACGAAGGCAAAGAGCCAAGAAATAAAACAAAAATATTTTTTTTTCTGAACAGGAATATAAGTACCTAAATTCATTTTTAGAAAATTAGCCATGGCCGACACAGCTGTTGACAAAACCGCAACTGCAGAGATTACAGCCAAGGTGCGTTTCATTTCGTTTTTCTTTTCTTCTTTTTTCGGTTAAACTGTCGTGTTAAAAGATGTTTGGAACTTTTTGAAGTTGTATTATTTGTGTTCACGATGGGTTTAACGCTAACTAGCTCGAGTTCAAACAGCCGTGGGCGGTAGCTAAACGCTCACGTTACTTAATTTTAAGTTAACAGAAATTTGGGCAAAAATAAATGTGAATTACCTAAATTACCCTAGTCTTGAATTGTAACGTGTCGACAACCGTTGACCACAGACATAACATATGTGTTATCTTCAGCGTGTGCGGCTAAATCTTGTCTGGAAATTCAAACGTATTTGATGTGGGTCACTAAAATTGTCTTGTTGAGCAGACAAAGCGGTCAGGTAGAAACTAGCGCTCGTGAAGCGGAGCTGCTGCTGTGGGCGGGAAGCCACGCTCTCGTTAACGCTGCATTACGGGTTGGGACGAAAACCTTCAGCAATGCCACTAATTTTGTCTAACATGGTCTTGTCTGAATTAGACTTTATCCCAAATATGGTAAACTATCGTTCTCATTAAAACCAGACGTGGTGAGAACGTGTGGCACTTCAGAATAAACTCTTTGCCGAACCGTCACATTTATCAAGAGCCCGTGCTTTTATTTTGTAGGAGCTGAAAGAGAAGAAAGAAGTCGAAGTGAAGGAGAAGAAGAAGGAGGTGGAAGAGAAGAAGGAAGACGAGAAGGAAAAGGTGGACGAGGACGAGAAGGAGAAGAAGACCGACAACGGGGACGCGCCTGCCAATGGCACAGTGAGTTGGAGACGAGGACCAGCCTCATGGCCTTTTGTCTTAGCACCCCTCATCATGCAGGTGTCGCTGCACCCGCCTCCCTTTCCTGTTCAGCTGCTCTTCACACAGTGCTTTGTTTGGGTTGTGAAATGGCACAGATGTTAGCTAGCAAGTCTTTGGACGTCTCCATTTGTGTCTCTGGTTTAGCTTTGTAGCTAATCCTCTGGGGAGTAATGGCTCCTCACACATGCCTTTTTTTAAAGTGTCCCCACAGGGGTCTGCATGTCTAAGACTTTATTTCAAATATGCTTGGCTTCCATGTTTAGATTTTATTTTCCTCAGTTCAATATTGCTCATATAATAAAATCCCAAATCCAGAATTTTTGATGTTTTTAGTGGACTGACATCTCCCTCTCTTCATTCAGAATGGCGCTGATCACAGTGACAAAGTGGAAAAGAAAACAGAGGAGAAACACAAGAATGGAGATGGTATGTTCACATAAAGCAATCTCACTGTTTTCAGGAATATACTTAAAACTGTTTAAAAAGTAACTACATTATACATACAACTCACTTTGTTGCAAACGTCTGCCACATTGTGTGGCCTTGAGGTCAATTATGTTTTCCATGAATCTTGTCTTAATTACACTCAATGTGAGGGATCTATTTTTCTGACATGACAAACTGTGCCTACAGATGCAGAGGAGGCGCCCCCTGCTGAGGAGACTGATGCACAGCCTGTGAAGCGTGCAGCTGAAGAAGAAGAAGAGGAGGTGAGTTGTCAGCAGGCTGAAATGCACTATTATCAAGTGTTTTAAATATGTTGACTAACCTAGTGAACTTAAAACCTTTGCTAATGCTTGAAATGTTTCCTTTTTTTAAATTTTATAGGAGAAGGTGGAGACAAAAAAGCAGAAGAAGGAGGAAAATGGAGATTCAAAAGAGGCAGAAGTGAAGGCTTAGGTCTCCACCCTGCTCCTTGTTTGCAGCTCTGTCCCACCAGCCTGGTCAACACCGTGTTGTAGAGCTTGTGCTTTCTGTACCGTTTGAGAAATATTTCTTTTAGTTTGCTCCCATGTTATCACATTGCACTGGAGTCCTGAAACATAGTGGCCCTGGATCCTTTTTTTATGAAATGTTATTTATTGGTCTTTAAAATGAGCTTTTTTTTTACTTGTACAAATTGGGCCACACCATGAGATAATTTTTTCATTTCTTGAGGTTTTATATCAGTATGATAGAAGCACAATCTCTATTATTTCAGTGCTGACCAGATGATCCATATGTACAAGCAGCTGCTCAACTCCTCCATGGCTCATGTTGACCTCTCAGATTCACTTAAGGACCAAAGATAAGTTTTAAGCAGGGGCTAATGGACAGTTGTTAGCATTATTAGTTGAGACATCATTTTTTTGTGTTGAGCTGCTTGTTAATCCTTGGCTTTGCTGCCCGGTTAACATAACAGATGGTGCAAATAAATAAAGGGGCTCCGTCTTGCGCCTCCATGATAAGATTTCTTGACCTTGTTTTATGGAGACAGGGTTTTTCAATGTTAATTAACCCCTCTTAAATCTTAAAGCTTTGGTCATTTGTTCTGTATGCATTCCATGCAAGTTTGTACCATTTATACTTTTGTTTTTCTTACAATTTCAATGAGTTTTATGTTATGGCTGGGTAGGCCAGTTTTGCGTCCAAGACTGGCTTGTTCCGAACCAGAATGACATTCGGTTACTTCAGCCACTGCTTTGTATATTCTGATTAACAAATAAATTGTCTTTTTACTTAAAAGTATATCTTTTTTTGTGTGTATGTTACTTGATCATTACTGCTTCTTAAAAGGATGGTTTTATAAGTAGATGATGTCACTTGACCCAATTTTTCTGAACATGGAAAATGGCTGGCTTAGATGCAGGAAGTAACTGGAATAATCTAATTCACTCTGTAATGGAAACGGGTGCACAAAATGGACTTCATGCTTGTCTCCTTGCTCCCCCTTGTGGTGTACTTAAATATAGCAGATCATTATTTCTGAAGTCAGCTGGGGTGACAACTGGTATGGGATATAATGGTTATCAGTGTAAAACAATTGACACAGGAGTCCAAAATGGCAAAATGATCATTTTAGTTTTAACTGAACCCTGAATAAAAGTAGCTTTTACAGTAACACTGCTATTATTGAGCAATAGGTGGTACCATTTAACACAAACTGGTGTTTTTTCTCAAGCAAGCTGCAACAGCATGATCCATACAGATACTGTTCCCTCAGAAACGTTAACATGGTGTGCATCCATTCAGTCCAGGAGGCTTAAAAAGTAGGCAATTATTGACATTCTGCTGAGGCAACAATTAAGACCGGCACCTTAATGTTGGTGTATTCAGTGGCAGTACCAGTCAATGAAACTTATCACAATGGTAGGCTTAAAACAGGTTATATTCTTAAATTGACCTTTTGTTTAAAGCCCTGAAGTCTGACATGGTGTCTGTGTTGAGGCTGGCCAAGCAAACTGTTTGCCCTGGCACAACAGATGTACAAAAAAAGGATTACCATTTTGCTGATGAAGATGGCTTTTTTAAGATGACTTTACTGAGTTGATGGGCCGAGCGGGGTGGAGCAGAAGCCTACTACCTTAAGCATGCGCCCTAATGATGACAATAAGCACTTGCTGCTGGCTCTATGAAGCCCCACAGTCTTTTCCTTAAAAGTTGTCCACCTTCAGGATTACCCATTGTTCACATGAGTCTTCTCCCTGTCTGCTGTTCTTCTGTTTTGTTCGGTTTCCAACTGAATGCTGATTCACACCCCAGTTTCAACTTCTCCTCTTCCTGATAATGACAAGAATCACTGTCATTATTACAATGGCATGGCCAGGAGTCGGGTGACAGCTCACGGCTGTACCATGGCTTAGTGAGGGCCCAGACAGAATTTGCCACCAGCACACATTTCTCTGTGTTTTTGAAGGTTTGTGTACGAGCGTGTGCACGTATGTCATCCTTAATAGTCATACCTCTATGCTAATTAAGTAGTTAATTGCCAATGTACTCATTGGTTTGGAGTCAAACAGCACCAAAGTCTGAAATTTGGGGATAGCACACTGGTAAGTCTCATAATGATTGCTTTTTGTGGGAAGTGTGGTTTTTTATTTGCTGTTGAAATGTGAACAATGTGAAGCCCTTCAAGACTGTTACAGTGATTAAGCGTGTTTCAGCTTGTAGTAAATATGAAGTATGTGTTTGCTAAATTAAAGAGCTCTTGATGTAATAAAGGTGCATTAACGGTGAGTGCGAGTGGACACTGGCAGCTCATTCATTTCATCAGACAAAACCTGCCTATGGTGTGATGCTACTATTCTAACTCAGAGAAACAGGCAGGTAGACATTCCCTTGGCTGTATGACCAAACAAAAGAATAAAAAAAAGAGATTACATTGCAGCTCATGCAGACGTTAGGCAACTGATAAAAGGAAGAAAAAGAGGGGGAAAGCTGTGGTTAGCTTGTGATCAACATTTCTACTCTAAACACAAACAAGCAAGAAAAGATGATGCAAGATTTTAGAGCAAAGAATCAGACAGAAGAACGGCTTAGGCTTATCTATCCTCAAAGAGGTCACGCACACCCACAACTCTCTCTTCCTCACATCCATTTACCCCACACTGCATTCAAAAAGGTCACACATTCGTTTGCAAAAGTTAGGGGGGGAAATGCATGGCCACACACTGTACGAACACACGGGTCATGTATACACGTATTAGAGCAGTGGCCAATGTCTGTCTGTCTGTCTAGCTCTGAGAAGAGCAGTGCCGATTGGTGTGAAACGATATATATATGGAGTTGTGCTGTACAATGTGCATCAGCATGTGCAGTGTGTTTGTCCTATGACTGCTGTGAAGGTCAACACACTCAGACACTAAGTGACAGCGTGAAAGCACGTGCCCGTTGAGACTGCGTGTGTGAGGTAAAGTAAATTGAGACTTTTCTAAATGTGCACCAATAGTGGCTGGGTCTCGCTATCGGGGGGCTCACCCTCAGGGGGGGGCAGATGGTACACCACGCAGAGAGAGGAGTACAGGCAGCCCACGAATGACATCAGGCTTGCAAAGTACATCACTCCCTGGGCCCCACCCACCAGTGAGGTCAGAGGTCCCATCGCCACAGAGACCAGGATCTGTGCCAGGAAATACTGGCAGCTCAGCAGAGAGATGTCCACCCCCATCCCTCGTCTGGTCCCTTCCTCTGATGTGCCACAAAACTGAGGAACATATGCAAACAATGATGATCAATCTCTGTAGTGCACCACAAATCACTTCAGCGTTGAAGGAGTACTTAAACAATTTCTGGGACATAAAATGATACACGTTCGTGCTGAGATTTAGATTTAGAAGATTGATACCACTCGTGTCTGTGCTCTAGATATGGCTAATTTAATTCTAAAACGTCTTTGTGCTAAGCTAAGCTAACCGGCTGCTTCATATTTACTGTACAGACATGTGAGTGGGAGGGATCTTCTCATCTAACGCTCAACAAAAACTAATTTGCTTATTTCCCAAAATGTTATAACTATTCCTTGAAGTAAGTAAAATATCATAAAGCTCCATATCTGATACTGACCTGAGGGCTCTGGTAGTATTCACACAGCAGAGAGTAAGGCAGCGTGCATAGAGAGGAGAAGAGCACCCCATAGGTGACACAGAGAGAAAGTACCACGTAGAGGTTGGTGGACAGTGTGGCCAGGCCTGTGCCCAAACCAAACGCCAGGTAGGCAAAAAAATATAGAGTGCGAAGAGAGAAACGCTCCTCCAGTTTCTCCAATATGGCTGAAGGTTGAAGAAGAGAGAAACAGAAGGCCCACATTTAAAGTTTACCCAGGAAAGAAAGACACAGGAATGGCCAGAGCTGCAGTAATAACACAGACATGTGGCGATGGCGAGTGTCGCTTACCTGAGTAGAAAGCAGCACTGAATGCATAGATGCACATGCCCCAGCAGCCCATGCTAACGCCAGCATTGTACCGTTGGTAAGCCTCAGAGTCGTGGGGTGCTTTGGGGTCTCCTTCAAACACAACCTCCCCCATGAAGTCAGTGTAGAAGAGCAGCATGCCTTCAAAGGACAGCCAGCCTAGAGAGAGACAATTAGTATCATCAGCTCAGTGAATATGAAATACAAGCCCGACAGTTTTTAAAGTGTCGCAGGGTTTTATGTGCAACAAGCTATAAATAGGGATGATTCTCACCCAGGAAATGATTAGTGCATAAACTCCGCATGGAGGGGGGCATCCTGTAGATGGCTACACACAGCAGCCTTATTGACAATTGCGATTCTCCAGTCTCCACATTCTCACTTAAGTCACTCTCATAGCGCACCCCATTCAGCAAAATGTTTGCAACCTTCATCAGAAAAAGAAAGACACAGTGTTTAAAAATGCTGTTGTGGCTTCGACTGACTAAACAGAGTATATCATTTCCAAAATATGTGTCCGGACCTGCTGGCTGAAAGTCACAGTTCTCCTGCGTCCGTTCTCCAGTCCAACAATCTGGGTTGCAATGGGGTCCTCTATAAGTGCAAGACTCTGGGGTCGCTTCAGGATACCAGCAGAAGAGCCCCGATGTGATCCTGCACCAGGCTGAGACCCGGCTGTGACCTGAGATTGTGCTTCTCCCTCAGGCTGCGGCGCTTCTGCATCCTGAGCTGCCCCGGCTGGATGAGACACCACGTTGGCCTGGGTCTGTCCTGCAGGATGGCTCCCTGCTCCCTGTGTGGACTCTTCAGGAGCAGGAAAGTCCCCTGGAGGCAGGGGCACAGTGGTGGAGGCCAGGGCCTGTGGTGTCTGCTGACCTGTGTAGCAGTCTATGAGCACACTGTCTATATATGAGGTTCCTAATGAAGAGGCAAAGTCATTGATGCCAGTGAGCGAGTTGTCCCTACTAATAAAGCTGCCATATTTCGGAGTGAGGGGGCTCAGTGGCGATATGGGGCTAGTGAGGCCAGCACAGAGCCTTGCATTGGCACTGCAAGAATGGGCAAGAGGGTCAGAGTTGTATGGGTGAGACTTTGAGAAATTATAGCTGTAAAGACCATCCTCATCTTCCTCATCTAGTCCCAAAGCTGGGGGAACAGGAGGAGAGGGAGGAAGAGGGAGGCTGGGGCTTTTTAGATTAGCTTTGCTGGAGTTTTTGTTCTTTGGTAGGCGCCGTTCGGGGATACTCATCAGAGTCATGGCTGTGGCGAACACCAAAGTGATACTCGTAAACATGTATATGACCCGCAGTTGACCTCCCATCGACCTTCCAAATTGTGTCTGGTCCCAGTTGATGCCACCAACAATGTAGCCAAATCCACCTCCTAGTCCTGCAAAGCAAGAAACAAAAAACATTGGTAATGTCTTAAAGCATTAATTACTTAAGTCTGTTTTCTCCACATTCTAATGAATATACGTTACAGCTTCCACTGTGTAATGATAAAGTAACCCTGAGTTCGTACTGTGTAAAATGTGTTCTTACCTGCCAGTAGTGCATGGATGTTCAGCCCCCGATCCTGGTCCTCTGGGCTGCACACGTCCATCATGTAGGCATGGCTCGGGTTGTCGGCTGAATCAGCACTGAAGTCCATCAGGACCACACCACACACCGTCAGGATAATTCCCCACTTGTGATTGGATGCCGTGTCAGCCATCGCACTTCCGATGTCCCGTCCGTTCAGCAGCAGAGTGAGACCAAACAGAGCCCCTAAGAAGAAGGGGAGGAAAGTTCAAATTAAATCATGCTAAGGATTATAATGAATCTACCTTCCTCTGAGTTTACAGTCAATTTACTAGCATGGAGAGTAGTGTAAAGCAGTTGTATCATGTCTTCGGTGGCTCTGGAGGAGCTTTGTCAAATATTCATGTGACATCAACGAGGCATCTTGGTGTGGGCTTGGAAAAGCGGTTTCTAACTGGGCTGTGGAGTTTGGGAGACATTTGCAATAACCAGACAGGAAATGTCAAACAAAAGACGTATATTGAGTTGCATTAAAATAAGTATACAATCTTGTGTTTTTATGTTGCAATATGGACTAAAAGTCAGGACATCGTAGCCTCTGTTGACCATTAATCTGTCTCTCTTAAATCCCCCAACTTTACGCAATGTATACATACATGCATACTGATATTTAGTATTGTACTTACTGGGCCCCAAACATTTCTTACCTATAGCCAAGGCAAAAATAAAAGGTCTCCTTCGGCCAAACCGGGATGTACAACGATCACTCCACGCTCCGAGGAAAGGCTGAACGAGGAATCCTTCAAACCAAAGGAAGACAGAGTTTTAAGTACAGAACAAAATCATTGCTACTCAAAATCACAAGATCTATCGTATATCACTGTCCAACGGGTGCTCATTTCCCCTTGCGGTTCACTTACCCAGAATGGGGCTAATAAACCACACCAAGCTGTAGAATTGATCAGGCAAGCCCATCTGTAGAAGCACTGGAGTCACATACGCCGTTTCCATGGCATAGCTGAATTCAATACCAAAGAGGACGCAGCCATTGAACAGCAGCTCTTGGAAGGTACGCCTGGGGGGGATCTCACTGAGGTCCAGCTGGTCCAGGGGGCAGGGTGTGTTGGGTGGCGGAGGTGGTGAAGGTCTTATCAGCTTCCGCCGCTTTGGCTGTCTTTGGAAGTTGTTGGCTCGGTGACTGAGGTGTCGGGTGGTGGACGTTGGGAAGCTGGCTGTTTTGGAGAGTGAGCTCCTCCATAGACCTTCCTGAGCTGTGGATAACCTCCCTCCTGGACTGGCCAAAAGGGGGTCACTGGGGGTGCCCATGCCCGGAGATGACATCTCTCTCAAGCCAGCTTACACTGCAGCATATAAAAAGGGTGATACACATTGTTAACTTCAGACTTGTATGGGATTCATTTTACACTTTAGAGGTCATTCAAGATCACCATAACGTATCATGTTGGTCACGTGAGTAACTGGTTATGTGTGGTGCTACCAAGAGGACACTGCAGTCATTGGCAGACAGCGGTGATGGCACAGCAATGATGGGCACGACGCACCAATGCGCATGTTAGTGTTGTGCGCAAAAACCCATGTGCTCGGCGTGGCTGACTACAGCAGGGTAGTATGCGGCACCGCTCTCATGATGCTGTTTCCATTTTAATATTTCATGGAGGAAGCTCAAATCGGATTTAATGGAGCCGCTGGGGGTCACAATAATGGCGTTCAAGGCAGTTACAAGGATATATTATCATTATCCCTCAGATTTAAACTAAACATTTGAATATACGTGTAGCCAGGTAGCCGATCGATTGCTTTTTTCTTTTTCTTTTGTCTTCTCGTGATCCTCGATATTATCCCCGAATTGACATTTGGTCCTTAATGTGAAGACCACACGACCGACTTAACTGTGTTATAGAAGATGATTCAGGCGTGCAAATTGAAACGTGAAAGATGATAATTACCTTATCGGGGAGGCTCGTCATTTATTGCAGCATACTAGGCAAACAGAGCGAGCATTATGATTTATAAAAGAACGAAGGATGAATTACGGGAGTCATGATTGTTGTTTTGCTTTTTGTTTTTTTTGCTTTTTTTCCTTTTCATGCAGTCATCCCCCCGCTCTCTCCTCCGTACCTTTTCCTTCCCCCTCTTCTCATCGCCTCCTTCGCCTCTTCCTCCCGGTCTCTCCCGTGACGTCACGTCCCTCCCTGCAACATCAGCAACGCGGACAGTCACCGGTGATAAAAACAACTGTCTGTCCATCTCCACATTACTTGAATATAGTGACTTCAGAACTTATATATAATCAAATTATTTTATAATTTAAACACAATTCTATATATGCTATATAGGGTCTACGGTTGTTTAATTAAACCTTGGTCAGTCAGTTATTACAAACTATTGCTAAACATTGTTCAAACCTCCACTAGTTTATTTTAAATTATTGCCAATCCTTAAGATAAAAGATATCAAGTATTCCAGCCTGTACTTTGGGGAAATGTGCATAATGTGAGAGACAAAGAAATATAGAATATTCATTAAAATAGTGGGTTTGAATGTTTTACTGTTTAAACATTATAGATCGTAAACAAAGACGTGAATAAGCTGCTTATTTACGGAATATATATTTGTCAAATAGTGGAGAATAATAATAATAATAATAATATGAATTCAGCTATTATATGTATAAAAAATAATTTCAGAAGGTCCTGTCTCATTATTTTCAGTCTAGTGCTATGGTAAATCTGGTTATTTATCAGTAAGGGGTTTTGCACAAATAACAGACAAGCATATTTCAGTTCTGCATCTTCTGTTCAGTCAGTGATAGTGAAAACAGGTGTGCATGATTAGGTCCATGGTGAGAATGCACTGCCACTGTGTAGAAGGGAGAAGGACTTGTCCGGAAAAGCACAGGTGACACCAATTTTATTAACGAGGTGTCAGTTTCCTCAAGCATCCCATTGCGTGACAATACCAGAACCCTGAAATAGCTCACCTAGAGTTCAGTCCTTCTTCATGTCGTCAATTACACTTATCTATATGACATTACAATGAACATGCAGTAAATGCACCACCATAGTGTGCATTTGTGGTTATGAAGAATTTGTGATTGTCAGCCATAATTAAAGATGATTTTGTTCAACTTTTTGAGATGTATGTATGGATACTTAGTAATATTAATAAATAAAACTTGATAGCTTGATTTCATTTCATACATTGTATCAGGATGCACCAGTAGAAAGTCTTAAGTGATTTAAGGGTCACTTCTGACAGCAGGATCTGGTCTGCAGGTGGTCCAGCTTCATATTGAGGCAACAACGGCCAAGACACTGATGTATTGAATTAATTGTAACTGAACCAAAGGTATAATAATAGTGTGACCAAAGTTGTGTAAAAAGATTTCTGTTTTGGATTACTGTATGCTAAAATGTTGATCTTCAAAGTAACTAACACTAGGGGTTTGATGAATGTAATACATTAAACAAAGAACAATATTTCGTCCTGAAATGGAGTTGAAAAAATGGACATGGAGTGAAAAATGCTTAATTACAATGGTTCAGTACAGCAGGGTGAAAACAGCAGAACAAAATGGCTCTGGTGGGCTCAAGGGTTAATAGAAGGCAGGTGGGAACGAACTAGCAGCTATAAAAAGCAAACAAGGGCCTCGCAATAAACCGTGTTACCTTTGAGCTCATCTGTACTACACACCTTGTGCATAGACATTATACAATTAGAGTGCATAGTATTATAACAAGCTGAATATGTTCAATTATCAGTCGCCACTTTGAGTTCATGTCACAACTGTTTTCATGTGTGGTCCTCGTTGTGAGAAACCAGTAAATGTAGGAAGTGAAATAGCTGATGTTGGTTCTTATGACAAATGTAGTATTCATTGATTTTAGAGGTGAGATGCACGTGCTGACAGTGGCCCTTTCGAAGGCCCGCCTCCTTTACACCAGCTCTGTAAATGGCTAACTTTCACTGCCAACAGAATCTGATTGGACGTCAGTGCTCAGTGGGCGTATACGGATGCAGATGTTTTGCAACTGTTGTTACTAACATACCGACTACTGTCACGTTGTGCAATAAAACTCTGAAGGGAAACGGTACATTCCTTGTAGCTTTGTTGAGCAGTCGGTGGAGGAAACCTAAATCGTAGAAAATGGCAAACGTCGACCTCGTTCAACTCGGAAATAACTTGTTAAAGAGCGGGGATACTGGAGAGGTAAGCTATAAAGCGAGTTGACGATTTGGTTAGAAAGGTAATTAAACTCTTTTGAGCTTTCCCCGTAGTTCATATGTAACGTCATTCGGGTGATTAGTTGGTATTTAAAGAGGCCCTCTTTTAATCTAAAGATTGACTGGTTCCCCTCAAAGAATCTCTGCTGAGACCTGCTGTATTAAACCTGCCATTACCTCACAGCCTTGACATAATTGGTGTCAAATGCCAATGATGATGATGATCTGAAGAAACACATGGGAATTAAAATGATGATAGTGTTCTGTTTGACTCTATGATGTGTGATTTCACAGATGAGTATAATCTACCCACGCCCTTCCTGTATAGGCCACCTGTGCGTTGCATGTTTTGTGGCTCTGCTGAGGTTTTATTTTCCCCCCTATGTGTGTTTCAGAATGTAGAGATCCAGTCCCTGTGGCAGGACCAGCCGGTGGTGTTGTTCTTCCTGCGCAGGTTTGGCTGTCAGGTGTGTCGCTGGATGGCAACAGAGATCAGCAAGCTAGAGCCGGACCTGAGAGCCAGCGGCGTAGCGCTGGTGGGGGTCGGACCAGAGGAGTTTGGGCTGAAGGAGTTCATGGAAGGAGGGTTTTTCAAAGGATGTAAGCTGTACTTGCTCATCTAAGACAAACACTGGTCTGATTTCATATTCAAATACCTAGCACTTATGAATTTCCTTTTGGTGTAGTATCAAATAAAACTTTTTTACTTCAATTTTGCTGGGATCAAACATGCAGGCCTAACTTTGTAAAACAAATGTTACGTAAATGTAACATGCATTCACAGATATAAATGTACTGTAATGGTGTTTACTATTTAGTATGGTTGAAAATGACCATCTATCATTTTTTTCTTTTAGCTGTTTATGTTGATGAACACAAGAAAAGCTACAAGGATTTGGGCTTCAAAAGGTGAGTACAGAAAATCCACATTCCCTTTGTGTGATGGAGCTGTTTAATGTGACAGTTTGCTTTGGCCCTGATGGGATTTGTTTTCATTTGTCAAAGATAATCTTAACTTCAACCAGATACTTTTGAACCACAGCGATTAAGCCAGTCGTCATTATTTGAGCAAAATGCCAAACATTTTCTCGTTTCAGCTGTTTTTTGGGTTTAGCTTTTGGACTGTTGTTCAAATAAATTATGACATTTGAATACATCTCCTTTTATATGGTTATTAGCTTTTAGCGCTCATGTTAATTTCCTCTCTTTTGCAAAAGATTAGCTGCCTTGTGTTGATCTGTAATTGAGAAACTGTGTGTCTTCACACTCAGATACACAGCCTTGACTGTGGTACCTGCTGCTTTGGGGAAGAAAGTACGAGATGCAGCTGCAAAGGTGTGTAGCTTCATGGTTACATCATTACTTCACGGCTCATATGTATGGTCACAGGAGTGGGGATAAAGCTTCTGAGACACAAATTGACACTGTTTTCTGTGCTGTTTTCAGGCCAATGCTGACGGCATCAAGGGAAACTTCTCAGGAGATCTGCTCCAGAGCGGAGGCATGCTCATTGTGGCCAAAGGTACAGTCAACATGCAGCAGAGGGGGTATTACTATGGGTCTGTCTTGTGAAAGTGTATTAAATAATTTAACCAATTGATAGCTCTAAACACCTTATGAACTGGGGGATGTCAATATGTAGATTACTTTGTAACATTGCATTGGTTCGGGTGAAGTTTATAGTCAATGAAATGCATTTTTGCAGCCTCTCCTCTAGAGGGCAATGCTGCATCACATCATTGTCGTTCAAACCACTCGCCCTCCAGCGACTTCAGTGCTCTCCAGGGCCGTCGACTTTCCTCACTTCTTTATTTCTCGTATCCACAAAAGTATAAAGATTGAACTATTCATTTCGCCATCCAAATATACAATTGTGTGTTGGATACAGGAGAGGTGTTTTTAACATGCAGGGGAGAGAGACACAGTCAGTCCAAAATAAGTCACAGCACTAGGAAAGCTAAGAAGAGATTCAACATCATTGTTGAATCTTGTTTATGGGTTAGCTTGTTCTTATGGAAAGAAATCAGCTGGAGAAAGTAGATTGCAGGTCATTCTGTCCTGATCTTGGCTTCAGCAAAAATCCTTATTGGAGACAGTTCCTTTTATTACTCCTCCTTTGAGCACCAATAGGAGGTTTAGCCATAAATCTGAGACCATTCAGATCTTAACTCTTCAAAGTTTTTAAATAAAGCTTTAGTAAAACTAAACTGCATTGCACAGGACTTGTATATTTGTCCTTTGTTAGTCTTTGTTTTTTATCACCAGTGACACGTGGATATGAAACATGTATTTATAACTTTAGAACTGATTTTATGAGTCACAAGTTGACCAAAGCAAATTCTGAATAGTCTTTGATTTTATTGGATGAAGTCAGCAAGTTGCTTCCTTAGCTGATTTCTCCAAAATATATTTTCTTCTGGAAAGGTGGAGAAAAGGTCCTAGTGCACTACATCCAGGATTCACCAGGAGACCACTTACCTCTGGAGGATATTTCCAAGGCTTTGGGTATCTCATCCAAAGCAAAAGCAGGACAGATGCCAGTGGTAAGAATCCCATAAACAAGAAAAGATGCACACTATTACCATGCTCCATTATGACTTTCCTTCCTGTATTGTTTTACTCCCCTTCTTCACCTTTGAGTGATCGTTATGCTGCATAGGGAAGTGAAAGGTTAAACACAGTGATATCATTGTGTTCACTGAAGCACACTGGACTGATGCCATTTCATCAGTTTCTTCCAGTAGACTCTTTTTTACGTCAGTAGCAACACATACATCAGAGTAGCCCTTTCAAAGACAATTTCACACTTATTACCCCATCTTCATGGTCCATCAGTGTCTGTGTCGTCAGCCCCCCAAACCTTTTAAACTTGAGTGATGATCTTAGTCTGTACCTAATAATCGCACAAACGTGAGGTTATTGTACAAATACCCTATGAACTTTCTGATTATCACAGTATTATTATATATTTAAAAGTGGTTGCACATGCGCCAGGTATTTCAATAATGCTTTTGGTATCTAAGATTGACAGACACAGATGTAAGCATACATGTGCTGCCTTTGCCATATTTTTAACAGTATATTTGTGAGAAAGATGGGTCAGCAGTGTCATGCCAATGTTAACAAGTGATTGCCATTTAGAGGCTCCAAAAAAAAACCACTACAGTATACTGTATGATCCATATTTTAAGAAGAGAGAATGAGCCTCATGGTTGCTTCCAGTTTGGTGGTGCAGATATAGAATCAGAATCAGAACCACTTCTTGCCATGTTTGTTTTCACATTCAAGGAATTTGTTCTGGCGGAAGGTGCATACATTTAACAATAGACCAGCAAATAAAAACAACCATTTAAAATATAGTCCCTGTTCTATGCCATAAAAGCAAATTAAGAGCGATTAAGAACGGTTCAGGGTTCATGGACTTCTTGTGTCCAGAGCACCACAGGTTTCGTCCTGCTTTCAGCTTACCCACGACATCCAGCACATGGTCTTCACCGCCCACTCCCCCAAGCTCTGTTGCTTGTTTCCCACAACATCCACCATGTCAAAGCTTTTGCAACATGTACAGTATGGCTTCCCCATGACCCGTCTGAAGACCAACAGATGT
This sequence comes from Cottus gobio, assembly GCA_023566465.1. NCBI lineage: Eukaryota > Metazoa > Chordata > Actinopteri > Perciformes > Cottidae > Cottus > Cottus gobio. The sequence continues at coordinate 17,734,172 of CM042222.1, read as the reverse complement.
CATTGCCACAGTCCCGGGACAAATGCGAGTCACAAGCTATCTGACATGCTGGTGTGGAAGAGGCCCTTTAAAAAGTTGCCCTGTTACCAGAGTGAAGTCATGGGCTGATACGGATAAAAACTTGTTCAATGTCTTCTTGTTCAAACACCTGATAGACCTTGTTTACTTCTCTTATCTGTGTCTAGAAAACCTCACACTAGGATTCTCTGCAGAAAACTCTGTATCTTAACTTCAGCACAATGCTTCAGAGGCCCCATAAACATCTAACATGGGCCTCGATCCTATAATTGGAGCGCTACTCCCCTACTAACCATTATCTGTAAGTAACTCACAGATACATTGTGAAGGTCAGCAACATTGGGCTTCATGATGGCCTAGTCGACACATATCCACAACATCCCCAGTATGATCCTGTTTCTCGCCATGTTTCCTGCCTACCTTTCTACTGTGTGAAGGCACAATAATCAAAATCTTTCAAGGTTGTTTACATGAGTGTTTTAGGAATGGAAATTAAACCAGGGACAACAATAAATATGCCTGTTGTGCTAAATACAGCTCAATAAAAAGCAGTTTTTTTCCTTATCTGAAGCGATGGTCAAAGGACAGCGATGATGTACAGATTGTAAAGCCCCTGAGGCAAATGTTTTCTTTGTGATATTAGCCTATATAAATCAAACTGACTCTACTTGACTTTTCCTCCCTTCTCTTGCAGTGCAATGATGATGTTTGTACACGATGACAGCCACACATCATACCACATGAATATCTACAAATCTGGAAAATGGAGATTTAAAGGTGTGTCAGCAAAATGCATCTGAACATAAAACTACTGTCAATATTCTTCATTGCTTGTAATTCCTTTGTGAATATGTAATTGTATTATCTGCAGTGAAAGCAACAGGGACATTCCTTTTATCATTAACGTTGACTCGTATGTGAAATTTTGAATGAATTAAGTGGCTTTTATGAATTTACATTACAATCCCTTTATTTAATGAATAATTTGTCAATTACAATAAAAAGTCAAACTTTTCTTTGCCTCAGTCAATAAGTAGATCCTTGCAGACATGAGTGACGTTTTAATAAAAAGGGGAGGAGGTCTCTAACTTGATGACATATGTACTGACAATATAAAAAAATCAATTGTTAATGACATTAATAATTAAAAACTAGTGGCTCCATCACAACACCAGTGTTTTCTTCACCCTCCTTCAGCAAGACGTCTTCACTTTATATCCACTGCTGTGAAGACTCCATCAATGTGTCGACGCACTTGCTTGGAATGTATAACATTTCTGTGATTAAACATTAGACAATGTTTGTGAAAGTGATCTTTGTGTCATAACTCAACATCCATCCTATTGGAACTATAAAAGTATTGCTGATGTAGCCTTTTAAAAGCTAGCTTCATATTGTGGTGTCTGCTGTCGTGGTCACATTCGTGTTTATAATAACTGATTATTAAGCATGACAGAGGGCCGTACTGCACTAGACGGTGTGACTGCAGACATACAGATGAACATAATGCCTTTGAGTGCTTTTCGGGGTTTACAGTATCACAAATGCATGAATAGATTATATAAACAAACTAAAATGCCAAGGAGCATTAAAAACACGTCACAGATGACAATACATTTTGTTTTGATATAAATATTAAATACAAATTACAAAGTAGAGACTTGAGATCGTAGCAGTTGAGACAGTCACTTTAATGGCAATCTAGATAATTACATAGCAGCAGGAACATTCATAAAACATCTTTAACGTCTAAATTCTTGCAAAGCAACAATCTTAGTTCATAAATATTTATGTAGATAAATAAACTCTTCTGATGGGTATATAGATAAAACGTGATCATATGTAACAATGTGTTTGTACTTGGCTGGTAATTTGAAAACGACACAATTTCAACATGTACGTAAATGTGAAGCTAGCACTAAGGTAAGAAATGTATGCTTCCTTTCTTACCTGGTTTGAATCCTTTATATGTAAATACTGCAGTATAGAACATCAAGTATCGACAATAACACATTGTATATAATGTACCCTTTAATGTTCTGTCAACATCTTTGAACGGTTTTACTCCTTTTAGGACAACCAGATAACATTAGTCTAAGCTGTTGCCCTTCAAATCGCAGCCCGAGACGAATCCGTATGATTTACTAACGGAATAGTTTGACATTTGGGGTGAGACGCTTGCTTTCTGGAAGAGAGTGAGATGAGAAGACTGACACCACTCTCGACTGCTTTGACTGTTAAAAATAAGGCTACAGCCATCAGCTGGTTAGCTTAGCTTAGCACTGAGACTGGAAATGGGGGAACTCCTATCCTGATTCAGTCCACTGGAAACCAACTCAACCTGTTTAGTTTGCACAAGTATTGCATTTATATGGAATTTGTGATTTTAATACCAGAAGTTTTTTTTTCTTGTATACGTAACTACTCTCCCCTGGCTCCCTAATTTTAGATTTAAGCTTCGATGGCTTTAATTTGCCGTCGTATTAAGGCGAGCACCATTTGATAGAACACCACAGACAGCCTAAGGATGGGGGTTGTGTATACAATTGGTATTGTTTGGGGAGGAACAGTTTTAGTGTTACAGGAATGCAGATTATGTTACTGTTACAGAGAACCAGACTTGTATGGAGCCAAGACAGTGACTTTACATATGGCATTAAAAGTAAAAGTTGTATTGGCGCTAAAAGAAAACGGTTATTCAAAATATAATCCAATCTTCTAAGAATTCCTTTTTTTCATTCCTTTTTTACTTCAATGCCACAATCTAAAGTTTCTGTTCTGGTTCCTCAGATCGTTTGTTACACAGAACCATCTGAGAGGCCATTATTGGAAACTAAAGAGCGAAAATATCTTTTCCATTGAGAAAAGCCTTCAGCTGCCTCCTTTGCTTCTATACCAAATAAGAACATTCTCCAGTTCTGATGTAACTGATGTTATTGCAGCATCTACGATAACCTTTTTAGGAGACCAAATTGTTGATGAGAACGAACAGTTGCTTCTCTGTGTCGCCTCACAGACACCACGCCCGTAGCTGCCAGTAGCGCCTCAGAGGACACTGATTGGTCCTTATTTTGGCTTACCGAACACAAACGTATTACTTGAAGCCTGACACGTTGGGATTTTATTTGATATATGCTATTACATTGCAAGAATCCAGCTGCCGTGCAGAGCAACCATAGTTTCTAGTTTTATTGCTAAGTTCATCTAACCATCTGCGGTCTGTAGCTTCATATTTTTAAAGAAAAAGCAGATATGAAAGGGATTCATATTTTCTCATCCAAATGCTTAACTCTCAAAATGCCAAGCTTTAAGATGGCATCCCACTATCACCACTTAAATTCTGAGTAAAACAAAAACAAATGTTATCACTGTGTCCTCTCCGCTCTCTCCCTCTCTCTCTGCTAACAGCATTTTCCAATATGCAAAGACTGAGAGACAGACTTTGAGTAAAGCTTCAATATGCACATTCAGTTCAGCGGCCTCTGTTGAGACCTAAAAGTCGTGTTCAAAGCCTCCTGAATGTGACTACTGACAAGCAAACATTCAGAAGGGGATGTGTGTTGTTGTTCTTCTGCTGTGTTTAAAGGCTCCTCAGCACAAAAACGGTGGCTTCCTGCCGCCAGTGCCTCTCTCATGAGTTCTGCTCTGCTTTGATTCTCCTGTCATTACTTGTTAATAAAAAGGTAGAACATAACAGCCCTGGCCATCTCTTTAATGACAAGCCCCATACTTCAGTGTGTGTCTGCCCGTGGGCTCGTGGCTCGGCTCCAGCGGTCACCACGCTTCAGCACTTCATCCTTTAATCTTACACAGCACTGATCAATGCGAGATCAGAGGACAAACCACTTAATCTGTTGCCTGTTCATGTGTGTGTGGGAGGGGGTTTTCTTCTATCGTCGCATGTAATTGGCTCTACCAGAGGCTAAAAGTCTTGTTATCACGGTGAGTTTGTGTCTCTTCTCAGGAGATTGTGCAGTGGAGGAAATAATAGTTTGTCTACATATTGATTTAAATGTAAACTTACAGATATGATACAAGCAGACGTTATTATATTCAATAAAGTAGGAAAGTGCCATCTGACAAATGGCACATGCTAGGAGTTTTATATGAACTCTGTCAAAATCTGGTAAACGGTTGAATGTGTGGAAGCAGAAAAAGAGCAAGCGAGCTTCAAAACATACAACGCCTAAACTACTGTTTATCCAAACCTGTATCTCAACTTGGCAGTAACTATTAATGCAATAATGTGATATACAGAGTTTGTTTTTATCATTATCACCAACAAATGTTTTCTCACTAGCTAAAAAAGTAGCAGGCCACCAGTATTTTTCAAAACATCTGGAATGTGGTTTCTTATAGGAAAGCTTTCATGACATGTATACATTTCTGCAGTGAGCACTGAGCAACAATCATTTGCAGGACATGATAAAGAAACGTAGAAAAAAATGATCCTCTAAAAAGTACTTAAGCTTTGTACATTTCTTTAAATATTTATCCACTCTGTAAGTGTAAAAATGTTGAAAGCCACAGCTCTCTTAAAATGTTAATTTAAGGTTAAAGCTGCAAAGATTTAACAGTCTTAAAGTCTTTAGGTAATTTGTTTCCTTTAACAGTAAATGAACAAACTCTTAGAGTGTGACTGATTCTTTTGTAGCTCTACTTCGGCAAAGCCCAGAGCTTCCATTTGTTTCATACTCTTCAGTCAGAGTTAGACTTTTTCACTATTGTTTCTTCTGAAGTGACGGAATGTCTTGGAAACAATACTTCAGAGGAAAGACACTAAGGCAGCTCTGTGCCAAATAATAATGGATAAATCACAAAGATCTGCACGAGAGATTTCTTTAAGGATTAATTCCAGAAAGGCAGTCTAAGCGTTTAAAGCCAGCCGTATAAGCTTTAACCTTTTTCACAAGGTCTTAGTTTTCTATGTAGCCTTTTTATTCATGTACCCACTCGTCATCTGCCGTGGGACACAGCAAAAGAAAGAAAAAGTGACCTACTCATCCAGAGACAACACTTAAAACTTGAGGAGATACTTTAGCAAGTTTCTTCTATATATATTCTATATGATTATCTGCTTCACGTTTTGAAACTAGGATGTAGTCCAGGATGACATCCACATTACTGTATGCAAATATCTGTGTCATCACATCCCCAAATTAATTGGAATTAAGCAGTGTGTCTCTGCGGGTTTAAGGAGCACAACTTGTTCTTTTAAATTTGAGTTGTCCAAGTCAAGAAATACATTTTGCAAGAGTAAAATGTTCTACCAGACACGACACTTCCGCTTAGGGTTCATCTGACTGCCCTTTTGGCACTGAAACGCTTCTGAGAAGGCTTCAAAGTTCTGGAGAGATCCAAGCACCCTAAAAACAAAAGAAAAACAAAACATGATGGCAAAAGCTTCAATGGGTTATGAAAGCCAGAAGTCCTGCTTTCAAGTCCTTTTATTGGGGATCAGCAAATAGACCAGCGGATTATAATACTCAATTGAGTTGTGTTTTCATGCACACATCAAATGACAGGCACACAGGGAGAGGGCTTTTAAGGACACAGGCAACATTGTTTCGAAAACAAAGCTCTGATTTTACATTACACAGACTTTAAACCTACGATAACTATTTTTTCTTTGGCCACTTTGAGGCCAGGGATTAATTTATAGTTGTGTTTCTGTACACCAGGTGAATGTAAGTCCAATATTCAATCTCTTTTTGGCTCTGCATTTGGTTTCCACCAACTCATGATGAAAATATCAGTATCTCTATCTGCTAAATGCTCCACTATGTTCTGCAGCTTGTCACTTACTTTGTCTGGCTGCCGTTTGGTGCCGAACGGGTTGAGTATGAAAACATGTTTTGGAGTATTTTTGCTTAAAACTGCTGCCTTCACCCAAACACAAGAGGATCTGCAGAGTAATACTTATCTGTGGGTTTTAGGTAAGAGCGATCGTTTTCACAAAGAAGAGTCTATAATATTTACTTCTAAAATGTTAGGAACTTAAATCCCCAAACTAGCAAAACTACTATCTTATGTTGAAACTGAAACACATGATGAAAGCTACAGGGACGTCTTTGAGTTTAGCACAGCTGGAAGAATACAAGTGTCCCACAGATTATCAGTTCTAAACCAGAGGGAGTCAATTTAGCAGCCAGATGATATGGCTTCACAAACAGATTGCCTGTTTCTTATTAATGATTATTGTAAAACAATTATTAATTAGATGTAGCGTTTTGATAATTTGCGCTGCATATTTGGATAAACAAGCAGAAATTAACAGTTTCCAGACCACTATATACTTATATATACACACTATATACTACACTATATATACACAAGTAAGTTACAATTAAAGCAATCAAACTACCTACTAAAATATGCTTACTGGTCCTGATAGATATATATCTATCTCTATATAGAGATAGATATATATAAATAATTAAGAGCCTCCAATTAACCCAAGCTGCATGTCTTTGGACTGTGGGAGGAAGAACCCACAGGGAGAACATGCAAACTCCACACAGAAGGACCGCCCGGCATCTGGGGATCGAGGGGACAGTGCTAGCCACGACATCACCGTGCAGCCCTACATATATATATGAACATGCTAAAGCTCACCTGTACTCCAAGGGACTGTGTGAGTCGGTCTTGATGGACTGGCTGGCATACTCAGGCCGATAGGCACCACACCACACCTCGGAGAAAAAGTGATGACATGAGCGGAGAGTTATATACTTTCAAAAGCACTCATTAAAAGAATATGCTACACATTTTGTATTTTACTTCAAATATGAGTCCTGTTAATACTATACATTATCACAGCACTTTGAACTTGTAAAATTCATCTTTAAAATGGAGAATAATTTGGAATACTTCTGACCTATTTAATTGTCAATTAAACACAGTTTAATCATAGTTTTTTGCTTATACTTTACATTACCTTTCACTGATCTGCTCTTCTTCACCCTCTGTGTGTGTGTGTTTGCATATTTGTGTGTGTGAACACAGATTTGCTATGGGATTGCTTCAGCCTCTCACCCCCTGACCCTTTGCCCAGTGTTTACATCTCAGCACCAAACATCCACTTAAAAAAAACACCTACTGAACTTTGACTCTCTACTCCAGATGGAGAAATCATTGTCTGCTAAAATAATACGATCCCCATTCCCTTATTATTATTTCTTACTTGGGCAAAGTTAAGAAAGAAAAGTTGCTTGTGATCCATGTGTAGACCAGGTAGACGCGGCTCCTCCCCTTCCATCTCCACCCACTTTAGATAAGCCTGTAAACACACACCCAGAAGCTTAACATTTTGGACTTCTGGAATAGTAACATGTGGTTTTGTCCAACATCCAACCTTGTAAGCTTGACGAACGCCTCCATTGTCTGCAATATTCTCCCCCAAAGTGCTGATTCCACTGACCTGCAGCCACACAGACGAAACCAAGAACACAAACAGCAACATGAAGACATTCTGGTGGTCACTTAATGCATGGTTCACGTTGTCTGGGATTACATGTCACTGGGTACTTACGTTTTGTCCGCCCGCTAGCTTCCAGTTAAAGTTGCCATATTGTTGCACCATGCACTGGGACTGATCTTTAAAATGCTCTGCAGAGTAATTACTCCACCAGTTTAGCATATTACCATCCATGTCAAAATTACGCCCTGTGAGGAAACATAACACATGAGGTAAAGTACTGTTTACCAAATATGATGCATCTAAAAAGCAGTAACTTGTGTCACCAGCAGACTGTTAAATTAAACTGTTGAAATAACAGTGAATGATAAACAGCTAAAAAATAACCACGATGAATCATTCATGTCTCACCGTTGTCATCAAATCCGTGTGTGATCTCATGTCCGATAACCATTCCTATTCCACCAAAGTTAAGGGCCTGGTGCTGATGTTTACTGAAGAAAGGCGGCTGCAGGATTCCTGCTGGGAACACTGGACAAAAGTGAAAACACAATAATCACTGGCAACAGTAAACAGGATTACACAGAGGTGTAACTGTTTTACCCTAAAAAAAAACAAGTCTTATTGGTCCACAGAGGCAAAGCTCTTACCGATCTGGTTTCTGTTGGGCGAGTAGAATGCATTCACCACAGCAGCACCAATGATCCACCTGAGGAGTGATTGGTTTGTTATTGATAAAAGTGCATGAAACAGCATTTTTATTTGAAGACACTATGCTGTAAACTCCATGAACATATTTCCCACCATGAAATATTTAGACCTTCATTTTTTTGTATTCTTTGGAGTTTATTTGATGAAGACAGATAACCTTTTTGTTGTTACTGTAAGACATGCAATGCACCATTTTAGAAAATAGTCTTATGTTTTGGCTGAGAATAAGGCTGTTTTCTATGGCTGTAATTGATCAACCTCATTTAAAGAGAGGGGGTTTTATGACGTTTTTTGTCATGAGATTTCACGGAGAGCATCGAGCGTTCATGGTGAGTTTTACTGATAAGGTCAGATGTGTCAACAGCTTACAAGTCAGGGTCAACTGGTTCTCGGAGCTTCTTCATACTCTTGTGTGCTTCAGACTTGAGGTTCTCAAGAATGTTTTCAAAGTAGTGCGCTTCACTAAAATTCAGCTGGAATGAGACATTGGAAAAAAGTCTGAGATCAGCGACATATTTCAGCTTACTTCCAGCGCAACCTGGGAACAGACTCAGCTCTTACTTACATGAGCGTACTCTTGGTCAAGCTTCTGGTTGTTTTCTTGCAGAATATGATCCGGATAGCCAATATGCTCCTTTATTGCCATGGCCTACACAACGTGCAGAACAAGAATTATGATAATATGGAACATCTAGAGATACATCCTTATTTTCTCGGCCCGGCTGTGTACTTTACCTTCTCTCTAGCCTTCTCCTTTGAGGGAGAATCCATCCAGCTCAACTCCTCCAGTGTTTCCACATATGCTTTCTGGATCTTACCGATAAGGTCACTGACCTGAGAACAGTGTCACCAAAATCCCATTCAGAAACAAAATGTCATAGTTATGGGGTCCCAGACAACACAATGCATTTGGTAAACAAATACATTTTGTTCAGGCCACATAATGATTAAATGAGCACAAAATGCACATGGCGAAGACAATTAATTTGTAATAATTGGCATTGCCATTATCATATGTTACAGTTGGGTGTGAAAAGCAGGAACATGCATTTGATGTTACAAAAGTGCACTTAATGTCAAAGAGCACAAAAGTGCACAAAAGTGTTAACAATTAATATGGCAGACAAATTATTCTGAATCAATTTTCTTGATTTAGTGGCATAATGCACATAATTCCAGGAATTGCTAACAGCAATGCAACATGTGACAGCTTGGATTCATAGTTTGACGTAAACTGCCTCTGGGGTGGTAACGGATTTCCATGCTCTAAGGACGCTGATGTTACAGACCAGAAGGACCTACCATTTGTTTACTTTCACCAGCAAAGGTTTCACGCACATACAGAGCTCCAACTGCGTTCTCCATGCTGCTCTGGACATAACGGACACATTCTCGCCACCAAGCATCCTCCACAGTGGTCCCATAGAGAGTCTGACCACACAGACATGCACACAGACCGTTAACACATAATTCCTTTTTTTGAACGAGCTCATTTCAATGTGTGCCGCTCTCATACATCACGCTCGGCTCACCTTTCTGTAACGGGCTCTGGCATCTTTGAACCGCCGACTTAAGCTATTAACTCTGTCAATGATGAGCTGCCAGGTGAGGTAGTTCTGCATAGTTCTGCAAACATAAATGTTTTTTGTCTAAGTGTTGTGCTATTCTGTGATAATTCGATTTTCATGGGCTCCTGTTTGCATAACTCTTGGACTGACCTGACACTGTGTTTGGCGAGAACGTCGTTCATCTTCTCAAGGTAAGGGGAGCTGTAAACCACCACCTCCTCCTCTCGCTGCACCTCTACGGACACACTGGACAGCACGCCTTGAATAAATTGTGTCCAGTTAAAACCCTGGAAAATAAAAAGGTAGGAGACATTTTGCATGTTAAATATGGTTAAAATGCCATATGGTTAAATATGTTTGAATTGGAAGTGTTACTTTTCTATCTATTTCATAGAGGTGGTGGAAGTTTTATATGAATTTAAGCAAGTCAAAGGTAGCGCTAACCAATGCCTTTATTTTATTAATATATGCATCTTGAACACTGCCATGTGGGGTGTCTATTATACTTTGTCTGCTTATTAAAAAAAAACAATTGTAAATATAATTCAATGTTACATTTGTTCTAATATTTGACATGTATTATCATAAATATATTAGAACATTATCAACATTTAATGTGTGCTTGGTCAACGTCACGTTCACAGTAAATTACCATCTGTAAGAAGTTGGCCTGATTGCACTTTATGTAACGCACAATAAATAAGTGAAATCCCACATACGTTAAAGCTGAACGTGCTCTGCAGCTCTCCAAGTGTCGTCTTGTAGTAGAGAACAGTGACATCTTGGCGCTCCTCTGCTGGTGATGTGGCCTGTCCAGCATCAAGAAGAAAGAAGCCTTCTATAAATAAAATATATTCACATTTTGCTCTCCTTTTATCAACAATGTCTCTTTCGCCATGTTCCTCTTGCCAGACATGGACAAAGGAAATGGTTATTAGGAAATGGTTAAGCGTGGCTGATCTGGAAGCAGAGAGGAGGTACAAATTTTTGCACTTGTCAATATTAATTCTCCTGTTGTGGCTGTTACCCACATTGGCGATGTCCGTCTCCAGCTCCAGCACTTGTGTCATTTCCTCCCACACACGGTCATCATCCTGAGTCAAGTTCCTGTCCTCTCGGGTTATCTTTGCGATAGAAACCATGAAATGTAGGTAGGCCTCTCGAACCTATGGTGCAAGCACATGCCAATTAATTTTATTTCCTCAACAAAATCTAAGTTTTGTTTAAACATTAGGGGTGAATATATATATATATATATATATGTTCTGTGGAGGATATCTCAAAATCACAACAAATAAAATCAGAATGACAAGTCAGAAAATACGTTCTTTTGTGATTTGGGTGAACAGAGTTGAAGGCCTCACCTTTTTGTAGTTTCCATCATTGAAGTAATAATCTCTTGATGGCATTCCAAGTCCTGGTTGGTCAATCTAATCAAAGCAACCAAGAACAATTAAGTGTTTTGGTTTGTGTTAACATTTCCTTGTGTTAATAAGGCTCATGAAATAACTAAAAACAAATGATGAACAGGTTTCACAAGGAAGAATTATCTGAGTAGATACAGGCTGAGTCTAAAAACCTTTAAAAACACGTCAATGAGCCACCATGTTGTGCTGGATGTTCCTTCATTGCCTTGAACAAGGTCCCTGTAGTTTACATAGTAGAGTGCATCCTGTATACCCAGTCTTAAAGATGTATATACATATAGCTAGTGTAATTAATGGGTGTGAGCTGACTGCCACATGCAGGGAAGGGAAGTGACTCTATAATTACATTATTTGTTCTTTGTGATCTTACATAAATGATGTGGCGCCGAGAGTCCCGGTCGTCTGTCCACACGTACATGTCCAGCAGAACTTTCTTGTGGTAACGAGCAGTAAGCTTTGCCAGCGTGTCCTCGAGGCTCCATGCTTCCTCTGCAAGTGCACAATAATAATGGCCCTTAATTCAAACAGCTGTAAAGAATTATTCAATGTAGCAGGATGCAAAAATCAGGCTCCCTCTCAGCCTCGGCTGCCCATTTAACTAGGCTCTCTGGGAAAATCTGTGTGCGCAGATGCAGCAATGTGTGGTTAATTATGTTTGAGCCACCGTCCATGATTGCATTTAATTAAAGTGGCAAGAGCCAGGAGCTTGGGGAAGTGCTGCGAGGACTATTTAAAGCATCCTTCACAGTCCTGAGTGAGGACCTGCTCCTCTTCCCACTCATCACGCTCCTGAACACCACACATGACTGTTCAGGCCGGCTGGCCCCCTGATCCCAGCAACAAAGCTCACATTTAGCAATTCCGTGCAAATGTAGCTGCACAAGCTCTGCGTGAGCACATGTTATTGAATAGGAACATGAGTGCTTGTTTGTGTGGATGTGTTGCACGTGCATGTGTCGCACAAAGCAAGCTGCAGACGCTGATCAGAGTGTGTTTCTACCTGTAGTGGTGTTCCAGGCGTCTGACGCCACAGGCCAGTCTCCGATACTCTCGATGAGCTCCAGGAGGGGCTGGGAGTCACGCTGCTCTATGAGGCCTGAAGGTGAAAAACCACAACTTATAAAACATTACAACACTGTCGTCTGCTCATTTATTTTTACTCAGCAGTTAACAAAAACAATCCCAACACAGGAATAAACTTAACTTTCAAACCAACATGGACAAAAAGTCCTCAAAGGAAAATTAGAGCATCTACATTCCCTGTACAACTGGACCGCTCTATTTGTAAGTCTTGAGACATATTTCTTTATTTCAAAAGGAAAAAAGTAAACTAAATGTATTATTGTTTTGACTGTTGATTGAACTTCAGGAGGCACGTCAGTCCTCTCTGATAAAGTTTCAGTTGGCAACATCAGACCTGTAGCAAATAATGTCCACACTGCAAGCTTCAGAGGCTCAGTGTCCTATAAATGAAAATTGTTTTAGCATTTTAGCAAAAACTTAAAGTGATTAATCATTTTTAATTAATTATATTAATATATAAAATACTTTGGCCAGAAGGATTTTGAAACAGGTATTACATTGCATTATATGGAATTAAAAAGAGCTTAAAAAGTCTTAGATTTATCTTGTTGAAGCCTGCAGAAATACTGGCTGAGGAAACTAAAAGCCTCAGAAACACAAACTGTTTGTTTTCTCGCCTGCTTTCAGAGGTAAAACACCTGTTTTTAGACAAGATAAGCTTACTCTCATTCATGCAGGAGTTGTAAAGGACTTTGGCCTTCTTGATGGCATTTCTGTCCTCTTCATTCGCTGTCTCAAGAACACCTGCAACAACACAACACAAGCAGACATGTCATCTCTGAATGAAGCCCACGCATAGCTCTGAATGCTCCAGCCCACTGACCACCAAAGGTCAGACCCAGCTGACCTTTGAGGACAATCTCCAGCTTGTCCCTCAGAATGTCAAAGACACTGTGGCGGGAGCTCGTCTCTGGGATAACATGCGTCTCCAGCCAACCCCCGCAAGCATACTGGTAAAAATTATCGCAAGGCTTCACAGAATTATCCATGTTGCGCAGGAGCCGGGCAGCTTTTAAGTATCACAGATAGAAGAGGGGAGAAAGAGCGAGAGACAAGATTACGGAGATCCACATTTGGTGAACTTTTCTGCAGCGATGGGGAGGAGGGGGGGTTTGACATTGTTTGCAAAATGACACAGCAGGATGAGCGAAGAAAAAAAACAGTTCCCCTCACCGGCAGTAACACAGTCTGCAGTTGTGCACACACTGTTGAGGTTGGAGCGAAACAGCTGGCCTGGAAAAATCAGTGTCAACATTAATGAGAAAGCATGCAGGTTTTTTGACAAACTACACACCAAATGAGAAAAAACAAGAAGCTCATTCTAAATAGTCTCGATCAATGTGTGTGTGCGTGTGTTTCGGGCAATGTCTATGTCAGCAGTGACTCTGTTCTCTCACTTTTGTGTGGCACTGCTGATCAGGTATTGAAGGGAATTACAGTATTACAGTGACTATCAGAGGTGCAGGCTCCAATGTGACACTTGCTAACCCACTTATCCCTCAGCGCTTCCTGTGTTCACTTTCCAAGCTCAAAGCCATCGACACTCACCTTCACTTGTTGCGCTCCTCGACACGCTCGTCTTGTTCGATTGTTCTGAATTGGTTGGAAGAAACATATTTTTGGACAGCGTTAGAACCAGTCAGGACGACTTTATTCTAAATGTAACATTAAAACAAGATTGTGGGGCGTGGGCGTGGCTAGCGCGCCTGCAGCACGGAGAGAGAGGGACGATCATGGGGATCAGCTGTGTCTCGTTACGGGGCACAGCTGATCCACATGATCGTGGGATTGCGTGGGCAGGAGGGGAGCTATAAGAGCTCCCAGAGCCACGCAGACAGGGGTTGAGCTAGGCAGGGCATGTGTAGCGAATGCATGTGTGTGTGTGTAAAAATGCCTAATAAAAGCCATAAGAGGAAAGAACGCGTGGCGTCGTTGTGTGCTGAGCTCCGGGAGACCCACGGCATGATCGAACCTGTTTACAGTGGAGCCCAACGGGGTTTGCTGGTGGGGGAGGAGCTGCAGGACATGCCGGACGACGGAAATGCGGCGATTGAGGCGCTGTACGCCGCAATGTCTGGCGGCGGGGTGCCAGAGGCACCAGAGGTCAGGCTCGTGGCGAAGGCGGAGCGGGTCCCGCCGGCCCGGGGGGGGGGGGCTCAGTGGCCGCCAACCCCAGACGAACACCGGCGGCGGTTCCGCTCGGACCGACTGAAGCCGGGGGACTGGCCGGCGATGTTTGCCATACGGCTGCAGGAGGCCGCGAGGCAATGGCTGCAGTCGGGCGGCATGGGCGGAGTCCGTGAGGTCGTGGAGCGAGTAGTCCTGGAACAGTTCCTGGGGGGACTACCGGATTGGATGGCCGACGGGATTCGGGCCCGGGGCCCGGCCAGGCTGGCGGACGCCATCACCCTGGCAGAGGACCACCTGGCCGGGAAGGCGGCCACCGAGCGGGACGTCAGACCGGCGGAGGACCGGGGCAAGCCGGCGCCGACAGCCCGGACGACATCGCGGGCGGCGACGCAGACGGACGTGAGGCGCCGGAGAATAATGGCGACGCAGACGTCGGCGACCGAGGCGGTGCCGACGACGACTGAGACGGCGGCGCAGACGTCGGTGACCAAGGCGGCGACGACAGCGGAGGCATCGACCCAGACGGCGGCCAGACCAGCGGCGCCGGCGACCGAGGCGGCGCCGGGGCGGCGACGAAGACGGCCAGTGAGGGAAAGGCCAGGGCGGAGGACGCCGGGGGATCGGGACCCGGAGGGGCCTGAAGTACAACCAGTTCCCCGGCGCATGGAATACCCCTGGCCGGACCACTGGCGGCCTGCGCCGAGCATCGAGCCGAGGTGCTGGACGTGCGGCCAGGTGGGGCACGTCCAGCGAGACTGTGAGCTGATGGAAGTGGACCAGGTGCGGCGCATCGGCCGACTTCCTCCACCGTGCAGCGACCGGGAAGCGGCCTACGTCCCGGCTCCACCAGCCAAGGAAGGGCGGATGCGAGGATGGGCCCGGAGATGGTGGAGGAGGCCACGGTGGGGAAGCGGGCAGCGAGGGCGCAAGAGCCCGGAAAGCCGGCCGGTCCTCCTCGTCCAGAGAGAGGAGGATGTGGAGCGAAGCGGGAAGCTGAACTCCCGGAGCAGCCCGGCCCGGGGCTGGCGAGCCGAGCAGGGTCGGCTGCACCGGGAGGTGGAGAGGCTGCAAAACCGGCTTCGCTGGGCCACGGAGGACCGGCGGAAAGATAAGGCCACTATCAGCCAGCTGGGACGGAGGCTACGGGCCGAGCAGGCGGCTCGGGCCCGAGTGGAGGACCAGCTGGCTGAAGAACAGCGGGAACAGGTGGCGATGACATGGTTCCCGCAGCCCTAACTCTCTCTCTCTTGTGTTGCAGGTGGTCGCGTCGGACGGAGGGTGAGAGCCGGTTTGGTCCCGGGAGGGGGCCGGCGGGGAGCGCGAGGAACCTGCCTCCCGGGGCGCTCGATCGCCCTCTGTCCGGGCCATGTCCCGCGCCCGGGCCCCCACGGATGGAGGATGCCAACGCCCGGACCACCCGGTGGCATCTGGCGGAAACGCAGGGTTAATTCCATGGTGGTCCATAGGTCGGGGGTGCAGATGGTCGGGACTGACTCCCGCTCCCACTCCCAGTGGGAGGGAGGGGGGGGGAGTTGGTTAGACCGGTGGCTCCCCGGCCTAAGTCGGGCGGTGGGGGTATGTGGGGCGTGGGCGTGGCTAGCGCGCCTGCAGCACGGAGAGAGAGGGACGATCATGGGGATCAGCTGTGTCTCGTTACGGGGCACAGCTGATCCACATGATCGTGGGATTGCGTGGGCAGGAGGGGAGCTATAAGAGCTCCCAGAGCCACGCAGACAGGGGTTGAGCTAGGCAGGGCATGTGTAGCGAATGCATGTGTGTGTGTGTAAAAATGCCTAATAAAAGCCATAAGAGGAAAGAACGCGTGGCGTCGTTGTGTGCTGAGCTCCGGGAGACCCACGGCATGATCGAACCTGTTTACAAAGATAAACTAAATCGCTACACTTGAACACAAAGGATCTATTCTAACAAACAAAACTCCACTAAAGAGAGTCTGGAGTAGCAGTTCCCTACTTGAGTGTGGAGTAGATATGATATTATTAGGCTTATTTTGGTTACTAACATTAACAGATGACATATGTGCATCAGCTTATTTCATAAAGCAATGCCATGGTCATATCTGAATGCATTTCTAGGGTCAGGATCATTTCCTTTGTCAATGTCAGCTTGCAGTTACACAACAAAAAGAGCAGAGAGACGCTGCTGTGTCATTACTGCTGCCGTCTGTAATATCTGGATCTTTCCACAGCGAGCCTGCCAGAGCCATTACCTTTCACAATCGATGTGTAGAGGACAACCAGCCCGGCCAAGGCACAGCTGACCAACAGCAGCAGCACGGACAGACCGATCTCTGCAAGAGTCCAACGACGCGTTCCTGGTTTACTTGATTTCTCCATGATATCCATTTGACTTTCGGATTTGCCCATATTCCTCCTCACTGACGGCTCTGAGGGAAAGACACCGTTGGAGTGTGGGATGGCACAGAGATATGAGAGTGTGTGTGTGTGTGTGTGGGGGCTGTGCAGTGATCCACCAGAAAACTGTGCCAGCTGAGCTTCAACTGCTGAACACCTACAACAACTTCACTGACAGGAGTTGTGAAACAGTTCTGGGCTCGTTGCACGAAAACGAAACAGTTACGTGTTATTATTTTCTTAAGTAATGTAATACGTTCATTTTATAAGCTTTTCATTACAATTTTTTTAGCCAGTGGTCATGACATCTTTGGGTCTACATTTCCTCTAATTTATTTGTTTTCCATCAATGCTAACTTGTGAGAGAAATTCAAAAATAGTTGAGAGATTTAGGAGATGACACATTTATTGTATTGTCTTCCTTAGCTTTACTTTGCTGCTCAGGACACCTTCAGTCATTGGTTCCCAACCTGGGGGTCCAACATTATTTTAAAGGGTCAATAACATTATAATACAAAATGTACATTTTTACTTTTGTCTTTGTCATAACACATATTGGATAAGTGTAGCTCCTCATGTCGTCTCAAATCCTTTAAAATAAACAAGCTGTGAAAGCACTGCTCACATCTCATGTCGTCACAACTATATTTGCTTATTTGTGACATACACACGTTTAGTATAGACCAAAACATTTTTTCTAACAAGACCTGTGCTGTAGGCCAATATGATTATTACTAGTATTATCCATTTTGTTCATATATTTTGTTATTCAAGTTAACAATGTATTCATTAAATCTCTCACTCAGTTCATTTAGGACATTGTTTCTCACTTTATCATTGAGCTCCATCTGTTGTTAATATGGATAAAGAGTTGTTATGTATAATGAATGTGACATTTACTCTGGAAACAATTTTGGGAACAGCAAATGAACCATCAAACCTACTTTCACTGACTATTGTTTGAAATGCTTGCTCCACACATGCACACATATACACATACCAGGCCTCTAGCCATAAGCCTGCTTCAAGAGAGCTCATTTCTATGCACAATAATTATGTATGTGTGAACACAATATGGCAAATGAGCATTTGTGCAAGGGACAAAATGACAATCACCCGTGGCTTTCAGCGGCATTGCTTTGCATCTATTCACCCTGCAGCACCTGTTTCTCCATAACCAGCCCCATTGCCCTATCATTAGGCCTGACAGGGGCCGGGCTGTAAATCAGAGGTTCACACTGCTGTGCCCCATTAGCTCTTTCTGATGAATACTCATGGGCACATATCTGGCACTACAGTGATGAAGAGCAGGCAGGGGCTTGTTAGAGCTTCACTGACATCCTCAGCATCAGACTGCACAGAAACTGTCTCTGAAGGCAAAATCCTGTTCGACTGCATTAAAGTCAGGCCTCACATGCTGGATAACTGAGCAATAATGTGCAGTCTACTGTGTCAATACAAAATGATCCAATAGGAAGAGGTATTCACATCTTTAAATGTCCTCAGATGTGTTGTTTAAAACCTCCCTATTTTAGAAACACCCATTTCTAAACTGTATTAATAAGCAACCACAAACCCATGCATATAAAGTCCATGGCCTCTTTCCATTTCAAGAGGTGACGATAAAAACAATATAAAAGACACAAACATCTCAGACCCAATAGGGTGGATCAAAGAAATATCTACTAGAGGTGAAAAAAGTAGTTTGAGAAAACGGCATTATAGTACTTCTCAATGGAGTTATTTGGAGTGCATTTCAAATTTGTTTCAAGTCCATTTTAATACAGCAAAACACAGACAATAATAATAATACATACATTATTATTATCAGTATTAATGGTGTATCAATAATGCACTAACGATCACGCTATTGTGTTAAAGGAGATAATACAAAGAAATAGAAAACATTAAACAGAAAATATTGCATTCTTTACTGTATTTTTACCTGATGATGCCCCATTTTATTCTTTTGTTTATTTTATATTTTTAATCTGATAATTTTTATCTTGTGTTTTTTTCAAAGAACTTTGTCACATTGTTACAATGCTGTATAAATAAAGTATTCTAATTATTACCTTATACAAGTTTACTTTGAAGTTCTGTAGCTGTACACACACACATTTATTTATAAAAATTATAATAATTAAAAAGAATCTGACTAATTTAACGGTATAGCAAAAAAAAAATTAAGAATTGAACATAAACTTCATTTTCAATTGTAAACTGAACTAGTTAATTTTCCACTGTGTGAGCACTTGTTAAGTGTGAGCATGCACAACACTGATTCAATATAACATATTGGTTTCAAATTGACTTCAACAGTTCCCAGGCGAAAAGGGACTCTGTCTTAACTTGGACAACGAACATCTGTAGAACATCATGAGAACGCAACCTATATAGCCTTCATTAATACAGACAGTTGAACACATTTACATAAGAAACACAATCTAACTCAACAGAGAAAGGAGCATCAATGCAAGAAAGCTACCGACCGATATAAACGTGGTTGTTCATGCACCGAGAAACTGACCTTGAATAACAATCTTCTAAATATGTCTCATAAAGACAAGTAAGGAAAGCACATTATACGAAGCATGAAACGAAGCATTGGCATGGTGTAATCAGAGTTTCAGGGTGTCAAAATGAAATCCATTTTCTGAAAAAATGAGACCAATCTGAACTAAATGTTTTCAGTTCCCCTCGTCTTAAGCACGTTGAGATTACATGCAGTGGCTGGTACAGTTCTCTAAACTTACAGCTCCAAACAAAACAAGGATTAACTCGCAGGTCAGACTGCCAACACACTTTCTGTTATTCAGCGCAGTTTCAGGTGGCTAACTTTAACCGCCTTCACTTTGGTGGTTGACAGCGAGCCGGAACGTAATCTCAAGGATCCAGAGTCTTACCTTTGTACGTGGATGGTAGAAGTCCCTGAGCCGTTGCCCCCCACCCCACAGCGCGCTAATATCTCAAACACCCCTGCTGAGCATCCACTCAGAGCTGGTGTGTAGAGAAATGAGTCTGTGCTGCGGGTTGAAGGAGACGTTATCCAGCTCAGTGTGCTGCTCAGGGAATGAGCGAGGCAGCAGAGACAGAGGGAGAGCAAGAGATGGAAGGAGGGAGGGGAGGAGGCAGAAGGGAGGTGATAGAAGGCTATTGGATTGTTTTCGATTCAAGTACATGTTGGGGATGTGTGTGTTATGTGGTGTTGGGGTGGATTATGATTTGTGCTGAAGGGTCAACATGAAGGGTGCCCTTTCTCCCTGTGGAGTCTCCACAGCTGCTGAGGAGAGGAAATTCTGGAAATCTTGCAGAGAGATAAGACAAACATGTTCCTAAAGCACGCTGTAGACAGATAATAGTAAGACTTCCTAATCTTTTTCAGCTGTATTTATCATCCGAGCAGCCATAACAAGTTACAAGGAGTTATGCCCTCCTGTTATCTTGAAAACCAGCACCACTTGTCACCGTTGGCCTCGTCATCCCTCTCTCCCCTCACGTCCAGGAAGAGCCGTCTTCAGGGAGATCTGATGCCTGAGGTGATTCTTGGTGGGGATCTGAACCCTGGCCTGGTGTCAGATTGAAATGGCATGGTGCCAAGGCTCATTATCAGCCTGATTAACCACACTGATTAGCTGATAATAAAAAGGAAGAGTGTTTGGCTGACGCTCAGTTGCTCAGGTAGCTGGTGCAGCCCGAGACAAGACGAGAGTCAACAAAAATAGTGGATCCAACCCAAAATAGAATGTGAATTCAGTACGTTTAAGATCCTTTTTGTTGCTCACATGCCAACGCATTCTCATAACAATGCACAGGCAGCGGTTTTTACATTTTCTGACAATTAACGTCGCAGAAATGTGAAAAAACATGCAGACATTTAACAACATGACTGATGGAGTGCTACACGGCGGGGAGTTGAGGTTAGCGACAGTTCATAATTTATTCATAGATTATATTTAGCAGGGAGGAAGTTTCAGCTCACATTGTGTGATGTGCAATATGAATTTTTATTTAATTTTTGTCTTGAATCCTGGATTTGATGTTTATGATCATGAAGTGATGGGGAGGGGTGAAAATAACCAAAGATTGTTCTCTTTTAGATTTTAGTCATTTATTAAATTCTATACAGTATTCAGTGTTTCCTGTATTATTTTGTTACACACCTGCCCTCTAATTTCAGATTACTTAACTTCCTGCCTTTGTGTGTTTTGCCACACATGTGTGTGTTACTGTATATTGAAAGTCAATAGAAAAGTGTTTAATTTGTCAAGTGATCTGAGGTGTTCTGCTACATGTGTGTGGTTGTGTTGAATGTGTGTTGTATTTCGACAAAATTAGCCCTTTTTTCAAAGTCGTGCAGAACTTCAGGTTTGGATTGAGAAATCCCACGGACTGCAGCAGTGGATGCCTCCTGGGTTTGTGCATTTGTGGCTGCTTGAGGAAAATAACTGCAGAGGGCTGGAAGAAGGACAGCCAGAATCCTGTCTCAGACATGACCCGAGACTAGTGTGGGTTAGTCTCCTGTAAGAGATAAATCCAAAAGTATCTGGCAGAACCCTTATCTGCTATTTATGTGGAAAGGAGAGCCACACCAAGCCAATATGTCCCCAGAACCCAGTTAAGCTGTTCATGGATGAGATGAGATGAGAGACAATAACCCACAGCAGATGTCTACATAAAAGTGAAAGAAAAAGTCATACCTGTTGGTGCCATATGCAACTTAGTCCTTTTTTTTTTTTTGCTTGGACCCTAACAAGGGGATAGTGTAACACCCAGTGTTTCCTGATTGTTTATTCCCTTCACCTGTTCAGACTCCTCCCTCCTCTGTGCCTTCCCCCTGTGTGATTGTAAAGCCCCGCCCTCATTATTTCCACCTGTGCCTCGTTGCCTGCCTTCCCCTGTGTATTTGGTGTCTTTCCCTCGTCAGTTGCAGGTTTGTCTTCTTTGTCGCCCATGTGTGTAAATTGCCTTTGAGTTGAGTTGTAGGTGTTAGTCGTTGTGTTTGTTTCCAGGACCAGTCTTTTCCCTTGTTTTGTAACTTTGTTTAGTAAAATGCCTTTCAGATTTTGCCTAACGGTGACTACTGTTGACTCTGTCTCTTTTATTTAGGGATGTACTCTGCTAGGTGGCAGGATAGCCAGTTCCTAGTTGTCACTATAAAGATTGTAACTTCAGACTAAGGTACTTGTTTTCCTTCTAAGTGTTATGTGGAGCTTATTTCTTGCACCTTTGCAGACACAGTTTGCAGTCAGATGATCAAACAAGGCCAAATTGTTTGCTCATTGAAGCTTGTGGCTCATAGATTGTTTACACGGGAATATAGTGTTGGAAAAAAAAGACTCAGCTGCAAGTCACCTTTTCATTAAATCTTTGTTCATTAAACGCTCAATGCCTTCTCATAACTTCATCTGCATTTTGGTCTAATCCTGTAATTCCCTTAAACAGTGACTGAAAACATACATTTGACCATGTTGCAATCTTGGAACAAGCCTTATTTTGATTTAAAGTAGAATCACTTTGTTTATTAATCCTGCAGCAAAAGGTCCCAAAATGAATCAAAAATACTCACTCGAAATACAACATTCTTTGGTTTTAAACAGTGTGCATCATTTTCCAAAATATTTGGGCTCATTCATCTTCTAAGCTAAGTCATATTGTGTCACATATGAGCACTGTCTTCAATGACTGCTGGGGAGAGATGTACTCACAAGACAACGCATGTAATCAAGCATAACAGGTTTAGGTCAACTTTCTGTCCCTCTGAGCAATGAAGTCATCCTGCAAGCATTTCGGTAGGCACACTGCAAACAGGAGATGCATACACCTGCCCATGTGACTCCTGTAAAGAGCCATGACATTCAAGTAAAATGTCTGATTCATGCTTCTGAGAGCTGCTTTACTTTAGATGCAGTTCTCAGGACAGCGTCTGTTCTGACTAATTTATTTCTACTTAATTCATTCAAAGTAAATTAAAATCAGGGCTTTTAAAGGGTTGGTCGCTTTGATGCTCTTTCTTTCCCTTTTTCCTTTCAGAACGATGCTGTGCTGGTTAAGATTTTTCTCATTTCCAGCAGTCACAACCTTTTGCATTCTGCCTGAGGTGTTTTGGGCTTTCTGCTCTGTGTTGCATCATTGTCAGCAAATGTGTTGCTTGTTTTATTTAGTCATTAGCTAACTTCAAACAAGCTGCTGGCAATACACACATCTTTCCTGCATGTTTCCAGTCTGGATATGGCCTGTTATATATACTCAAGTGCATACGGTATCCTCTGTTTGTGCAAGATTCTAATTACAAGAGTCTAATTGTATTTTAAGTAGGGAAATTCGATTATTGGAGATTTATTTGCTGTAAGCGTATGTTTGTTCTCACATAGGCCATAAACAATGACTGGACTGCCTCTATGATTGGTTGATCTGATAAACAAGCTTGAAAGCTTTTTAATTAGGGCATTGTTGATGAAGCCATGTACGTATTTGATGGAGAGGGCTGCTCAACTTTGCTAAAAGCCTGTAGCAAAAAAAAGGTTACGTGTGTTTGGAAGCTGGAGAGAAGGATGTTGTTGTTGGATGACAGTTTATAGATTTCAGTAAAAACTGTTTCATAACGAACAATGATATCAAATTACAGGTTGTGCAACATGGACCAAATGGCTCTTTTCACTGGTTCCAACAGAAGACCTAGATATGAACACGCTGTGTTCATATTCGTAGCCTGATTAATTCCTCAGTATTTAACACAGTTTTTCGCTTTTGCCTGAAATGACCGTTTTTGAGCTTGCGGCTTGACAATAGTATTAATCACTGCTTTACATTCTCACTACACGTCAATTATGACTCGTGTAAAAAGCTGTCGGATTAGACCGGCAGTCAGCTTAACCAGCCCAGAATATTTCAGTTTTTAATTGCAATGCTTTAAGCCAAGGCTGTTGTTGAGCAAGAAGCTTATTTATTGTGAGGAGGTGATACTATCTAACATTTGTCCTTTTTCTTAAAAAGACCTACAATGCCAGAGTCTTGTTTGTATAAGGATGCTTTGCTGCATGAAATAGAGGCATTGATTGATCGACGCAGGTGGCAGCTGAGGCAGTCTGTCTGTCTGACCAGACAGCGTCGGACGTCCTTACACACTCTGTCAGCTCGGTGGCGTTCTGTTTTCAGATTCATTGTCGTCCCTCGGCCCCTAAGCAAAGGCGGAGGCCTATTAAAACAGATGCAGTAAATCGAAGGAGGGGAATACCAGTTAATCACAGAGAAGCTCACAGGTCATTAAGCACAGCAGTGACATAAAACCCCTGACAGGAAGTCCCACTGCTGACTAACTCAGAGGAACCGGACCTGAGGCAAACCTCATGGTCTCTTTCCTCATCTCATAAATCAGCGGCCATTAAATCACTGTTTCCAGGTGTGATGTGTTGGAATACAAGCAACCGCAGTCTGATTGATCCTCTACCTTTTCACTGCCATTTTTGTTTTTTTCTAACACACATGCCAAACCTATGCGTGACTGAGCATAAGTCTTTGGAACAACAACATCTGAAAACAGGCCATTTAAAAGGAGACTTGTATACTTATGCCGGGCCTGCTATAGGCAAAATGTTTAGCGTGTATTAGTGTCAGTACATGTTTATGTGTTTATGTGTTGATGCTTACTACTCTCAGTTAACTTAAAAAAAAAACATAGATGGACCATACAGCTTTTTAAAAGGTCTGGTCTACATTTGAGAATAGTGTCCCAGAAACACTAAGAAGAGCAAATTGTTTTTTCCTGAAATTACTCACAAATAATCTTAAAATAATAACAAAAGGGGGAGTGATGAAAGCAGCATAATCGTTTCCTAGGAATAGACTATAACAACTTTGCTGAAAGAAATGTTTAACAGTGCATGAAGATCAAACCAGCCTTTGACTCCAGTAACATATTCAATGGCGGACTTTTACTTTTAATGGAATAAGTGATGGAAGTAAATACTTCTTCCCCCCCCCCCGATAAAAATGTTTTGTGGTTGTCTGTTGCCTGTGGTGATAAATACAAATGGACTGCTCTTACCGCAATCAATCTATATATCCCGTACCTATATCACTAACTTATTATCTGTAAAATACTTATTATTATCTGTATATTGGTATTTACTGCTATTGCACTTCTGGTTGGATGCTAAACTGCATTTCGTTGCTCTGTACTTGTACATGTGTAATGACAATAAAGTTGAATCTAATCTAATCTAATCTAATCTTATTCCAAACCACATCCCATTAACTCCCATGAATCAGTCTCTTTGGTGTCCCCCCCCCCCCCCCCCGGATGGGTTCTTTTACTCTCCACCTGTCCTCAGGTTGTAGCAGCTAGGGCAGCGAGGTGGCAGGTCTAATCCTTCTTATCTTAATGGCATCCACTTCTATCTCTAGAGTGGTGGGGATAATCGACCCTTTCCCTTTCTTTATCAGCAAAAAACACTTCCCTCACCAATCCTGTTGCCGCCTGCCTCCCTCTGTCTATTAAATTTGGAGATGCCTAGTTCCAGGAAAATATAAGCTTGTTGGGAGACGAGGCTGCTGTTGCACACACCGCACACATCGCACACACACCACACACATCGCACACACACCGCACACATCGCACACAGGGTGGATGTGTACCTTGGCTCCGGGTTATTATCATTTGCCTTTTCATCTTCCCACTGGGACAATATAGCTCTTCAACAAGGGAGTCAGGAGAGACTTTTCAGATCAGATGAAAAAGCAGAGCATGTGGTAATACCACGTTTTCTTTTCAAAACCCTCACACAGTGTGGTTTGTGTGACCACAACTCTGGTTTCCCAGGACAATTGCTCAACTCTAGATTAGTGTAGATCTTGTGTTTTAGTGGGTATACTGTACTTTTCAAAGTCAACATGTATACAATAAAAATAAATATGTGTGCTTTACTTTAAAACAATGTTTACTCGGAAGGATCTCTTACAGTTGGTAATAAAACTGATGATTGATTTTATTGTTTAACACAAAACTCCAGACTGAAAACACAGTGTCAATGTTTATATAATAATAATAATAGTAATATCCTGACAATATTGATTCAGGTATGATAAAAAAACAAAACTTTATACTGATCTCACTGTACTATGGTTAGGGTTAGGGTCCAGGAGATCATTTTGTGTCCTACGCACTTTTCTGTGTGTAGTATAGTGTCAGCTACTTTATCATGAGGAAACTAAATAGTCTTTTTTTTAAAGAAAATCTTTAGGTGAATTCAGAACAAACCACTTTTAGTTGAGAAGCCCTCTTGTTTACATATTATTAAAAATAATTGCCACGTTTTCAAGGCAATTTCCAAAGTTGTAATTGAAGCTCATTGATTTCCTTTGAACATTACATTTCATTGACGCTTTTATCCAAAGCGACTTACATGATATACAGTAGACACAGCAACGGTGAGCAATTAGGGTTAAGTGTCTTGCTCAAGGACACAACGACACAGAGTGCCGGAGCCGGGGATCGAACCACTGACCTTCTGATTGAAAGACCGACTTGCTAACCACTGAGCCACAGTCGCCCCATTAAGACAGAAGACACTTAAAAAAAGCCTAATTATGTAAAAGAGAGAGTTTTCTTTAAGGCAATATTATGTGTGATAAAATATAGTCGCGGGATTAATCAATTGGTACAAGACGATACAATATAATGACACTGAACAGGCCACAGAGACAGAATACAATATATCAGGAAAAATGTAAAAATTAGTTTTTTTTCCTCAATAATCTTTGCCACCTTTCTCCATAACACAACTTTGTATTTCCTCAAAATAATTTATATTAGGTGATATTTTGTTGTTTAGTAGAAATATGAGTAAATACACTTTTTCTTGTGTTTTTGTTGTTGTGTGTCCGTTATCTGTGCCTAATGAACGATGAAGCGTTCTGGCGGCAGGCAGTAATTGCTCGGAGCCCAACAGTGGGGGTGTAATTAGAGAGACAGGGAGGAGTGTATGACTTCATGACTGCCACCGTTTAATGATAATGGGGTGCAACTCCACACTACTGTGGTCAACTAATCATACTGGACTGGCCTGGACAGCTCTCAATGCAAACGAGCCGTGACAGGAATACTAAGCAGCAGCTTGCCCACGCAGTTCCACACCATTGGCTCCACGGGGGTTCGGGCATACGATTATGGCTGTGACTCTGCACCTGCAACACTGTCATTAGTGCCACCACGGATGGACAGGTTTAATGTAACTAAACTAATGTCATCAAGCCACCCAGCAGAGGCTGAATACACTGTCGCCATTTTTACAAGCACAGGTTGTCCTCAAGGTGATACAATGGGGAGAGAATCAACATGTCGATCCACCAACCAACATATAGCCTTGTGTTTAAAGGAAATCATCGAGAAATTATGTTTGTAATGGGGTGGGCAAAATATTAAAAACACCTCCAAATATAATGTAGTCCAATTCAACCTCCACAATAAACACACAGTGATACTAGAGACCATAATGAAATGTGATCTCACTAGCTCACATTGGGCCAGGGGCCACTTTCCCACTTCTGACCACTCTGCTTCCAGCCACCTTCTTAGACCACACCCATCTTTAAACCTTCATTTTAATCTCTACACAGCTGTAAAGTTTCGTGACTGCATCTTGCACAGTTGCGACGCTATATCACATCTGCCAAATCTGTCCACATATAAACACATGACAAAGTACTGAAATTCACCTCTAGTTCACCTCTGGTGGTTTCAAGTATATGCCTCCAGGACCACGTTTAATGTCACGACACACAGACACACACACACACACGCGCGCAGATTTACAATGTGAAAACAGGACCCACCAGCTGTTGTGGCTAGAAACAACATCTCTCTGTCCTTGTCAATCAAAACTGATTATTATTATTTTTCTATAGGACTTTACCGGTGTACCTAATCATAAAGTGGCCACTGACTGTACAATTCAAAAGGCTGCACTGACTGAATGTAATTTCAGTGCCACTGTCTATGACCTGCTGTCATTTAAAGGTTTGTGCACATAGGGGATTGGTTAACGCTTCACCTGACATTTCAAGATGTTCAAATTGAAGTTCCCTGTCACATGACATTTGTCCTCCCTCCTCATGAGGAGGACATCAGACCCTGAAGAGGATTTTAGTAGCTTTCATGTGCAGACACAGTGGCATTTGTATTCAGATGGTGGATAACAAGTGAATAATATATAGTTTGTCGTTATGTATATCTTTGAGCAAGTATGACTTTAAATACTTATTGTCATTACTCTCTAAAATGTTTACCTCAGCTGATCACC
Organism: Cottus gobio; assembly: GCA_023566465.1. Taxonomy (NCBI): domain Eukaryota; kingdom Metazoa; phylum Chordata; class Actinopteri; order Perciformes; family Cottidae; genus Cottus; species Cottus gobio. The sequence continues at coordinate 17,706,146 of CM042222.1, read as the reverse complement.
TGGTTGACCAGATGTCCACTCCCACTGTCATGTTACTCCTGGATTCAATACTTAACACTGGCACCTCTTGAAGATGTCCTTGTAGGAGTTTCCTCTCTGAACCTTCTGGCCTGAAGTTCAGTCCTTCTTTCTACCTAATATGGTTTTCTATTTTGTTCCTGTTATCTCGCTGTCTGCAGTTGTACTGTTTAGCCTCAACTGTAGCTTTGAAGGTTTGTTATTGCTTCAACATAACGTCTTGTTCTGTTTTATTCCCTTGAGTTTAAGTCTGACTTACGGTATTTAACTATTTTGTTTCAGGTATTAGTTAGATTTGGGCAAAACTTTTGTAAATTGTATTGAAAAAGGCTTTGTGAATTAATTTGAGCTGCCATGATAAATAAACAATGTAATTTTGTGCAGAGACTTAGCAGCTCTCCAATTGCATACCAGCATTTGTTATTAAGTCGTAATTTAAGCAAGCCACTTACAAATAAAGGTAGTTGATCCCCTCGACTCCTTTCTATTTCAGAGGAAAATATCATAGCCTGCTTTTTATTCCACTGCATTTCCTTAATGGTTGTTTTTAGCTCTGCAGATTCAGATTGTACTACAAAATGCATAATCATCAGATGTAATATGTTCATTTACTCTATGTGATCTGACAACTTTTCTTGAATACAGGACCTTACTTAAAGCAGTAAATAATAAATGTGTCAATGTACTATATTTGTGTTATTGTCAACAAATCCAATCAAAGAACCAAAATCAACATTGGCACAGAGATATAAACTATATTAGGCTTTGGCCACAATATTTTAATCCAATTGTGGAATTCGAAGACAATAAGAACAATATATAACATCACCAGACGACTGCCCGGACAGAGCATGATTTACAATGTGGTATTTCTTTAATAACTAATCTGCATTATCTGTACTGGCCACCATCAACTGTGTGCAGCCAGTGTCACTAGTTAAATAAACAGCGCCCTCTGTTGTTCAACAACCTGTCCTGTCACTTAACTCCAAATATGTGTCTGTCCCTTTAAGATAAAACTTCGGACGGTTGCAAGGCATGATGGGAAGGAGCTTCCTAGCCAATCACATCATTGTTGTCAACTCGTTGTTATGAAGCTGGCGATGCCGTCTGGTTTAAATCACAAAAGTGTATGAAACGTAGGTTTTTTGTTTCTCCCTTAGATAAACGTGCTTTTAAACGTGTTGTTTAAAAAAAATGTCCTCCGCCGACCAACTGGACGTTTTACGTGAACGTAACAAAGAGTTATTGAACCGTCTGAAGCAGCGGGGAGAGAAACTGGAGCGGTTCAACGGCTGCAGTCAGAGCCGCAAGAGGGAGAGAGAGGACGGCGCTGAGGAGCGGAGAGGGCCCGCTGAGACCCGGTCCGGGGGAGGCCCAGGTCCTGCCCGGGCCAGACGGACGGTGACATTTGCGGGTAAAAAAAACCTAAATATATTTTTTGATATTAGCTAGCATACAACACGTGGTTTCAGGCCCTGCCAGTTGTTTAAAAAAATGTCGTCATTTATATTATTTTTCTCATCGCTGCACTAAATATTAAAATATAGTGATTTTCAACTTTAATTTGTTTATGTTTTGTTCAACGTTACGTGTCTTGTCCAGGTTTAACGACCTAAACCACCAAACAAGTATCTGAATGAATTGACTTGTGAGGTGTTCTGTAAACTAGCTAGTTAACTCAATGTCGACTCACTAACTCGCTGTTTCCGGACCTTTCAACCGTATCTCAGCGGATGGAGGAATGCTGGACCTTACTTGTCACATGTAGGTCTTGGATGCGGTTGAAAGGTGCTGAAAAAAGCTTTTGTAAAACTTGACATAGCTGCTAAGTTGTTTTTTAATGCTATTTATTTTCATGTTGGACATGAAGTCATCGTTGCTTTATTATGTCACGTCACATGTCACTGCAAACCTGTGTTGTGCATGTGATAAATTAAAAAGAAAATCCTGGAATCATTGATGGAGAAATCTGTTTCCTCGTGTCTCCATTAGATACATGTGAGAGACAAACGGGCATCCAGAGGACTATTTCAACACCGTCTTCGACCCCCAAATGCAGACGAGGGACTTCAGAACATGCAGCACCATCAGACCTTAAAGACCACAACAGACCTGCTCTTGTCCACAGCAGGCGGCAGCATATGGACCCGTCCACAACCAAGTCCTGTCTAGTAAATCACAGCAGAGAAGAGGTAGAAAAAAAGAACTGAGGACAGTCTGCTCAAGTTCATCTCTGTTTGTTTTTGTAGTTAGCCGTAGATTTTTTAGTATATCATCAGCGCTACTCTGATCTTTCCCCCTAAATCTCAGTTATCTCTTACAGTAAGCAGCATTGTCAAAACCGGTTGGCTTAAAGAACTAACTAATCACAAACTGAACATTTACTCACCTCCATGTGTGCTGGAAATTCACTGGACCTGTCTTTGGGATGGTTTCTAAATCTTGTTTTGAAATGTTGATGAATTATTTATTTTCACAGCAGATTTTCTGAAAGGGATTTAAGTAGAACATGTTGACCATAATACTCTGCTCTACTTGTTTGTTTTTGTAGGAGGTTCGAAGTCGCGTCCCATTTCAGTCTGATGAATGTGAGGAGTTATCTGCCTCAGACAGGCATCATTTGCAGCCGTTACTCGGATATGACTGGATAGCAGGTACGCCTTACGGTCTCTGTCTGCCTGGTTCTGTCTTGGACACACAACCATCTAATAGAGCCCTAACAGGTGATGTTTGTTCCCTCCAAGGAGTCCTGGATGCTGAGGATTCCTTGATAGAGCGCTCTGACGAGTTCTTCAATGACCTGCACACGTTTCGATCGCTCAATAAAGAACAGTGTGTCCACAGCCATCAAGCGAAGTGAGTGCTTCCCCTTTAATTGCGCCCAGTTTGCCTGTGATTGATGATGGCTTCATTAAATTACTATTAATTTGTTTTCCTTATAGATTTCCTGAAGAGAACCATTCAGTCCGGCCGCTGTTCACTGACAAGAACAGTCCAAAGGCTGATCCGGATACTCATCAATGTAAGAGGGGTTATTTATTTGAGTAGCCTGGTCTCATTTTTCTTTTTATGATCGCTGACGCAATTCTCATCTCTGTCCGCTCATCTTTTTGTTCAGGTACGTTTTCTTACAGGATTAACAGCAGGCTGTTCCCTGTCCCACTTCACTCTCAGGAGTGCTGCCCGGTGTGCAAAGAGCACAAATCATCCCAGCCTCACACTGCTGCTGAACCGGCTCTCATCAGGTAATGATCATGTGCGCTTAAAGCGCCTTTTATGACCCCTTAGCAACAAAAGAGCACTCAACCCTTATTTTTATTTTTTTTACTGTTCCTTGTTATTTACATATTATAATCTGAAACAAGTCATGTTCTTGGCTTCACTTGTATCTATGTGAATGTCACTGTCAAATAATGGTATATAGTGGGTTGTAGTATGTTTACATTGAAACACACTAATAAAAGGGCTCTGTACCAAGGCTGTGGGGTCAGTATCCGCAGGGATTCTCAGAAGTCACCCTTTCCCGTTTTGAGGATAACTAATGTATCAGCTATTGCATAACACTTAAAAATCATCAACAGTCATACACGTGGTGAGTTAGGCAAAATTGTGTGTCTTTTTTTTTAGGGTCCATATCGTGCAAATGTTTGAGAATTCCTGCAGAAATGGGTTGGGTCAGACTTCAAATCAATACAGGCCTTTCATATTTTTATTTTCATGTTTTCAAGAGATAACTCTGACAATCAACAATCTGTTTTAGTTGAGTTATTTTAAAATCACCATGTTTCCTAGTATGTCTTTTGTCTCATGAGTTTTCTTTTTGTTTTCTTTGTAAGGGTCAGCATCCCTCGCTCCACCCTTTTGCCACCCTACAAGTACAACGCTCATCGCCGATGCAGTTTTGACCCTTCTGATAGTTTTGGGTTACCATCGGTGAGTAAGGGATCCCACTGCATAACAATTTATTATTTCCTAGCTGTGCAGTTTACCTTCTGAGTTCAAATTTGTGTACTGGAGTCATTTTTGACTCATGCATCTCTGTGTTTCCAGCACTGTCTCTCTGGCTGGTCGAACACAGGTCAAAGCACGCTGCCGCCACCCAGCAGCCTCGATCTGCGGAGCAGTCTGAATATGAAGAGCTCCGCCGGGTCACAGAACAAGGAACTGGAGGTGACAAAAAAAAGATTGATGTGGAATCCTGTGAGGCCATACATGGTACACTTCTCCTATTCTCATATGGTGGTTTTAAATATTTTTCAGGACTCTGCACCCAAAGTGTCTGGTAAAATCTCTGACCAGATCTCAGATGTGTCCCGTTTGGCTCGTCACAACTTCCAACACTTCTCTTCCAAAAGAAAACTAGGAAGCATGTTTTACCATTTGCACTAACAATCAATCCCAAGTCTATTTGGAGCTGATAATAGTAGTTCCTGAGTAATTTGTCAACACCCCAAATTATTTCCTTTTTTTGTGCTCCTGTTTTTAGTGCCTGTATTGTGTTATTTTTTTACTGTTTTATTTTTCCAGAAATATCTCTGTTAAATTTGTATGTTCAAATTTGATTTTCAGTATGAAACAAACAAACTGTGATCTCAAAAGAGAATGCATTGACATTTGTGCCTAATCCTAAATAAATACATTTGAAAAATGTTATCTTTTTTTTTTTTTTTTTTAAAGATTTGAATGAGTTATAGAATGAAATGCCACATGTTATTATGTCTTCTGTCTATTTACTTTTACATAATACGATTAATTACATGGCAGTAATTGAGCACATGACAGAGCAGCATATTTCATATTTTCAGGAGTGGCCTTTTATTTATCCTTATCTGAACAAATAATAAAAAGTTTGGAGTTTTTAGGCTCCACATGTGACTGTCAGCAACCTCGTGGACATAAAGCAAGAGCTCATAGTGTTACGCCACCGTGGAGACGGTTTTAGAATCAGCTTTGTTTTGTAAATTTCACAACATTAAGGAAGTCATTTTAAATCCTCTCTTGCCCTTTATAGCTGTTTGCTATGGCTCCCATGTTTCTGCATACTTCTGTTTTTAACTTCCTTTGACTCTTCCGGACTGGGACAGAAAAACTGAGGCTGATGTACAAACTGTTCAGATGCTGCAATTCACAGGAAACCACAAGCATCAATACTTAATGTCAAACACTGAAGCAATCCCAGCGTTGACACTTCAGAGTTTCCAGGCGAACATATTAGAAGAAGTTGGATAGTATAAACAAAATGTTTAATAAAATAACTAACAAGTAACCAATAGAATTAACTCAAACAAAAGGAAATGTAATTGGATTGTTATTTTTTATTGTAAAGTTAAACAGGCTGCAATACCTTGTTGTCGCAGCACAAACGGCTTGCTCCGAGCCGTGTGCTGTTCTGGTAGGCAGATTGTCATCTTAGCTTTCTGTGAAATGAGGCGTCATGATACTAAATCCAATTTTTTTTTTACCACAAACAGTTGTGAATGGAAATGTTGCTTGTGAAACTCATGTTATCGTCATCATATCTTCAAATACCCCTGTGACATGCATGTTTTTTGCTCTGCTCATTTTCATTGGTCAGCTACTATGAGTTGCTGTTTTTGCCTAGAAACTACAACGTCCTAGTGAGAAATCAATAAACTATAATCCAACACTGAAGACATAGCAGGGATCAGATGATAAAATGGGGCTTGTGGTATTTAAACCAGGTGATTTACTTCACTGGTAAATACTCAAAATCTGCACATAATGGCCATAAAGGTGTCTTTTTCACGTTTGAGTTTTACTTCCTTCAAATCATAAAAATAAACAGTAATCTTTCAAACCTTTCTCTACTGTTTTAGATTACCATTCAATGAATGTTTCTCCCTTCAGACCGCCTTTGATTCTCATTTCACACAGTATAAATTAACAGGATTTGAAACTTGCTTACTTGAGACCAATAACACATCACTCACCGAGAACATCATGTCTGCGTTTACTGTTTTCATTTCAGTAGAGCTATTATCAGACTGATGAGAAAAATCTGCAATATACAAACTCGAGGATGTAACTTCAGCAAAAAAAAAGAATGTTCAGTTTTAAGTCTATCATATATGATAGCTATTGTGCTTTTCGTAATTACTCAGCAGCAGCGTACAGTATACAATATCAGTAAACCTGAAAGTAGGTCAAACAAAAAAATAAAAAAAGGTTTGACTTCTGCTGGTCACATTTTATGCTGTAGCAACCAACCCATTTAACACTGATGGTATGATATCAATAAATCGACTCAGAAGTGCACGATGAAAGCAATGTGCTATAACAGACAAAACATAACAAGATCACAATGGATAACAGGCCTGCTCCTGGTGCACTTGACGACCAGCGAAATGTTGAGAATGTGGGAGGGGGAACTTTATTGAGAAATGTTAAAGTCTCACACAGGAACAAGCAGAGCGAGGCAAATGTTTAGCATTAAACTAGGCAGTCAGTAGTTGTAGAGAACAATACAGTTAAGCTTTGTGCCTTTGACTTTATTCCAATGTCCACGGGGAGTTCAATAAATAATGTTATGGAGGATGTAGGCTTCAGTGCCTTGCTCATTGAAACTCCAGTAATGACAAAAACTAGCAGTCACGAGAGAGAACCTGGGCCTCTAGTGGAAATATGAGTTCTGTTATCACGGATGTGGAATAGAAATAACTTTGTTCTGTAACTATCACCTATAATGTCCCGCCACAGTGTAGAAACCCAACAGCACAGACTGGTGCCATTACTAAAACAGTTGATGCTGCACACCAAGCTGGGCTTTGTTGAACTCCACTCACTGCCTCTGAACAAGAAGAGGAAATCCAAATGAGTCCACTTGATGTTTTGGTAGGGATTCTTTTTTTCACTACCTGTCAGTGCTGCTCATTTCTTTTTCACATAAATTACATGAATCACACAGGGAGCAGCATTGAAAGTTGACTCATTTTCATTTTTCTGCAGCCTTCATACTAATCAAGATAATTTATTAATGATGGAAAATTATTATTAATTTATAATGCAGGGGCTTGGTATTGTATTTTCAATTCCAACAGTTG